>CABPRJ010000974.1:614-735110 GCA_902439185.1 Cinara cedri | reverse complement strand
CAAAAAAAAAAAAAAAAAAAAAACGTTTAAAAAAAAGTAGTTTTTTTTTTTTTTTTTTTTTTAAACAGAGGAGGTAGTCAAATAATTTGTCTTTCCATCGAGTGAGTAGGATGGAAAATATAGCCGATTTGTTCAACTATTATTATTTTTTTTTTTTTTAAATATTGGTAATATATTATTTTAAATATTAAAGAAAAGAAGTTACGAGGAAGTGATATACCTTCTCCCTCAGCTATGCCAATGCAAATAAACGATATTTTCAACGTCGATGTTACGTGATACCTAAAGCGTATTTTATGATTCCCTAGCATCGTTTTATAATATAATATACTATAAACTGAAATAAATATGCAGTGCACGCATGAAAATGTGTCCAATCCTTTGTTGTACAAACGAATTGTAAATCAAAAACATATAATACATGGAATAGGTGGTAAATTGGAATACGCATTTATATATATCAAGGTACACAGGGTGCAGAAGTCCCACGAGGATTTACTAATTTCCTGGGGCGGAGATAGAGGAAATAATTTTCTACCGCCTCATTCCCCCCACCATCTGCCGTAAGCCACCATACTTTCAAAAACTTTAAAATTTAAATCAATGCGCGAAGCTAATAATAAACGGCGCATTTGTTGAATATATTTAAAAAGGAAATAAAAAAAATAAAAATAATATAAATAAATTATATTATTAAGTAAGTATATGATAATTTAATACGCTCTACTTTCGAAAAAAAAAAATCAATTTTTAACTACCAAACTGCGCCATATCTGCGGCGAATAAAAAATGTTATTATTGTGTCATTCAATTTATCGAAAATTAATTACTAAGCAGACACGAACGAATTCAAAATGTCCATACAAAATTTGTTAGAATATATAAATAATAAAAAAAAAAATTAAATAAACCATAACGTACACTCGTGCTTCGTAAAAATTATGATGATGATTTATAAAAGGAAAAAATACCCAACTTAATTATTCACACATAGCCACTGGAACATCATACTATACTATTATACTATATCATTGTATTTGAGTGATATCTAAACATTTCAACGAAAAAGAAAATATACACTCGTATGTATGCCTATGTTTTATATATTATATAATGTGATTTGAGCTAAACTGCATTGTATTATTATGTAAAAACTACCAGATCCTTTGTGAATTAAGTGGTGAATACGACATGTACTTAAATACTTTTTTCAGATATGTATTTTGAATATCTTAAAAACAATTTTGTTTGCGTTACTGTTATGATACAATAGTTTCTTTTTAAATTTTATAATGGTTCTAATAATTTGTTATACGATTTCTTCAAAATATATTTCTTCATTAATTTAGATCATCGAATGTTGAAAACTGATTCGATAACTATAATTATTTTATACATATGTTAAGCTAAATATTACTATATGCTATACATCTCAATTATAATTTGAAATAACATTATTATATCACACCGTTTTGACAATAACTACACTAAGTCTTACCATACTTTATCATAGTACCTACTCGAACACACAATTGGCTATATCAGGACGGTGAAAATGAGAATTGGAAAAACAACATTTTTAAGCCAAGAGTGTGGCATATGGTAAACCTTATAGGAATTTTGCCAACAATTTATTTAAAACCAAAAACAAAAGGTATAATTGTACAGAGTAATTTAGTTTATAAAATATATACAACAATAAATAACTGAATATGAAAAACAATTCTGAGCGGATCTTGTATCAAATGTTGGTGCATTTCATGGAGCCAAAAAAGTTTTATTTACATAAACAGAAAATATCTACATAGAAATAGTAGTAGTCCCTATATTTAAATGCAAAAAAAATGAATCATTTTAGGATTTTTGTCTAAATTTTAATTTCAAATGTTTACACAAAAAAAAAAAATTCCGATGGTTTAATAATACCAGCATGAGAACCACTAATTTATTAAGAATTACTTTGTATCAATTTTTCAAGCGAAGTCGAAAAAATTGTATGTTTACTATATCAATAAAAAAAACTCGAATACTCCAAGTAGATATTAATATCTCTGAACGTGAAATTATGACACGTTTTAAACATACTGAAATAAGTATTAAGTTAAAATAATTTCAGCTCACTGAGATTATTTTTCACTGTGAATATTGAATAACAACCAAAATAAGAGCAACATCGAAATAAACAGAAACCATTGGTTTTGGACCAAGATTTATGAAATATACAAGGGATAATATGCATAATTATATGACAAGATCAAATTTTAATTATGTCTTTTGGTTTTTTCTTCAGTGATTTAACATGGTTTTAAATTTTAAAACGCAGCTATTTAATTTAATCCATATAAACGCTACGGAAAATGTTGATAATTTGAACTTTTTAAAAAATAACCGAAAATAATCAAAACATTGTGTATATTATAAATTATTACAAACAAACTCATTAAATTATCAAATGATTTAAATAGGTATAAATACACTTAATAATCGTTGAGTTTTTCGAAATTGAACTTTTGTAGACCTAATATATATTTTCAAAGTCCAAAGTATATACCTATATTATAATATTAAACCATCACGTTTTATAGTGTTCATTAAACAAAACAAAGAAATCGCGGATTTGGTCGGTTACAGTTTCTTTTCTATATATTATATAAAGCTGCTGCAGCTATAAGTATAAGTACCCCATACTACTAAATATAATGTATGGTTTTAGTTTAAGAAACTTTAGTGTAGTATACCGTGACCTTTATAGTACCTGTATACAGTAACGTATTGGCCTTATATATTTTTCAATGCTAAACCGCCGACGTTCTTGTGGTTTAATATTTTAAATTAATCAATTTATTTTTATTTATTTTTTTTTTTTTCTTATCAGCTACCGATACCCCTACATTGATCTACAGAATAAACACTATACGCAGGTTACAATAAGGTACCCTGTACGAAACTAACGAATCGATATCTCTTGTAAATCGATAAATAATAATTATATTATTATTATTATTATACTATTATTATACGCATATAACAAAATATAAGTGTAAATATATAGATGGACATTAAAGACTTTATCGTATAGATATTTTATTGTTATTATATTGTACGATAAAAAGTCATCGGCATAATATTGTCGAGTCACGAACCGACTATTAATTTATTAAATTTTATGTAGTTATTATTATAATACGGTCGGAGGCACGTTTTTATTGCTCGCGTATTCTCACCCGAGTATAACGTTTTTATAAACTTAATATTTCGCTAAATACAAATTATACAGTAAATTTCGATTAGATAAAGTAGGTACGTACGTCACTATAAAATAATGACGGGAATTAAAATAATATATTGTAGTTAAAATGCATACCTATTTATACGCAATCATTATTTGATAATAATAGTTTGTACTTAAAATTACATCGTATTATGTAACTAATTAATAAAGTATATAATCAAAAAAATACAGACATACTTCACACTATGGGGGAGCCACTATTGTAGATGAGAAGTTGGGAAAATAAGATATAGTATAGATGTATATCTGTAACCAACGATTAATCTTTGCTAACAAAAAACGATTCTGAGCGGAGTCCCACTATACATGTTGTAAAAGGCTGGAATATTAACGATTTGAAAATAAGAAATTTTGCATGACACTCGCATAACCGAAATGGAATATTAAATATTTTATAGTTAAAAATGGTTTTTCCCCCTCTTTTTTAGATATTTATAACTAAGCACTTAAAAAAAGGTAAGATAATGGGGACGGATGCAGCCACTGGTGTAGGTGGGAAGTTGGAAAGGTAGGATACAGACGGGAATTTAATGAATATCTGTAAGCAACGATAAACCATTGCTGACGAAAAACGATTCTGAACAGAGTTCAATTGATAGTGATGCTTAGTCAACAATATATATGCCATAATATAGTAAAATAATTAAATAAGCTCTATATTTTTTTTTAGTAATATTTGTATAATATCGTACCGATTTTCTCGGTTTTCCCGTGTTTTATCCCAGTTGTTCACATTTGCTGAGAAAACTCCGAAGAAAATCGAAAAGCGACCTCTTTAAAGTACCTCACCTCCCCAGTGATATTTCCTTTTAGAAACATTGCTATCATTAAATTTTAGCGCAAAATTGCTGGTAGAAACGTTGTCCACAGAAAAAAAAAATCGTAATATTATATTTGTTATATTTCGTAAATTTTCCCGATTTTTTTTTTTTGGTTTTTCACATTTAATGAGAAAACTCTTGAGAAAATCGAAAAATGACTTCTGAAAGGTACCTCCTCACACCGATTTCTTTTCAGAAAAGTTGCTACAAGTAAAAAAAATAAACATATTTGTAAAATCATAAGGTTCTTCGCTTCACTCAAAATCTAAAATGAAAAAAAAAAAAAACATTAACTATACAATTTGTTACGAAATCTTCTTATTCAATGGGTATTATTTTTTTTTTATCTAAAGAACACGCATTTAGAAAAACCTTACTCAACTGATTCCCTGCAACGGACTTAACTTTGTGTAACAGAAAACCTCCATAAAAATGATCCGGATAATATTACTATGATACGTATATTATTACGTACTTATATACGCATATTATTTTTTATAAAATCAAAATAATTTAAATTTACAGTTTTCGGAGTTGAAAAATGTGAAGCTAGAAGAACGAGCATAATATGTATAAAACGGTGGCGTATAATATATTCTGACGAATGATGATATTATAGTTCCGTGGTCGTATCTTATATACAAATGCCAAGAGATTTTAAACGCTAAAATGCTGTAAATCACTCGAGAAATGTGTTACGGACCTTTAAAATAAAACCGTAATTTATAATATATTATATAGAATAAGAATTGTACCTGCAATACCTATAATACATATTATTAGTATATAGTGGGTAAAAATTGTGGGAATTTTTCCACGATCCATCGTTGCTGCATTCGTATACCATGATGAAAGTAACCAATAATAATTGACATAATTCATAAAGGATAAATTATCTATATATTTTGGGTACAACAATCAGACAGTTCAAAAAACGATTTTTTTTTTATTGCGCCTGAACAGTTTTTAATCTGATTATTACCCTAAGACCTTCAATTAATGCAATTTGCCACAAACACTAAAATGTTTTCGCAATGTGTAACACAATATATTAATGTAATTAATGAATATTTATTTCGAAAATACTATGTTTAAAATTTTTTTTTTTTTTTTTTTTTCGATTAAAATTTGGATAAGGTGTAAAAACCTTAGCGTAAACCTAGCGATTATAAGTAATATAATTTTTCATCGAATAAAATGCTGTCAAATCCCAAAGCTAAATAAATTACTTATCGAAGACAAAGACATACAAAGAATAAATGTTATCATATTTGTGTATAGTGTACACCGTATACTGTATAGCCTGCTGGAGAACTTAGAAATTAAGAAACATAATTCAATGTTCGTATTATTTAAGGACAAAGTTAATCAAGTATGAACCATATAAACGGAACCATAATAGAACTAAAAAACAAAAAATAGATAGAACAAAAAGAGAGAACAATTCTAAAATTATCATCTTTCGACACCAAAATAATTTTACGTACTGTTTTCCGATTTATTTAAATTATTTGGTTTACCCTATATGTATTATCCTTAAAGATAGATGGTGTAATGTCGTATGTCAGTTTTTTTGATGTAGTGTTACGTAGAGACATGTCGACTTTATCGATTGCTCTCCGCTCTTTATCACTGACAGATAGATCTATGACTTTCTTACATATTTTTTCATTCATCTGTATCATACTCGTACTTATATAATAATAATACATCTTTGCTAATACTACAACAGCATTTATCTTAAATTTGATAAAATAAGATTAATTAAAATTGTAAAAAAAAAAAAAAGCAACGACAGAACAGTTAATTTAAAACGTCAAAAATAACAAAACAAAAGTTTCACAATTGAAATCGTTGTTACATGATATTTTAAACTTTTTATTAAGAAAGCTCCGTTTTACAATGAGCTAAAAAAATAGGCCTACTTATAGAAAGTTATAACAAACGAGATAGTATAAAACAAAAATCGAAACAACACACACACATCAAGCAACCCGTACAGGCCCATCGAGCAACCGGACAGACACGATAACAACACATTATATTGTGAGGTTCACTTACGATATTGAGGTAGTATGAATTAAGAAAAATAGGTGTAACTATACTAAAAATTAAGAAAGACTACTTAATAATACATTATTGTATAATAGTATTGCATTTTATAAAAAATGGTTACTTTAACTACTTTTATAATCGGTATTCCAAAATAATATAGCGACCATAGGCGGTGGTCGCTATATTGTAACATTGGGACGGGCAAAATTATTTTTATTTTTATATTTACTAAGTATATACACAAAATATACTCTTCTCATTGTACTTTATTTGAAACATTTCGCGAAAAATTCAACATTTCACCTTAAGTCCTTGTCTGTCTTTTATTTTCAAGATATTATAACAATTTATCGATTAGTGAGAAGGCTCTAAATTGTTCGAATCGTATCTTAAAATATGTGGCTTTTTCATCCGGTTTAATTGAAAAAAATATCTAGTTTCCATACAGTTTTCCCATAAAGTTAAAAAAAACTAACAATAAAACATGACAATACATATGGTTTTATTTTTTTATAGATTTCTGTATTACCTTTGTTACAAAGTGAAAAAAAAAAACACGACTAATAAAACTAGTACAACTCGGGTCAAAATCGGCTTTTTCGTTTTCAATAACAAATCGTTGTATATACAGTATATCGACTAAATTATCTACCTTCATCTAGAACTCATCTAGAACAGCGATATTCTAATAATGTATATTCTACTCGTGAGAAATTTCAAGCTTTAATATTTTGAAAGCGTTTTCTATTATGAAAATAGATACAATTGAATACAATTTTACCTTAAATTCCTCCGAAAAGGAAAGAATTAAATATTTTTAATTTCCCTTCGTGGCATCGTTATACTATTATGTCATCATATCACGCACTATATCATAATATATTAATTACCATTTATTATTATTTTAACTACACCAGACAAATTATTGAAATCATATGTCTCTGGCAGAAGAAAATTGAAAGTAAATACCTCCCCCCACCTTTACACTATCGGAATTACAGCTAAAGGTTCCTAACCGCCCCATAAGAGTACTCGGTACGGGTCTGCATACACACATACATACACACACACGCACACGCACATTCGTGACTCGTATATATACATATATATGTATATCTGTATCGGTCAGCAATATGTGTATGGAACCATCAATATCATGAATAACATATATATATAGAGAGAGAGAGAGAGAGGAGAGAGAAAAATAAAGATAAATAGAGAGAGAGAGAGAGAGAGAGAGATAGAGAGAAAAATAAAGAGAAATAGAGAGAGACAGAGATCGAATGAGAGAAAAGGGCTATACACGACTTCGATGATGATACCAATGAAATTAATCGACTGACATCGTGGAAAACGGTAGCAGTAATAATATTATATACGTATATATAATAATATATACGCATATAACGTCGAAATATCGAATAATACTCGTCGAGGAGAGACCCCGGAATATATTGTCGGTCCAAGACGGTGGCATTTTAATGCGGACGAGTCATATTTGCCAATCCCGTCATCGTCGTCGTCGTCGTCTACGTTATTAAAATTCGAAATAGACTAACCCCTTCGCCACGCCGCAGCCGATCCAACGACGATATTATTATTATTATTATTATTATATATACTCGTCGACCGACGACAAAACCTCCGACCGTATAATCGAGTTTGACTTCTTATTCTTCCCCCTACTTTTTTATACACATATATATATATATATATTTTTTTTTTTTTTATTAAAGTTCGACATTCCATACCTCGTCGTTGTCGTATATTTATTAAAAGACATTTTGTCCCGTTTGCTATACTGGCAGCTCGTTAGCGGCATCCTGAGATATCCAATATGATGGCGGCGGAAAAAAATCCAACCAATCAAAATCTCACGATATATTTATATTTATTTAAATGGGATGAACACACGCTTTGTGTATCACTCTATGTATACAAAATTGTTAAATGTTTTACGGAACGAAACCTGTGGTTATCTTCGTTTAAAGATTTTCAAGTGAATTTTCATTTTTCAATCGTTACTTCTATTAATATACTGTCACCGATGTATTCGAAATTTTACAGTGACACACGATCACCGAAATATTGGCTGCGATAATCATAAATAGAGTTGAATCATAATATATTTGAAGTCATGCTCATGACAAATTAAAAAAATAATAATAAAAACACTATATACATACAACGTTCGGGCTCAAAATTCGCAGTTTCGGTAGGTACCTATAAATATTATATAACATATAATGTCCGGTTTTTTTTTTTTTATCCAAACCCAATAAAGTTTATCTAATAATAACAAAAAAAAAAAAAAACAATCGTGCACAAAGCGATGTATTTTTTTTAAAACCGCAAACGTAATGCATGTATAATATTTTAACATTTCAAAGAGTAGATACACTATGGGTATCTATTTTTACTTTTTATATTAAATCAATAACCATGCTCCGTTCGATAAAAATTATAAAATTCGTTTAAAAATAACCAAATTCGACGAAAAAAAAAAAAAACAACATACCTACTGTGGAAAACTGGAATGATGATTTATAATGATTGCGTAGAATTTAAATATTCAAAACGTATAATGAAAATATTGAAAATAAATAGGAATTTTCTGAAATTTAAAAAACCATTTTTATACTTATAGTTACCCCCTCCACCGCCATTTTTCCTCTAATCAAATTATATTATCACACTGCGATGATAGTGTACTTATTACAAAATCGGTAAATATTGACAATTCGTTTTAAAAATTGGACAGTATTATGTTACAACGCATAATAATTTAGTAGTTATATAAAACGCAAACAAATTAAACCGATTTTAATAATATTGTAATATCTCTGAGACGCAAAAGTGTATTTATTTTATTGGGTATTTAAAATTTGTTTATATTGTTTAATTTATATTCTACCGCATAGGATAAATAATATAATAACATCAACATATAATATAAACTCCTTTACCGCAGTCGTTCCATTATACTCGATATAATATAACTTTTATAAGACTTTCGAATTTGTTCATAATCTTTATTTATTTATTTTTTTTTTCCCCCTCGGATTTAATATAATACATTTATTTACGCATATTATAACGAAACGAATACACCGCATCACTATACACAATAAGTACCTATAATCTATGTACATCTGAACAAATGTGCCTATACCTGAGCGCACGGCAGTTCGTCAGGCCAAGTCCTAGCGAGCATGCCAGTGTATTTGTATACTTGAACCGACTTCACCGAGTTTTTCTCACCCTCGTATCTGTGTTTTATCTTAAAGTTAGCTTTTGAAAAATGAAACATAAGTTAAGCTTAAGTAGCTTAGGATACAGTAAAAAAATTGAGCCTTTTCTATTCAAGCCTTTTTAAATGAAGTGGATTTTACATTTTCGTTAAACTCACTCGTTCATCGTAGAAATTATAGAACACTTCCGGTATTAGAAAAAATTTGAAATTTGCCATAAAGTAGGTCATATAGTTAATATTATAGACCTTGTAAGTAAAGGGAATAATTTAAAAATTATTAATTAATTGTGCTTTAGGGAGGCACTGTTGCATCGACTAGACTAAATTGCCTAAACATTATCACCGACATAGATGATAGAGGCAATAAGTATTCTCGCTTTAACGGAGCAACGAAAATTTAAAAAAAATAACAAAAGCATAGACATTCGTTCCCCGCTTCTCTCAGCGTCATCTAAAACGCTGAACGTTCGATGTCATTCGCACTCGTATTATTATAATATGAGTAAGGTGCAAAACCATCATACAATATAATATATAGGTACTCATGGAATTGGTATATTGTACTATGATAATAAACTAAAAACGTACGGTACACGAAAATGTAACGATAATAATAGGAACCATACAGATATACGAATAATACTCGTTTTAACATTCTCGCGAGTATACAAAGTTCTTGTGCAGCAGTGTTCGTACAATTTATAAGCATAGCGGTGGCTCGATGCCACGACAAGTTGCTGCAAAGGGAGTTAAATCGAAGGCCTGTACACTCATTATAATAATATAGTATTTCACTACAAATAATTGTTGTTCGGAGACCCGAAACCTTAATCAAATGACTTTCGGACAAAAGATTATAACGAACTTAGGATATAATGTTTCGGGTCGTGTCGCATGTATATGTTTTTCGCGCGCGAGTCGTAAATGGGCCGAATACGGGGCAGCTGAATAATTAACGCGTTTATAATACTCGACCTAGCTCCTTGAGATCCTATGTATGTATGTAATGTTGTAGAAAAAAAAAATGTAATTCACACTAATCGAAAAATAGTTTATGCTTATGGAATTTTGATTGCGGTCTTCATCAAAATCAGAACTTCAAACTACATTTTTGTAACTGGTGTTTTCTACTAGAAATCTTACTTCAACTAATAGGTAACTAGAGACATTTTTCGTTGTCACAATTTGGAACTAGTTGATGAAAAAAAAAAAAAAAATGTTTAGATTTTCCATGTACTTTTCATAATAATTAGGAATACCAGAAGAACGTATAAAGCACGGAAAAATTTATAAAAATTATGATTCATTGTTTGACTAAATAAAAAGCTTCAAAATTCTACAGGAGGTGAATTATGAGTTTTACTCAGTTGTAGAATAAAAAAAATAAAAAAGTAGTGTGTAATGTAGTTTTTTTTATAGTTATTTTAAAAGAAAACTTTAAAGAAATCGTAAATAACACGGCCTTGAAATTAATCATGTATAAACAAACTTAGGATCATTAATACGTTTTGTTTCCCTAACCGGTGATTATTTCCGAAGACTTTGAAGTGCTTTTAAAAAACCGATTGTTAATACTATAATATGTATCTAGCATATATGGTAAATATAATTATTTTGTTTGTAATAATATTACAAAACGATGTTAAAAAGCAAAACGAATTAGGTAATTAAAAATACCTCTTCAGTGCACTATGGTTTTTTTTTTATGCTTTTGTTTTATAATTTTACCTATTTGAAGTCCAATATTTTATTTTTATATTATTATAAACATTATGTTATATTTAAACGTTATTAGATTTATTTTTTTTATTTTGTATATATATACGCAACAATAACATATAATCACTCTTAATAAAGCAACACGATGCTACCCGTATTTTTGTTAACCATGATAATTTAATTTAACAATTGTATTAATTTTTAATAGCGAAATAAATACAATCCGTGATTTTCGTTACATACATAATATGTATAATATTATTATAGGAAATAAAACGTTAAATTTCGTGATATTAAATAAGATTTTTATCAAAATTTAAGCTGAAATGACAAAAAACAAGTATAAAAGAAGTTGAATATATTGACCCGATTGCAATTTAAATTATATACTTTATAAATTCTTGTTGTTGACTTTTTCTTTAATTTTTACTTGAAACAAATTAGTTTCACTTTACCAATTTAACTTTTGTGTTTTATAATACTTTTATCTTTTTCGTTTAAAATGACATAGTTATTTATTGGCGATCTCGACGATCGAGTTATGGCGAATACTTTATACGGGACACGAATTCCAAAATATCAGCAAAGTATCGTTTCTGGGCGTTTCGCGGGTTACGCGTATGTAAATTCCGAATGAATGGCGGCGGATGGTAAGCTTTTTTTTATTGTTGTCAAAGTCTACACTCGACGGTTCTTACGTGTAAATCCAACGGATTTCCGGTCGCCCTTAATTCGATTTATATCTATACCGACGTAGGCGTATTATAAAATATATCCGTCAGGCTACGCGGAATAATAATAGTAATATTGTTTTCCCCCAGCAAATGATCTATAGTACCCGTTAATATTGCTCTAGTTGCCATAATGTTTTCAGACGTACCGTTTACGAGTGTGGTGAGATATATATTATAATATTTGCAACATAACATCAAAAGAACCCTTGTTAAAACGGACTTGACCATTAAAAATAGCAGGTTAACTTTTAAACGAATGTATTCGTATGTGAAAAAAATGTATCGACGAAATTAAACTCTTAGCGCCGATGATTATATACATGGTACAAATCATACGTCTTGAAGCATTTTATGGATAATTTCCGACCTTCTATAGTCGGGGTTATTTATATCTCCGTTCTTATCCGTCCAACAAACATTTACGAAAATCAGTTTGGCAAAAATTAAATAATTATTTTTATGAAATATATGTATATATATATATATATATATATATATATATATATATATATATATATATTGTTTCTTTTCTACTTGATATTAAATATGCCATACGTCGATGCGTTCAATTTTTTTAAATTCTTTTTTTCCATCTTAAAATGCCCTGAACAACAATATATACAGGAAAAGGGCATCACGATACGCATCACGCAATTTCAAAGAAAGTCTTCGCCGGGGAAATCTGGTGTTGGTAACGTGTTCATCAATGTGCATGCACAAAACTAACGATGCCATACGTTTACTAGATTTTAGAAAAATATTGAGACGTTTTCAGCGATAGAAATTCATATTATTTTACTCGTAACCGCTTCAAAACAAACTCATTGCACACATATATTTAAACATTTAATCAAAATGGATCGTGTCGGGACCCGGCAATTTGCTCGTAAACAGTACTTTGTTCTAATCGGTGATCTGTGTGCTGCGTTTCAACTGTGTGATATCTGCTAAGAATATACTTTCCCTATCACGACCGACTTCCATAAAAAAAAAAAAAAAAAAAAAAAAAAAAAAAAACAATTATAATTAAAACGTAAAAGTAATAACGGACATACGTGTGCAAATAATAGTAGTTATGTAATGTGCTAAATTACTACAATTTCCATTACTGCTAATAATGCAAATTAAATATACCAGAAATAAAATCGCCAGTACAGCTGACTGGCCGTATTACACGATAAACCGACCGACAAAACAACGATCTGTCGCGAAAAAAATTCGGTTGCGGTTTATCTACTGATTGTATAAAAACGAATTCCGACAAACATAGATCGTCCCGCGATCGATAGCTACATTATAATATAATAATGTTGTACGGCCGCGGTTTTCGTCAAGACGGAAAATATACGCGCGGCCCGCCAAATAATTTAGCGGTACATGTGTGTAGGTAAGTGCGGACGGCCGCGATGGGGAAAAATTAAAAGTTTCGTCGAACTCTATTATACAGCCATGAGGGGAATAGCATCGCGAAAGTTTCAACGCATAAAGTGTTTGCAATAATAATAATATCGTGACGTGGTTGTTACAACGGCGTCGACGCCGTTGCAGTAAATTCTACGCGGCGAGAAACGCCGCCGTCGTACGCGTCCTATCAAACGGAACGACGATTACTCCAAGACGGCGCAGGGTGGGTTGCCCACGCGAGTATACACCAGTTCTCACTCGCGAGCCCATAGAACCTACAATATTATTACAGTTACGTAAGCACTGCGGCGCACCGTTTCTCGTATACAACTTTACAATTTGTCTCCGTATAAAACGAAAGCGAAACCCGAGTGAATAAACACTGTTGTCGTTGTACGCGCAACAACGCAAAATAACCCGAATATGTAATAATAGTACAGTTAAACAGTATATCTGAACGCGCGTTCTACAAGGGCGTAGCGAGACCGGTCTGACGAGAGCAAAACGAGCAGACGGTGCTATCCGAGTGCTCGTGAGCGTCGTCTCGCGTTATTCCGATCGCTCTGAAGAACAAAACGCCCGTACAGTCGAATACCGTCTATCGACTGTGAACGGGAGAACACGTGTAATCGATTGGTACGGGCTCTCAACATCCGAACGGATCACGGAATTGTATAAAACTCTACAACAACAGACAGCGTCTACAGCGGTCAGATTAAAACGGCTAGACGAACATGAAGGGCATAAAGGGCATTTGAATAATTTCATTTTTGACAAGCGGTCTAATATTGAAATGCACGGAGATTTTAATGTTGTCCCGCACTCGAAATTACTTAATAGTTAATGGCACAAAACGGATCATAGTGCCTTTGCGTATTCAAGGTTAATAGCGTTTAATATTATTTATTATATTTATTTCATAATGTAACGCATAAAATACAACGCGCGTATTAGGTATAATTGTGTGGAATACGTTACATACCGTCACAACTAATTTGACAATTTGACCCACCCGCCCGCATTGCTGTTTATTATATAAACTGAGGCGTTCGTTGCAGTCGCATCGTCTGTGGGATTCGGCGCGACGGAATAACGTCGTTTTATAAACCGTGTTTTACTGTTCTATTGTTATGACTTGCAATATCTGTATATTCGAGTGAGAAACGCGGCCAAAGCATACAAAGTGACCGGAAACGGATCACTGTCACGGTGTAACATGACATTAGTGTCGTCGAAAAATACTTTTATCTGGGTATTTTTTGACCCCCGGGATACCGGTTCCGGTACAATACCGACATTGATATTTTAATGGGACGTAAATCCGCTAGTTCAGTGGTTCCCGACCCGGGAGGGGGGGGAGAGGGAACTTCGATACTTCACGGGGGAATACAGTGAGTATGAAATAACGAGAGGTGGTGAGATTTTTGAAAATTTACAAGGGACGCGTGGAATAAAAAATTGTTGGGAACCACTGCGCGAGTCGATATCCGAGGCACGCCGTGTCTGAATGTCTGGTCGGACGTCTCGAAAATCGACTTCTCGGAAAGTCAGTGATCGGTGAAACGGGTCAATGGACTTTGGCCAACGGCTTTCAGATGAGAAAGTCGGACGCGAAATTCATTCCACGAATAACTAATATTACGTTATTAAATGTATATTTTGTCTTTTAGTTTTCCAGAACAATATTACAAATAACCGCAAATCGGCGATGTTTCGTAAATCGCGTGGTCGGAAATACACTAAACGGCTAATCTATTTCGCGTAATATACGCGTCGTCAACGTGTTCGGCGGGTGTTCCCCGTTCCGGTCTCATCGAACGGCATTGTTATTGTCAAACGTCTAAAATTAGTTTCGAATTATACTTCTCGGAAAAACCTGTGCGTAACGAAGTCGTACTGCGTATTGATTGCATAATAATATACTCCCGAGAGCCACGGGGGGGGGGCCCACGGAGTACACTCTGTATATGAATTGGGGGCCGGATCGGGCGGTTTTTATTTCACGCGTGATCGCGGCTGCTACCGTTGATGAAAACCGAAACGCCGCACCACGCGGATTTATCAAGACGGATAATTTAACGCTAAAAAAATACGGTTTTAGATGAAGAATTTACATCCACCGTCTGCTACTGTATGATTTACGGGGACACGTGAGAGTCCGGAATGCACCAATCTGGGAGCTGACAAATTCGAAAAGTAAAATGTTTAAATTCCGACGAAATCATACGAGTGTTAGAGATATCGGGGTGTATATTTAGAACACTATCCACTTTGCAACAGTATCGGATTTAGATTTAAATTAGATAAGAGGCTCTCCCTTCCCTACAAATAGGGCTCGGAAGCGGCACTTGAAATAGTGAGCGAAGCTGACAGGCGTTATAACGGATTAAACGATTCCGGATTTTTATATTCCGGACTTTTACGTTTTACGTTTGTACGGATCAGATTTCGGTATCCGTAAAACTCCGGACTACAGACTTTCACTCTCCCGGTTTGCACATTCCGGGAGGGAGATCGCCCCATCGCCCCCCCCCTTCGTATCCACCACACAGAATCTAAAATACACATAAACGCGTCGTATGTACATAATTTTGTCTAAAACAGAATAAATTGTTCACGGACGAGCAACTGGTGATGGTTATAATGTATATTATTACTAACGAATCTAAATCGTTAAAACAAACGTAATATAATTTAGTTCAATGTGCGTGCGAATACTTTGCGGGGATCGTTTACACTAATGGATGTTTATAAATGTATACCTACCTAATATAATATAAAATGTGAATGCAATAGCGTACCCAAGGGGGAGGACTGAGCATGCTGTAGCCCCCCGCTCTATTAGCCGTTGTAAAATACAAAAAAAAAAAAAAATGATATCAACAATTCGCCATTGAAAACTAATAATCGTTTGCCCTACTTACTCAATATTTGGTTAAAAAAATTGTATTATTGTAATACACAACAATTATAATAATATGTATGTAGTAACACGTCACGAAAAAGACTTTATAGTGTAATAAATTCAATATTCAACTTGTATTTACATAAATTTAGCCGCTTTTCATGTTAAATCCTGGGTACGTTACTATGCAAATATAATTACTTTTCTACTGTATTCTGAGACGCATGTAACACATTCAAATTAAAAACAATTTATTTTTATTTATAATAGATGAATTCATTTTATTATACGATCATTTTGTACCTACTGCAGAAAGCAATATCTTCTAGTTTTAAGAGTGTTCTAATATACTGCAATCGCGATTATGATCTCCTACGAAAACATCATAGTTTTTTAGTATAAATTCTGTTCATATGAATAAAAAATTACTATTATTTTTTTGATTATAGATAGGTATTTATAAGGAATATTATGGATTACTTATAATATACCAGGGTCGTATATAAATTTAATATCAGTAATTTCTTGCACAAAACACATTTGTCTGATTGTCAAAAGGCTCATTTGGTTTTTATTTTTTTTTAATTAATTTTTCTTTGTTATATCTAAACGCAGGACGGGCGTGGTCAGAGTTATAATTAGTATTTGTGTTTAATGTAACTATGGAAAAAATCGCTATAAAAATTTCAGAAAAAAGAGTATACGCGGTCTCATATTTAAATTGTTTTATTTGTCGATCATTATTTCTATCATGTACATACATTTTTTATTTTATTTTTTTGTAAAATTCTCGAATTATATTTTACTGACAAACTGTTTTTTTCTTCGCAATATCTTAATTTATTATAATAATATTAAAACGTTTCATCGACTTAAATTTGTTAATAGTAAACCATGCACGATCTGTTTTATAATGTGCACAAATAGTATAAAATATATCGGGTATGTTTTACCATATGTACAAACAAATTTATCTTTTATTTATTTTTATATTCATATAAACATTTATCAAATATCAATATTCAACTAGCTAAAAAAATTATATTTATAACGCTTGGAAAATAGAGAAAAATTAAGTCATTTAGTAAACATTTTTGTAAGTGTAAAAAAAAAAAATCTTTAATAATACTTATTTAGTACATTTTTATTACAAATTACTGATTTTGAAATAGTTTAAACTCAAAAATATAATCTTAAATGCATTATTATAATACAATTTAAAAAAAAAAATAATAGGCAAAAACCAATTTAGTTAATTACACAAGTTAAAACAATATAATATTCTCATAAAAATTGCTAATAATTTATTTCTAAAACACACAGTATAAAAGTGCACGATTATTATTTTCCCAACGCTGTGTTATCAAAAATGTACGATAAAAGTTTTATATTAAGATAAAATTGATATTTTATCATTAATTGTTCACTGCGAGTGCGAAGTATTTAAGTAACGTATTTTATACTGCCCTACAAACCATATTGCTACTACAGTATACAGTACCACAATACTTACATTTAACATTTATAAGTTTTAACTGTTGAAATAATCCAAACATTTATTCTATGCTATCCACATCATTATTGTTATCTAGTAAAGTTATAGTTAAACATACTAACAACAGATATAACTGCAGAAAAAATTTAAAATTATGTAGAATAGAAAATAATATCCTTGAATATTTTGATGGTGAATGGCTATTACCTAGCTATATTGTCTATGTCCCAACAAACTCATGCATATATAAATTCAAAATGCTCTTTGATGGTTAAACGGATGACGAAAATCTACCTACAGCTCTCCGCTTGCGGCGACAGAGTTTGTTTACTATTGTTCTCATATTTGATGCAGGTACACTGTTACAATAATAATGTAAATCACGGAGATATCACTTTAGCCGATTGAATATACACAGTATATTCAATTTAGAATATAAAACAGCTAGGAATACGTTTTAATTAGCCGTATTACATTTGGTTATATTAATAACATATTTGATTAGCCACGATTATAAAAAAAGTCCTTAACATAAATTAATCATAATACTGATATGACGCATTATTCACGAAAAACCCCATGCATCGAATGAAAATTAATTCGTTAACAAAGTTATACTATACGATTAAATCATATTATATTATTTTGGTGATGAATGGTGACAGTTAAGACGTACCTGCTTATTAGCTAGGTATCTACACCAAATAAAAAATAAATTCTAAGATCCTATAGAGTATATAATATTATAAAGTAAATATAATTCGATCCCTTGACAAAACTATATAACTAGTTTATGAATTCACAATGTCTTATACAAAAATGTTATGCGAAAAAAGATTCAGAAATATTACGAAAACCTAGATTCGAATTCGGTAAACTCCCCTCAGGTCGTCCATATACCTCTATAAACACTATGAATAAAAATAGACTCTTTGCAGATCCTACGTGAGTTTTTACACAAAAAAAAATTATTCATTCGAGGCAACACGACGAAAAACAAAACTAAAAGTCATCAAGCAGATACAAAACTAAACGATTTTCGACTGTAATACTATGGTTGCAAAAAATTATTTGTCAGAATGACGGGATAATATATTACTATTTTTAATTTCTTGACATTTCAAACTTATAATAATAACATATGAATCATTCCGAGGTGACAACATTCACATACCGAAACTAAAACGAAACAGAAAACAAAAACAAATGCACAAACAAAAAAAAAGGCACTATTGATGAATGTGCTGTTATAGGAAAGAAGTTGAAAAGTAAGATGTATATACTGTTTAAATTAACTAAATGTACCTATATCATTCTGTAGGTAACAACGAACCGTTGTTAACGATTAACAATTCTGAGCAGAGTAATTTGTTTTTTTTTTTTTATCGCCAAAGAAATCCAGAATTCAGCAAAAATTATACATAACACCGTGTTTTCCATGTTATCAGAAAATTACGAGAAAAATCAAAAAATGGCCTTTTCAATGCGCCGAATATATCAAAATGTCTACATGAATGATACTGCGAAGTTTTTTTACTGGCGCAACATCAAAAATTTGACAAAAAAAGTCTGCTATAGTTCTTCTATAAAAGCAATTTTTATGGTATAAAACACAAGTCGTAAACATTTTAAATAATGAAATCACTGCACCGTAATTTGAAGAAAAAAAAAATCATATTTTTCGTAATTTTGGTTTTTCCTAATTATTATGGAAAATATTTTAGAATTCAAAAAACGACTTTCTCAATCAATGGCTCTATATTAAAAGAAACAAGTTCGATATCTTCTTATTTTTCGATTGGAGCAATATTACTGGTAAAAAACATCGTGTATACAGACTAAACAGATTAAAATCAATGAAAACGGTAATGCCGTAAATATCTGTCGTGTTACCGACAGTTTTCATTTGGGTTTTTTTCAATTTTGAAAACCCCACGGAAAATCAATAAATGGCCTCTCTAACGCACCAAAATCGACAACATTTCTTTTCAGAAAAAACTATTATACATTATGTATCGAAGCAAGATTTCTTTTTGATTTTTTTTTTTTTTTTTTTTTTTTTTTTTTTGTTTACAGACAGAAAAAAAAAATACACAAATCAAAACCAATAGATTCCTCCCCGCTCACCAAATCTAAAATACATCATAATAAAACCAAATACATTTCTCGCTTCGCTCAGAATCTTTATACGCTCAAACCTTTTATCACTCGTATTATACGAACATCCTTATAACTAATCTCATCGCCGATCGTCGCGTCCTTACAGGTAGTGACGCACTCGAACGCGTATGCAAAGAGAATCGTGTTGGGATTTACTTTTCACATCGTGAATAAAATAAATCATTATAATAATATAGTTGTCTGCACAGCCGGGGAACGCTCTACCGCGATGTCTTCTGTAGCACTGTGTCCGCATATTTAATATTTGACAGATATAGGTAATCGAATTAGATTTACTCGTTGAATAAAACAAGTAATTCGGGTTCGGTTAAAAGTCGAGTTATGTTTCCCCGTCGATTTATCATCTGGACCGTCGGTACCATCAATAAATTATTCGCACGAGTTAACATACCGAGTATGACACACGGGTATAAAAAATAATACCGTATCCTTCATTATAGCGAGGTGTGAAGCACTGGAAGCATGTCCTAGAAAACGAAATTGTCGCGAAACTTAATATTAGTTTGCATTCGGTCGTCCAACAACGGGTCAAATAAATAATAAAAACAACAACGGTTATTACAATTAATAAAAGTGGTAACGATCATTGTTGAACGCGGCAAGAGTGTATTGTCCTACATGGAGGTCACACTAATCTCACATTAATATATCACACGGTCGTCCGAGCAGTCAAAATGATTATTGTGACTGTAACGTAACGGTTACCGAAAACGTATTGTTAACACGAGAAATAAATATTTCCAAAAATACCGTTAGGTATATCATTAAACAGTCGTTATACTGTATACAGTACGTAATAAGTATTTAATCAATAATGGTGCGCTCGGTCGGTTTCAACTGGACGTAATAAAAAAAAATAAATATCTTATAATATTTAATTCGGTATAGACTTCACGACCCATTAAGTTGTTTCGTCGTATGGAGTATGTAATGGATGTGAAACATTACCTGTACGCAAAATAATAATATATAAACGAAATCCGATACTGTGGACGCCGCCGTAAAACGAAAAGAAATGCTTGGGTTTTCGAGGTTTTTTTTTTTTTTTTTTTCGACCGAAATTTAGCGCACCGCGGTATTTTACAATAGAGTACACAGCCAGGACGAAAAATCTGTGAAATCGAATTGAAATTGATATAACAGCAACGAAAAGTAATAACGAGTTGCACCGACGCGGTATTTTGGCGAGACGCGTTATGGCCTCAAACGCCGGAATAGCTCATTGCGAGACGGCAGTGCCATTTGTTAATTATCGAGACAGGAAAAAAAAAAAAAACTTACGATAACAGTCGTGATAACGATGTTCCGCGACGGGTATTCGGGACCCGATTACATTGTGTCCGGAGGAAAAGTTGTTCGGCCACCCCCCCCCCCACTCCCCCGGCCGTGCACAATACAATATCGCCGGTACGGAGATTCCGCGCCCCGGCCGAGCGGGTTCGCGATACCGTGCGGTAATCGGATATCGACGACAGAGAGGCGAACCGTCGTCGCCGCGAAGCGAATATCGACGGTACACGCCGTCGCCGCGGAACTCGCGTTGTAATTAAATCGTTTTAATTTTCCCGGTAATCCGTAATGGCGTAAAATTATTGCCGACGCAGTTTATAATATATGTAGGTGTGTGTGCGTGTGTGTACACGGTAATAATATTCAAGTGAATTATACAAATTGCGCATTAACGCGCGGCGTGCCCTCTCGCGGGCCGTTCAGGTATAATATTATATAGTACACACGTCGTTGCTTCGGCGGGTCCGCCCGCCCGCCCGCCCGCGGCACTCCCCGCGGGCGCCATCGACCGGTCGCGTCTCTTCTCGCCGGGCCGACGATAATATCACCGGAATTATACGGCGTGATCCTTTTAACCTACTCCGATTGCTATCGTACGGGCACCTATGCGAAGATTTCCGGGCGCACATACCGTCGAATGGCTGCGGACCAGTGCGCGCGGTTTTGATTTTCGCGATATTCAAAACGAAAACGCCGACGCGCTTTTCTAAAAAAAAAAAAATCGGAAACTTTATGATGGTCGTAGACGCGTGCTGTGAAATTAATTTTAACGGTTGTGGTTGGAGGGGAAAGGGAACCTAGTGTTTTCGTGAGAAATTCGTTGTCGAAGAAATTTGTTTGATTTGATTTCCGAGAAATTCAACAGAAATTACGTTCTTTAACAGTTATCATAAAATCGTCACTGTAATACATAGATAATAAAGAAATTAATATACAAAGGGTTCTATGACGGAAGATAATTCTAGAAACCACACTGGTTAGTAGCGGACAGATAAAATGGTGGTCAGGTAATTGATAATGATAATTGTCTTTACTACTTATTCTTTAAAAGTTACACAGAAGCATTTATTTACATTTAATTCAGTTACATAGATTAATCTTTGGAAATTATGAAATAAATCTCGAATTCAAATAAACATAGAAACCCTCACTGACGGAACCAGTCAAAATTATTAATTTTAAAATATCTATAACACAAATTTTGTGTATTTAGACCCAATTGTTATCTTGTGGTTTTGTTTTTTTTTTTTTTAATTCGTGGCAGATCCATTCTTATGTATACATTTTCTAAAAAAAAATGGTTTTTGTTATCTATAATTGATGAACACTAATCAGTAACCACCATTGACGAATGATACAAATTTCGATTATTGAATTTGAATACCTTAATTCGAAAACCCCCTTGGCGGTCAACGTGTTAAAACATTAATGTATTGTTTTATAACATTTAAACACTTATCAATCTGTACATATATGCTTTGCATCGTTTTTGAATGCTCTCCCAGCGTTCAATATTGATTTCCGATTCTTTATAAAATAAAAATGTATATTTATATTTAACATTTCATATGTTACCTTTTTCGCCATCCATTTTTAATTGAAATTATTATTTTATCATCACGGACACGCACAAATAACGACTGAAGAGGTAATGAAATCAATATTATCTTTATTTCTAATTGATACCTACCCATATTGTTATTGATAATGTTTCCGTAGTTGTTCATTTTTATTTTTATAACTAGGTATTAGGTTTAACCGATTGATTGAAGATTAAATTTGAAACATATTTATTTTATAAACAATGCAAAATATAAACGGGACGGAATTGATGTATCATTTGAAAAATCCGGAAGGAAATTGGAAGTTAAATAAAGGAAATTTATATTAAATATTATATTTAAGACATAATTCGGATGCAGCCTTTTCAGTTATATCTCGTTACCTACTCTCCGCCGTCATAATGTTTTATCTCGTCCCCAGTTTTGTCACAAAAATCGCTATATTCCGTCTAATCCTTATTATATTTCCCGCGTTTCCTCCGGTTAACGTGCTCTGCAGACGACGACGCAGGAAAATTTAAGTCACGAATAATATTAATATGATGATGGAGACGTGAGTGCGGTGTCGGTTATCCAATTTCTACAGCAGTCGACGAGAGTACGGAAATATAAATCCGCGTATACGACCCCGACACCGTTACACGATTTATCACAACGTTCGTAAAACGAGACCGGTTAACTTAAATATTATATTTTTGCGTTATTCGCGATTTTGTATTAAATATTCTTTTTTTTTTATTATTTATGTATATATAAAACCAACCAAATTCCATTTTTTCACTCACTGATCGCTATAATAAATGTACAAGAAGATATAAAAACAAGAATATAAGCAGGAAATAGATGTTAGAAACTTAGAAACTTAGAAACTTAGACGTATATCATAAGGTTCAACAGAATTACCTTTAAGTATTTAACAGAAAAATGTTCAGGTTTTCTCCTTGAGTAGATGCGTATACGGAAAGTGGAGAGTCAGAAATAATGTGGAAATTAAGGAGCTTTATAAAAAAAACCCAATATAGTAAATGAAATAAGAGGCGACCCACTCGGTCTGGTCGCGCGTCGAAATCCCGAAGGTAGACCGAGGTCCAAGAAGACCTATATAAGACGACCGAGGTTAAGGCGATGACCAAGTTACAAAATACGTAGACTCAGATTGGCGGTTCTTGGCTATGGACAGGGAAAGGTGGCACGATATATGTTTGTAAGCATGTCTTAAAAATAATTCGTACAAAATACTATATAGACTGATCGTTTTCATCCAATACAAATGTATAATAATTTCAAATATTACCTTGTTATAATTAATTTATACCGCGCGTCGGTTTCAATATTACATTTCATCAATGGATGAACATTTGTGTTACATCAATTGTAAACTGCACATATAGGTATAAGAAACCGCAAACTTCACTTACTGTTTATCGGAAACGCAGGAGTTGTCAAGAACGTAGTCATATAAATATAATGCACAATGTAGTTTATTATACAAGTATAGGTCCAAAAATTGCTTTCATGTTTGTAAATATACTAGAACCACAGATACATATGAAACTTCTAACAAACACGCAAGAAACACACGCAAAAACAATAGTATTGTACGTTATTCGTTGTATTTGTATTATATTCCTAGTTATTCAAAAAACGTATTAAAATATTTATCCAATAGATACAAACTTATAATTAGATAAATAGAGTGAAAGATTTGAAAGCGTTAAATATAGTAAATTTGGATGAAGTTGTACAGGGTAAGGAACGTGATTTTTTAGTGACGTCTAATAAGAAGAATAATATGCAAATGTTGAGGGATTTTATGATTAATGCCATTGTTTTTTTTAATACTGCCAAAAGGAGATTATACGAGTATTTTATTATACTGCAATAGTACCCAAAATTGAAGCTCCCTCTGGGTACAACCCATCCAACAATTGACCGTGTTAAGTAAAAAATTAAAAAATTATAAAAACAATAATTTTTCACTGCTCATTGCTGATTATTGGTTGAATAAACTAATAATCATTTTACTCAGACACATACTAGCCATATAGTCTATCTCAGAAAACAGTGGCTGGCTTCACGTATTCAGATTGTAGATCAGTATCCCGATACTTATGCACTTGTACGTTTAAATGTGTATTAATAACACGGTCTCCTTTAAGTTTTTGACCAGAAAATTTGTTCCAGTTATCAATTTCAGAAGTACCTTCTAATAGAAAATTTTGTTTAGTTGGTGCATTGATGAGGTCATTTCTTTTTCCTAGTACTGTTTTCAAGAATAAAGGAAAACAGAAAAAAAAACCATCGGATAAATGGGAACATTATAGTATTTTTTATCTATTTAATATTTTTTGTTGTATTTTGGTGAAAAATAACAGTAGAAATCAGAAATTTTTACTAACTAAATTCTTATATTAATATTTTCTAGACGTGATAAAGTTTTGAAAATATTCAGGGATTTGTGAGTTATTTATAGCTGTTTAAAATGTTGAAAACTTTTTGATTTTATGTGAATACAATTTTTTTGATTTACGTAAATACTAAACAATTTGAAACAAGGTTCATCATAAATTATACTTATTCACAAAATCAAAAATTGAACTTTATGTTGTAATTTATTTTTAATTGCGTTCTAAGTTCAAATGATAAATGTTGAGAAAAATCGTAAAGGGCCGCCGTAATCTGCGGAACAGTGGGTCGGATCTCATCCACTCCACCTCGCTGATTAAACAATTGCACTAATTACTCAAATACGTACAAATAATTATACTACACAATTATGTATCTTGCAAAATAACCGCAAGAAAAAGGAATAGACTAATCAGTGAAAAATTAAAACAAATATCTAATATATCAAGTGACTATCTATAAATGAATTTTAAAATTATCCTTCGCATATATTTGCATTCATTTTTGAGCAATTTATTATAATAAATCTATGGTCACAAAATATAAGTGGTTTAAGTTCAATTTTTCGGATTTTTGTTTTAATTTTGTCTTCTGTAATTATTCCCTTTATTTTTTAGTCTAAATTCAAAATGTAATTTGATTATATTTTGTATAATTTTATTGTAAATTATGATTTCGTATACAGTAGGTTTAGTATTTTTTTAGTGGAATACGAGCTTTATTTATTGGACTTTACCGAAAAGCAGTCTTAGGATTTTTGAGTCTGTAAATTTATGTATACATTTGTGATAAACTATATCCCCCACGCGTTTACGTGGAAAAAGAAAAGTTTCCAACATCGTTCGTTATTTCGGTTCGGAATAGAAAACTTTAAAAAATAAAAACGTTTTTTTTTTCTTTTAAAATGTTAAATGATGTCGTTTACGGACGTTTTATTGGTACCTATATATAATAATAGTGTAGTCATACAACCATCAACTCGCACACGCACCGCCACCGCCAGTTCGAAAAATGTTTTTGCATTCTTTTTTTTCGTCCTTTTACAAACGAGTTCATGTTATTTCCTAATATTATATATATGTTTTTAAACGATTCAAAACAAGTGTTTCAACTCCTCTCCTGTTCACCGTCTATATTCCAACACCAACTACGTGCGCGTATATTTTTCGCTACACACACGAGGTAATAATGTTTCCGTGCATGAACGTTTCCAACACATTTCGCCGGGTTTTCCCCTAGCCGAGATTATATGATAAATGAGTCTATTCGGCACATGTGCAGTGTGCACCTATACTCGCCACCGGGCCTTCAAAAACCTTCATAATTTTTCATCCGTTTTGTCGAGTTTTATTTTTTTTTTACTTGTCGATTTATTTGTAGTCGTTTTTCTAAACATTTTTTTTTTTTTTTTTACAAGGCCTTTGCAATAGTAAGCAATTTTTCGAAATTTGAGCATTTGGAATTCATGGAACGAAAAATTTAACAATAACTTAAATAATAAATAGTAGTTGTACATTTGCATTTAAGAACGGTCTATATTTCAAAAATCTTCATAAAATAATCAAGCAATTCGTTTAATTGTATCGGTATATCAAGTAATTGTTTGGCTTGTTGATACAAACCATCAATATCCTCTGTATAGTTCATATCATAGGTACATATAAACTACTTCAATATATTGATAGTTAAATAATATTTGTTTTGTCAATTTATGACCTTTGATAACTGGGTTAAATATATGTCAAGAGTACATTTACCAAAAGATTTGTGTCTATACTCAAATATCTTTTTGTTAAAAAATAAATCAAAGTAATTTGATCCGAAATTTCAAAATGTTTACAAGTTAAATCACTAAATAAAGATGAATTTGTATTGTCTATTAAGGCTGAATAAATCACAGATACAAGATGGTAAAGGTACTATATCATTTACCATTAATGTTTATAATGTTACATTATGGCTTTTACTTTAGACTCATGCATACACAAAAGTACTCGTAAGTAGTTTTGAAGGTAAATTTTAATTTGAGTGATTAATTATCACTAGCATTTTTCTAATAATCTTTTTTTTTCAAAATTTATTCATATCTATATTTACCGACATGTGGTAGTCAATAAGATAGCCGCTACTTGTTTCTTCAACTGTACGAACCTTTAACCTTGTACGGTACTGTAAGTTATTTAAATAATTCACGATCAAAATGCTGCCTCACTCTTCATTCTGAGCTTAAATTTGTTTTTCTTAGGCAGAACGCCTTGGTCTATGGCTTAATTTTGATAAATGTCATATAATGTCTTTCTCCAGACAATGATGTAATCCCATACCTTATTCCCTTAATGATATTCCTCTCCAGCGAGTTTTCTTATAATATCTTGGTATATTATATTACGCACTTTTTAAACTGTAACTATCATATCAATATTATTTACCGTTAGTAAATCTCTTAAAGTTTTAAATTTTTTTAAGTTTCTACCCTGGAACTAAGGTGCAATTATTCGACAGCCACTGTAGTAGATGAAAAGTTAGAAACGCACAAGTAAAATAGAGATGGAAATTAAATGCATAACTGTAAGCAATGATAAACTCTTGCTAACGACAAAAAAAAACGATTCTAAGCGAAATTCAGTTTATAGTGTTCTTTTGTCAACAATATATGCATCTCATATTATAGTAAAATAATTGCATATGCATTAAACATTGACTTTAATAATATTTATTTAATATTGTACCTATTTTCGCGTTCCCCCAATTTTCCTCCGTTTTTTCCGATTTTACCAATATATTGAGGAAACACACCTAAGAAAATCATAAAATGACTTCCTGAAAGTACCACCACAGTCAGATTTCCTTTTAGAAAAAGTGCTACATTTAAATATCGAAGCAAGATTTCAGTAGAAAGTTGTTCATAGATAAAAAAAAATTAATAATAAAAAAAATTAAACATCATTGTAAAGCCATAGACTACTTCGCTCCAATTAGAATGTAAAAAGAGGGAATAATAACATGCAAAATATTTAACCCATGTTGCGAAGTAGGCCACAGAAACTATACCGATAAAACAAACATTTTTAGCCGGTATCATAAACGAATTTCTTTACTTTGTACGTGTATTGTTTTTAAGAGAAAATTTATGCCAGTATAACCAAACGAATTACTTGAACATTACATCGGAGCAACACAATTTATTAGTATTTTTCTCTTTTATGTTTATCCCACATCGGTGTTGGATTCAAACAGTCTGGTACTTGCCCTCCACATCTACTCCTATTTCACACATAATTTCTGCGTTTAGTATCTCTCATATAATAACCTGTAATCAATGTATATCTGGCTCTCATCTCGGCTAATTAATCACCTTAACTAAATCTTTTCGTTTCTCCTTCTCTCAACATGGCCATACCATCCATATCAATTCCCTCTTATTTTTCCATTTTTATTTCACTAGTCTCACAACGGTTTTATCGAACATTTTCTTTTTTAATTTCTCTAATTAATAACATGTGACTTGTCATATCTGCGCCCCTCGTGTATTTCACACGCCTTGCGTTAAATTATATATGATTATGATCCAAATTATAATGTATTGTTATAAATTACGGCGGCAGCTGACATGTGTGTCCGACAAGTGGACGTTGCGGAAAGTGGCATAAAAAAAAAATAATGTTTTAAATATGACTAACAATCTGCACAGTGGCCGGCGTAGCTCAACGACGGGTAGGGAACTCGGAACACCTTGCGCACCGGAACCGATCGATACGCACAGACCCGGAACGGTCAACAGGTTAAAGCTGCCGCCACCGTCGGCACCGGTGTCCCGCAAATTACGTTCATCGTTCCAGTAATAACCACCACTGAAACCACTCGCGCTTATCGATATTAAAATATTCATGTTTACGAATTTTGTTAATAAGACACGTTCGTTTCGTCGTAGCCGTCGGTCAGCTTGTGGTTACCCGCGAATTGGCCGCATATTGTCGACCCGACAACGCGATAGTTATATGTTGTAACTATATAGAGTTTAAAACATTAAAAATAACAAAAAAGGTTGAAAAATACTTAAAATCTCAAAGAATACATTATAAATTTACGTTTAAAATTTATTAAACGGTTTAAAAAAATGTTTAAACAAAATTGTAACTATGATTGTTTTATATGATTAAATAAAAATAGACTAGGAATATCAATAAATATGACACCTTTACAATGATTAGATTCATACATTTGAAATGCTACAAGAACGGATATGTTAATTATAACAAGAAATCAAAAATTGTTCACTGATAACAAAAATTTAGAAAAGGACTGATGTTGTTGATGGGTGCATCGATGTTGTAGATAATAAATCGGGAATATAGGATTCATATAGTTATATAGTTTATATCTGTAAGCAACGATGAACCATTAATAACGAAAAACGATTCTGAATTAATAGATTTATACATGTTTATACATGATTACGTAATATTTACGATTTTCTTTAATATTTAATCTTAAAAATTACATTACAGTTTATAGTCGTTTTTTTTTTTTTTACCACTAAGTAAAACCTATAGTTAACCTCTATTTAAATTTTCAAGCATTTTTGTTTGTTCAAACAATGATATCCATATAGCAACCAAATAAAAACTACTAGAAACACTGGCAAATATAAAATACCTATAATAAAGATAATGAAATAAAATATGTAAAATATAAAATATCTCATATTATTGTAACATTTCATCTAAACAATTTTTTTAATTTTACCACGTCTACAAAAGCCATTTTTTAATATAAATAATAATAATAATAATATTACATATGTAATATTAAAAATACATAATTATAATTATATATTTGTGTTATTATGTTTTTTATTATGGCGACTATTGCATTTATCTATAATTCTATAAATAATAATACACATATTGAACGATAACTGGTGGTTGATTTATTACATATTATTTATTTATTGACCACCTTTGGACGGTTTCGTACTAAAACAAAACCAACTTCACACTTCACGACACATATTAAACCAGTCGGCAATCTAGCAACCTCTTTTTCTCATCGAAGAATAGAACGAAATATCGATATTCACCCACCGACAATAGACCGAACGTGTCAATAATAATGCGGTGTAAACAAGGTGATTCACATTTAATTTTGATTTTTTTCAGTCAATAAGAAAATCATATTTCAATGACTTTTAACCGTAAACTTATGTCGACCGATTCGACAGTTGATATTTGTATTACAATGTATAGCTCATATTTGAACTTTTAAAAGTATTTTAAAAGAGAAAATGTATCTTTAATTGTACAAATATATAAGCATAAAAACATTATTTGTATATTAAATTATTATATGTAAAAGAGTTTCATATTTAGGTCTGAGGATATTAAATTTCAAAAATCCGAGTTTAAAAACGTGGGGCACCATGATATTATGAAAAAGAATATCAATAAACAGTTCTCACAAATAAAAAAGACCTTTGGAAAAAAAACCAAAATCAAATTTAAATCAAAACTTTTATAGATATAATCGTTTGATCGAGATTTAAATACCACCCTGTATAATTTGTTTAACATAACATTTATGACATCGGCTTCTACACTTGTAAGTTTTCATAAACGGAAATGTGCTCACGAAATATTAAACCAATATATTATTATATTCGAAATGTATTTATCTATATTTATTTCTACACTTGCTAAGGTCTTCTTCTATATATACTTTAGAGCTTGAAATAATTATGAACGGTTCGTTTGTTTGATTGTGTACAATTTTCACGGGAACGAAGCCGAACAAATTTAATTTGGAGAAGCTATAGAACGTTATTTTAAAATAATTCCCCCTAATAGAGCAACGCTACAATAATTGAACATGTCATCCACGAGCAAAAATGATGTACGGTATGAGTATTATTTGTAGTTTTGTAGAATGAATTGTATTATATTTCAAATTATAAATAGTATATTTATCGCAGCGAACAATACCAAAACGCATTGTGTGAAAACATATAAATATGTTTTTAGAAATTCTTCTATAATAGGTAATTTATGACGTGATGCTATTTTTCTAATTTTTTTGCATACGGAAAGAAACCGTCCCAAAAGTAATTGTATCATAAAATATGTGCAAGGGCGACAGCTGTTAGTTACGTGACTCGAATAAACGTTTCCAAACTCGTCGGATTGCATAGAAAATGTTTTTTTTTCACACGAATACAGCTTTATTATAATACTGTGTTCAATTAAAGTATAATCAAAATTGATTAAATTAAATCATGTATCCAAAATCACAAGAAAAGTTTAATTACTTATAATCGCAAATCAAAATGTAATTTTAATTATTTTTTTTTTTTAAATTTTGAGATGTTGTTAATATTTTCAATCAATGAAAACCTAGATATTTTTGCACACAAAATATTGACGTTGTTATAGAGGAAAAAGGTGTAAATATACAGGCATGTATCTACATAGGCGATTCTTTAGGATTATTTGTATATCGGTCTCTTTATCGCTGTCATTTGAGACATTGGATACGGGATTATCATGAAGTGTGCTGTTGGGATATCAAAGAAAATCGACTTTATAGTACTACGAGTTTCGAATTTCGAGTTGAGGTCAAAAGTTTAAATTTTTAAATCGTTGAAAAGTGAACATTGTTGGATACTGTTGTTGAAACTATATTGTATACAAATATAACATTGAGAAGAGGTAGTTTATTGAAAGGTTTGAAAAAAACGCGTTCGGGATGACGGCTTTACCATGGAACTCGATTTTTTTATGTAGGAAAGAACTAAAAAATATATACATTGTTGATTTTGATATTAATCGTTGCAAATTTGAATAATATTTATTCAACGTCAAAAATAAATTTTACGACGAACGATGTGTACAACAATCTTTTATTATATTTTTATTTCACACCTATTCATTTTAAATATATCGTTCGATTATTTAATATCAAAAATAAATAACAATGTAGAAAAGTACATCACTGGATTAGTTGAAAAACTACAAATGTTTATAAAAGTATAATATAGTTAGCAGACAGTATAGATGTATATCGTTTATGTAATATAGTAATCAAACTCTAAGTCATCTGAAATGGTCATTTTTATTATATATTCAAACACAAAATTTAAAAAAAAATATTTATAACCACAAAAAATAATAATATATAAAATATAAGCACAATGTAAGAATATGATTTCAAAAATGTTTAACAACCTCAATGTATAAAAAACAAAACTAAAAAAAAACAATTCAAAAGGAACTCACAATTATTCATGCATTTTGGTAACATTAAAAATCAAATGATAATCTATATTTAATTTTACGAATGAATAACCAATTTATATTAACTTGAATGTAATTTTTGTCATAATTTGTAAAATGCCTTTTGGAATTAAAATGTATCAATGTTATTTTTTCTTTAAATAAAACTCATTAAATCAGTATAAATCCTTCCAAAACCAAAGTTTTCGGTATTTTTTTAAAATTTATATTATGAAATACTGTCATAATCGATTATACTTAGAAGTGTGTTAAAATTACGTATTTTATTGCTCCGTAATATATTATTTTATTAAAAACGTAGTCATACTAATTGAATTATTAAAGTTAGTAAACGTAATGCGTCAATTTGTTGAACAAAATTATTGTACTCACTTTACATTTAGTATAATTATCTAAATAATAAAGAAAAGTTTACATTCAAAACTTATTTCTATTCGATGATGTGCAGCAGATAGACAAATAACAATGTCTTCCTTTTTTAAATTTTTTATATGCTAATAGATGGCTATAGAACAGTGGACGTATTTTCATTTTCGTTTCTCACATTTTGTTATACATGTCGTTATTATACGGTATGTACTCAATTGAATAACTACCACTACATACAAGACAAGGAATTTAATAAAGCATAAATAAATCGAATTAAGGGTCTTCCCTTATACCATACAGTTATATGTATGCGAAATTCCCTCGAGTTCTAAAGGGTGACCGGACGTTTGTAAAAAACAAAACAAACAAACGTTATGTATACGGCGCTGGCAGTCAAGTATTTAGAAAAAAAAAACAAATCATATACAGAAAGAACCCAAATGGTCGAAATATGTATATAATTTTAAAAAGGTCATTGTATTATATTTTGTATTCCCCGTTTCGACGTTATAATATACGAATAGGTCCATGTTATTTTATGCGGAATGTATTTTGACAAAAAAATATTTGATAAACGATTTGAAAAACAAGATAAATTCTATAATACCGTGTCAGTAATAACGCTCTCTTGAACTTAGTTCAGATTTTTAGAACATTAAACCGAAAAAGTTGTCGTAGGATAATGGGGACTGGTACAGCCACTGTTATAGGTGAAAAGTTGGGAAGGTAGCAGAGAGAAAATTTAATGTATATCTGTAAGCAACGAAAAACATTTGGTAACGAAAAACCGATTCTGAGTGAAATTTGGTTGATAATGTTGTTTTTTCAACAATGTGTAAATCATATTATGATTAAATAGTTGCATATGCATTATATATTTTTTTTAATTAAATTTGTTTAACATTGTAACTATTTTCCCCATTTTTCCCAGTTTCCCCATGTTTTCTCTCAGATTTTTCCATTTATTGGGAAAACTCCTGGAAAAGTCAAAGAATAACTTTCTTAAAGTTCCTTGCCAATCCAATTTCCTTTCAGAAAAAGTACTATTATTATAATTCGGAGTGGAATTGCTGGTAGAAAAGCTGTCCGTAGGAAAAAAAACCTAGTAAAACCAATACGGAAAGTATCGCTTGACTAAAATCAGAATCTAAAATAAAATAAATCAAAATTGAACGATTCAATATTTAAATATTAACAAAAATTACATACAATATGGGATTCATACGGGAATAATCATATGGGAATAATTATTTAATTTTCTACATTAATTTTCTGACAATATAGTGGTGACAGATTGTACGACGATGGAAGAAACGAGTGAGGCCTACAGGTCGACGTGTCAGCATATCACGCGTTTCTTCAGTGGAAAAATCTAATACGCGGTTCCTTCACAGAAAAGGCAAACGCACCAAGGTCACAACGTTGCCAACCGATCAGCGACTAATCTGCTACACGATAACCAAAAATTTATCCCAACCACCGAAGTTTTAAAATTATTCGAGAATTTAGTAGATAGTAAGTTTATAAATCATATACCACAAAGGTACCAAATGAAAGGATCACTGGGACAGCGCTGAAAATTCTCAGGAAACATAAATATGTACTTAATTGCCAGAAACCTGTTTTACAACAAAATACCTGGACTAAATTATACATTTATTTACGAAAATTGGTGTACACAAGAGTGCCTTCAAAACGTATACCTCTAAAAAACCGTGGTTGTTTAGTCTTTTTTTTATGTTATTGCATAGACTCACTGAGACACCGACACCATTACAGCTCCTAAAATAGCCAGATTATTGCGATATCACATAGTTATTTTTACGCTTTAAACGTGAAAAAAGAAAAACAACCAAAAAAAAAACATACAACACGTGATGTTATGTACATCATAGCAATTATTACGATGCGAAAACACGAACGCATACCTACAACCGTTCACGGACGGCGATGAAGGCCAAAAGTTTTCCATTGATTATATTATAACCGTGGCTTTCTCTATACTAGTAGATTGCTAAATTAGAAAATTCAAAATTTTAATAATAAAATAATTGATACATTTCTTCAAAAATTTAACACAAAACCCGTATCCAAATGTATAGATTTATAATAAAATTTGTTTTATCTGATAAAAATTATTTGCTCTATCAGTAAGAGGTCTTTGTTGTAGAAGGATATAGTTGGAATGGTGGAATACATATAGTTTTTCATTCACACCGATGATAAATTATTGCTAACGAAAAACGATTCGGAACGAAGTACGGTTATACATGTTTTTAAAAGTAATATTTACGATTTCATCAAAATTTGATTTTAAAACTTTTATTAAAAAAAAAAACTATATTGCACTCAAATTTATTTAAAACCACTAAGAATAACTTATAATGTACCTTGTATTAAATTATCATATAATTATAATAACATAACACCCGACAAATAAAAACTAAGTTTTTAGTCTCAAAATTAAAATGTTTATAAATAACTCAAAAATAGTTCAATATTTTAAAAAGGTTATTACGTCTACAAAAAGAAAATTAATCCATGTATATTTCAGTTTTCCACGAATATTTGTGTCTGAATTACATTAATTAACAAAATTAAAAATAATAAAAAAAATGTCTGTAAATTTCCCAAAACATTCTACGTATATATATACGTATATATGGGTTTTAATCAATTTTCAATAAAACTATAAAGTAAATTAAAAATTGACTTTCCTAGTCAATAACTAGATTAAAATTTCTACAAACGAGATCCTTTGTTGTTTTTCTAGTGGAGCCTATATTTTTTGTAGAAAACGTAATCCGTAAATATTTAAAATAAAGAAAACCTAGCTTCGTAAATTAATTACTTTTCATTTTTTCTCAATTATTACAAAATCTACCATCGAGAATTACCTACTAACAAACGAGATTAAAAATGCAACAAAAAAGGACTCTTGTCGTTTTTCTATTTGAAGAATACTTATAGTTAATAACATACAAATCATAAATAATGAATTCATTGAGTCATAATTAAAAAAAATTGTATTTTTCGTTTTTTTTAGTTTTATCATTATAAAAATACATTATACATTAAAATATGTTTCTCCCAATCAAATGCTGTATAATAAAAGGAATAAAATCGATCTCTAGTCATTTTTCGATTGCAGCAATATTTCTGATAGAAAATATCGTGAACAAAAATAAAAAAACAATGAATACGGTAATATCGTGGAAGACTGTAAATATTTGACGGTTTCCTCATAAATTTATTCTGATATTTCCCAATTATTTTAAAAAACCCATTAAAAATTAAAAAATCTTCAGTGTACCAACTATAGAAAATTACCTATTAGAAAAAAAGTTATATTTTTTACATTGGAGCAAGGTGTCTGACATAAAATTGTTCATAAACAAAAAAAAAAACACCACAGATAGAAAAACCAATAGATCTCTCACTATAGACTCCGAATCTTAAAAAAAAAAACAAGATGATTTTGTAATTATTCCCGTTTTCCTTCGTGGGTAAAAATGTACAATAAATAACAAAATTACCTCCACGCTGACAAAGTAAGTAAATAAAATGCACTATAAATTCGCAGAAATCATCCACGTGATTAAATACTTGGTTACAAAACAGTGGGTAAAATCTAAAATGGTTTATGTTAAAAATGCTGGGTAATACAATAGAAACAGAAATAGAAAACAAAAACTATACTGTTCAACAATATGGAACGGTTAAAAGTAATCAAACGTATATTGCACGGTGGAACAATGAACGTAATTTGATTTAATACACATTTACCTTTACCGCGAGTCTGTGTTATTTAATAAATACACTGCATTAGGCAGGTAGAAATCATTTTCAAAAACGTACAGCAAGCATGCGTGGAAAATTTGCAATTATGTTTTACGGTTGAAAGCTACAATATAAAAGCTAACAGGAAACAAAATATATTATTAACGTGTAATAAAATAGCTTCAATGAATACCGATTGTTATGAATTATTTACTATAATTTCAATCGTTTTTTTTTTTTAATCTTATTACTACGAACCATCTATCTATTTTCTATTTTCTTGGGTTTTCTCCCTTAGTCTTCTACCCGTTAGTCTGCATTCCATAGCTGCTCTGATTTCATCTTTTTTCACTCTGCGCATATTTGAGGTTCAAATTATTGCAGTATTCGGGCTTTCATGAAATATATTATATTAACTAAGAATAAATTCAATGCATTCAATTTGTAATGCTTCGTCAGAAGTATACAGGCAACCGTGAATAAAATATCTTTTAATATTTCAGGGCGGACTCCTAATGCCTCATTTAATCGTGGAATTGAACAGTTATATTACGCGAGTACCTACCTCACTGAATTTTACTTCAGCAATTTCTTTTTGGTTTGTTGAATCGTGCTTTTATACGCACCGCCATCGCCAGTAATTTATCGTTAATAACATTGTTTACCGTCAAATACAGTTTTACGCGATTCAATGGGGCAGTAACGTACCGGAATACTAATAAGCTTCGTGTATATATATATATATAATTTACGAAAAAAATAAATATATATATAATTATACGTTTTTTTTTTTTTTTTTTTAATTCTCGTTTCACTAAATTATATTGATTATATTACTATGGAACTGTCGTTGGTCGTCGCCGTTACAACCTTGATATAATTATAATTTGACGAAAGTTCTACGAGAATATTCTGTCTATAAATATAATAAATTCGAAATAATTGTATACGCGCAGCTCGAGTCAAGGGTTTGTCATCACGGACGGGGAAACTTTAATATGTCTGTGTTATATGTATAATAAAATAACACGATGTTTGCTGTGTGAAGCATTTATCGACCCGTTAGTATAATTCAATATTATTTTCCTTTGCATTATATAATAATAATCATCTTCACATACGCAAGAGTGTTTTTTATCTCGTTCTAGGTGTTTATATACCTACCTAAGGAAATTATTTACATGTTATACAAAAGTTTATTTCGAGCGATTCCACCTCCCCACCAAAACACCATCTCGACGAGTTAACGTCACTTTCCAGAACCCAAATTGATTTCAACTCCTCAAAATTACTTTTTTTCCCCTCACTTTATATTCATCAATTTCATATAACTGCAAGTCACGCTAAACATGTTTAAATAATTGTGTAATTACAACGATGATAGCAGTTGTGTTTTCGATTAATTAATAATAATTATAGCCATCAGTCACATAATATAAGCTAAGATTTGTGGGTAATCTTTAATGAGCAAGATAATACAATTATATTATAACAGAACATAGTCAAATACTAGGCTTGGTTGGAAACTTAGATGGGCGCGAGATCAATACAAGAGAAAACGTGGAAACCAGACGAGACCGAATCAAGACCTCAAGCTTCTAGGAACATAAAATGGAAAAAACCTAGCCACACACATGGGCTTTATGGAAGGACGAAGTAAGAGGCGCGATAGGCCAAGAATGGCTGAATTAATAAAACAAATTAGTTTTACTGCAGTAGTCTAAGTAATAATTGTATTTCTTATAAAAAATTACAAACAAATTTTTAGTAAAAAGACGTAAATTTTATGTAATTTATTGACAGTGGAGATTATTTTAAGAAACAATGATGAGCTCGAAGTGCATAATACAAATTCTGTACACTATTAAAAATATGATACCTATGTAATATTCTACGAGCGGGTTATACTCGTATAATAATATATTGTTCGGAATCCTACAGTCCTTGACCTGAATTCGTTATTGTCGAGTGTAGGCTTCATCACAATGCGATATGGATTCTTTTCACAAAACGATTATCGAGAGAGACCATGAAAAAAAATAAATAAAAACTATATCGAGAGTACCTATCGGTTATATAGACGCTCCAAATCATTAGGTACCTACTGCAAAACGAAACGAGAAAAGAGCTTAGGCTTTTTTTTTCTTTTGTACGAACAACATTACATCATTTATATACTCCAGTTACTAACATCGTGATAATTAAGTATAATTTGGGTGGTTTAGCCGATTTTTTTTTTTTTTTTAACCAATGTCGTTAAATATCTGTTTAATTTTGCGATATACATGACAAATTATAACGATTCCAAAGATGATAAAAATTGTGTAAAGAAACTTTTCTTTTATCGAAAATTCGACAAATTAAAATATAAACGATCTAAATATTTTAAACCGTATGTAGCATTAAGAATTTAACGTAAAAATCGACTAGTTTTAAAATGCAATGGCGTGACAAAAAAATAATATTATAATGACTTAAATAATTTCAAAATTCTATAACTACATAATAATATATCTGACTTGACGATCATTTATTATTACAAATAAAATAAGCGAATTTCCAATACTGTGGTTAGCAGAAATGGTTTTCGTAAATACAACATGCGACAGCAACGTTGTTTCAACTGTTATTTACGTTTTTGAAAAAATCTTTCAAAGAAAGTCGTTTACATTTTCAGTTTAATATACTAGTGTAATCACATCGCCCAAGTAGATAATGCCGGAATTGTTTGTACATTGGTAATTGGTAATTTTTACTAATACGCGCAGTTATACGATTTTCGAATTTTTGAATGTATTTTATAAAATGAACAACATAGTGTAATAATATTCTATAATATAAGCAATAATATACATTAGTAGCTGAAAATATGGGAATTATTCAAAACGTTTACAAAATATTTTAAACGTGTTCAGAATATAATATGGTATAACTTAAAATTAACGCTATATTCCGCAGTACCTATATACAATACATATATTATTGTTCTCAAACTATTTTACCGTTAAAACTTTAAAATAAAATTGTCTGTTTTTATACAAGTATATATCGCGATTACAATAAAGAAACTAATTTAAAAAAGATGGACAAACTTCGCACGATGGGTGGACAACTGTAGTGGGTTAGAAGTTAGGAAGGTAGGATTGTAAATGTCTAAAAATAGCTCAAAAATGGCTCAAATATTTTAAACATTTTACCACGTCAAGAAAATATAAATTATTTGTCCAAATTTCAAGTCTTTTCGCATATTTTGAACTAAATTACAACATAAAAATAAAATTGAAATTAATAAATTTGTTACATTTTCCGTTTTTCCGAATTATTATTAACACCACTTGGAAAATCATAAAATCTCCTTTTATGTCCTTATATCCTTTTTAGAAAAGGTACTAGACTTAAAAATCGGAGCAAGCTTTTTGGTAGAAAAGTTGTTAAAAAATAAGAAAAAAATAAAATAAAATAAACATCATTGTAAAATCAATCACTCCTCACTACGCACCAAATCTAAAAATATACCTACAGAAAATTATAATATTAAAGGTTATAGTAGGTTTAGGTTATTATACAGTTTGAAAATTTCCAATTTTTTAATACATTACATAGTATTATTATGGAATTATTGACCACTGACCATCGTAAAAATGTTTATTTTTTTTTCTAATAAAGTTATACCACTATATTTTATGATCATTTTAAGATATTTTTCTTATTATAATTTTATATTTAAAAGTATTTTTTTATTTACTAAATACTTAAATATTAAAAAAAAAAAAAAAAAAAAAAAAAACGACACCATTACCAATATGATTTTAATCAACAATCTTAAACCAAAAAATTTGCGATTTGGAATTAATAGTTTCTAAACTCTTAAAAATAATATTTAACTAACACAAACTTATTCTAAATTTTTATTTTACTCAGTGTTACAGCAGTCCAGTGGTTTGCCGTTTTAATTTGCATATTTTAATCATCGTTAAATAATAAATATAAACAAAAATGTAAACATTTAGTTTTAATTTTTGTCAAAATTAAATAAAACTTTTACGATTACATAAAAAGTTATTTAATATCGGTTTATTAAAATGATACACTTACGTTGTGGTCGGTTGTTTATTTGCATTATCTTCAGGCGGAGATGCGGGACTAGGATTCGGGCTACTTTCCGCCGGGCTTTGACGATTACTATTCAGCTTTGTCGTCACTAAACAAAATATAATTAAAAAAACAATTTATTTTTTTTATTAATAGTATTATTTCTTAATATCAAAATATTATTACTACGGACACGATACGGAAACGCGGGGATAATCTCTGTCATAATTATCTTACATCCGAATGCATTTAGTATTGTTGTGTGAAATAGTAACCCGCGAAATAGAAAAGATTAAAACTCGTGTTCTCTAAGTTTCAAGTGGTTCTAGCTATGTACAGGAAAATCAAAAATTACAACGCTACACATGCAACTTTGTATATTAGATCGTTTATGTTAGATATAGAGAGAATTAACCTTAAAAAACCTTACGATAAATTTTATTTGATGTACCCGACGAAAAGCGAGTACAGTGAATAGTGATAAATATTTACGCATATACTTTATATACGCGGAAGAGTGCTACCACGCTCCACACGAAAAACTAAACTATTACGCCATAATAATGTGATTTATTTTATTAACACGATAAAGTAATTATAGATAGGTAATAGATAGGATAATTTATGTATATAGTTCATAAATAATATGTATTCCACTAGAAAAAGTTTTAAACAATGTTCAAATTAACTAATTTCGTATAGATAGCAACATTATTTAGGGTTCACGGATTTTCTTTGTAATATCACAGCTCGTAATGAAACCATTCTATTTATAATCACGATCTAAAGTAAACATTTTTAAACTATTATTCCTATGACGCGTCATTTTGATATGAATAAAAATATGTTTTCTATGCATTACTTTACACTGGTAATTATTTGGATAATGACCATACTAGTTTAAAACAAAATAGCAGGATACTATGATAAGATATCGCAGAAGTAAATACAAATAATACTGAATTCGGGCTTAGAGCGAGTATTCTAAAATAATAATACAGCTATATTCTCGTATTATAACTAGTTTACGGCGCAAATAACAGTTTACCAAAACCGTATATTCAACAGTGCGTGGAACTAATATAAGAACACTTTTAAAAAAACGACACGTGTCTGGATAAAGATGTTGAAACGAAAATATGTGTATTGGAAACAATTCCGATATTTCATGCCCATACGTATATGTACCTATCAAAATGTTCATAATATTATTAATTTAAAGTTCGAATTCGAATCCTACAGACAGACCAGAAAATGTTACGCATGTTACTTTTGTAAACATGTAGGATCGTAAATAAATAATTTTTCTTTTAACCCATTTACTGATACTATAACAGGATATTTAATGTAATATCTTACTATCTTAGCACATGTTTTATAAAATATTTACCAATATACTCGCAGAAAGAAGGAACTATACGGAGGGAAATATAGAAAATAGATATTAGTCTGTATAACCCATTGGTTCAGGGTAGCTAGCATCTATAAATTATAATGCAGTATTATATTATTATAAGAGAATGAACAGGACTGAAAATATAAATAAAAAAGTTTACATTAAAGACTCCTCGTTATATTTTCATACGATTTTGATATTTTGTTGTCAAATTCATTCTAAACTTCACAAGAAATAATACACATATAGTTATAATTGAAAATCGTTTACAATAAAAGCGCAATAAAAATTAATTAAGGTAAAGTAATTAAAAAAGGTATTGAGTATTAATAAGTGATAATATGGTTATCACTTATCACAATCACATAATATTATTATCATATTACTTTTAGCTTATAGAGATATTTTCAAAGTAGGTACACAAAGATTTAACATCAATAAATCTATAATCTATACTACAGTATAATAGTATCAATTCTTCTTTTTTTTATACACATAACATATTTTTATTACACAATAATGTAATACATTTTTTTTTTTTTTTTTTTTTTATTTAGAGTTTTAAGGTAATAAAAGAACTCGTCAAAAATAACATATACTATATTAAATTATTGCCAATTGGGATATCAACTATACATTTTGGGCGATACATTCGTTTACAGTACCTACACAATATTTTTTAAAAATAAATTTAAATTAGGTACTACAAAAATACCTCGTGAAAAAATGTCACTTTGGATTATTATAAACAGTTAATTTTTAAATTAAATATTGTACATAATCAATACAAACAAACTCTATGTTCATTAATGGATTTTATAGTGAAGAATGCACCGATATTAACTTATTAAATTAAAACGAAATCCTATGTATTACATTAAGTGTTTTTTTTTTTTTTTAAATTTATTCTATTAAGTCTTTTTTTTTAGTTCTGTGCACAACAAAGGCATGCAATGAAATCCATTGGATACCATTAAAATGTTTCCGTCCCGTTAAACGATAATCCCTTTCAGACGGTTTTGCTTTCATTAGCTAATGAAAACAGCCCTTATTGTCATCTTTATATGTTTGTTTTACTGCCCGGGTGCATGAATATACGATATATGAATTATACATTTTACGATAATTCTCATAACTAAATTCTAACAGTCAAATTTGTAAATAATAATATATTATAGTAATGCATAATGAGATATAATAATAAGGTCTTTCCTTAGGATAATTAAGTTAAAAATAATAATAATAATCAAATATTCTTAACGCCCAAAGTTTCTATTTTCGTATATGCTTCGTCGCTTTTCAACCGCCTCATTATTACAGTACAAGTCTATGTAATTAAAATATTTGTGTAACCATTGAAACCGTATATTATACTTAACTGACTTTTGATTTTAAATAGTAACTATTTTTATTTATATATACAATTTTCGATGAATTATTGTACTTTTTTTTAGTCTAAATAATAAGCATTTATCTAATTTAAACTCTTTGAACTACCTAATATTGGTTTCTAAATACAATTAAAAATTGTTCGAGAACGCTAGGATAGAGATGCACATTAAACATTTTTGCTCTTTCTTAATCCATTGATACTTATAGGTAAATAATTAGATATAAAAGTATCGTGAGTACCTGAAATTCGATTAGATTAATTAATTGTAATTTAGTGACAAATTTTCTCCTTACAAGTTTAAAACAAAAATTAAATAGATTTACATAGGCAGTCTAACGTTTGGAAATCGAAAGTCGATAAAGTATTATTGATATCGCAGTATATATTCAACATTTACAAAGCTTCGATGAGAAAGGCGTAAGCAGATCTTAAAAACACTATAACCCCACAACAACATGGTTAAATACGTATTGAAATTTAATTCAATTTGTTACACTTCAATCTACGCCTGTAGAACAACTCAATTTCTGTGTTTGGGCTCATGTGGTCCAAATGGGGCCGCTAGAAATTTCCATAATAAATAGTGGGGAAAAATCTATAAATAATATAGATCAATAATCTCTATTTTCGAGAAAAGTTTCACAAAAACGTATTAAAAATATTAGTTACAATAAAGGTTTATTTTAAATAAATTCAACAAAGTCTTTACATTTTATTATATATATATATGTATATATATATATATATATATATAACTAGGTATATTATAAGTTACACTATATCCTTTCTGAAGAGCGTTTCATAGAAAACAATATCAAAATCCAAACTGTTTCTGTACGCTCGAATAGCCAAACGCACAATCGAAATATTACGACCGTGCAATATAATAACAATAATAATAATATCGTGAAGAACAAAATATTTAGTTCAGATGGAACACATAGTAATATACGATCAAAATTGGATGATGTATGATGCTTACGCGTATTGTACCAAAACATATACGCAGTTACGAGTAGTAATTATACTGCAACAGGAGACAATATACACGCGCGTATAACATTATTATAAGATTGAAATAAAAGATTTCTGTGATGTCGCCCGCGATCCTGTGATTTATCGTTTAAACTTTGATAATTGATAATATTATTTATAGTAAACACGTGAAACTTTTACGGTCACTCACACATTAGTGTCGGCAAGGCCGAGTATAAATTGTTGAATTTGGAAACATAGTTCATTACAAGCAGATCCTATTCTAAAACTCAAAGCTCAGAGTTCGAAAACTATATAGGGTGTACCTCGTGAAAATCCGATGCTTGTATTTTTATTTTAACGGGTACTCATTTTTTTTTTTCCAATAGGTGTTTTTCTAAGAAGGCGTATATTTAAAGACATTTTTACATTCTGTGATATATTTCATCTTATCTGTTTTTTTATTTTTTACAATATAACCATTTTTTAATATAATATATTATTCTAAAAGCATTAGTTCAACATACATACATATCCGATTAGTAGTTTCTTAGGCAGCGACGTGTGCAAGCGGAGGAAGCTTAGAGGTCATATCCCCACCATTGACTATTTATTTAATACAATATGTATAAGTATTTAAATTAGTAATTTAATATTTAAATGTATATATTTCAGCCAAGTTACAAGAAAAATTTTAACTGATGATTATAAATAGTTTTTTTTAGTTCCAACATTTGAATTCCTACTGTCAATAAGTTTTTAGATTCATACCTATTCCTGTATAAAATGACTATTTTAGAAATTTTGAAAAGAAAACAGATACAAATTCACGGTTTTTTAGTTATCAAGGTAAGAAAATAAAAATTTTAATTTTCTATAAATATATGACATTTTCATACTAAATCTGATTGAAATAAAAAAATAAATACATTTAAAACAAATTGAATACCAACAGAGGTATTAGCATCGGGAAAACACGATGGAACCCTGTATATACTGCAGGGCAAATTTCTACGTGATCGTAAAATATAACATTATTATACTCTTTCACTATAAAACGAATACCGCCGATATTAGTCTTTGCAGAGCGAATGATTAAACAAATCACGGCGTGTCACTGATTTCATGGTAGTCGAAGATCACACAAAAATATTGTTTCAAAAGTTCGTAATATGTTCGTTTCAAAACATTATGGATAACACTTGAAGCGGGAAAAATACTATTGTTATTACTTATTACTAACAGCTCGCTCTTTTTCACTCGTGTGATTTTCTGTACTATTTTTCCAATATTTATGGGATATTATTAATACTACGCACTAGGTACAATTTAACGCAATATATTCTATTAATTTTTCGAATGTATTAATTTCGTTTTCCCTGCGTTTCATTATAGTCGTACAAATATTTCACTATGATGATAATTAAATAAATACCTAAAGATAATATATATACATCTTCGTTATAAATTACATTCGCTATAATATAGGTATAATGGAGATTTTTTACAAAATTTATTTTTACAATATAACCACAAAAATAATAATAATTACGAACAAATAGAGCGTGTTTAAGTTTAAAAGAAGTATATTAAGAAAATTTATTAAATTGAACTAATTTAATAGCCCGCTATTCAAAAATTTTCTAAATAAAAAAAAATAATAAAGAAAACGACTAAAAAGTTTTAAATTAAAATACCGACCGTAATAATAATTCACTAATGTCGAAATTAAAAACTTGAACGAAAAAATATAAATAATACATTTCACAGCAGTAAAAATTAAATATAGGCCGCTGTTTTATAGGTAACTCGAGGAAAGTATATACCTATATTATTAAAGAAATAAATTTGTTTTATTATCAATGGGAAACAAGAATTTTATAAATCATTCAATATTCGAAAAACAAATCTCATAATTATTTAATATCTAATTTTTTTTTTTTTTTCTAGTGTACTGAAGATTTTGAAGAATAAATTAAGCTTATAATAGTTCTTGTATTAAATTTTCAGCATTTCTGTTCCAGCAAATAATTTTATTTGCATTAGACAAAACAAATAAAATCAAAAATATCAAATACCTAGAAATAATTTAAAAATCTCCAAGATTTTTTTGAAAATTTGAGGACGTGCAGAAAAAAATATTTCAATTATAAGACGATTATTTTTAACTAAGTTACAAAAGAAAAAAAAGAACTGATACTGAAGAAAGATGCGGCTACTTTTTTAAGTAATTAGTTGGAAAAGTAAGACATATAAAGTTATTAAATTGATAATTAGCTGTAACCGATGGTAATAGGAATGTATTTTTAAAGCCGTGTTATTTACGATTTTTGTTAAAATTTGATTTTAAAACTTATAAAAATAAAAATACTACATTACATTCAATTTTTTTAATTAATAAGTATATTACATAATCATGAACATGAAAATCCTATTAAATTTTCAAACATTTCTGTTTAGTCTAACAATTTTATTCACAGAGGACCTACCACATAAAAATTTCGTAAAATACTCGCAATTATCTGTGGTAATTTCTTAATCAGACCGAAAATTCTGGTAAAAAAGTTACTTACAGACAAAAAAAAAAACACAGTAGTATACTAATATATTCCTCGCACCGTTTAAAATCTAAAATCTAGTACTGCCACTATAGTTTTTAGCAATGATAAAATGCTGCCATTTGATCTAAGCAATAAAAATTATTACAAGTAGACTTCGTAAACAAAAGTCTCAAATTTCGGGGGTGTGTTATAATAAATCTCCTTCCCCACTGCTTACGCTGTTTCGAAAGCTTAATGTTCGAACCATAGAATTTAGACGAGTTATTTTCGAACGAATGACACGTCCCGGCTTTTATACGACGAGAGGTTCATGAAATAGACCCGAGCTCAATTTTCTGTCTTTCATTTTTGAAGGATGCGCGTACATATATATAATATATATTCGAGTTAAGTTGAAATCTAAAGCTCAAGGCGCTCCTCCGTTATAAAACAAGCCGTCGACGCCTCCAAAAGCTCTCGCGTTCATACAATATCATATTCCAATTTTATTTCTAGACGTAAAATCGTCAAAAATGATTTTACTCCCCGAGATCGTATTTAATGGGAAAATGAAAAAGAAAAAAAAAACATTCAACAACTTCTTGTGCGCGTAAAAAAAAAATATATATATATATAATAGTAATAATAATATCCAATTTCTCGAGATCAACGGGGAGATTTGATGTAAAAAAAAATTCACACTTGTTTCCACATGGGAAATCTCTACTTACACGGACGACTAGGTATATATATAATATATACACGAGATAGTTTTGGATTAACCTTAATCTCTAATGCTATACCCATTCATTTGCTGGAAAATGAAAATGGTCTACGATATACTAATTGGAACTATACAATTTTGCCTTACCGATGCGAAAAAGTTAAAATAAATTTTTTGTTATAATACCAACAGACGAAAATGTTTTTAATATTAATTTCCGGATGCTCTTATTAATAAGAATATATTGATTTAACATGATGATATTTATTTTGTTTTTATGTCTCAACAACTTTTCTACCAATTATTTTTCTCCAATCAAATACTTTATGAGAACTTTATTGTAACATTTTGATCTAGTTGAAGCATTTAAAAGGTTTTTTTTTAATTTTCCTTGTAGTTTTTTTCATTTATTAGAAATAAATTGTATAATTTTTATTTATTTCTCGGGATTACCTTGGCAATAAGAGAAAAAATACAACTAATAATAATTAACTCAGAATCGCTTTTCGTTAGCAATAGTTTATCGCTACTTTAAAATATACATTAAATGACTCTATAGTCTAAAAAAATCCTTTCTCTCATCTTCCAATATAAAACAGTGGCACTTTATCAGCAGTATCAGTCATTTTTGAACTAAAAATCAAAATAGTAATTCTTTATATCACTAATGTTGGTATGCGAATACGAGACAATTATTTTTTTTATTGGTAAATTCCAAAAATGAAACATTCATGAATTTAAAATATACAACTAGTCAAGTTTATTTAGGACTCAAAATTATAGAATTTCGACGCACGCTTGAACTTTTTATCAATATTTGTTCAGATTTAAAATTTAAAAAAACGATCCCTAGTGTAATGCATGTGTTTCGTGTTAGTATTGAAAAAGAAAAAAATAATCTTGGACGAAACATCGTTTCAAAATAATTTTCACTGATTACAAATAGGGTGTCCGATTTATCCAAAAACTAATAATAATCTTAAAATTAACAAATTTCCTGTTGAATTTAGAATTAGAAATTTTATACACACCTAATAATAAAATATTTTCAAAAATAATTAAAAACACACATAATATTATGATATTGTACTCAATGATTCAAAGAACATGGAAAATATTGTTTAATTACCTTTTAGTCAGTTACCACCTAATCGAATTCTGTATATCTACACAGCATTTGAAATATTTATTCTCTCGTATAACATAACATTAATATTCACTATTGTAATTATAATAATTGAAACATTATTTAATATCATTTATTATCATCACCCCTTAGTAGCGATATTCAAAGTATAAATAATACAATTATTGATTTAGTATGTATTTAATTGTTATACAGCATAAATTTGCACACAATAAATGTTGTGTACTGCAGGGAAATAATCCAACTGAAATATTAAATTACCAACGGGTCTCTGCAGCAGAATGGCTTAAGTAATTTATAGACGGCCAATTCAACCGGAGATAAATCTAAACGTATTGAGTCTTAAAGTTTAGTTGATAAATGCACGGAGAATATTCTTACAACTCTATAACTCCACGCGGGAGACAGAGATTCATTTAAATTTTGTGACCTATTTAGGTGTACATAGTATCCATCACTTGCAACTCGAATAATTTATTAAAACTGTTATATGATTTTTATAAATAAGAACATTCAGTGAAATATTGTAATAATAATATATTATGTACTGTATACCAGGTATTTTTTATTCAAATTTAAAATCGTTGGGAGAACAAATTATGCGAGTTTAACACTGAGTTTTTACTTCAAAACTATAACACGATTAATGTTATAAACGTAAATGATAACTTCCATAAACACGTTTATGCATACGTGTTTTTATTTTAGTTTATCAATATTGATTTATTGAACGATGAACATAACTTAATTGTCTAAATAAATATGAAATTTAACTATGAAAAATATGAGTAATTACTTTTGTCTTGTGCCGTCATTAGACTCGATGACAGGGTCTGTCTGATTTTACTGAATCTGGTACCTTGTTCCTGGACTGTTGCTTCGCTCCCGGAACTGCTCTCCGCGGGTACAGGCGGCACGATCTAAATAAAATCAAGCGAAAATTGATATTAATATTAATTTACAAAATATAATTGAAATAACATGTTTCTACCTATGACTAAATAAATAAACATATCGACAAAATGGTTTTGCAATTATGAAGCATACCCCCAGGCTTACAATAAACAATAAAAACCTGGGAAAATAAATGATTTGATTAAAATGTATTTGTTTTTATCGCGGTAAGTGTACAGACTAAATAATTATTGAACCATTTCTTGCAAGTCTGGGCCACTTACGCAAAGATAAGAAAAACGAGTCTTCAATGGTGGATTAATAGGAGTCTGGACCCCCCCAGATACTGATATAATTTCAATACAATTACTTCTAACAAACAGCCATCAATACAATATCTTTAAAAAAACATTTCTTAGAAAATTGTATTTTGTTTAGATTTAAAACACAATCATGTTTGGTTGATACATGTTCACATCATTAGAATAACCGTAAACGAATTTATTATTGTGACTAAAAAACTTATCAAAAAAAAATTGTGCACAATATTCTTATCTTTAACAGAAAATATAATTATTATTCCGAACAAAACCTAAATAAAAACATTAAAACAAAAAATATAAAGTAACCACTAGACCACATAGGTATTCAAGTATACGAGAAGAAAATGTGTTTTTAACTTTTAATTTCTAAAAATTGTCTCTGTTTATTTTCTTTCTATTTTTATCTCTTCTCCAACACCTCGATTACTTACAATAAATCACGGAAACAAACGTAAAACCCGCCGTTTAGTTCGCTGATTTATGAAAATCTGATTTCTTTTTTCCCCGCTTCACTTTCTTTTTATTACCGGAAAACTACTTTTAGTCGGTTTCATTCTTTTGCGCATTATATATACCTACCTACACTCTGCATTTCCCATCGGAGAGAAGTTATATTTTTTTTTATACAAGAAAGTTGTGTTTTTATCCGTCACCACTGTTGACATTCACTATGTATACTTATATTCCCAAAAGAATCCACGAAAAAACATCTTTTTAACGGTATAATTGTCAAACAGATATTTACATAATATTTTTCTTTGCGGTAACTATTGTTGAGAAAATAAATGTACATGGAAGTGCGTTCTAGAATAAAAAAAAAACGAGCTTTGGTACATAATTAATTTTTACTGTATTTTATTATTTATATACCTAACCTTGAAATGTAGCTGGTATATTATATTAAAACGTGCACAAACAAACATGGTATGCAAATGTAAATAAATCGTTCAACGACAGTAAGTTTACTCGAATTTAATATTACGGAATATATGATAATCCAGATAATAATCTACATAGTTCATTTCATCGAAAATTTAATTAATATACTATAATTAACTAAAATAGTTTTTAAAAAATTAAGAATAAGGTATTAGATCATAATTATCATGTTATGTTATATCTAGATTGATTTATTCTCATTTATCTTATAAATAAGAAATGAGTTTGTATAAGATAAATAATGCATTTGTTTTCATCTAAATCAAAGGTTGCTGATTATTAAACGATTATTATATATTGTCGTAAAACAAATTGTGACTTGGCGTGTTCAATTGATAATTATGTGTAAATTGGCTCCACAATACAATTTATGATATCCTTTAGATATCTATTACGTACTTACAATAAATACAGGTAAAATAAGACATTTAAACATTTTTTTTTTATACTGGATCATTTTTGATACTCTGTCAAAAAAATTCGCATGATGGCTATTAGATATTTTAAAATGTATCTATCTTATACAATTATTTGAATAACAAACAATTAATAATAATGCGGAATTTAAAAAAATGATACAATACTATTACTGATGCAGAATACGGTAATTCAAAGTATTTACAATAGTCGTGTATAAAGGATTAACTAAATTATCCGTGTGTTCCTCGACAAACTAGATTATCAATCAGATGAACGATTGTTCTATGAATTTCGATGTTCCTTGTCAAATTCGATTAATCTGATTACTAATCAGATTGCTTCTCGATGCGTCAGATCATCAATCAACAAAGTAGTAGGTTTACTAGATGATGGAAATGTGTTATCAAAACTATGTGGTTTTATCTACATTTAGCAATAACATTTTCCATTTCACATTTAAATACGTTCGAAAAAATTGAATACCAATATTGTATTTATTTAATATTTGTATTATAATCTAATTTAATATAATATAATACATTTATTTATTATCAGATTAACATATATAATCAAATAATTGTTTGGACCATGCGTGATGGAGCATTCTGTGTTTTAATTCGTGGTTTTAACATAAACCGGTGTTTAACATTCAATCAAATGAACAATCGGGTATTTATAATCGAGGTTATCGAGGAACACACAGTTTATCTAATATTAAAAATATTATGCCGCTATAACAACTTTACGTAATAAAAATAAATTAAAGAACTTTAAAAACTGACAAAATTAATAAAACAAATTCGAACCTCCGTGGGACACTACTATATAATATAATTGTTTTATTATATTTATAGGTTCGTTTAAATCATATCGAAACCCTGTGGTATGTTCGTATAATCATATATTATGTGGACGCGCCAACTCATCATTGTATAAATGCTAAATACTAAAATATAAATACTGAAAATCTTGGCCACGTGATGAGAAATAGCAAAACAAACATTAAAAAAGGTTAAAGAACCGCAAACTTATGAACACCTCGGCAGTTTCTTTTTTGCATTATGAAATATCACGATATACTCAAACATCCAGGATTCTGGAAAAGAAAGACCCTCTTGTGTTTATTTCAGCCCAATGATCCAAATCCCAGACCATAGTGCAATAGTCCAAGTTGAAACGAATATATCAAAAATGGTACGTGTGCATAATTAAAAAATATGTAATTATAATAGAACCTAGTTCTTTTTTTTCTTTCTCTTAAAAGTCTATATGATGCTCGTACATTAATTATATTTAGAGTCGAATAATATATAACAAAACTTTCTATTTAAATTTAAATATTAGCCGTTAAAGAATATTTGGAGAAAGATTAATATCAGGTTTTAAAAAGTTAACGGTTTTAAATAAATAAATGTTCACTATCTACTCTTTTTATTTATGTTGAAAAATCTATATAATCAAGGAAAATTAAATAATAATTGTTAAAAAGTTTATGTTTAGTAATAAAGTTTAGCATAAGTTTTGGTATAGGTACCTATCGGTCGTACGAACTTCAAAATTTGACATAAGTTTTGTGAATTGACATATATATCAACTTATACCCTCAGAGTCTCATCACAGAGTTGCAGTACAGTGAATAAAACAAATTTTTGATCGAAATAAAAATATAACAACGTTTATAAATAAAAATCGTTGTGAAATAAATGTATATTCATCTGTAAAATATATTTATAAATTATATTTTTTTTTTTTTTAAATTACAAATAAGTGATGTAATAAAGATAATATTTTTACAGATGGATACATAATACTCAATATTTTAGTATTTTATACTCGATATGTTATAAAGATTTGAATTTAAAAAACATACTTGTAAAATATTTTTAAATTTTATAAGATTCTAGATCATAAAATATTTTATAGATTCTATATGATCTATATTATTAATTTATAATTCAAAAACAGACATGCAATTTATCACTTTACCCTACTCCTCCAGTCTAAACTTTAAACGGTTATTAATCATGAACAGTAATCTGATATAAGTGTTATGGATATCAAAATTTCTAAAAGAATATTCTCTATATCAGTGTTCAAACGAGGGGGGGGAAGGGAGTTCCTATTTGAAAAACAAGAGGATATAATTATTTAAGGTATATGGAATAGAGGTAAAAAATTTAAGACGGTTTTATAATATTGATTTAAAAAAAAAAAAACAGAAATCAAATTCACTTCTAATCCCCTAAGCAAATTGTTCGGTCATGACAAAAAAAAATTACCCTGTGTAGCTATATATAAAATGTATTATGAAGAATGCTTTGTTTCACTATGAGGTATATCAATAAAGTTTTCAGATTATTTTAATTATTTAAATATAAACTGTAAATTAGACTTTATATATTCATTTGATAGTATGTACACGATTTAAAACTAATTTTAAATCACAGTAACTACTACATAAGTTCTGACTAGAGTGTGATACAAATAAACGCGTAATTTATAGTCATAGTAATATTAAATTCATTCTACAATTATCGGCGATTTAAAAATAGATAAGGCGTTTTATATGTACATTCATACACAACTAATAGCTGTAGTCACGAGAAACACGAGATCAAAACTGTAGTTAAAATACGAAAAACAAAATTCCAGTATTGGAATGGGGCGGGATTCGGGAAAATAATATATAGGTCGTTCACAAAAGGAAATGATCGTCGCATCAAAAATAATAAAATGAACGGCGACGATGATGTGATGGCAGCGGTGATGGTGTGAAGTAAGTACTTTTCATAAACCCAATTTTCCGAGCAGAAATAAACAAGATTTAGAAAGAGAAAAAAGAGAAAAGACTCATATTTTATGCCCGGGCGCCCATTAAACGTTGTAATTTTTTCATCCTCTCGAAAAAATAAAGATAAAAAAAATAAGTACGAGTTAGGAGAACCGTTGTTCAAAACAACATTAATTTCGCAGGACTATTATATACATATATACATCAAGCAACGTGCGCGTTATTATTATTTCCGAGTTATGGGGTCTAATTATGTTTGAATTTTTTTTCCTTAAACTCTTTCTATACGAAACTCCCGGCCGCATTATCTATCGCTTTTTTTTTTTTTTTTTTTTTTTTTTTTTTTACTAATATAACAAGGATTGTAAAAAAAAAAAAAATAATAATAGAAAACACTGACATCTGCGATTTACCCTAACCCCTGAAATTTGGATTAAATTGATATTAATGAAATATCGTAATAAAAAATTCGTAAAATAATCTCCTCGGAGTATCCGGATTAGGTGGGTACAATGACAACGTGTTGAAAGGTAAAAATACAATTTAAAAAAACTCAAAACAAACATTTAGAAACGTTTCCATGATAAGTTTCACGTTCTTTGCTTTCCTTTGTCTACAGTTTGATTTTCATAACGAAATATACGGGTATACACGGGAAATATACGGTTTGGTAGTTATATAATTTGTGTTAAATTTGTCATAATTTATTATGTATTGTTTTATTTTGATTGGAACAAATTTAAATATGCCTTTGCGTATTCGGAAAAATATACATATATCACTTACATACCTAGTTAATTGTAACGATTTATATGTAAAAATAATATCATATAATAAAAATTACTGGAGAATAAACTGTTTATTAATAATATATACCTTACTAATTAAAACTAATAAAATACGTTTGAGTACATGTATTTTTTTTTATTTTTTTTTTTTGACTGTATAGATATTTCCTTTTTACGCGTCGCTTGAATACAAGTATTAAAAAAAAAAAGTCGATACTGGGTACGGGTGTGCTACTGTTGTAGATGGGAAGTTGGGAAGGTATAGGGTACACAACATTATTAAATGTATATCTGTAAGCAACGATAGACCATTGGAAATTCAAAAAACAATTCGGAGCGAAGTTCAGTAATACACAGTTTGAAAACACAATAAGAATAACAAATTTTGAACAAATTCGATACCAAAATTATTATAAAAAAAATTTTTAAAATAAACCTAAGTTTATTTTCCGAACAAATTACGACTTATAACGAACCTCCTGTTAAACCTTCATGCATTCCTGTTTGGTCTAACAATTTTATAAAAAGAGTACATCCTAAATACAAATTACGTAAAAAACTTGAAAAATTAAAACGTCTATCAATAGTTCGAAAGAGCTCAAATTTTATTTCTTTGATTTTACCAAGTCTAGAAATAGCAATTACAAGTAAAAAATTTTCGACCAAGACAAAAAAAAAACTATATACTAAATTATAATATCCCAGTATTCATAAATAAACTGAATTTAATTTAATATCATTTTTTTTTTTTTAATAAACATCGATCACATCAAAATATAAATGTAAGTACATTTAAATATTCCCTACTTCCCACTTTCGAAATATTAATTTTTAACCACATAATATGTTTATTCAGAAATGTATACCAAGTTCCATCGTTTGTGCATGAAAACTTCCAAGATGTTTCAAAAAAAAATTGGAAAGGCTTCTGACTTCTGAACTGCGAAATTATAACTTCTCCTAGCGCCAATCGTAGTTTAGAATTTGTAAAAGCGAAAATGTTATACATTATCGTTCAGTTAAACTACACATCAAATAATGATTCAAAAGATTATTGTATTATTAAGAAGACATGTGAGAGTAGCCGCACATACCGTTACTGTCTTTCAAACGTACGACAAAGAAAACAGATAAAATGTTCTACTGTTAGTTTTAATATTAAAGTGCAATTAACCATATGACTAAACATAAAGTTAAGAACATTATTATTGTTTGAATTAATTTGTTATATACACATGTATATCGTATACATATATTTTTTAAATTGTGTGTTCCATGCACTACCTATAATCTCGGTTAAAAACTAAAACATCAAAAAAATCCGACATGCATTCTCAAATAATTTTCTTACCTTTAGGTTTATTAATAAATAAATAAACTCAAATATTAAAAATACGCACAGTATTATCTCTGCTAAACGCAAATTTGCCATGTCGTGCGGTTATAAGACAAAGACTACACATACGAGTTAATATTCAATTATTTCTTTTCTATTTCCATATAATATTTCCAAAATTAACACATATGCTGTAATATTGCATAACCGAGGTGCCGTGTAAACAAGATTTTAGTTTTTATTTTAAAATCATTATCATCTATTGATGTAGTTTACACCAGATAAGTAAGTAAGCCTATATAATTATAATTAAATTGGTAATATTTGTCAATATCACCATAGTTTAGTAGTTCATCAATACCTTATTAATAAAACGTTGGTTGTAAAATATATTTGCTTTAAACAAAATCGAATAGTTATTATATACAGCAATCCGTTTATAATTCAGAAATTAAGTTCGTAAAGTGTAAAATTAAAGAAGATATATATTTCAAAATGGAGATTTGACAAATTTGACATAGTGCTGGTAAGTAAACAAATGGCTGATAATATTTCAAATGCAAAATGTATAAGTATAGAGAATTAATCTAATATCTTTGGTTTCAAGAAAAAAGATCTTGTCTCTTTTTTTCTTTGTAAGTTTGTCTAATGTAATTGTTTTCCCTTTATTTTTCAGTCTAAATTAAATATATATATATATGTATTTTAAAAATGAGTGTTTGGTGCGTATTTGTGTTTTCGTAGCTTATATACAATTATTATTGTATGTATTTTCAAAATTTAATTTACTTGTATTGAAAAATCTACAAAATTGAATTGAGCACCAAAGATATGTTAACATTGATTTTTGTATTTCTGATTGAGTTATGACCAATTCAGTGGTTGGTTACTGAGCCGCACAATAGTTCTGTTGTGAGACGTAGTGATTGTCATAAGTTTGGATATCTGTTACGAAGAATAAACAAAACTTGTTTGCAATGGAAACGTGATTGGCAACGCGTATTTTATTCTTTGTATAACTTTAGTAACTCGTGTACTTTTCAAGACGGTTTCAATACGTATGGGCCCCAATATTATTCGATTTTATTAAACTACGACATTCGACCTGTTGTGTGCAATTATTTAACGGGTTCTTGTAAAATTTATCGTACTTAATATTACTCGCCACATTAAATAAAGTGTTCTAATATTTTCTCGGCACCTAAGAGAGTTTAATAATATTTTAGGAGCGACATGTCTCGTTTAGTTTTCATGAAAAAAAAAAAAAATCCGTATAAATACCTTGGATGGTTTTTCAATAATTATATACAAAATGATAAGAAGGGCTCGGGATTTATTTCACTCAAATCCACGAAAAACCTATTTAAAATTTTAAAAACAAAAATCACTGAAAAAGCACATAAAAAATTTTTAAAAAAAATCTAGAAAATTTGAATTATGCAGTCAACTATGCGTATGTATTAATTTAATAGCTAACAAATAATTGTGTTACGTTAGAAGAGTAATATTTTATTCCGAGCCAATTAAATTAATAACGTTGCAGAGTACCTATAATATTATGTTTTTAATAATATTATACAACACTACACGTTGTGATATGTGCTAGTAAAAAAACGATTTGAATTTTTTTTTGTGTGTGTTTAATATATACATATATATAGATATTGTTATGTTAAATAGCTGATAACGGAGGAAAATAAATCACGTTCACGCACCCGCATTATAACAGTCTAAACTGCTACTGCAGCAGCTACTGTGAGAATAAGGCTTGTAAATGTTATAAAAGAACATTACCGGAAACATTAATCATTCTACGTGACAATTTGTCCGTTAACTCGTTTCGAGCTATTCGTTTTCTATTTCGTAAGGTTTATATAGGATACTCCACCGAGCGCGCGTTACTTTAGGACGTCTTGTGTATTACTACGCGTACATTTCTTATTCCGAAAATACAAAACAAATTTAATTTCGACGGGTCAAATAAAACGCGTGGGTACATATCGGGAGCACTGCAGTGATGTTTTTGTCAGCGATCATCAACGACAACGATATTAATGAAGTAGCCCGGTTTGAGCCGGCAAGGTAACAATAAAAGTCGATTGGTCGCGATAAATTTCATATTTTTAGCCGATAAAAATAACTTGGATGCCACAAAATGCGGAAAATTGTTTGATAAATAATAAAATCAAAATAAATAATAGTAGAAATCGAATAATAATAAAATTGTGAATAATATTATAAATAATCATTATAATCCTCTTATAGAATTCATTTATTACAGTGAAATCTATCTGGCTATTTAGGTTATAATAATTACTCAATTTGGGTCGCTTCAAATTACAATTATTATTTTTATTATAATTTTTATTTTTATTTTTGTCAGTTTATACTAACAAAACTATAAATTGAAATTAATTATTATCAACATCGATCAAAAAAAGACACAGACATACTTTGCACGTGTGTGCAGCCACTGTTGTAGGTGGGAAGTTAGGAAGATAGGATACATATAAGAATTCAATGTGTATCTGTAATCATTGATAAATCATTGCTAACAAATAAAAACAATTCTAAGTGGAATTCAGTTGATATTTTTACTTTGTCATATCATGGTAAAATGATTACATCAATTAGTATTTCCATGACAACGATGATTGTTTAAAAAAAATTTAAAATAATAAAAACTTAATAATAACAAAAAATAAATAAAAACGGTTGCCAATGAAAACCTTTTTAACCTAAAGAACCAGGTTTTCTTCATTATCTCGAATATCAATGAGAATTTCAAAAAATGACCTCTTTAAAGTACCACCCAAAGAACATTTCCTATCCAAAAATATGCTATACTTGATAATTAGAGAAAGCTTTCTAGTAAAAAAAAAGCGTTCACATAAAAAAAAAATAAACATTATTATAAAACCAATGCATTCCTCGTTCCACTCAAAATCTAAAAGTAATAATTTAGTAGTTATATCACTACCCTTAATTGATAAATTGATAATATCAATTTTTATTTTTACAACTTTAAATTATAAAATAAAATTGGTTGTTAATCAACAACATTTATTTTGAAACGTATTAAAAATTTCACATAAATTAAATTAAATTCATTCCCCTTACAATTTTTTTTAGTTATATTTTTTAAAACTACAAAATATATACCAGGCATTGACTTCTAGTGAAATCAAAAATATTAATTTGCATATACAAGACACATCCCACTTGTTTTCTATTAATAGGTACATGTAAACGTATTCACAGGTCAAGAGATATACAATCCATCCACCCCCTTCCCATAAACCTTCAGTGATTATGTTTAGGTTATTCTACATTAAAATGTATGAATATGACAATTATTAATAATGTTGTAAATGTCAACGAAATACCTAATAAAATGTATTAAAACAATTAATTAATAATAACATCCCGCGCAAATAGTAGTACGATTTTGCTTAACTAAAACGCCGTGTTAATAATATTACTATCAAATACAATTTTGGAATATTGTTAGAATATTAGTGTATACATAAATATTTAGTTACACTAAAATCATATTAATATGCAATACCACTTTACCTGTATTAAGTTATTTTGTAAAACAGTAATATTAATAAAAACATTTTTTTCTTTTGTTATATGGACGATAAATTTAAGACAATATATTATTATATAAGTGAAAAAAAAAGATAAATTTGCCATCTATATGTATAATATATTAATAATATTCTCTACGCCATAATAAAAAATAACGCTTTTGCCAACAATTTTATAATGATATTATTACAAAATAAATATTAACGCCTGACTGGATATATTTACTTTAATTATATAAAAGTAAATACTCGTACAAAATTTTAATTCAATAATACGATTCGATAGTATTTTTATAATAGATCAAATAAAAATGTCTATTCAAAAATGTCCAGAAAAGATAGCAAAATAATATAGGAGTAATATAATTTAAAATTATATTGCAAACCTATGAGTATTATTATATTTAAATCCAATATATTATATAAATATATAAATGACTAAATAACAAAGAAAAGTTTTTTTTCTTTAAATATAACATAATGTTCATAAGAATATAAAATTAAAATATTTAAACTTTGAATAGATAAAGTTATAAAACAAAAGCATAACAAAAAAAACATATTGCACAAAAGAAGAATTTTAAATTAATTAATTTTACTTTATCGTTTAGTAATTTTGTAATACTATTAGGTGCAAACAATGAAATTCTGTTTACCATATAAATACATATTATAATATTAACAATCGATTTTCAAAAAGTCCTTCAAAATCTTCGGACATAATTATTGGTAATATTGCATTGTACTCAATTTTTTTTTTTTTTTTTTTTTAACCACTAACTAGGACATATAATGAACCTCCCGTAAAATTATTAAGCATTTCTGTTTAGTCTAACAATTAAATCATGTTAAAGTCAAAATTAAAATATTTATAAATAGCTCAAAACTGGCTCAAATATTTTGAAAATTTTACCACGTCTCGAAAAAGGAAATATAAGTTTTCCGTCAAAATTTCAAGACTCTATGAATATAATTAAGTGAATCACATTACAAAAACAAAATGTAAAATAATAAAATAAATTTTCGTACATTTCTCCGTAATTTCTACGTATATTCGGGTTTGCTTAATTATTAAAAAAAACTACAAAGAAAATAAAAGTACACTTTCTTAGTCACCAACTAGATTAAAAATTCAACAAGAAAGGTCTTTCATTGTTTTCATATTGAAGTAATGCGTAAGTATACACGCTGCGGCGTGCCGTAAATATTTCCCGTTTAACCTATAATTTTCTTTCGGATTTTTCCCAATTATTTTTAAAACCCCTTGGAAAATCAAAAAATGACCTCTTTAAATTTTTTTTCGAAAAGTAATAAAAAAAAAAATAATAATAAAAATAATACGTAAAGCACACATCATAGAAAACCCGAAAAATCACTCGCAACGCTCCAAATCTAATATGTAAAAAATAAAAAAATAAATTAAATACTTTCAGTTATTATGGGAGGAGATACATTATATTATTATATTTACATATCATAATGTATGTATAATGTGTACATATATATTTTCTTTTTTTGTAGGACACACAAACGTCACAAACCCATTTCACAATGATAATCATTCGGAAAATATTTAATTATGAATTTCAATCAAATATTTATCCAAAGTTATCCAAATGTTAAAATTAAATTTTCTTTCATAAATAATTATAATATATTTTACATTGTTGTGGAAAAAAATATTATATTCTATTGTGTAACGAAAATGTTTTTAAATATTCAATAATTTTTAATTTTTAATTAATCTTTGTTTACAAATGTACAATATTATTCAAATTAACTAAGTATTTTGTTAAATTTTTAACGTATGGTCCATTTACGATAATTTCCTTTGGTTTTTTTACCTATTATATAAGTCTATTACACAATTTTTCGCCGTTCCGGTTTTTTTCAGATCCGAAAACCTTATTATAACCTTATACGCACGTACATACTATAGTTTATCGACATTATTTTCGTCAGTTTAACAATTGGTAAGTAATTATTCGTAATACAAATAAATTTGAATTTAAATATTTTATAAATGTTTAATTTTTTAATATATTATTCTAAATTGTAGAGAAAAAACAATCAATAGAATAGTTTATTAAATACAAAGCCTCGTCAAAGAAAATATTACTAGTTATCTATACAGTAAAACAATAATAAATACTGAAAAATAAGAAGTAAAAAAGAATGCATAAATGAAAATATTATCAAATAAGATATTAAAAAAATCTGTAATTATTTTAACGTACACACAACATCAATTCCTATAAATCAATGTATTTATTAACTATATTATGTATTATTAACTATAAAAATCAAAATATTAAAATCAAATCTATGTACCCTGATCAATTAGTAAGTAAAAATAACAAAAAATATTATATGTACCATAAATAGTAGTATTACCTATTATTTTTATTTTTTTATTGTATAGGTTAGGTACTTTAATTTATTATAGATACCTATATCTATAATCAATGGTCCTACTTCACTGCATATACTGTAAAAAGGTCAAACACTAAGGTAACATTTTTTTTTTTTTTTTTTTTTTTTGGGTCAACAAAAATAAGAATAATAATAGTAAAAAAAATTGACCTTTTTTATGTATATATATATATATTTTTTTATGTATATATATATATATATAAAAGCAAAAAGAATTGTATAAAAAATTCTTTCATTGGTGAACTTCCTATACACACAATGACCAGCTCCTTCGTTTAGAGGCGGTTTTTTTTATTTTTATAGCTTTCAGACATTCGTTATTTATTATTATTATTATTATTATTATTATTTTTTTTTTTTTTTGGGTCAACAAAAATAAGAATAATAATAGTAAAAAAAATTGACCTTTTTAGCCATATAAAATCAGACACCCGATCGTAAAAGTTAGAAATTCCTAATTGTAAACTAATAAAAATGTTTAACAAACAATTTCCAATTTTAAAAATAAAGTAATACATATTTTTATTATCAAGTTGTATTAGACCTGAGTCAGTATCTAGTATCTGTATCTTGAAATAAAAAAAAATGATATCCACCATGTGGTACAACAACAAGTGATAAAAATGCAAAATAAATTAACATTTTCTGCTAACAGAATAGCTATTTCCAATTTATTTGCCTAAATAGTTAAGCAAATATTTTTTTTTTTTTTTATTTTAAACATCCCCCTCATAGAAAACTATCAACTATCTATAAAATATTCAGGAATATAACTCGTATGTTGAATGTATAAATCTTCATAATTATAATATATAACATATAATATAATACAGCATGATTTTTTTTGTTGTGTCCCACCGATTATCAAATAATCAGAAGATTTCAATTTTAAATAATTATGTGTTAAAGATAAGAAAGTTCAATTAACATACCAAAATATTATTAGCGATTGTAAACTTCATCCAAGGTAAAGGTAAACACTAAAGCACATATGTGAACTGCCCCTGGGTCTTTATTAAGTCATAATATGCTGTACATAATAATATGTTTTCACATATTGAATGAATTTGGACAGAAAATTCACTTGAGTTGTACAACACATAAAATATGGAAACAACAAACGGGGCGCTGTTTACAAAAAAAAAAAAAACTAGTTTAAGTTGATGTATACAATTTCTCGTGATGTATGCGATTGAAATATCCAAAAACGTTATAAAAATAGTAATTTATACTATAATAAAGTCGATATAACTCAGAAAATGTATAGGCGTATTCAAATGTAATAAAATGAGTAAATCCGACACATCCAAAAAAAATATTGTAAAAACTTTTAACTTTTAAGTGAATATATATTCTCGGATAATGGAAAAAAAAGAAAAAGTAAAGGAAGGATTTAAATAAAATGTAACCGAATATTTGAGCGTCAATAAGAAAACGAAGAAAGGAAACGAAATCGCTATTCTATAATATAAAGCAGGTACCATCATGTGCATACAATGTCAGTATATTTGTATTCTTTTTGAAAATCTGCACACGTTGATCCGAGCATATGCTATAGTTAAATTCAGAGGCGGTCAAATGGGGGGATGAGGTGGACGTGCATCCTGCATTAAATTATTTTTCTTAAATATTTATAACATTATACATAGTATTATTGTTTTTCCCCATAGAGTACGACTTATAATGAACCTCGTGTCAAACTTTCATGCATTTCTGTTTGGTCTAACAATTTAATCAACAGAGTACTTCCAAAATAAAAATTACGTAGAAAAATCGCAAAAATAAAAAGTCTATAAACAGCTCGAAAAGGCTCAAATTTTATGTCTTTAATTTAATATCATTTTTTTTTTTTCTAAATAAACATCGATCCCATCAAAATAAAAAAGTAAGTACATTTAAATATTCCCTACTTCCCACTTTCGAAATATTAATTTTTAACCACATAATATGTTTATTCAGAAATGTATACCAAGTTCCATCGTTTGTGCATGAAAACTTCCAAGATGTTTCAAAAAAAAATTGGAAAGGCTTCTGACTTCTGAACTGCAAAATTATAACTTCTCCTAGCGCCAATCGTAGTTTAGAATTTGTAAAAGCGAAAATGTTANTAGTTTTAATATTAAAGTGCAATTAACCATATGACTAAACATAAAGTTAAGAACATTATTATTGTTTGAATTAATTTGTTATATACACATGTATATCGTATACATATATTTTTTAAATTGTGTGTTCCATGCACTACCTATAATCTCGGTTAAAAACTAAAACATCAAAAAAATCCGACATACATTCTCAAATAATTTTCTTACCTTTAAGTTTAATAATAAATAAATTAACTCAAATATTAAAAATACGCACAGTATTATCTCTGCTAAACGCAAATTTGCCATGTCGTGCGGTTGTAAAACAAAGACTACAGTTAATACTATACGAGTTAATATTCATTTATTTCTCTATTTCCATTTAATATTTCCAAAATTAACACATATGCTGTAATATTGCATAACCGAGGTGCCGAGTAAACAAGATTTTACTATTTATTTTAATATGATTCTTGTCCATTAATAAGTAGGTCTATATAATTATAATTAAATTAGTTATAATTTTTATTAGTAATTTTTCACTACTGTGTATATGTATTTTCTAACGTTCAAAAGTATTTTTACATTATATTATTGTTGTTCATTCAACTGTGGGAAATCCTTAAAAGAAAATCTTGAATTTTAAAATAAAATTACAATACGAAATGTAGAGATAATTAATTTAGCAGCAATTAGGTAACAAACAATAATTTCGAGCAAAAACATTTTACGACGAGAATTATGAGAAAAAAAAAATTAAAAATCATGAGAATGATGTACAAAATAAGGCTTACTGTTTTAAGGATTGCTGTTAATTCAAATGTTAATATTTATTCGAGGTTCATAAGTATTAGAGATAAGATTTTTAAATTAGTGTAAACAAAAAAAATGACATCGTTTAAATGATTTCATAATTCCTCGGGAAATTTAAAAAAAATTTACTAAAAATCTTAATACTTAACAAAAATATAAATCAACCTATGCATATATACGTAGGATTATCTAAAGAAAGAAAAGGGATAAAAAAAATTATTAGTCCAGTCGTTCTATGCTACAAATTATAAATATGTTTCAATTTAATTTCAATGAAAATAATTAGTTATAATTTGTTTATTTTTCATCTTTCTGTTTAACTGTCATTTTATAAATTTTATATTTTTTTAATGGATATTGGCCGTTATGAATATATTATATTAATAACATTACGAAACTATTATCCAAGCCTAGCTGTAATTTAGTATTTAATAAAATGTAGAGAGAAAAATGTATCCCTGATAATGTACCTATATAATAATATGTTTAACGTTTATAGAACGTTTTAGAAGGTTAATAGAAGAAGTTTTATTATGGTATTTGAAAAACAACTTATCTACTGAATCGTACTGCAAACAAAATAAGCGAAATGAGATAACGCTCGTGCTCTTTATCCCGTCGTATTTTTTATTTTTTTATTATTATTATTATTATTAATATAACGTTATAATTTCAACTCTAAACCGTTTCCCGAGCAATAGTTAATAAATTTAGTATTTACCCATAAATATTCCGTACATATAATACCATAAATCCTACACATTTTTCTCGCTGCACGTTTTAGACAGTGATCCCAACCACCACCCAGAATGTTTCATACTAACTTACTGCAAACTATAATATAACGTAGATACCTAAACGAATTTCCTTTTTTTTTCTCTCTATTCTATCGAGTATAAATTATGGATACATCAAGTTAAATAATTTATTTTTTAAATGGTTTTTTATAATATATAGTTTTTTTTTTTTTTTTTTTTTTAAGGATGTGTGTGAAATCCAATTTTTTTCGTTAACTGCTATTATTTGAATTTAGATTTGGAATGTGCTATCAAATGCGTATTAACTCAAATTGATCTTATGTAACGATTATGAATAGATGGTATTTTTAGTGTACACTATTTTTAAAAGTGCATAAGTATAATATACAAGGAAAATCAATTGTAAGTAAACATTTCTTAGATACATTATTTAACGTTCTTGCTGCTATTTAATAATTATTACGACTTACAAGTCGTTAAACCACATTACGTAAGTAGGTAGATATACTAAAACTCTATTATACCGTAATCAAGACGAGAAGACAATTTTTATTATTATTATTATTAATATAGTTAGTTTGGGTTAAAAGCATAACTCGTTCGCGCGACCCGCTGTCGTATTTAAGTATATGGATATAATGTATATGGTCGAAAATTAATCAACTAATTTTACTGTCAGTCATCACAGTAAACGCCGTCATAAATAAATCGTTCGAAATTATTTAATACACGTCATATTACATTAAATTTCATGTTATCTTTCAAAAATGCATGCGACGATGTAACAAAACGAACCACTTGTAATCTAGGTTTTGGCATCAATAATCACTATTGTCCGATAATATAATGATTAGAATTCGAACCTCGGATACAAAAACCTCAAAAATATCCCAAAAACCCCAACAAATGAAAGAAAAAATTCAAAATGAAATGTCTTATTCTCATTCGAGAATACAAATGGGGCGAATTTGTAACGAAACAACAATCATCACCATGCACAGAAAATTATGGAAAACAATTAAAAATGCATTTAAATCCAAAACCTAATATCTTATAAAGTGTGCAATTCAATTTATATTTATGAACTTTTTAATGTTATATTAATAATTGTATTACCTATAAATAAAGATTATTTTATAGAATAATAACAAATATTATTATTATTATTAAATGGCTATTTTAAATACCTACGTACGGATTTTTTTTTCAGCTGTGGTAGTTATACCTACAAATATTTTCTTCTAATAAATGTTAAATATAAGGTTATTAGAAGTGTATTTTATTTTATTAAGTTTTATTTCTCAAAACTTGTATTAATAAGAAAATGTATACTAGGAGAAATTCTTCATAAAATTTATTTTAAATTTAATATACTATTATAATTCTGTATCGTCGGGTAGAAAATATTTTAATAATTTAATTAATATAAATATGAGGGCAAATATTTTATCGTTATATTAAAAACAAAATATAAAGGGAATTTTATTTATTTCTAAAGAAAAATATAACAAATAATGCAATAATGATCTAACCTAGTTTTTTATTTTTTTAAACCTATAGCCTAATTTTTATTAATTCATAATTTGTAATAATTATAACTTCAATTTAAAATATATTGTTTTAATAAAAGTTTTTTTTTTTCAAATTTTCATTTAAAATGAATTACGTTCGTATTATTATCACTATTATTATTTTATCGTTGTATATTATACAGTGCTGCAGTAGTGCAGACGTTATCAAAAATTGGAGATTTATTACACACGGTTAGGTATTTTTAACTGGAAACCGATAACGTCGTATTCACACTAAATTCGTGGTTTTAATAGATGACAAGTTTATGATTCTAGCTGGGACTGCAATAAAAATGAGTAAATAATATTATCGTTTAACATAAGTACGGGTGCCGTATAAGCTATAAATGACACATAAGAATATAAGTATATTGGGCAAAATAAGATAACAAACCTGCGCACAGTGTCGTAACCGAGGGTAAAAGATTTAGGAGTTATGAATCTGCGCCACTTTGAAATTTTCGTTTTGATGACGAATTTAATTCTATGTATCTGTTGCATAATTTGTATTGTTATTACATTTCCGTGTATTTTTGAATGCACGGTGCATTTCAACTATTTAGTAATTTCAAGGTTGGTCAAACGATGAGGGGGATATATCCTCCAATTACTTAATTTGCCTTAGATATGTAAAATAATGTACAGAGTGATTTTTTTTACTATTCTTAACCCATTTTTATAGTTAAATTATGCATAAAATCAAATTCTGATTTTTAGAATTGTTAAGCGTAATAAAAAAAACACAATATTTTTGAATAATTCATATTCATCAAAACATTTAAGGAGTATCCTGTAGCGATAACAACTTTGGTTTTTTTTCAAATGAGAACCTACATATTTTGATGCCAATTGTGAATTTTTCTCAATATTTTAACGTATTATAATCGTAAATTAAAACAAACGATTGCCTGTACATGACTGCTATGAAACAGTAGTATCAAATCCCCATAATCGACTATTATTACTGTACACATTTATTTTCACTATACATTATCATGTATTACTCTTAGTATTTAAAGCAGAATAACTTGAAAACTTTTCATTCATTTTGATTACGTCGATTACGTAAACATTTTCAGAAAAATTATTTGATTGACAATATCGTTGTTCATTGCACTTAAAAACTCTAAAATACAAAATTTTAATTTATACATAACTTAACCATAAAAATGAGGTAATTGTGCCCGAAAATCACCCTGTATATTATATTATATCTTTAAAGTTATAAAAAAAATTATGTAAATAATAATAGTTCTTAAAAATTATCGTTATCCCAACTCCCAAATGGCAATTTAATTTGACCACCACTGAGTAATTTAGTGTCCCTAAAACATATTCCGAAATCTATTTGAAATTCAAAACACTCGCCGAAAATGAACCATGGTTGCGTCACTGACTGCATGACGAAATTCATCATAATACGGTGGAGGAGAAAGAAATCGAAAATAACAAATATCTGATAATCGTAGTGGTATACCTACATGTGGTTTGACCGTTTGCGGAAAACGTTCCGCCGCCACCGATTTCGCAATTCCGGAGCAAAATAATTGTGGTAATAAAAACGTGATCCTACTCTCTATAATACATCCGCAGTGGAGCACGTATTACACAGGAAAACGTATGGACGATTGACCAATTAATTATTCGGAGTGGATGGACTAAAACCCGCAGACGGGCACATGCGATAAAACATTATTAACCAAACGGGTTTTTTTTTTTTTTTTTAATTTCATTATAACTACATTGTCAACTTCTTAATATACAGGTGTTATACCCATGGGGAATTTTAATGAAATGTATGGTTCAAAAAAAAAAAAAATGTCGTTTCGAATGCGTACGTTCAATAATTCCGTATGTGATATTGAGTGAAATATTTAGACACATCTATTGTACCTATTGTGTTTAATAAATAAGTGGGTAGGCAGATGGTAATAATGTACATTGAATTTTCGTCGTAACATGCCGTACGCTGAAAACTCCCATGCCTCGTAGAACGGCACTATTTTGAAGAAAATATTATTTTGTCGGAATGAAAAAAATCTTTTTTTTGCAAACCGCGTTGAACTCCGTTTTTCGATACTTTAATCTCGATCTGCATAATACGTCTTTAAAAAAAATTCAATTGCGAGCTTTATATTTTTACTAACTGTATGAAAAACATTATTTCATATCGAACAAAAATCAGAGTTCAACGCGGACAGTAGAACGTCGCTGTTCAAAATAAATCGTATAAAAATATTAAACCCTATTGGCAATACGTTATCCCTGTTCCCTTTAATTCGTAAAGAACGTCCGTAAAAACGGCCGTACACCTTGCCCCTAAACAGGTATCAGACAATAGAACGGTGAAAATGTCTCCCACCATCGGTCGTTGAAATTTGGAAAACCGGCTCCGGGCTCCTCGACTCATAAATAAATTCAATTCGACCCGTCCGTATACCTTCGTAAAACGGGGTACAGTGCAGTCGGCCCCGTCGTCGCGTAGGTACAAAACTCATGGTCAATTATTAGACGGCGTTATAATAACGACGCCACAATTAAGTACGGATTTTCACGACTATTATATGGTTTTATATTATATTACATCGTTTCTAGTCGATTCCGTATATACAAGAACAACAACAACAACAACAACAACGACTGACGACGACAAAGTCGCTTAATCACGTGGGCACGACGGCGACGGATATACGCGCGCGTCCACATATATAGCGGAGGCGTTTTTGCCGGCGGCGGTGACGTTGGCGGAGGGGGCGGCGAAAGCCGTATGACAACGGAGGCGGACGAGAAAGCGGGGTAAAAATTGAGTGGGAAGAAGTGATCGGTGTACTAGTAGTGTAGTACCGCGCTATAGGAGGAGGTTTCTCGTCGCCGCCGTCAGATATAGCGGGGCGCGCAACTGGTAGGTGAACTCTGCCACCGCCGACGGTGTTACGCTGGCTTCGGCGGTGAAGTGACGGCGACGACTAAGACGCGACGGAGGATTGTGCGGAGGAGTGGAAGGGAGAGCACAGAAGACAGGGAGTGGCAGCGGAGCCAGAAACGTGAACGTCGTCGTCGTCGCAGTTGAATGAGGAGCGTGGGGATAAGGCGGTGACGGTGTGGCGGCGAAATGAAGTGGGACGGGGCCGTAGCGCGGTGGCAGAGGTAAAGCGTTATCCAGGGTTGTTGTGAACGTATTGATTATGGCACGGCGTGCGATGCACACACCAGTACACTATACACCACCGCCGCCGTCGCCGGCCCGGGAGTAGCGGCGGCGACGACTCCCGCGCGGCGGCGTGGGTTCCCGTTCCCGGGAAATCTGCTGTCCCGCGTCCCGCCTGGCTCACGCGGACTGCCGCCCGGGCAACCGCCGCCACCGCGCGCGGTCCGTCGGTCTTCTCTTATTGCTAGAGCGCGGCGCGTAACAGGTAAAAGCGCGGCGCTCCGTTGCCGGCCGCTAAACGCGCGCGCGCCGCAGACCCTTCGCTCGCTGCCCGCGATAAACGCATCATATTATACACCGTGCGCGTATTATAATATTGTACTATATCGGTAAGTATTATTATTGCGCTGCTAATACATCTATTTAAAAAAAAAAAAAAAGCTGATACTGGGGACGGGTGCGACCACTGTTGTAGTTGGGTAGTGAGGAAGTTGGAATACATAAAGTTATTTAATTTACAACTGTAACCGACGGTAAACCATTTATAACGAAAAACGGTTCGGAGCGAAGTTCGGTTATACGAGTATTAAAAGGCCGTAATAATTTCCTTTTTCGTCGACATTTTATTTTTAAGCTCTTAAAAAAACAAAAAAAAATACAACATTTCACTCAATTTTATTTTTTGAAACAAATGCGTTTGTTTTTTTTCCTGTTACCTACCCTGCGTAATTTTGCTAAAAAAATTTTCGGAATTAGAGTTTGAACTCGCAACCTCTGGGTTAACAACAGGTACAGACTATGATAGACGTATTATAATATTGAAGTTATTTAGTTATTTAACATCATACATTGCCTATTTTGCATGTATATGCATTATATATTTTCTGAAATAATACTATTAGAATACTAATACTGAGTATCTTCTTTGATAATATTAACAATAATAATAGTATTTGTTTAATACTTTATCAATTTTCCCGTTTTTCTTATGATTTTTTTACCGGTTTTTCCTAATTATTGGAAAAATCAAAAAAAATGATTTCTCTAAATTACCGCCCCAGTCAGATTTACTCTTAAAAAAAGTGCTTTCATTGTTAATTGGAGAATTTAATATACTTAAGATATTAAAAAACTACTTTCTTTTTCAGTAGCTATGTATTAAAAGGAACAAAATTGATCCCTTGTCATTTTTCCATTGAAGAAATATTTCTGATGAAAATGATTTTGTTAATACAATAAAAACAATGAAAACGGTAACGCCGTGGTGCACTCTAAATATTTACTGTTTTACCTATAGTTTTATTTCGGATGATTTTTCCCAATCATTTCGAAAACCCCTAGGAAAATCAAAAAACTACTACTATTGTATACTATTGTATACAAGTTGCATACAAAATGCATCAACGAGAGAAAATCTTCTTTCAGAAAACGTGCTATGGTCTATACTTTGGAACAAGTTTTCTGGTAGCAAAGTTGTTCACAGACAAAAAAAAATTATACAAAACTCACATTATAGTAATACGATCCGAATCTAAAAAAACTCATATTTTACGAACGCACATATTTATATAGATAATTACAGGAGATATGAGGAAGGTAGAGAAGTAGATGAGAAAACGGTCATGGATACATCAAAAATGTGATAGGTAAAAATAAGGGTACCAATAGCTTGCGTTCGGTGAATAGGTCTGGGAAAAAAATATTGAAGTAAAGTATAGGTATGTGAATTGTGTCCCGGCTACGATTCAGTTCGTTACACAAGGGAAGAATTTCTAAAATACATCAAAAAATAATTTGCAAGATTTGAATATCTCAAAATTATATCCCGTTAATTGTAACCTGTCGGGTGAAATAATATATTTTATTTAAGGGTTATTTATTTTATAATATTACCTAATAAAAAATCGCTTGCATCGTTTGCAAGTTCGGTTGAGCACATATTAATGTATTAAAATTGAAAACTATGTTGATTTGTATTTATAAAATAAATTACAATTTAATGTTCATTATTTTTAATGAATTTTAACATAAATTTAAACTTATAAAACTAATAAAAATAAATTTAAAAGTTTTAAAACTCAATATTTTAAAGAGCTATTTATAACTCGAAAATCGCCATAAATTTTTGAACAATTTACCACGTTCAAAAAAGACAATTATGAATATTCTACGAAATTTTCAGATATAAACGATTGTGTTTAACTAAATAACAATAAAAACAAAATCGAAAAATAATATGGATACATTTTCTAATTTTTCTTAAGTTTTCCCCAGGTTTTACTCGAGGGTTAAAAAACTACAAGAAAAATAAAAAAAATACCTCCTCAATACTCTAATAAGACGGAATTGTTTACTATAGAACCATATTTGAAGTTTATAATCGAAGCGAGAATTCTGAAAGGAAATGTATTCACGGATAGAAAAAAAAGTACACGTCAAAGTAAAACATAACAGTTACTACCAGTTTTTATTACACTTGAAATTGAATATCAGAACAAGATTTATTGTAGCTGTTAACTGACAGGAAAAAATAATTTCAAAAAGCCAGTAGTAAAACCAATATTATATTCCTCACTAAACTCCGAATTACTAAAAACTAAACGCCCAACCACAAAAAGGATGTCACTCGACTACTATAGTTTTATAAAAATAAAAAAGTAACGTAATTCATCGACTTTACTCAGTAAAAATATTAGCGACGCGATTCACTGAGTACGTGTTGATAATATTTTCAAAATTGATATGTGTGTGTGTATGTGAGTGTGGATAGATGGGAGGGTAAACAGTATAGATATATTTTTTAATAGTGTAATAACATTGAATAAAAATTGAATAATAAAGAGTTTAATGAAATTAATTTATTTTTAATACGACATTTACAAATTTTGGTATTTTTTGGATGTAGGTGTATTCGAATGAAATGAATGAGGTGGGTGACATCTATTAAAAAAAATTGTAAAGATCATAACTCCTTATAGGTATACATAATTTAATACCCGGTCATCAATTGCATGGGATCGATGCGAAGACTTACTTTTTAGTTATTTAGTGTTATTCACAATTATATTTTGCAATATTAACCTAAGAAATACTCGACTTCAAAAACACACAATATTTCAGTGATAATGTACAATATGAGATGTGTAATTGAGCCGGAATTTGTGCGCAAAACCGTATCAGGTACTACTGATATCAAACGATGATTTATTCGTGGAAGAAAATATAATTACATTAAATTTTAAATTATAATCAGTTTTTTGATAAAACCTCGCCATACGGTTTTGCCCATCGTACGGAGTAACCCCGCCTTCTCCTTTATACAGTATACGAAATATTTATACTGTATGTAGATATAAATGTATACATTATGTTATATGTAGATATATATTATTTCTCACTAATCGGATACTCGCTTATTAAAACCCATCCGAGTTATTTTAAAATTACTGTTCAAAATAAAAACGTATACGATGAGCCTCGACAAACTACTATATGGGTTCCCGCGAGACCGATCTCGACCGAGGCGTACTGCAATGTATAGATATATATAAAGACGAGTGCCTAAGACCAAGATTATTATTATCCCGGTTTTATATCAATCGAGTTTTAACTGAAAATAAAGAAGGAAAAAACCGATTATTACATCATTTACATTATTGCTTTTGTTTTTAAAGCATTTTTATATCTGAAAACTATACAAATGGTAGATACATATATAGTTTCAGACGATGATAATACCGCAGGCTCGCGTTGATAGGTGATATATATAAATGTACATGGTATATTATTGAAAATCTTTAATAATGAAAACTGAACAATATAAATGAATGCATAGCACATAGATTTGTTCGGCTTTTAATGAAAAAATATTTACGGACTCGATTTTTTATAGCCGACTCGCAATAATTTGAAGCTGAAGGGATTCATGAAAAATTTCGAATTGCTATGTGTTTCGCAATACCGAGAGAAATCACCAAAAGTTACGAAAAATGTAAATGCAAATAATTTATATGCATATATGTATCCGTATGAATCTATGTAATGTTTCATAAAAATAAATTGTATTATAATACAATGTAATACTACATACAAATACGTGTAGGTAATTGAAATATAAATTATGATTTTTATGGTTTAATCTGTATTTTTGTTTTGTTTAACTAAACTCGGTCAATACTATTTTCAAGAGTTAATAAAATCTTCAAAAACTACCAATCTATGAGTAGAACGAAAACGTGCGTAATTTAATTGTCCAGTGATGAACTCTCGATAGCCAAATACCTATATGATAAAAAAATTCGGTTGATGCGTAATGTTATGTAAAATGCATGTACGGTAATAACTCGATGGTGAACTAAATGTATACATACCTAATAGAAAGTGATTAACGATAAAATTATAAGAATGTGTGTTCGAATTGCGTAGAGTTGAGTAGATGAAACATCGAATTGTCGCATGACGTTGATGACTGGTTTGTCTAAAATTTTACATCGACTTACCGAGTTTACATAATGTGCCGTTTTTACTTGTATTAGTGCGAGATTTTCAAGGGGCCGAAAATGTACTCAGAGTTACCGAATATTTCGAATTATCGTGAATCGACTGTAACATACAATTGTGTAGGTACGAAAAAAATTAATTTAACAATTATTCTTCAATATATCGTCCAATGTTATAACTATTGTTATATATCATATTATTTTAATAAAAATCGTCAATTCTATAATAACGTACGCATCCCCCCCCACACATGTTATGCACATATAACGTCTTCCAAAACTTGAAAATGTAAACTATATATATATTAAGAATATCTTAGTTGTTTTTTTTTTATTGAGAGGGGGGCGATATTTTATTACATCATTATCGTAAGAAAAAGATTATGGGTTAAACCTTTATTGGAAGTTATCAAAATTCGATATTTGGAATCAGCAAATTTTTATTAAATTTACGCCTCTCCGTCAGCTTTTGATAGCCGCAGCTCTAGCAGTATTAACAGTCAGATAATATTTCAAAAAAAAAAAAAATAAATATAAATATTTTAGACTAGTTGTATTGGTTATTCGGTAATGCCAATGGCTCTTTTTTCGGTCGGTACACAATATAAAATTATACAACCTAATATTTTATTATATTTATTTTTAATTATATTGCCCGTTAAATAGTTTTAAAATTTAAAATAAAGAAAGATTAAACGTGTCTTAAATGTTAAGAAAAAAATATTAATTTTAATATTATGTTACGGTGATTTCACATAAATTATTTGCATTTTATGTTTATAAAAATAAAAAAACAAGCTTTTTTAGTATTTTCTCATGAAATTATAATAGAAAATGTTATAAATTAAATTACAGGACCCGAAAAATGTGCGATTAGAAAGAGTTAATTACATGTTTACCAAAGTAATAATTTATTTTATTATATAAATTTAAATGATTTATTCATGCCCGACTTTAGAATAAAAAGAATATCAAGTTTGACACATTTAAATCATTTTAAGGAATGCAGAATTTTCGTTTTTCAGAAATTTTCCGGGTTTCCGTAATGTTTGAAAAGTATAGAAAGTTTATAACAAGTAGTTTATTTTATTTTATAAAAAAATAACAGAAGGTAAATCACTAATTAATAGTTTGTGCACTAGGTTCCAGAACACCACGATTTTTCCAACGATTACTAAGATTTCCTAAAAAATTGCAAGAGATTTCTTTTAATATTACCAAACAATTTATACACTCATTTCCATTAGTGATTTACCCTCTGAAAAATGATGTTGATAAATTATTGGAAGTATATCAGAGGCCATTTATGAGCCTTGTAAGTTGCGACTGATGAGGTGAATAGTTTGAAAATTACAAGGGTAGAGGTGTTAATATACATGGGAAAATGGGAAAAATACTCTGTTATCATTAATTATTATTTGTCAATTTTAGGTTTCAGTTTTCGGTTGTTATTTTGAAAATTGAATAAAAGTATCTCCAATAATAATTATACTCATTACAAGTATGCATTTTCGACGCATTTACATAAATAATAACTAAGTATTTAGGTACTCTCGGAGCAAAATGTTTAAAATAAAATAATTTGTTATCCTTCCTATGAAGTACCGTACAATAATTGTGGTAAACATTTTTCCAAACATTTTATAATACGCAAAAAATATCACAAGTAATCTCATTTTTTTTTTTTTTCGTAACAATTACTAAACCCTTAATATTCAAAAAAAATACAGTCTGCTCAGCAGATGACCCTTTTTCTATCGGTTAGATTCAGCATAAAAATAATATTATAAATTATTTTATTACACACTGAAAACAAATACTGCTGGAATATCTATCGTATCACAACATTTATAAATGTTCGGTTTTTTTTACGTGGCATAATTATCATCCCTACTAAAAGCATTTTATCTGTATGCTACGTTAATCGTTGCTAACGAAAAGCGATGCTGACCGAAGTTCGATTAATCATTATTATGAAACGCCTCGATTTTTACGATTTTCATTAAAATAAGAAATTTAAAAATGTATAAAAAAAAAATGCATTTTTAAACGATTCAATATTTTTTTATAAATAACTTACGATGAACGCCGTGTTGAATTTTCAAAAATTTCTGCTGTGTCAAAACAATTATTGTATCCACATAAACGCCAAATAAAAACATAAAAATTCGAAAATGTCGAATGCCTATAAATATAGCTAGGTAACAAAAAATTTATTCGGTGAAATTTCAAGTCTCTACGATTATTTTTAACCAAATGACAAAAAAGAAAAACCAACAGAAAAAAAAATGAAAAACTATTAAAACGATTAATGCGTAAAAATGTTCCCGTTTTCCCTACAGTTTACCTCGGAGAAAAAATTACTATAAACTGATTATAAATTATAATTACGCCGTCCTGATAATTTATTGTTACAAAAGCTATCGTAATTCGATAATAATTTAAAGAGTATAACACAGGGTATATACACGGGGGGCGCACATAGTTTGCGCACGTTTATTAAAATTACAACTTAGTGGCGGACATTTTTATAATTCGTTTGCGTACAGATTATTTCTCGTACAACGATTTGTTTTCGCACAGATTATTTCTCGTGAAACCACTCGTTTGCGCACAGATTTTACATAAACCTGTTTTCATTTTTTTTTTTTTTTTTTTCATTTAATTAACCATATTTTACCTACCTCGGAAGTGTTATTTTTATAACCCCGCGTCTACCTAATAAGTGATGAACAACTCCGACGATGATTTATATACATTCCGTGAATTGGGCTAAACAAAATATATTTATTACATGAAAACAATATACATTGAGGAAAAACACGTTTAGTATTATGTTTATTGAGCAGATTATACAAAGTCGACATGATACCAATTTATCGATAGTTAATAAATAATGATCGAAGTGTATCGATGTATTAGCGGGTTGTCAAAATAGATCGCCAAAACGTAGATGCGCGTGTGTATAATATAATATCCGAGATAATATACAGTGTTCCACGAAAATTAAAATTTCAAATTGTTACGAAATATTGGTTTTGGTTTTAAAGTCAATAGTTTCAAGGGGGGAGACTGCTACGTGAACTTGCCACCCGCCCCGAGATGTGAAAGTAAATAGTAGGTAGGTACCTATAACAAAATGTCTTCTCGCGTATATATTTTGATAAAATCGAAATAAGAGCATAGTAAATCATAACAAACGTATAAGCATACAACCAGGGCTCTACATCCGAATTAACCGGAACCCGTAACACCCCTAAAAACCCTTAAAAATTGAACTCCAAAAACCCATATAATCCGAATTTTCTTTTCAAAATACTCGAATGAATCAAAACTAGAATAAAATCCGAAACATTTTTTTTTATTTTTCAATCTTCATGTGATTTATCATTTTGTATGTAGGTATGTAGGTACCTATTTACTGTAGTCAGTTTGATTTTACAGTTAGCTGTTTAGTAACAACTATATTATTAACAGGAATAATTACACAATCGATTATTATAGACAAATAATATTTATATTTCCTCGAAATAATTCGAAAATAAAATCCAATTTCGTACTTACATTATTCGATTCTAATTAAGTCGAATCATCTAATAATATTCTTATGATTATAAAATTCTATAACATTATTACTTTAATAATGTATTAGTAAACATGAAATAAAACCAAATATTATAGCCAATAGATAGCAATTTACTGATTGGGTATAATATGTATAAAATATTAACGTGTAAACGTGTATGATATAAAATATATAATTTATAGTAGGTAACTATTTACACTACCCTGGGTTACTATTTTTATCATTTTAATGCAATCGATGAAGGGTAACATAATAATTGAATAACAAATATTTGCTGTTTTCCGTAATCACGAAATCGTACAGCTTTACCTATAGTAATTGATTTTATGCATGCTATATATCAATAATATATTATTCCTATATGATTTATCATAGGCCTATATTATTGTATTATAATCAATGCTATTTTAATTATTTTTAATGTCTAGTTTTATTGTTTCATTCAACTTTTGGCCGTCGACTTAATACATTGTACATGTGTACCTAGTTGTTTTTTCGCATTATTCATACAAGCATAAACATAATGTTGCTGCAATTATTTCATTTTACAATTTGTGAGTATACATTTTTATATTAATATTTTAAATTTATACCGTACATTGATTCATAATGAACAAGTTGAAATACATAATATGAGTAAGTACCTACTATATATGAATATATATATATAGTAATAGGTACTATAAAAGAAATAAAAATCAAATTGTAAGTTATCAAAAAATAATCAATGTTCTGCCTATATAATAATATTAAAAAAAATTTAAAAAATATCAAACTACTATAACTGATGTTTTTGTACATTTGTTTTTTTTTTTTTATTCTTAACGTGCTTAGACTCAAGTAGGTAAACTAATTAAACATTGACAAGTTTGTTAATAATTTGGTTTTTGTATGACTATTTTTGTTTAGTTATCAAATAAAAGTCATCTTACCTAATATTCTTATTGTTCAATTTTTTTAAAAAAATATGCCAGTGCATTACTAAAATACGAATATTTATCAATTCGAATATGAATAAATTCACCTTGAAATAAAAAATAACTTAAGTAAGTTATTAATAACTACATTAAATGTACATTAAAAAAAAAAAAAAAAAAAACCACATGAAGTGAATATTATTTATGAATATTTATACGTTGTTTAACAATGTAGGTACTTTATTTATATAGATACCTATACAACATATATACAGTGAATTCCGCTTAATGTGGTTCCTGTTAATGCGGGCAGCTGCCTAATATGGAAATAATGGCTGGTCCCAATCATAATGTATGATACTCATTTTGATTAAATTGGGCAACCACTTAATGAGGGCAATTGTAACTGGTCCTAACGTGTCCCACTGTATTTATTTTAGAGTCCACTATAACAATGACAACTGTAATTCGAATTGTTATGTTTTAGATTTTGAGCGGAGCAAGTATGATTTAATGTAATTGATTTATTTTTATTTTTTATGCATATACTGGGTACAAAAATTCTACCAGAAATTTGGCCTCGTTGTATCAAGTGTATCACTTTTTTATATAATAATAATGTTTTTATTCTTTCAATCTTGTTTTATTGTTGTAATTCAGATTAAATCATTTTTTGTAGTGTTATAAAATTATTTTTTATAAGTTAGAACCACTTATGGGGGGACTTTTAAACCCCTCTACTATTCTTGCTATTTTTAAATATTTTTAAGTGATTTTTTTTTTTAGAGCTTTTGGACGATTTTAAGCACTTCTTGCGGAATTTAAATACATATAAACCCATTCCCTACTTATAAAAAAAATAAAACTATAAATTTAATAAAATAATTAGGTAATAAGTAATAACATTTCATTATAAAAAGACGAGCCTATTTTTAACGACACATTTTTAGTAAAAATTAGTTCCATCAGGTGGCACCAAAGTCTTTAAATGCTTGATATTAATTTGCTGGTAGTATAGTATGTAATGTGTATATTAGAATTTTATATTTATTGTTGATTTTATTGAATTTGAACTTAATATATTATCATTTTAGTTTATAGAAATAAGTTTAGTATTAATAAACTATTAATAAACTTATGATAGGTAGGTGTGATAATATTATATCAAGTTTAACTAATTAAAATGTCTACACCTTAGTAATAAAACGTATTATATGTCTGCATACTGTTATATTTTGTAGTTTTAGATTTGAATAACTGTTAACCATTCTGCTTTTACATGATTAAATAAAATATTTTATAATCTATTAAACTATAATTTTATTTTCACACGTCACCCCGAAATATAGTTATGATTTTGGTATTGTTCCACAAATAAAACTGTTTTTTTTTTTTTTTTTTTTTAGCATATTCTTTTTTTAATATTAATTTTTTTTTCAAAATATAATACCTAGATACATTTACGTTATTAACAATATCGAACGTAATTAAATGTATAAAAGTATAAACCAAAATTTAAATGATGAAAAAAGAATACAATTATTCGTATTTTAATAAGTTTTGTTTATTGTACATTTGAACCTAAGTCGCATAAGAAAAAAATGACTACATACCATCAAAATTTAATTTTAGATTCTGAGCAGATCGAGAATTGTATTAGTTTTACAAAATTTTTTTTTTTTTTTTTCAACAACTTTTCTACCAGAAATGTTGCTCCGATTATCAAGTGTAACACCTTTTCTCAGGGCCCGCGCTAGGTATTGCGAGGTCCTTGGCAAATTATTCCAGAAGATCCTGACATCCTTTACAAATAAATATAAGGAAAATCGGTAAATTTTACTCAACCCCAAAATCGGGCATCAGTGACTTAATAAGTTAGTAAAATAAATTAGCTCACTTGTCCACAACTATGTTGACCTTCGAATGATCAAGCTTCCGGCATCTACACCGCATTTTTTTAAAAAGACAAATATTTGTACTTAATATTATATAAATAATTTAAAAAAAAAAAAAATGTAAAAATATTTTACAACTATTCTCAAAATTATCAAAAAATCACCAATTTATAAAATAATAAAAATGTAATGAAATAATAATAAAAAATTATTATTATTTTAATGCAATATTATTAGATATTTCCCTAATAAATGTAGTAATGCCATTTTTATTATAAAAATAATAGGTTATAATATTATGTAATATAATGTAATATCATACAGGTATAATGTATGTATAGTATAAATAAACAGCGTCAAAAAAGTAAAGACGTAACTTCGAAACGTCAAAATACATTAGCGCTCAAAGGTTGATTTAATAGAGTAAAGGTAGGTATATAAATAAATAAAAATAATAAGCTAGACTGAAATTTAAATCATTGGATTAAATACTCTGTAAACCATATTTATTTCAGAAAAAAAAAACTAGTTTAGTAAAAAGTACTTTGGTAGATACCAAAAAAACGTTAAAAAAAAAATTATGCAGTTGTATAATAATATTGTACATCTATATCTACTATAATCAGTGCTCAAACTGGGAAAATTGAAGTAGAAGACCTCTTTCCCTTGCGTACCCCCTTCCCTCACAATTCAATCAATGGTTATAGTATTAAAATAAATAATAATTCATTGTAATACTTTCGTAATTTTGACAAGTGATGGCCGCATAATAAAGGGAAAAACGTAAGGAAAACAGGAAAATGTACGAAATACATTATTTTCCAATCGTAAATATTAAGGTCGTTTAAAACATGTACAACCGAACTCAACTCAAAATAATTTTTCGTTAACTAAGATTAATCATTGCGTACAGTTATACATAAAAATTCCTCTCTATATTCTATCTTTCCAACTTCTCACCTACAACAGTAGCCCAACTATCGTGCGAAGTAAGTCGGTCTTTTTTTTTGTTTAACAATCAAAATAACATTTTAATATTATAATGTAATCAAATTTTCAAACATTTATTATTCGAAACTAATTCGAAATTCTACGAGAGAGAAGCTTTTATGAAGTTTTCGGTCGGAGCGATAGTATATAAATGAAAAGAACATTACGCGTCATCGTAGTGTAAAACCTGGTCATCTCTATGGTAAGAATTAAAAATCCTATAAGAAAAAAAAAAACCCGTATGAAATCCCATTTAAGTGTACTGTTTTCGTAATAATGTTGTTATCGCGGTGCGGGTGACATAAAAAAAAAAAATAATAATAATAATAAACGTCTGTGTTACACTTGTGTTTGATTCGACAAAAGTGGATCACTTGAAATGTTATAAAGACGAATGGCGCGGGTAGCACTTTCGTTGCGTAATTCGTTTTTATAATAAGCGGACGGAGGGGCGCCACCGCCGGCCGGATTGTGATCGGCCGGAGAGGAGGGGACTGATGTGGGAGGGGCTCGGGGGGGAAAGTAACAACCGACGACGCACCGTCAACGTCGGCGGCGGCGATTCAGCAACAGTTTCCGGGAAAGAGAAAGAGTGAGAGAGAGAGATAGTGAGTGAGAGAGAAACCGCCCGTACTTACGACTCCGGAGACTCGACCGCGGCCACCTCCGCCGCCACCGCCGCCGCCGCCGCCGCCGCCGCCGCCGCCGCCTGTTCCGCTGCAGATAATAATCAATATCCCAGGCTCGCGTATCACGCAAATGTGTGGCCGCTGTATCCCGGAGTCCTCTCGGCGGTCCTCCTGTTATTCCCTACTCAAGGGTGTGGGAGGGGAGATAGCGGCGGACGGTGCGAGAGTCTGCAAGACGATGATCACGATGGATGCGAGGGTTGCAAAACGCTGCACAATATCCGCCGCACAGGACCGCGGACAGGATTTGAGAACAAGGTCGTTGACAGGAATTGCCGTTGGCATTTTAATAATATTGCTGATAATCAACTACATCAGCACCGTCAACACCGTCGCTCTAGCCTCGGACACAATGGCGGTCACCGCGGTTGGTCATTTGTAATGGGCACTCGGCGCTTGGAATTACGACCACCACGGGCGGCGCGTAGGTTTAGGGTATAATACTATCTGCCGTTAATAGTATCCGATAATAATGATAATAATGTTTTACCTCAATATTAAATTGATACATGCCTGTACATTTTGTTCTAGCGAAATAATTATTATTTTAACCCGGTTGTTTACCTCAAATTATTAATAATTCATACGCAGTCCACAAGAGGTGTTTAAGAGGACGTAATTGAACGTCCGTAGAACTGTTTCGTAACGTTCTGCTCGAGATATTCTTAATTCGGAAACCGAATTTTGCACCGTGAAATCCAGAACTTGCAGGAATATGCAACGTTATTTTTATTTTTCATTACTTCAAATAGATAAACGAAAATAATTATTGATAAGTACACATTGTTTTTAAAATCTGATAATTTTGTGTCTTTAGTATTCCATAAAAACTTTATGAAAAATTAGTCGCGATAATGACACTTCAATGTGATAAACGTGAATTTGCATATTTTTGATGAACGAATTTCGACTTTTTTTTGTAATGTTTGTTGACTCTTTCAGATTTGGAATTAATTTTTTAAGTTAGATTTTTTTTGTTTATCAATATTTAATAATGGGTTGCTTCGTAAGACAAAATAATTTATTTCTTTTCCAAGTTTTTTTACTAAATTATTAATATGTCTCCACTTGAGGATATCGTGCGTTTACCGAGTCAAAATAATATTATTAGTATTAATGTTTAGGAAGAATTGACCATTCGTACTTGTTGATTACTCTATTATCATGGAAGAAAAATATCAGGTTTTTAAAACCATATATCCAACTTCAAATTTCATATTTATTGTCAGAAACAATCAAAAGTGTCCTAATGGGCCATCAGATCTGAAAGGGTTAAGAGGTTGTGATATCCGTGTTTACTGTCTCAGTCAAATTAACGGGAAACAGAAAAATCACGTGACATCAAATCAAAATCGTAGCGTTTATGTTAAAATTGGAATCTAAATACAGGTAGATAACAAAATTTAAAGAAGAGATTATATTTTTCGATGGCACCGCATTGATATTTTTTCTAAAACACCTCCAATTAAAATAGGTACAGCTATTTAAAAAATAATAATAATGATATTTTAAAAGCACCGTGATGTTCTTGAAAATATTCTTGACTTGCAATTTTATCGCATTATACTCCAACTTCAACGTGAAGCGATTTTTACTTTATGTAAGACATATTGATACAATTTCTATCAATAGTGAATTAAACAAAATTAAACTGTAGATATAGGAATAGGTGTAGTATAAGAAACAAAACAACAATTTTTTACAAATTATTTTACATGGATATGCCTACATATATACATAAAAAATCTATTACAATTTGTATTTGTGTAGTGGTATTACACGTAAAACGTATGTAAAACATTTAACAATGGTTTTAAATAACAATAGCAATTTATAACTCAGATAATAATAACTTTTTGTATACCCAATACGCTAAATTAAAAAATTAAAAAATAAATAGGTAATATTTTTGACTTTAACTTAAAAAAAATAATAAAAACATACACGTACCACAAAACTATTGGGAAATCGTTTTCTTTTAGTTGATAGTGATATTTTAGTCAACAATGTATATGTCATATTATGGTAAAATAATTAAATAGACATTATATATTTTCTTTAATAGTATTTGTTTAATATTATACTGATTTTCCTAAGTTTTTCCCAGTTTATTTTATATTTGCTGGGATAACTCTTGATAAAATCAAAAACGACCTTCTGAAAGTACCTCCCCAGTCAGATTTCCTTTCAGAAAACTTGCTACCTTTGAAAATCGAATCATAATTGCTGGTAGCAAAACAGTCCATCGAAAATAAAAATAAAATAATAATAATAAAAACATCTTTGTAAAACCATAAACTTTTCTTTGCTCCACCCATAATCTAAAATATATATACCCACCTACTGTAAAGCGAACGTATCATGGATTATCGTGTGATTTATAATTAAAGTATAGGTATTCAAATAAGAGTAGGTGTACATATATTGTATTCTAGAAATTTCGAATTTTATTGAAACTATATTTAAAAGGTTTTGTCTTTATACAATTTTTAAAAGTTATTTGAATAAATATTTTTAAAATTTACTGTTAATTAAAAGTTGAAAAATGTTATTACATAAGTGTAAAAAAATCAGCATTTTGAATAATAATTAAAGATATAAAAATTGTTAATTCAACTAAAAATATATATTATAATACCAGTTGTACTATTATTATGATCAAGTTCATTACAGCTAACTGTTCGCCAGTTCAAACAACTTCAGCGGTACAACCTAAGCCTGTCAACACGAATATAATATGACATTGTAACGTAAGAAAAATCGGCTACCGTTTAAACGTGATTCGTAAAATAAATATTTTACGTGCGTTAATTCTAAATTAAATGATTAAATTTTCGCATTTAATTAAAAAATTAAGTATTTTACGATATAAACGGAGAAATTCTTGAGGCAGCGGTCTTAATTATATTCGGATCTTAATGGAAAATCGAACACCAATAAACCCTAAAACTCTATTCATATTTTATATAATTTCCGTCATTTTATTATATAATAAAACTGAATTATTATGAAATCGGTTTTTTCCCCGTTTTTAATTATAAAATAATATGAATTTTAATATATTTTACACGAAGCTAATTTAGCGTACCAAATGTTTTACACGATATTATTTTTTTTTTTAATTGGTTATTTCCAAAATAAACATAATTATTAATGTTGCGTTTCACAATAAAATTGATGATAATAATCTTTTGTGTCATTATTATAATAATGTATACTTCGAATAATATAATCTGGCCGGTAGTCATTTTAACGAAGAATATTAATTATTTTATAAGTTAATATAAATCGTGTGCTCTACCGAGAAAACAGACTCTAATAACGATACTCAATACTGCAGATATATAAGTATTATATAAGTACACAATTCGGCTTATCGCTGTTAACTAATCGTAATCTTTTTTCAAGCGCTTTTATTTGAACGACTCCATAGTCTTTAAAAACACTTAAAGTCTTTACAATTTTTAAAGTTGGAGAACATTTGGAAAACCACCCTTTTAAAATCAAAACCAGTGGAGATTTTTTTATCATAACCTAAAATTTAGGCGAAAAACAATGTTAGAGTTCAGCGTCCTTTCATATGATAACATGTATTTTCATAAAAATACATTTTATCCTACACACCATAAAAACAAATGACAGTACCATAACATAATATCCTAAATGTCGTGCTTTTTTGTCTGGTTATGAAACGTCATCAACAAGGAAAAAGAGAGGCGTCCTTGACAGACCCCCGAAGACCTTGATTAATCGTCTTACTTTGTATAGACTCCAATATTCGTACATATACTCGTCATAATTCCTGATTCTAAATAATAATCATGTTTCTATCAACACCTTGTTTTATTATTGTTATTATTTATGACTTTTATTTTTCTTTTTTTTCAAAAAATTATGAGTATATGCCATTCAGACTGTAACTACAGTTTCACACGTAAAAAAGAAACTAATGTCTTTATATTCATAGCAATTGTTAATTTTTAATTTTTTTGATTTCCAACACAAACAAATAACGATTCTCAAACTTTCTTCGATATAATCGCATTAAAGTATTTCAACCAATATACTTGTATAATAAAATTATGAATATACGTATTTACACTTCTATTCGTATCTATGAAGAAATATTGCATTATAAACAAATATTTAAGTCATATGATATTTTTATGTTTACGTTTTATGAATAATTCTAGCGGCTAATGATTTGTTTTGTTTTTAACTATTTTTACTGATACAAAATAACGACTAAGAACTATGCGTATAGGATTTACATCGCTATACAATATGAATACATATAGAATCCGTAGTATAGTATAATAGTCAGGGCCTGATTTAAAGTAACAGAGGCCCTTGGGCACTACACATTTTTGGGGCCCTATTGGAATTAAAAAAGAAATCGGTAAAAATTAAAAACAAAACATTTTTATATATTTAAAAGGTGGATTATAATATCAAATTCCTTAAATTATATCCTATCAATAATCACATATTTTTTTTTTAAAGTTAATTTCTATAAGCATTTTTATCCTTGTAATTTTTTTTTTCAAATTCACCAATAAAGTTTTCAAACGATTAATATCCGATAACGGTAAAAAATTATTCAGTTTTCCTTAGTTGAAGAAAAACGTACTCTAATTTTAAGTTTAAGTGCAATATATAATAGATACATATAATATAATTTAATTAAAATACTTTGCACGTGGGTGCAGCCACTTTTGTTGTAGATAGGAAGTTGGGAAGGTAGGATACAGACTCGAATTTTCTGTACATCTATAAGCAACGATTAATCATTGCTAGCAAAAAAGCGATTCTGAGCGGAGTGTAGTTTAAAGTGTTCGATTGTCAAAAATATATATATCATATTGTGGTAAAATAATTGCATATGCATTGAACATTTTCTTTAATAATATTTATACCTATTTTTCCGTTCTCCCGGTTTTCCCATTTATTAGGAAAGCTCATAGGGAAATCAAAAATTTACCACCCAAAAGTACATTCCCAGTCAAATTTCCTTTTAGAAAAAGTGCTACACTTGTCAATTGAAGCAATATTCCTGGCAAAAAATTTGTTCACAGATAAAAAAAAAAAATAAAACAAACATGATTGTAAAACCATAAGCTTCTTCACTTCACTCAGAGTCTTGTCGAATCAGAATTTTATTAAAATGTTAACATTCCGATACTTATAATAATTACTTATTCAATACTTATCAATCATATATCTACCAAAAATATACAGTATACTATAAAATATAAAAATGTACTATTTTTTTTTTTTATAGAGTAGGAAAGGTCCCTCGGAATCTAGGGCCCTGTGCTTGTGTACCGCATACACATGCGTAAATTATGGCCTGATAGTAGTCAGTCATTATTACTAACCCCGCTTTAACACGGATAATTAAAAACCAATAATAAGAATTTTAAAGCAAATATTAATTTTAATATTTAAAGGATAATTTATTATTATTTTTTAACAATAATTTAGTCATTCTTATCGGTTTATATTTATTTATTAATATTATATAATATCCCAATTTCATTCATATTTTTTTATTACAATATTATGCATTGTATCCATTAATATTCAAAGTAAATTTTAATACAAATAATATTATTTCAAACGTATGAAATATACGTTCCTATCAAAAAAAGCATAATTTTACTATCATATTATAATTTAAGACACAACGTCAAAACAGTTTTGTTTGCACCATTCATTGTAACAGGAAAAAAAATTATAACGATAGTTTTTTCCATTTTTAATCGAAACATCTTTCTAATTCACATTTGAATTATTTTCTAGTTTAAATATCAATATTTTTCTGCTACCATTTTTTTTTTCCCCCCATAAAATATTGATATCAAAACTGGTTAATATTCAATAATATGTTTGGAAAATTTGTTTATAGCAATATGCACAACTCAGAATAAAATACAAAACATGCAACTTACACCCTCAATGATGTCATCAAGATACTTGTATAGTTCACCTACTAGTTTTTATTACTTGACAAGTTTTTAATCGTTTGCTTTTTTTTCTCACATTATAATGGTACATTTATCCTATATTCTTTAAATAAACCATTATTTTTTCATCGTAAAGCCACGTCAAAGACAACTGATTACTCTATTTACGACATTTCACCCCTTCTTTGTATCGCCATTATGTTTTATATACACACCAGGCACGGATCCAGAGAAAAGATCTGAGCAAAGCCAAACAATTTTTTTACAACACAAATACAATTACAAAATCTATGGTTCTGTTCTAATTATAATACCATAATGGTTTAATCAACGATAGTCCACAATCTATTTGTGATTACTTGTGGTGTCAATAATTAACGCGCAATTACGAAATTACAATATTGCAGGTATCACAATTCACAGATATGTGTAATATATTATATTTTCATATCTGTGAAGAAAATATAGTAATATCAAGATCTATAGAATTATCAAAAACAAAAAATTGGAAAAATATATAAGTCTGGTGGTCACCTCCCAGAATCGGTCCCTGACACCCATTTCCTCTTTTATTTTTCAATTATAATTTTTTTTCTGATCCTATTAATTAGTAATATCATTGTTAAGACTGTACCTATATTATAAACAATAATAAAACGTTCAAGCATACACACCCGTTCTAAAGTCTAGGTACTATGTATTAATACAATTTAAAGCAGTTTACAGTATCATATATTATATACCTAACTGAAAATTCTCAGAATTCTAATTAAATTTTCTTAGGCGCTTAATACACCTTTCTAAAGAGAATTAACACCGTAATAGCGTAGTGAAAACGAAATGATGCTATTGTGCGAATTCATTAAACTCCATACAATACTAAATTATAAACACTAACCTTGTTGATGAACGACATGACATTTGTGGGTATCATTTTGCTAGATTTTTATTTTCCTGCAAGTCTCACGATGTTCTGCAATATTGATTGATGTTATCAGCAACTCTCTGTTAATAGTGAAAGTATCTAGTTTCTTGCTACGACTGAGGGTTATGTAGCATATAGAAATGAACTTCGCCAGAGGATCGTATTGAATCCACAAAAATTCAAATTTCTCATTTTTACTTGTACTGAAAATAAACCAATACAAATTTCTATTAATTATCGTAAATAAATATATAAACACTTAGTACATTCTAATTTAAATTTATTTTTTTTAAAACAATAGTAAATATTCCAGTGCTCATTTTCATTTTAAATATTGTATTGTAACAAAAAACATTACTAAAATGTAAAGTTGAATGCAAATTCATATTGAAGCTCCTTATGTTATAATCTGCAACCTAAATTGAGATAACATAATATTAATATCATTAACAAATCATGTGTTGTCATAGTAAGCATGCCCATAACAGGGGGGTTGAGATTCAAACCCCCTCCCCTCTCCTCCCGAAAATTAGTAGTTGTATATTTAATTATATAAACTTAATATTTTTAGATTCTGAGTGGAGCGAAGAAGCTTATGATTTTACAAAAATTGTTCATTTTCCCTATAAACCACTTTTTTACCAGAAATTTTGCTCCAACTTATAATGATAGCAATGGTCCTTGAGGAAATCCGACTGAGGAGGTACTTTAAAGAGGTAATTTTTCGATTTTCTCAGGACTTTTCCCAAAAAATGTGAAAAACCGAGAAAAACGTTGGAAACCGGGAAAACATTATACAAATGTTATTAAAGAAAATATATAAAGCCTTTTTATTATTTTACTATAATATGACATAAACATTGTTAACAAAGCATCACTATCAACTAACCTCCACTCAGAATCGTTTATTCATAAGTAATGGTTTATCATTGCTTACAGGTATACATTAAATTACCTATAACAGTGGCTGCACCCGTCCATTATTCTGGGACGTCTTTTTTTTTATAAATATTGATTATTGTAAATTTTGTATAAGCCCCCACTGAATTTTTTTTTTTGTGTACGTGTCTGATTATGAGCAGGTGAATTAATTGTATTAGCATATTTAAAAACAATAGCAAAGATATGCAATATATGAAAATACTTAATATTTAGAGTTTTACATTCATTAAATAAAAAAGACTGATATGCCTACTTAGCACAAGGTATGGGCTACTGTTGTAAGTCAGAAATTGGAAAACTAGCGAAGAAATTGTATGTAAGTACCAGGTAATTCATATAAGTGGGTACACTCATTATGTCGAAAAATATTTAAAGGGGGCAAAAGGAACACAGATTTGAATAAAGAATATTTTTCTAGAAATTTTGATATGCATAACATTAATATCAGATTTACCGTTTATGAGTTATAACAGTTTAAAGTTTAGACCGGAGGAGTAGAGAAGTGTAACCCTATATAACTATACCTTTCTAACTTTCCATCTATTACAGTGGTCAACCTATGAGCTACTTCCTATAAAAATAAGGTAGAGACGATGTGCAGAACACACGAAATGTACATGCTTTTCTTAAATGTTTTCAAATATTTTATCTGAACCTTTATATATTTATTTAACAACTAGGACACATTAACTTTCAAGTATCCCAACGGGGCACTTCAATAACTACTTTTATGAATAGTAATTAATTTTCAAAAGATTTATAATTTTAAATAAAGTGAAAATAATGTGAACTTAACTACCGCTCTGTTTAAAATTATTATTAATACATCATCATGCAACTGCATGTATATACTGTATAATATATTATGTTATGTATGTTATATACATTTTGTACCTGTAAGTAAAACCTTTATGTTGCCAGTAATTTATCGTAGATGCATTATTACAGTATTAGCTGCAGAATTGGCTGTCTTAAACAAGGTTTATAAAAATCAATTATTTTTAAATAAAAATAAAAAACCAACGTTTAAATTTTACCTTATACAAATTTAAAAACAATGTATAATTTTAACTTTCAAGTATAAAATAATTGAGTTATGAACACTTTATTAATACATTTTTTTTGGAATTTAGAAAATAAAGATATACCTAATCAAATTACTAGCTACAGTATTAAAACTTTACATACAAATTAGACTTTAGTTACTATAATAATCAAAAAATGTATTCATCACAAAGTGTTTCTTAACCTAAAATATTCTCTATGTAGTCCAAAAATCTCTTATCAGCCATCATATATTTTACAGATGTTTCCCATTTAAAATAACAATATTTGTAATGCTAAATAGTACATTAAAAATATTGTTAAATAGTACATATGCATAAAAAAAGATTTGTATTTCAATTAAGATGTTATTTTTTATAGTATACGTGGCATGTAATAAATAAAAATTATTAATTCGTATTAAGTTCAATTTATGTTACTTACTTTTACATACAAATCAATTTGTCAGACACTTTTATGATTAAACCATTATTTCCTAATTTATTAAGAAATATTAAGAATAAAGTACCTATTGCTGTCCTCTTATCAACTATTCTGATCACAATCAAATTAATTGATGATAATATTTATATTTATACAATTTTTTTCAATTTAAAAATGTTTTATACTTATAATACTTGTTGTACCTTAGGTCCAAAAACGTATATTAGTACAAGTTACAGGGCTATGGAATACCTGAAACACTTCTGTCTTGAATAGTTTCTTTCGAGTACTTATTAAACTAAAAATAATGAATTTAAAAAAAAAAAAATGGGAACCTGCTCTGAATTTAAAACTATTGTTTTAAACCATGTTTAAAATTGTATTAAAAAAAAATTATATGAAAACCAAATAAAATAGTTTAAAATTTAAAAAAAAAACTGATTTTTTTTTTAATAAAATATATAAATACAGTTAAAAACAAAAAAATTATTACATTATTTTGACAATAAAACTCTAATAAGTAATTTTATTGTTTTAATATAATCGTTCGGTATATTAAGACATTTCATACAAATCGATTCCCTTTACACTTTTAGAGTTATTTTTTATTCGAATAAGATATTGTTATCTAAAATCTTTTTAAAAATGAATAATATTATTTTGTTTTCAAAATAACCTGAACAATAAAATATTTAATCAACTATTTAAATATAAATAGTAACGTTTAACACGAAACAGTGTTCTCGTCAATAATTGTTTCCTCATATTATACGGTTTTTGATTAAAAATAACCTACAAGTAGGAACATACAAAGAAGTCCAATCTCTTCAAGCATTATACATAATAGGTACCTTAAAATGTATGTTATAAATTATATTACAAAGAAAAAATTTGTATTTCATACACAACACATTTCATACATAACACAGTAAAGATCATCAAATCTTCTCCTTCGCCTTTATTCCAACTATTTGGGGTCGGCTACCTTCGTTCTAAACTTCCACTTGACTTAATCTCTCACCTCACATAAACTAGCTGTCCTCATATCATTCTCAATCGCATCTTACCATTTCTTTTTCAGTATTCTTCTCCATCTATTTCCTCTAACATTTATTTTCATTACAATACTTACTGCCTCAGATGCTTGTCTACTTGTGACATGCACAAACACCAATCAGTCTATGTTCTTTCATTTTGTCTACTATCGAAGTCACACCTCTTGTAGTCTTATTTACTCGTTCCTTATTCTATCTTCTCTCGTCATTCCACTTATCCAACTAAACATTCTTTGTTCCTATATCTGCTATACTCATTCTCTGTTTTATTTTTTTTTTTGTATACCGTCCAACTCTCTAAACCATACAATATAGTCAGTTTCTGTAGACTTCACTTTAAGTCTCATTGGAATTCTCTTGTCACATAAAACACATAACACTTTTCTCCGGTTTATCTATCCACACTAAATCGTATGTCTCACGTCCGTTTTTTTGTATAAAATATCCTAGCTAATTAAAAACTATTACCTACCTCCTTAAGGAGGTATAGGTAGCGTCGTATACACCATTTATGTATCATTTATTTATCAGTTTTTATTATTTATTTCAATATGAATCATTAAATTATTTATTTATTGTTATTTTTTTAAATGTGAAAACTGGAAGTTTATAAATGTTTAATTTTTAGTATATTTTTTTATTTATCATCTGTAGCGACAATCTTCACATTTCAAACCATCCATCAATATAGTATGTTACATATTTAAAATTATTTTCCCGTCATCGCCACAATCTATTAACTATAATATATATATATATCCACAGTCGTTTCAAACCAACAATAAGAAAAGATGGACGTACTTCGCACGATAAATGGGCCACTGTAGTAGGTGAGAAGTCGAGAAAAAAGGATATGGGGGAGAAGTTAATACTGTATACGAGTATATGTACGTAACGATTAATCATTGCTAATGAAAACGATTCTGAGTGTAGTTCGGTTATACATGTTTTGAAAAGACGTAATATTTATGATTTTCGTCAAAGTTTTAAAATTTATTATAATTTTTTGATTAGGTACTGTAAGACTCACTCAAAAGGAAATCTGGTCCACTTGAACAGAGAGAAGACATGAGCTATCGCTCATATTTTTTTTAAATTTCATTCTACTGAGCCGATATAACTGAGCTGGACATAAATTCCACTTCTCTACACGTATTATGAAAAAAATTTAATTTAGTTTTCTAAGAAGAAGTTCAACTTTCCCAGCTTTCTCCACGTAATTTGTTTTCATAAATGATTTAAATTTTGAATTGTGAGGAAATAAAGTGTTATGGTTACTTAAAATTTCGTTTAAAAAAAATCTATGATCATAAATGCGATAAAATATTCTTAATATAAAAACACAAAGTATAGGTATTCTACTAATTAATACAGTAAAATTTAAATAAGTAATAAATAAAATATCCATCTACAGACTATCCATTTCAACAACTTTCTCAAGATAAAATAACTTAAGAAAGTAATATACTATAATTTAAAATAATATTTATAGTCATAAAAATCTAGAACACAATTCAACTTAATAATAATACGTTTATCTATTAACTTCATTAATACTTCCAATAATTGATACCTATAGAACTTTTTAACAAAAGAGTATCGTGATTTGAACTAATTAATAACTTGAAATTTAATAATTAAACAACAATGAATAATAATTTATTATTTAAATGCCTACTAAATCAAATATATATATATAAATATGTATTATATACTATTATACTTTATATAATTAGTGAACATTAAATAAATACAAATAAATCACAAATTTACTGTATCAGAAAACTTAGAGTGAGTGAAAAATCCAGATTTATTATTTATAGACTTTATATAATCAAAATTAATAGTAATACACTTTATAATAAAATACGAAGATTCGACAAAATACATTAATTTGATTGGATGGTGAATATTCAATAAAACATATCATTATACATACAATAAATTACAATTAATATTATACGAATATTAATGTAATGCGTTGTTCTTTATCAATATATACCGAATTTGTATATTCTCACATTAATAATTCAATGAAACAATAATAATTGAATGTTTTTTTTAGAACCCATAATACATTATATTAATGATCCTTAACAAATTCAACGTTTTAAAATAAGCAACAAGTTATAAAATAGCAATTTTTCAAAAAAATATAAAAGCAATAACATAAACCCAAAGAAAACTAATAATAAACTAACAATGAAATGAAAAGGATGTTGAATCAAAAATCCCATTTACGAAGTAAAACAAAACTATAAGAAAATTCGTTTATTGTCAATATCATTTTTTTTCCCGTTTTTCTTCGTCACCGCTAGTTTCGAAAAATAAAATAAACTACATAACATAACTATTTGCAGAAGCTGAACATCACAAGGTTTAAGACATTAGCAGTCGAGCAAAATGGAAAATCTTTAGTATGACGACCAAAAGTAATTACAACTTTCAATAGATTAATGGTAGCACCTCGACTTAACTTATCTGTAACTAAACGAAAGTAGATAGCATTGGGTGGTCGCCAGCGTAATACAAACTCTTTAAATATACATATCTAATATCTATATATAAACACTTTTCATCTTCCACAGTACTTGATGGAATAATTATACACATATCTTATATATGAGTTGAATTTAAACTTTTAGTACCTAAATCGTTCTTTGAAATTTAATATATGTTGAACACTCAAATATATAACTTATAACATCTAGTTTTAAATATAAGACGAATAATAAGACCAAATGTATGTATATGACTTTTTTTTCTATTAGCAAACTTTTGTACGAACTTAATGTATGTATGCTATTTTTTACCTACAACAAAAACAATTATATAAATGAGGAAGTTATTATAGTAAAAATCATAAAAATACTATAAATATTAAGACATTTATAAATAAATCAGTAATATACGGTATGTTATAATTTATTTAGGTCACTCCCAAAAGAAACAAGGTAGCATAACTCATAAAATTAAAAAAGAAGTTATTAATTAATAATTGTGAATAGATAAAATTTACTATAATATTGTATAATATGAGAGAAAGTTAATTAATAAATATAGAATGAAACAAAATTGGTTTATATATCATATTCAAATGTTATGATATTAACACAAAGTAGTTTGTATAGTACTAAGTGTGTTACAAGTGCACACGAAGTTACATATTATACAGAGTTCGTTAACGATTTAAAATTGAAAAAAATATTGCTCTAAATTCTGCAGAACAAAAAAAAGTTGGTTAAACTATACAATTTTTTAATGCTCAATGATTTAAAAATACAATATCTGAACCAAATTCACATCCACAATTAAAATTAATCTTATACGACAAAAATTAAGTAATGACTAAACCGAGAAACTCTTTTAGACATATCAATAAAATATCAAACTAATTTGTACTGAACTTAATGCAGATGCATTACATTTATGGCCTTAGATATCAATCTAATAATCACCACTGTCTGTTATATAATTTATGATATTAAAAACTGGGATGCAACTAGGTAGTCAAAAAAAGTATTCCTGGATGCAAGTCGGCTATGGCCTCTTTTAAATTTTTTTTTTGGCGGGACGGTTAGGTATATCTAAGAAAAAAGTAACAAAAAAATAATCATGACCAAAATCAAAGGAATGAGTTCCTCTGAATACTTTTTTCCAAGAACTACTAATAATATATTGTTGTGTAAGTATTTGCAAGTACTTATGTACAACATATAATATAAAATCATAAAGTTTTTATTGCTTTATAACTTATTTATTAATAGATAAATAAGATAAAATATATTTACTTATATATGTTTATTTATGTTTATACAACAATATATTTTATTACAATAAATCTATTACTAAAATGAATAAAATACAAATACATTTGTAATTTGTATACAAATATTAACTTAAATTTAAAAAGTATTAACTTAACTATTCGAAAAGTAAAAGGTTACATAATCAAAATATTTAAGACAGAATCTTAATTTTATTTCGTATTTATAAAAAATAATAATAATATAAATTGTATAATGAATCAAATATTAATGCATTAGCAATACTTCATTTGGGTAAAATCAATATTTACCAGAGCAAAAATATGTTTTTGTACCTACCTACTTTCTAGTTGTATTATGGTCTGCTGAATTTCTCAAAATACATATAGAATAATAACCCAATCCCCATAATATTACACGTATTCGGCAATGTTCCGTGTAGCATTACAAAATATGACAGAAGACAATTTATTTTACAGTTTTCATTGGAAAACGAATCCGGTTAAAAGAACACATTCTGCGCACAGAATACGAATGCCCCAAGGATGATCGTTATTTTATCACTAGCTGAAATGTGTTGTTCGGATTTAGAAAAAAGTCTACGAATACATAAAATTGAAGTACGTATCTAACTTTAAACTTTTGTTAATACACGTATCAACAACACTTACTATACCAAAGGAAAATAACTAATATTAAATATTTACATTATATTAACTTTATAAATATTAGCATTTCCCACAGACTTTATTCTAATAAAATTATGAAAATGAACCGAATTAACCGAACTTAATGGATTAGGATTTAAGTATAAACACAAATTTATCTAAATAAACAATAGGAAGATATTAGGAAGATATTTATTTGGAATTTATGAAGCCAAAATATGATAGAATATCATCAACTTCTTTATCAATAATTTTAAAATAAACACCTTGCGAAAAAAAGGTATTTATTTATGTATTAAATTGATAGCAATAACTCATCGGAAACCCTAAAGATATGAATATTTTTATAAAATTTAAATAGTTTCTACTCAATGATTACCAATAGAATCCATCAATCAATTTCGAGCACAGATGATCGAAACAAGTTATTTATTAGTTACGTTTTTAAAACATGTATTATAAAACCCAATCAATATTGAAAGGTATTAATAAACACGATGAACACAAATTTTCTGAACATTTAGCGAAATATTGGTATACCTCCAATTCAAGTACCTGTTATTTAAATCAAAATTATAAAAATATCTACAACTTATTCAAATATTTGTTTGTAATAATTTTGCTATAATATTCTTTTTTATATACAAATTCAATGTATATTTGTATGCAATTAACACTAATGAAAAACGATTCTGACTAGAGTTCGGTAACATATCTTTTACAAGGCTGTAATATTTACGAATTTCGTCAAAATATATATAAAAAAAAAAGACGAACATACTTCGCACGGGGGTGGGCCACTATTGTAGGTGAGAAGTAAGGGTGGTAGAAAGGAAATGTAATATATATCTGTACGCAACGATTACTATTTCTAACAAAAAACGATTTTGAGCGTGTTCAAGTAATAATGTTGCTTTGTCAACATTATAAATATGTCGTATTATGGTAAAAATAATTACATATGCATTACCTGTATATTTTCTTTATATAATATTTGTATATATTTTCCCGTTTTTTCGTGGTTTTTCCATGATTTTCTATTTATTAGGAAACCTCTTGCGAAAATCAAACATTGGCCTTCCTAAAGTACTACATCGAGCTTGGGTCTCTAGATCCACCCAAATGCATTTGTTTTTTTCTGTATTCTAAACAGAGAAAAAAAATTTTTCTGTTTGAAAAGTTTGAACTAGCGATCTTTGGGATGTCATCAGGTAAGTATGACCACTAGACTACGACAGACATATTATATAACTGCCATTATTGAATTATTTACTATAACACAAACAAATATAATATTTATATAATATCAGAACTTCAAAAAGCTATAATTTCCAAACTAAGTCAGACCGATCAATTCTGGCTTCACCATCGTTCTCAAATATGCACATTATGCTCAAAACAAATAACAAAAAATATTGAAAAATTAGATTTTTTCCACATATTTTTTCTTACTAAAACGATTTTCGTTAAAATGTTATATTAAAATTCCTTTATAAATAAAAAACTGCATTAAGCTCAATTTTTTCAATGGACCTCATGTTAAATTTTCAATAATTTCTGTTTAGTTGAACAATTTTACCACAGAGTACCTACTGGATAAAAATTACGTACGAAACTCGCAAAATTAAATCGTCTATGAATAGCTAAAAAATGAAAAACATTTTAGCACGTCTATAAAAGACAAATATAAGTTTTGAGTACAAATTTCAAATCCATAAAATCCATACGAATATTTTTAATTGAATTTCAACAAAAATTATAAATTTTTAATAAAAGCATTATTTTCGTAAGTTTTTCCATTTTTCCTACGTTTATTCCTGGTTTTCCCAATTATTATGAAAATTGCTTAGAAAATAAATAAATTGTCCTCACTAATATAAATGCACCCAATATATACGCAATATAGTGGTACATGTAAAACGGTAGAATCCATTATAATGGATGATTTAAAGTCATAATATTATTCTGTAATATGCATTTATAAATTCTTAAAACCGAAAAACTGCATTTATACGGCATTTTAACAATAAAAGTTGTTATGTAACTTTTATTTTGTAGGTACTGTGTAGATAATGTGTTTGACTTAATAGATATTTTTGGAAATTTGATGTAATAAGTCATTATAAGTCGCACTTAGTGGTCTTTAGTTATATGTAGTAATTTTTAAATTTTTTTAAGAGTTTTTAAAATCAAATTTTGACGAAAATCATAAAAATTACGGCATTTCAAAATATGTCTTACCGAACTTCTTTTCGAATCGTTTTTCATCAGCAATGATTTATCTTTGCGTATCTACAGATATGGATTAAATAACTTTATTTTTCTTATCTTTCCACTTTTCCATTCCTACAACAGTGGCTACTCCAATGTCCAGGATAAGCTCTTCTTTTTGTAAAGGCTTTGGGGGTTAACTTTTGAAATAAATGGAGAGTTATTTAAATAAATTTTGGTGCTTAATTTTTAATTTCCGTCCACGCACATATGAGATATTCCAAATTTTAGATTAGTTGGGGGTAGAGTAGTGAAACACTATACGCTTTTGTGATGGCACGACACAGCGCAGGGCATTCAAATAGTTTTCCACTACTCTACCCCTACCTAAACTAAAAAGTGAAATATCCCATAAACAGATTGACGAAAAGAAAAACTTGCAATACCAACATTTTTTTTTTTAAACTAAAACTACAAGTTATTTTAGACATTTATGTATCGAATAACTTTTGAACTATACATTTTTCTCTATTTTTAATATTTACATGATAAAATAACTTTAACAAAAAATTTTAATCGACCTGTATAAATCGTGTCTGAATGGGTATAGGAATGTACTAGGCACCCAATTCGTTGCTGACAGTTATAAAACCTATTTTTTAGTATCTAAAATAATTTTTGAATGTTAGCGCAATTGAATAATAATAAATATTAAAATTCATTGGAATATAAATACAAATAATTAAAAATAGATGATAACGCTAAACTTTGAGTACGGAATCCCTCAGGAAAAAGTTCTGATACCTACTACTGACGTTAAATAATAATAAATTTGCGCAATCCGTTCCCCAAAAATAATGACTTAAATAATGTATGAAATAATGTGCATTTATCTGTATCACACTTTTTTATTTTATACTGAAAAATATTAAAATGGATTTTTTTTTTTTTTAAATAATGATTTATGAGTATATAGATATGAAATAAGTATTGAGTCAATAAAATGTTGTTTATAGTTAATAATAATAATAAAAAACAATTGTAATTAATAAAATAAACAAATTTCTAAAACAAACTACGATGGTTTTAGTAAATTTACAACGAGATAATTGTATTTATTTATTATTTCATTTGTATTGTTTTATTCCAGAAAATAATAGGTAGAAATGCTTAAATGAACCCAAATGAAAATAAATACATTTAAATGTTTCTTTTTAAACGAAGAATAAATCAATTGTTTATTTTAATAGATTTTCAACTACGAATGGTAAAATGCGGTGGATAATGATTTACAGAAATTTCCTTGGATTAGCATTTCATCAGTTTGATCCGTTTTTGTATAATAATTCCCAATTATCAACAACCTAAACAACGTATTAACTGAATGTAAAATTAAGTAATGCATAATAAATTATAACGTTGTGTTTATATCTAAATAAAATAGTGTAATTAATATAAAATGTGGTAACAAACTATATTGATGATCATTTAGAATACCTTCATCATAAACTTAAAAACTGCCGGAAAATGTTGTTCACTATTTTAGTATGTTACCTTAGCACATATTTTAGATTCTAAATAGAGCGAGGAATGTATTAGTTTTACAATAATGTTCAATTTTTTTACCAAAAACAACTTTTCTACTAGAAATTTTCTTCCGGATTTCAAATCTATCACTGAAAGGAAATTTTTAGGGAAGTAATTTTTTGATTTTGATACCAAAGATTTTCTTAATAAATGGAAAAACACGAGAAAAAACGTAAAAAAAACGAGAAAATTTGAGAAATGAATTATTTTCAAATACTAAATATTACGATTTTTCAAAACATGTATAACTGAACTCTACTCAGAATCGTTTTTCGTTAGCAATGATTAAACGTTGCGTACAGATTTACATTCAATTTCCCCTCGACCTTCCCAACTTCTCATTTACAACAGTGGTTTACTCATCGTGTAAAGTATTTTCGTTTGTTTATGTATGTCACATTGTAAAATTACAGAAGTATAGGTTTATATTATTATTAATAGGACCCTCGGCATCAAAGGCCACTGGAAATAATTACTGTTACAGGTTTAAAACGTCCTAAGATAATGGGTCCGGGTACTACTGTTATACGTAATTTAATGTACGATAAACCATTGATATCAAAAAAAACGATTCTGAGCGGAGTTCACTTAATAGTGATGCTTTTTCAACATTAAATATCATATTATGGTATTCCAATTCAAAAATTTAAATGGATCCCGTTTTTCCTACGTTTTTCCGTATTTTTTTTCTGTTTTTCACATTTGTTGAGAAGACTCCTGAAAAAATTGAAAAACAGCATCTCTAAAGTATCTCCTCAGTTAAATGTTGTTTCAAAAAAATTGTTTTTATTATAAGTTGGAATAAGATCTCTGGTAGAAAAGTTTTCCACAGAACAAAAAATTAAAATAAATAAAAAAATAAACATTTTTGTAAATTCATAAGCATTTTTGCTCCATTCAAAATCTAAAATATATAATACATTGCTTATAAAAAATAAATGAAAACAAGTACAAAAATAGATAAATAAATTAATAAATTCTAATAAATGGGAAAAACACGAGAAAACCGGGAAAAATAGGAAAATTGCTACAATATTAAACAAATATTATTAAAGAAAATATATAATGCATTTCATGTTATTATTTTTTTAACATAATATTATGAAATTTATATTGTTGACAAATCGACACTAACTCCACTCAGAATCGATTTTTCGTTAGCTATGGTTAATCGTTGCTTACATAAATATATATTTATATTAAATTATCTATAACAGTGGTTGCACCCGTCCCTATTATCCTAGGGCAGCTTTTTTGGTTTTAAATGTAACTCAATCTATAATCGGTAACTACCTTTGTATTTTAGTTAGAACACCACCTATTTCATGCACAGAAGGTTTTATAATTCATAATTATAATATTTATATTATTAATGCAATAATATGCAATCAAATAATAGTAATATCTAATAACTAATGTATTTGCAATAAATCTCAAAATGTGGACATCTTTTACGTTTTATTGAACAACCTACTTATTATTTTATAACAACCATTGATTCTCTTATATTTGATAAGAAATTATGAATTATTATATTTTGAAATGTTACGTATAAACCATATTATAAAGTTATCCTTTACCCTAAAAAGAAAATTTCTAAACGAATGAACATGCATATAGTTGGTTTTCACATGAATACGTTTCAAAGATTATATTTTCAAAGTCCGACAAACTTGATTCAAAAATATTAATAATAATCATGCAATATAAATTACTACAAAACTCATTACGTGTCCTTTTATTTATTTAATAAATAAAACATTGGACCACTACTACTCTAAATATTCGTAAAAATAAATATATTTTTAAATTTATTAAAAGCAACTTTTAAATTTTCAGCATAATAAATTCAACGTGTTAAATTATAAAATAAATGTGTTTATTTTTTTTCGATAGAGAGACAATTGTATACAAAACTCTATCCAAAAGTGTATGTATACATAACTACAATACAATATAAATAATAAATAGATATTTATTTCCGTGATCTAACTAAATAAAATATTAATTTAAGATTATATACACTTATTACATGAATATTTTTAATTAACTGTTTAAAGAAAAGTATTTGAAATATTAGACACAAATAATAAAAAATTAATATTTGAGCTAACCATTTAAATAGTTCATATAACCCAAAACTTCAAGCTCGTATACAGGGGAGAAGAAGTGTTCAACCCCCTTCCCCCAAAATTAAAATTAAAATTTTTAATGTTGTTATATATTTATAATATAACAAAGACTAACTACAAGTTCATGTTTTAAAAATATTTTAAACCCTCCTCGAAAATTCATCCTGAATACGTGCTTTCGGTATTTTAAGTTAACATAGCGACAACTATTCATTTAGTTGTTATTATCATTATTGTTTAGTTGTATTTGATTGTATTAACTATAAGATATAGAACAAAAATGTACGAAAATATGAAAAAAAGAGCTGTTACTGGGGATGGGAGCGGCCAATGTTATAGGTGAGAAGTTAGGAAGGTAGAATACATAAGGTTATTTAATTTATATCTGTAAACAACGATAAACCATAAGATAAACAATAAACGTAGTTCGGTAATACATAATTTGAAGTGCCGTATTTTTTTTTTGCGATTTTCGTTTAAATTTAATTTCAAAACACTTATTAAAAAAAAAAAAGTCGTCCGATGATTTTAGTAATTTTACCACGTCTACGTAAATCCAATATAAGTATTATTACCAAGTTTCAAGTCTCTACGTGTATTTATAACCGAATCACAATAAACAAAACTCCCAAAAATTAAAATTCCTCAATAGCTCAAAAGTGACAAAAAGTTTTTGCCATGATACCGTAAGAAAGTAAATCAAAAAGGCGTTGTTTCCCACTTAAGTGCTTTTATTTAAAAAATAGCTTCGAAAATCAAAAGATTTAAAGTACAATCTAAATAACTTGAGCTTTCAAAAAAGTTGTTAAAATCGGAGCAAGTTTACTAAGAAAAAACGTGTCCATAGACTAGAACAAAAAAAGAAAAAGAAGAAATAAACTGCATTGTAAAACCAATAGTTTCCTCGTTACGCTCGAAATCTAAAAAATGTAAACAAAAAGCAACTATGTTCTTCAGAATCTGCCGCCAGGTACCTATCGAACCTAAGAGACCATATCTTTTCTTGATTTTTTACAACTGACACCCTATCCACTAGAATATCTAATGATTGAGAATAGAAATCATTACATAGATATATAAATTATCGAGTCAATTTAAAAATATTATAAGCCTATACAATAACTGTAGCTAGTGGTACGGGGACACGTGATGATTTCCCCGATTTGTTTGTTTATTTGGTTAAATTATCATTCTAAAAAATAATATAAATATACTAGGTAATATAAAAAAAATGATATGGTATCCATTCTTCGAAATTAATTTCTGACAGGCATCTACGAATAATGTACCTACAAAGTTTTGGTGACCGCGAGTGTGTAAATAGTTTACTTTTACCCGTCATTTAGTTAACAAGGGAAACGATTATGGTAGGGGGTAAGGCTAGTTTTAAAATATTATATTATATCATGACTTATAGTTACATTTTAATTTTTAATACATTTAATAATAAAAACTAATAAGAATTATATTTACATTATTTTTATTGCAATGCAATGTTACTATAATTTTGACCTATTTTATTATTTATTATATATTTATTATTAATCCATAGCGGATAGTTTAACAATACTTTAATATAAACTATAAATTGTATTGCCAAACTGAATTGTAAAATGTATACATAACTGCAACATTTAGTTATTTTTTATAGTATTATTCAACTATTCGACAATAGTAAACTTATCTATTAATTGTAGTCACAACTAAACAACTAGTTCCGATACACAATACCAAAACTAACAAAAAAAAAAAGACTGTTAACTATTTTATTTTTTCCATGTAGTACTTAAAAATATATATTAACACCTTATGTCAATAATAATAATTTATGTCAACGTAAATGGTTTAGGTACCCATGCTAATCTGGTCTCAATTCCAACATATCTTTTGGTCACATCTAACCACCGTTGTTTTGGTCTAACGCGTGGTCTTTTCCTATTTAGGTTGTTTATAAGTACTATTTTGATTACACTCTTGATGACTCTTCAGACGTGATCTACTCACTCCAGTATTGTGTGTTAAGAATCGAACTAAGTAAACTTCATTTTCCATAAAATTGTTTCAACTGTTAATTCTCTCTGTCCTTTCTCACATTTTTAAGTCACGGAGCTGTAAACGGAACCATAATTTTTCTTTAGTGCCTTTCTCTCAAATATATTTAGTCTATTCTCATCTAAATGTATTTAGATAAATAATAAAAAATATATTTTAAAATTAAATTTTGAAAAAAACAAGGGGAAACTTAACAAAACAATACCATTTTAGGAAGACCACGGAGGCGTAAACTAGTAATATATTGTTATATTGAAAAAAATTAAAGTAATAATAAACTATTGGGAAAACAAAATTTTAATTAAATCTAAAAATCAGAATTTAACTTATAACACTTAATTATATTTTCGCTGGTTTTCAGATTTCACGTTATTTAAAAAAAAAACTTTAATTGTATACATAAAAAGTTGAGAAATTAATATTTTTATCATCAAATTTTTCATGGATAAAAAAATCCACACAATTGTATAATTAAATGATAAAACTTTCTTGCTTTGCTCAAAACATTAAATATTTACTTTATATCATTGCACCACTATTATTTATCATTTAAATATACTTAACTACTTAAGTATATTTTAATCGTAAGTAGGAATTTTTATAAAACTACTTTTGCGTAAATTATATTATACAATTATTTATAAATACTACCTACTATGATGTAAGTGATATAACATATTCCTGTGGTATATTTCTCAAGTACATAAACTAGATTGTTAATTTTATTAATTATCTAGATAGAAGATATTATTCGCAATCTGTTTTGATAAAATAATTACGTGTATATGTATTATATTAAAATACCAGTGCGATGATATAAATTTGAGTAATAAACTAAAGTGACAGAAACGATAAACCTCAAATAAATCATAAGAAAGTTTCTATGCTAGCTAAAGGTACCTAAATAGATTTATTTAAATTAAAGAATTATAACAAGCCATATATAAACAACTCGTATTATTGAATACATTATAGACTGATTGCCGTTAAAAGTTAATTCAAAAAACTATTATTATCTATCAAGTCCATCTATTAAATTATCATAATATGAAAAAGTTCAGTTAATTCGTAATGCTAGTTATCTAATCGGTTATCATAAATTCGTAACTAAAGTCCGTACTTAAATTATTTTTAATAATACAAATATTGTATATCATTATTCATCTTTACAAAATCCTATGAATATTAAAACTTGTTTAGTATAGGTTTTGATTTATGAAAATTTAAATTTATAAATTATTAAAACGTTTTAAAATATATATTTGTTTAACTTATGGGCAATGACGGATCCAGGGGATAGCAATAGAGACATTTTCCCCTTCCCAAACACCGTAGTATAGTATGATTTTTTCTTGTAAATATATACCAAGTTTTATTGTTGTAAATGTTTTTGTCCATCTTCCTCCCCCCCCTAAAAAAAAAAAAAATTTACCATAGCCTATGAAAAAATTATTTTCATAGGTTTGTAATTTTGTTTAACGCTACACTAAATAATGACAATAAAATAACCATTTATCATTGTTGCTGAAATCCGAACACCAATATTTACCATCGATACTATAATGTGACGTCAACGTGTAGGTACTTTGATATTGTTATAGGCGTTTGAGCACCCAATCATTCGGCAATAACATATTAATAACAATATAGGTATATGTATATCAATAATTGTACTCGTACAATTAATAAAACATAATTTAGTCCAGCAGTCGTAATGCCAAAAACTATTTTTAATTTAATGAATTTAATTTAAACATACAAATGTTTGAATAGTATATATTTTCTAATATACTAATTTAACGATGGTAAAGTGCGACACACCAGGAGATCCGATATACTCGTAATAATCAACATTTAATTTTATCTTATAGTATTTTATCGACTATCCAAAAGTATTGTACTGAAAATAATAGTCACATAATTTCCTAAAATAAGTTATATTACAAATTTGCATGGTTGTGAACAACGGCAACGGTGCACTAAGTTTAGATAGTTAGAATATACGCAATCGTTATATACGCAATTACCTATATTATATTTAGCAGACAAGGGAAGGTGATGAACCGTTCAATATTATGCAGAAAAAAACAAAAACATTGTCATAAAACAAAACAATTTTTTTTTGAATTTACATTAAATCTTCAAAAACAATCTCATATAGCCTAACCATTATGATTCAATACAAGATGATATCATATAGTAATTCATACCAATATATTTAAATTTTACATAAATTACAATTATAGTTACCTATTATATTTTATATATACAGAACAATATTAACAAGTTAACTATTACCAGCTACAAGTTACTAACCACTTGTTTAATAAATGAACATAATTTATCATGTCGATAATGACTGAAAAATATACGCCACAGAAAAAGCAGCAATAAACAAGAAGACTTTAACACTAGGACTAGAAACCCGATTTAAACGCAGAGTACAGATTACAGATTACTACTATTCATACTCCGACGAACAATGTTACATAATGGAATTCAGGTATGAATTGAATTCCAAACACTGTTGGAGCTAACAATCAATATGGGAGAACTGACGAGATGACATTAAACATAATTTTTGTACATCTTTTTTCAATTTTTTTTCAGACCTACGTGTATGAAAAAGTATATTTACACATTTAAAAAAAAAGCTATTACTTTTTGAGTCCTTTGGATCGGTATACATTATTCATGCACTACAGGATAAGTCTGCCGCATAAAAGGAAAATGAGTGAGGTACAATAGTGGGCGGACTGCATTTCGATCATTACAAAACTGTTTTTCCGCAGTTTCTGTTAGGTGCAACAGACTTATGTTTGCTTTGCTTTATTTCCCCCCTTTCCACTGATCCTATATCAGTGAACTGGGTGGAAATGCAAACCAAGACTTCTCAGTAATACCAACCATTTGTTTATGGAATAAAGGGTATGTAATACAAACAATAAACGTTCAAAACATATAATCAACATTGATTTATAATTTAAAGTACCTAATATAAAAAAAGTACCTATATAATAATACTTTTATTTCAAATTATCAAGTAGGTAAATCATTATAAATAAGTATATTTGCTCAAACAAAAAAATATTTTAATCCCAAAAATGCACAATAGGTATATATGTATGATAATTATATACGTATAAAACATATTATATAAACTTACTCACTTATTGATAAAAAAAAAAAGATAGATACCTAGATACAGTTGAAAGTTGGTATTAAAAATTGGAACGAATATAAAAAAGACGGATACACTTCGCACATGGGTGCAGCCAATGTTGTAGGAAGGTAGTGCCTAGGGTCCTCATGACCTATGAGCTAAAAACAGAAGTATCGAGAAGGTCCAAAGTTGAAGGTAAGGTTAGGTAGAAGGTGGAAGGTATGGAAAACGAGCATTGTCAGTTCAAATAAAGTATTGTATTATATTTTGGAAGACTCGTTTGTGTTTAATTTTTCATGTGCATACACAGTTTCCAAGGTTAAAACATGTTATGACATCAATAACGGAAGATCTAAATCTAGTTTTGTATTTTGTTGCCGACTTGCCGTATATTTTCAAGAACAAATCTTACGTATACAAAATTTCAAAATCAAATATGTTTCAATGAAATACTATATTTACGACTTTATTAGGTTCGGTCTACATAGATATAATATTACTTTATAAATATATAATATATACAAAACAATTATATGGAAAAAATTATTTTTAAAGGCATTTATTAAAAATGTTTAGTTAATTTTCAAGTTGACTGCGAATTACAAAAAGAAGTACGACCATTTATATTAATTAATATATCCTAATTGACTTCTGTTTTTATTTGTACGAAACTTTGTGGTTCTAATGTTTCTTCGTTCATCCTCATATTCCTTTTTTTGTTGAATGAAAAGAATAGAATGTAATTATTTTAACAGTGACATTAATCCATAGACAACTTAGTCTGTAAAATTCTTTAAAGAAAAATAAAACTATATGATCGATTCTTCTTTATTCAACTTTATGACATCAATTCAAGGATGAATATAAGGGATAGAAAAATAAACAGTATAAATATAAGTATAGAAGTTAAGGATATGGTAACACATTTTTTTATTAGAATGAAAAGAAAAGAAAAGTCTAATTTTTCATTTTCATCCGTCGTTTTTTCCATAATCTTCACTAAATTACATTGTTTACATTCAATTCTACGCATTAATGAGCTCGTTCAAATCGCTTATTATTATTTTAAAAGCAAACGGTATATTTTTTACAATTAAGTTGAAATTACTTAAATTTATATGTTTACTACCAGATAAATATAGTTAAACATGTTATTTTATTTTACTAAACACGTGACTATCTGATGCGTTTAGTTAACTCATTGCTTTGGCTCCGAAAATCTATTTTGAAGAATTACAAATTTTGATCAGTATATTTGCATAGCAGATAATTTAGGTAATATATTACTTTGAAAAAGTGATAAAATGCAATATGAAAACAAAAAAACGTAATTCTAAGTGTCTATGCAAAATCAGTTTTTGAATGCAATGATTTATCATTGTTTTTAGTATTCAAATAAAATACTTGTATATTATCCTCTCTGTATCTTCCCAACTTCTCACCTGAACGAAATAGACATAATTATTGCGATTTGTTTTATTGTATATCTGCCCAATTTTTAAGTACTTACTTTTGTTTTGTGGACAAGCTCCAAGAGCAATAACAAAACTTAAGATAATAACGTAATTGTAAACATATTTAACAATTTTAAGAACCTATTGACACAAACGATAACAGTCTTACAATTTAAATTAAATTAATAATATTCTCCAACCAGTAATTTTATTTTATTTTGAAAACACAAAATCTGACTTTGGTTCAAGTACAAAGTAAACTTTTTGATAACTAGACTTAAATCTCGACTAAAACTAAACAGTGGTTATGTAGGTGAATACATAGTAAAGCTTAAATGCATTTAAGAAACCATCAATATGCCTAATCCCATATAAAAAGTACCTAAACAGATAACAAAATTCTTTTCGTATTGCCAAATAAATATTAACTGAAAACATATTATATTTTTATGTTGAAATTATAATTAAATAATGAGAATATATTTAAGTATAGCCAAGGGTACCCGCAAAAATATAAACCGAATGGAGGAATAAAGTCCAAAATTATACCTATTATTGGTGTAATAAAACATAATTTTATCTAATTAGCCGTAGTACTTCCGACCATAACCTCTTCGGGCACCCATATATACAGTTAAAAATACTGGATTGAGTATGCCAAAAAAATAATAAGATAATGTCAATTCCATCCTCACAATTTTAATTACTAAAAATATATGAAACACAGACAAAATAAATTAAGACTAGAAATAAAATATGAAAAAATTTAACTTTCATTATTCCTTTGACTTTAACGTCAACATTACATTATTGATTGATAACAGTAGAATAAACATAATAATAATTTCATAACCATGCACTTACTATAGTAAATTACTATTTAGACCTCATGTACTGATACCAGTGGTACCTGCTGATTGCAATTTAAAATATTGGTGCCCATTTATTTTTAGATTCGGAGCGTAGCGAGGGACCTATTGGTTGTATTAAGATGTGTGGTTTTTTTTTTCTTTTAATATTTCACAACTGACAGAGTAAGCCGTTTTTCAATATCAAAAGTAGTTTTCGTAAGAATTAGGAAAAACTAAAAAATTGAAATTTATTAATATTTACGGCAACGTAGTGTCCTGGTTTAATTATATTAATATGTTAAACTCATGTTTTTTACCAGAAATGTTTCTTCAATAAAGAAACATCAAAAGATCTTTTTTGTTGAATTTTTAATCTTGTAGGTGGCCAAGAAAAACTCTTTTTGATGTTATAGGCATTTTTCTTTAAAAATTGAGCAAAACCGAAAAATATGTAAAAAGAACGGGAATATGTATGAAAATAATTATTTTTATTATTTAAAATTTTGTTTAAGTAATGTAAAATTCAGTTAAAATATTCGTAGAGACATGAAATTTTAACAGAAAACTTATATATGTTTTTTTTAAATATGATAAAACTTTCGAAACATTTGAGCTATTTATAGACATTTTAATTTTGATCGTTTTTCGCATCATTTTTATTTGGTAGATACTCTGTAGATAATTTGTTAGACTTAACGTATCCAAAAAAAAACGAAGACATAACGGGAAATTTTACGAAAATAATGTTTTTATTATTTTTAATTTTATTTTTTCGTTTTAATTCAAGTTAAAATATTTTAAGTGACTTGAATTTTGACAGAAAATGTATACTTAATTTTTCTAGACGTGATAAAGTTTTCAAAATCTTTGAATTATTTTTGAGCTATTTGTAAACATTTTAATTTTGCGAGTTTTTACGTAATTTTTATTTAGTAGGTACTCTGTAGATAAATTATTTGATTTAACACAAATGCTTATTTGATAGAAGATTCATTAAAAGTAGTTCTTTGTGATCAAAGAAAAAAATATTGAGCTTAATATAGTATTATTTTTTTATAAAGGAATTCCAATATAAAATTTTGACGAAAATCATTTGAGTAAAGAATTATGTGGAACAAATCTAGTTACTGGTTCATTAAAATTGTTCAATTTGTTTTATTTTTAACATATGTATATCGCAAATGATGGTGAAGTCAAAATTGAGCGTACTGACTTATTTTCGAAATTATAGCTTTTGGAAGTTCTGATATTATGCGGATATTATACATATTATACATATTATGTAAATAACTCAATAGTATCAATATTGCAGTATGTCTGTCACAGTCTAGTGGTAGTATGTACTTGTTGTCAACCAAAAGGTCGCAAGTTGAAACCCGATTCCAAAAAATTGTTTTTGCAAAACCACGATGGGTAACAGAGTAACAGGAAAAAAAATCCATTTTGTTTACAGGTATACAGGTATAAATTAAATAACTTTGTGTATCCCACTTTCCCCACTACCCATTTACAACAGCAGTCACACACGTCCACAGTTCAGCTCTTATTTTTAAAATTTAATTTTTTTTTTTCTGTCACAGTAGGTAAATATTGACGAAATATGAACTATTTTCAAGAAACCAAAAATTTTAAAAATATAATAATTTGGTAATATTAGTTATCACATAGGTAAAACTTAAGTGTGAATAATGACTTGTTGGAAAATGACAATAACCTGTTGTAAAAAACCGTTTTCTAACGTGTTCCCGAGGAATTGCCGAGTAGTAAAAATTAGAGTATAATATTATAATATTATTTAATATAAAATTGTAATACACAGAATAATGGCTTATTTTTATCTTAAATTTAAACTACAACATTTTTATTAAAGTACTAAAGAAAATCTTAATAATATTATTATAAACATTTAATTTTAGACACTATCTAAAAATCTCTAAATTATCTTTAATTTATGTTAAATCTATTACGTATTTAAGTGGTTCGGCTTCGACAATTCACCAATATTATGAAACGGTATTTATTTCACACAAAGTTAAACTCTCAAATAAACTAAAAGTATGTATACGTATTACTAAAACATGTGAAGCAATAGTATTAAAAAATATGCAAACTTAAAATAATATAAAACATAGATAGATATAGATACCACCTACCCAGACAGCAATTTTACAATGTCATTATTAAATGGATATTGAGTGCTAATTGATAAATCAATATAGCCAATTTAAGATTATATGGACATTGTATCATTATTTCGGTTTTAGATTGAAAATTTAAATGTCTTAGTGATATTGTCATCATATTGATTATTAAATATTGAATCATAACATGGGTTCAATATGTATACATTGCTGAATATGTTATGTCAGTTCAATATTCTTTAAACAATATTGTATAATTATTTTATTTTAATTAGAATTTAAATATCACATTTTCAATGGCAGTTCAATAATATTAAAACGTTGAAAATACAATAATAATCCAATGTTAGCAAAACAATATTGTATTCATACTTATATTGATTGGAATTTTGACATTGAATTTCTAATAGCTGTTCAATAATATTATCATATTGAAAATACAATAATTAACGAACGTTGTTAAAACAATATCATATTTACACCTCTTCTGATTGAAAAGCAAACATTGAAATTCCAATGCTTCTTGGATAATGTTATAATATAGAATTGCAATGTTAACCATGTTATTGAGTAAGTTCAAAAATTATTTAATCAATGAACTGCTGCATGTATACCTACAATACCACTGTACTGTAACAATATATGGTGTATATCGGAGGGAGGGGAGGGGGGGTAATGCGACAAACAGTATTTTGAACTGTATTATTGTGCTAGTGTTTTTTATGATAAAATGGTTGTTACACAGTACCTACACATTATATTAAGTACTTACTTAGTAGTTTAGTACTTATACACGTGTGATAAACTGAGATCTGCGATTAGCTTATATAAGAAATAAATAAATTTGAATCACCCATCACTATAATCGCATTATTTGATTGGATATTTTGATATGATATGCTATTTTTAGTGATATGTAGATACTACCGAATAACGACTATCGAATAATTTGAAATAGTGTTATTGGAATAAAATAAAAATAATGTTAACTAATTAATTGGACACATTTGTATGATTCAATATCCTATTATAAGAATAATCGAACATTAATCGACAGTAATAACTATTCGCTATCGCCTATTACCTACACTATTTTATTTTCATAAGAAATTATTAAGTGCATTAGTTATATGTAATAATATTTATTATCTATGTACATGCATATATAAATTGTTAATAAATAGGTGTATACAAGACCAGCTATATAATATAATTTTGACAGTTTTAAATTTTAATAATAATTTTATTACACATTATTCATCATCATCAGACGTTATCCAAAAATATTTATTAATTATAAAATATAAGGAAATAATTACAACCACGGGTTTTACAAACCGACGGTCGAATAACAATATTGTATTATTTATAAATTTTTATTTTGGTCGTGTATACGGCGAGTTATAATATCTATAATACCTATCGCCAAATAAATCGTAAAATACACGCATATACTGTTTCAGTCAAATTAACGGCAACATTGAAAAATTACACGACTTAAAAGATAATCGTAGCGGTTATTCAAATTAAAACAGAGCATTTGTGCGAGAATATACGTGTACGCGGCAGTGGCGGACATATCCTAATTCTGAGGGGGGCGAACTTCAAATCCATAGATGTAATGAGGTTTAATCCCTCCTATTATATTATCACAGAAAAAAAGTGATAACAATTAACGGTAGATTTCCATAGATATCCTAATAAATAAATTTATGCGGTAAGGCCGTTAAAACAAAATGTTATCGAGATTTTGTTCTCTATGTATGTTGTATACCATATGTATCGATGGTGGCGAGATTGATAGGCGGGTGAGTGGATGAAGCGGTACCGATAACCGGGAGTGGGAGCACATTTGCGATAACGGACAGGGTATAGGTATTTTTAGAACCGATTATCTGTAGTGTGATATATTGTCGTTGTCACGTCAATCGATAAGCCGAGTTATGAACGGTACGAACTACGAATTGCGTTCCGTAATCGTAATAACCCATTTATGGCACTGACGATTAATGCGCGTTAAGATATCCAGTCTACTTTTTACTTAATTTGACTAGTAATAATTAATTTATAGCTAGTATATAGTTTTTTTTTTTTCNATTCTTTGATTACCTTAGTATTTGTCAGTAGGTATAATGTACATAATACCATGTTATATTTACTTTTTAGATACAAGAATTAACAAGACTGTTAGGCATAAACATAAAACGAATTTTTGAAAAATTGTTCAACGCTAAATTATTATGCAGTTATTCGTTTCATGGTATTCGGGCAAAAAAAATCATTTTCATCGTTGAATATATATTCAGTAATTATTGGTAAAATATTGATTGACAATTTTTATATATTTGTTTTTATTATTGATATTATAATTTAATAAGAGATGCATTACCTTCATATTAAATTATTCTCATAATTCAAGCCAATGAGAGACCGCACTGTTCTTAACCTTAATTCTTATAATAGGTCATTTACATTAAGATTAAACACACAAAATTGGAATTGCTGAATGTATATTTTGGTACAGTATATGTTAGTAAGACAGGGACAACACATATGCGGGTAGGGCGTCCTCTTAACTTGTTTTCTGTTAAACATAATTTTTCACAAAGCTGAAATGTTTTTGATTCTATTTTTTTTTCAAATGATAAACTTGGTTATAATTGCTCAATGAAAACAAATTGAATATTATATTACCTATTATATATTATTATTATATGTGTAGTATTATTAATTTGGTTTTAGAAGCAATACGAAAGGATTCAATGTTTTGCAATATTCAAGATAGAGAAATAGAAGATACAATTCAAAAATACTTAGCACAAGAACCATTTGTTGTCAAAAGAAATGAATAAATTTCAAAAAAAGTACCAGAAGACATGACTGAAGATGGATAAATTTATTATTTGTACTAAATATATTTTAATTATTATTATATCATATGGTATAAATATTCTAATATTTGTCATTGAAATACACTAAAATAAAACAAGTGAAATAATAATTATTAGTATGATATGCATAAAATGTTTAATTTTAATCAAAAGTTCCTAATAAATAATAATGTTCTATTATAATATATACCTACATGAAATGGTAACAGGACTACAATATTTGTTAATTATGTAATGAGGTATTACAACCAACCAATATTGAGGCGATTCTTAACATTATTAGTATGACGTAGGTACCTATTAATTTAAATTACAACTATATCGGATGTATGTTTTATTAATACACTTAAATACTAATAAGCAACGCATTTAAAAAAAAGTAATATTTTATATGCTCAACTGATATGTTATAACATTTAATTTGAAGACGTATAATGATGTTTTATTAGCATTCTTATGAAACAGATCACAGATGAACAACTTCCTTTTTGAATAATTTTAATCTAAAAAGTACCTTATTTGTGTCTTGGCCAGTATAATATTAATAGAGTCCTACCAGATTCGCGAATGTCGGGGGGGGAGGGGGCGTGAATCAGAGTTTATAAGAACTGCCATTTTAAAGTATTTTTTTATTATAATAATATATTATAAGCAATATTTATTAAACTAGATTTCTACAATATTACCTTATGGTTTACCTTATGCATTCAATACTATTATGGCATTAAATGGATATTAGATAATGCCTATAAATATTATTGTAATATTTAATATGCATTACTAAATAGATGTTGAAAAATTAATATTGTGGTCATATTTTTTGAATATTAAAAATTAATTATACAACATCTATTCAAGTTGATTTNATTGCTGGGATATTGCATTGACATTAAACAATTTGCATACAATTCGTATTCGATATCTATACAATCTCATAGTTGAATAATTAACAATTACACAATCTTATAGCAATGTTTTTTTGCTGTCTGGGTACCTATTAAAAAATTGGCAGATGTTGTTACAAATTCAACAAACTCGGTTTAGTAACTACCATAACTCGTATTATGTAATAATATATTTCAAAATCAAACGCTCACATTAAATTGATTTGCAGAACAGCTTGTAATAGGTAATGATAATTATTGTTATAATATTCATAAAATATGTACAACTAGGTACCTATAATTTATTACCTATATATATATATATATATATATATATATAGGTAAAATTACTATCATTATTTTAAATTCAACTCGATTGACAATTTTTAAATTTTAGCTAAGTACCTACCTGTATAATGAATTATTGCTATTAAAATTTGTTTGTTTCCCTAAAAGAACAAAAGTGTGTACCTATAGGTATAAAAGAATGCAATATTAATCGAAACTTACAGTAAAACTCGATCTCCGATAGAATCCGCCGATATAATAATACGTAGCTAAGTACGCACTTTATGTCGATGAACACTTGTTGCGGGACAGCGGTCGTAAAATGACCGGGTATAACGCGCGGCTCGCGATTACCGTCGTCGGTTACTCGGCCAGTGCGCGACTACTACTACGAGTTCCAAAAGCCGTGACTACAGCCATTCGTCGGCGGCGGCAACAGCGACAAAAGCCGATAACGCCGGCAGAGAGAGCTCCGCCGTCGACCCCGTGTGCTCTCGTCCTTTGTCTCGTTAAATCCTCATTCATTATTATTATTATTATTATTATTATTATCATTATTATTATTATTATCATTATTATTATTATTATACATAATTGCTTAATTACGGGGACACCCACTCGAACGAATGATGTGCGAATATAGCCTTCAGACCGTCTGGCGTTTGATTTTTAAATTAATTGTTGTAACGTCGATATTGTACACGTACCTACCTACCTATAATAGTTGTAACCCACTCACTGTTCTATTTTCATAAAATGCTATTATTATTATGTATTACCTTTGTGAAAATCCGCAGGTTAACCTTTTAATTGAAATTTAATGCATTTTCAAAAATAAAAGATTTTACATAATCGAAAAAAAAAAATTAAATATTGTTTAGTAATAAGTATAATTTATTCTGTTTGATTACTAAATAGATAAGTGGATACAAAAACAAAACATGAAATATTTTTCAAGACTATTATTTCTTTAGGGCTTAAACCATAATAACTTATGCTATTATATCATATTATTATTATGAATTATGCCGTAAATTGATATATTATTTAATAATATGACCCAAGCATGGAGAACCACATAGGACCATATTATACTTGAGCATTTAACTTTTAAGCAGGACCGGATTTAGAACTAAGCAACCTAGGCTCTAGCATAGGGGCGCTACAACTTCAGGGGGCGCTGTGGCCGCCAGAATTCTTGATGTTTTACAGTCTAATACATTTCGGCGTGGCCATCTCGGCGTAGGGCCGTTTTGGCGTATGGTCTTCTTGACGTTTATTTATAAGTTAAAAGTTATTTAATAAAATTGATTTTTTTTTTTTATTTAAATATATTATATTCATTGACATTTTTAATTTATATTATAGCAGTAATGTCATGTATAATAAAAATATAAATATTCATATACTGGTAAATTATAAAATATGTAATAAAAATGATAAAAATGTAATAATATAATTAGTTAATATATAGATATAATACTTAAAATTAAAATACTTAATTCATCATACTTAAATTATATGCTATTCCTCTTAAAAAACTCATAAAGAAAAATTATATTTTATTCCTTAAAATCATTTTATGAAAAAATCTATAAGCCGAAATGGACGACACGCCAAAATTGACATACACCGAGATGGCCACACCGTAATGTCCAAACCCGGATTTTTTAGATTCTAAGTGTAACGTAGAATGTATTGGTTTTACAGAGATGAATTTTTTTTTTTTTATGTATACTATGAACAATTTCTACCGGAAATCTTGCTCCAATATGTCCATGTGACACCATTTCTGAAAGAAAATATTACTTCTAGATGGTACTTTAGGCAAGTCATAATATCAGGGAAAAACCTGGATAAAACGTAAGTAAAACAGGAAATTTACGAAAATAATAAATAACAATATTTTCAATTTTGTTATTTGTTGCAATTCAGTTAAAAATATTCGTAGATTTGAAATGCGGACAGAAACCTTATATTTTAATTTTATTGACGTAGTAAAGTTTATTAAAACTTTTAGCCATTTTTGAGCTTTTTTTTTTAATTTTGAGAATTTTGTATGTAATTTTTATTTAATAGATACTCTGTAGATAAAATTATTTTTCTAAACAGAAATACTTAAAAATTTAACAGGAGATTCATTAAAAGTCGTACTTTTTGTACAAAAAAGAATTTAATTAAATGTAGTATTTTTTTTTTTTCTAAATTTTAATACCAAATTTGACGAAAATCGTATTAGTAAGAAATATATAAATAATATATATTGTTGAAAAAGCATTACTATTAACCGAGCTCAATTCAGAATCATTTTTCATTAGCAATGATTTATCTTTGCTTACAAATATATGGTACATTAAATTACTCAGTATATTCTACCTTCCCAACTTTTCATCTACAACAACGGTCCACTCAATGTGCGAAGTATGTCCGTTTTTTTTATAAATATAAATTTTATATGTGAATTTAATTAAATATCTACTAAAAAAATAAATTATATTAAGGTGTTAGAAATATATTTGAATATAAATACCGATATTAAATAATGTTTATATTTGTAAATTATAATTGTTCGCTGTTGTAAAATTATAAAAATAACTCGGAATTAGCCAAATATCATTCAAACTACATTCAACATGGACGATATAACTTTACATTATATTATATATTATCATACTATTACATGTTTATACAATTTCCAACATGATTTCTGTGGAAAAGGATTAGAATATTTCCACGGTAACTCTATTTGTCGTAAGAGGCGAAAAATGTGGTTCGTCAGTCAACATCCCATGTAAAATTCTGTCAAATAGTACGAGTTATAAACAATTATTTGACAAATTGTCCCATCTTGAATCTGCGTGAAAACAACAGATGAGAGGAGATATGATAGTGCATGATGTTTTGCAGATAATACAGCTTTGATAGGAGAAAATCTGGAATAAATGAACAGTAGACTCGAGGAATAGAGAGTATCACTTGAAGGAAAAGGTATCCAATGGGTTGCTTCCCATATTGAAATAGTGGGTCCGTTAAAAAAAAAAAAAGTGTTCTCCACAAAAATCGTATAATAGTATATGAAATGCCGTGATTTTTACGATTTTCGTACAAATTCAAACTTCAACGAAAAACAATCTGAGCAAAGTTCGGTTAAACTGCATGATTTGGTATTCTTAAATCCAACAATAAAATATTGTCCAACTATTGAGTTTTAGAATGCATAGAAATTACACAAATTTAATTTTTGATTACACTCTAATATATGCCTATCATCACGATAAAAAATATAATGAATTGGGTCCATCACCGCATGGCTTCTAAAGCGAATTTATTCGTTTTCATTTTAGATTCTGAGTGGAACGAAGAAACTTGTAGTTTTACAAAAACGTTTTTTTTTTTATCTGTGCCCAACTTTTCTACCAGAAGACTTGCTCGGATTTCTACATGTAGCACTTTTTCTAAAATAAAATCAGCGTGGAGAGATACTTTAAGGAAGTCATTTTTCGATTTTCTCAAGAGTTTCCTCATCAAATTTGAAAAACCGAAAAAAAAAAATGGAAAACTAAACGAAATATACTACTCATATATTACGAATTTTTCTTTCCTGTGCACAACTTTTCTACCAGTAATTTTGATCCAACTTTTAATGATAACAATTTTTCTAAAATGAAATTTCATTTCACTAGCGAGGTACTTTCAAGATGTCATTCTTCGATTTTCCCAAGCGTTTTCCCATCAAATATGAAAAACCAGAATAAAACATGGGAAAACCGGAAAAAACGTATGAAAACTGGGAAAATCGGTACAACAAACAAATATTATTGAAGAAAATATATGAAGCCTATTTAATTATTTTACTATAAAATGGCATATATATTATTGATAAAGCATCACTATCAATTGAATTCCACTCAGAATCGTTTTTTGTAAGCAATGATTTATTGTTACTTACAGGTATACACTAAATTATCTATAACAGTGGCTGCACCCATCCACATTATCCTAAGACGTCTTATTTAAAAGTATATTTCTGTAGAACGAATAGAACGATATGTAAGATTAAATTTAACCAGCACACACCAGATAAATTTTAAGTTAGGAAATTTCTTTTCATCACTATAGCATTATTATTCAATATAACCTTAAATACAGATATACAGTCAAACATAATAATTATGGACGGTTAAATATTGTAAGAAAGTGCAGAATACAAGCATAGGCAAATGAAAAAATAGAATCATATTATTAGCCATACAATAGATGCACCCATCCCCATTGTCCTATGGCTTCTTTTTCGTCTTTTTTCTGTTTTTCCCGATTATAATGAAATCCACTTAAAAAATCAAAATATGGCCTGTTTAATTCACCAACTAGATAAAATTTCCTTTCAGAAAAGGTACTACACATTTCTTTTCGAAAAGTTGTTTATAGACAGAAAAATAAAATAAAAAAGAACTGATACTGACGGGTGCAGCCACTGTTGTAGATGGAAAATTGGGAAGTAGGATATATAAAGTTATTTAATTTTTATCTGTATGCAGAGACAGACCATTGTTAACGAAAAGTTCGGAGCGAAGTTCGGTAAGACATATTTTTAAATGCCGTAATTTTTAAGATTTTCGTCAAAACATTATTTTAAAACGCTTATAAAAAAAAAAAATGCATTAAAAACTCAAATTTGTATTTTTTAGATTTCTAAGTACAACCTATAATGTACCGTTTGTTAAATTTCTGGTATTTCTCTTAAAACATATAATTTTAATAACAGATATCAACCGAATAAAAATACATACAAAACTCGAAAATATTAAATATCTATAAATAGTCTAAAAATAGATAAAATGTTTTGAAAATTATACCACTTCTATAAAAGACCAATAAAAATATTTTTTAAAACTCCACAATAATTTTTAACCAAATAACAAGAAAAAACTCAAATGCCGTACACTTCGCGTATTTCCTACATTTTTCTCGGTTTTTCGTAATTATTAGGAAAACTATACGAAACATCTAACAACTACTTTCTAACTCACAAACTAGTCAAATTTTTTTTTCAGAAAATATGCTATTCTTGAAATTTGAACAAATATTTCTGATAGAAATATATAATTTTAAAAATTGTAAATAATGATATCGTTTCGCTATAATTTGAACTCTTCTTATAAGTTAAATTATTTCACGCAGATACAGTTAAAGTAATCCTTGTTTTCTTTTATTAATTATGAAGACGTCACAAATGTCATATTAATGCAGAGTTTTCCTTTATTGCTCAAATATTTTGAATTCTATTCAAAAAAGACATGCATTTAGTATAAGTATTAACTGTACTTTTGATATTGCGAGAAAAGAACAGATATTTTTTGTTATCCGTTCTACTCGTATAATTGAGAACAACTTGAAATTAGAAGAGGGACTTATATAACTAAGAAAAAGTGCTTCTACTTTAGAGTGTGATTTAGCAAATGTATTTAATGTAATTTTTACAAAATATTAAATTAACTAGAAAAAGTGTTTAGTTGGTCAATCATATGATGATGCATCGAATATGAGAGGCTAATATAACGAAGTTCAAACAATTATTAAAACAAAGAACTCTCAAGCCATACATGTTTGGTGTTATGCCCACAGACTTAATCTCATTACCTATAACAGACCTAGTATGTTTTAGTACTTATGCAATAGATTTGTTCGGAAACTTGGAACAAATATTTGATTTTATTTGTTCTAGTAAAAAAAGAGTGGTTGTGAAAAACAATTACACATTTATAAAAATAAAAGAATAAAAAGAAAAACGCGTAACTACCACACGTTGAATGTCTCACAAATATGTATTAGATGTTGTGTTAGAAACATTCGACGCTCTTATAGAAATATTAGACACAATTCGCGGTAAAGACCGGAAACATAGACGAGCTGGATTGATGTTGGAGGCTTATTGTCTTACTTATCCACCAAGGGATTTCTTCTTACTAATTTTGTCTTTAAAAGTATATTTTGTTATTATTGAACCAATGTCATTAGTCAGTGCCACTTCAAAATTCAAACATGAATATTTTAACAGCTATTTCAGTAATCGAAAAGTGAATATTTAATCTATGATAATATGAAGCAAAAAAAAAGCGAACTTTGTTTCAAATAACTAATCACGTAGCTCACAGATAACGCTAATAGCATAATATAAATAATAACGCTAATATTATATTTATTATATTATTATTATTAGGATTCGTAAAAATTTCAAATTATGGGGCATTTAATCTCCCCTCCCCCACCTCTTTTCACCACTGCTAATAGTAATAATTAAGTGTTAATAATATTCAATACAATATATCAATTTAGAATGTCGTGTAGTGGGAGGGGGATGGGTTCGGGAGCTGCAAACCCCTATGAGATTGAAAGCTATACGGAATATATGCAAGAGTTGGTAAAACTGTATATAAGTTCTAAAAGTGTGAGCCCCCTAACATTTTAAAAACCTGGCACTTGGACGTGAACAACTTATAATTTCTAGCACTAACTAAGCGCATAATAGATATTATAATCATAGTATTATCTATATGTACAATGGTAGTTGGTAAACTATAAAACGCGGCAATATTTTATCACAGATTATATGAAACATTTCATACAATTTGTGGTTTTATGCATGAAAAATTGACGCTATGAAGTCTTTATAGTTTTATATAAAATTTAATAACAATCGAATCGTTCTTATCTTTAGGGAAGAACAGACCCCTATACCTCATCTATAGATATATAGTATATTTTATCTATGACTCCATCCCTAGTCAATAATCAATCGTTATCAAGAACCAGGATTCAGTATCAGAATTTTCAATTCACTAAATTATAATTACTGTAAAGCAACGTTAAATTAAATTCATTTAATTCATTAATTAACTTTCTTAATACATTAATTATTAGATTTACAAATCACCACTATTCTACACTATTTGTATTTATTTATTTTTAATACTATGGACATTGGAGAACTATTGGACTACAAAGTATGTTATAATTTCTAGTCAATTTACTAGTTAAATTAGTTGACAACAATGTGTTTTTTTTAAGCCTGCTAATACACCAAAACGACCATTACCCGAAGAAGAGGTTAATCAAATTCAAGAAAATGAGACGGACTATGAACGACAGAAGAAATTAAGACGACTAGCCAAAGCTCGTGTTCAACAAATTGAAAAACAAGAACAAGAGCGATTAAAAGCAGAACAAGAAAGAATTTCTGAAGAACAGCGAAAAAAACAAGAACATCAAGAAATGGTGCAAAAATTAGTTGACGAAAATTCAATTGGTTCTGATGTATGTAACAATTAATCTGTACCATCTTAAATATATACTTTTAACTTTATTTAATACATATTTAGCTACTTATTAAACTGAGTTAAAATGTAATAAAATCATTGAGAAATATTTGTTTGCTATTTTTAAATAAAAATATTTCTAACTCAATAATTATAAATATTAATGTTTTTTAGATTGGTGTCTTAGATGAACCAGCTTTAAAACGTATGATTTTATTATTTGAAAAAAAAGTACTTAAAAATCAAGAAATGCGAATAAAATTTCCTGAGAATCCTGAAAAGTAATTTATAAATTATGGTTTGTGTACTCTATTTACTTATTATGACTATTTTGATTTAGGTTTATGGAATCAGAAATTGAATTGCATGATGTTATAACAGAAATGCGTGCTATAGCAACTGTACCAGATTTATACCGGGTTTTAGTTAATTTAAAAGCTGTTTCATCATTGTTAGAATTGCTTGCTCATGAGAATACTGATATAGCAGTTGCCGTTGTTAATTTACTACAGGTTTGTAATATTCTAATTTCTGTACACGAGTAATTATTGCAACTTGTTTATTATTTTAGGAATTAACTGATACTGATTCATTAGATGAAAATGAAGAAGGTACAGAAATATTAATTGAAGCATTACTCAGTAAACAGATATGTGCTTTACTAGTTCAAAATCTAGAGCGTATGGATGAATCTGTCAAAGAAGAAGCTAATGGGGTTCATACAACTTTAGGAATATTTGAAAATATTATGGAACTCAGACCTGATATTGTGGTTGATATTGGTAAACAAGGTCTTATTCCTTGGCTTTTAAAAAGAATTAAAGCTAAAATCCCATATGATGGCAATAAACTTTATTGTAGTGAAATATTATCTATTTTATTACAAAACAATGAAGATAACAGAGGTTTAGTTGGAGAAGTTGGAGGAATTGACATTTTATTACAACAACTAGCGGTAAATATTTTTTTGAGTTATCACACAAATAACAAATAATAGTTTATGATTTTCAATATTTAAATTTCAGTACTATAAAAGACATGATCCATCTTCACCAGATGAACAGGAAATGATGGAAAACCTTTTTGATTGTTTATGTTCATGTTTAATGGATAAACAAAATAGAGACAGATTCCTAAGAGGGGAAGGACTTCAGCTAATGAATCTTATATTAAGGTAATTTTATATTATAATAACATTATTCTTCTCCTTTGCCTTCATCCCAATTATTTGGGGTGAGCTACCCTTGTTTTGAATTTCCACTTGACCCAATCTCTCACCTTGTTTACACTGACTTTCCTCATATGATTCTCTGTCACATCAAACCATATATTTTTCAGTCTCTCTACTCCTCTTTCCTTTTATGTTTATTACATAACATTACTATTTTCATTAAAATTCTCTCTGTTTCATATTTCTCTTTCCACATGACATGCTCAAACCATCTCATTTTATTTACTGTCGAAGCCACACTTCTTTAAATTTATCAATAACATATTTTATTATAATAACAAAACATAAAAAATTAATTTAAACATTTCAGGGAAAAAAAATTAAGTAGAAATGGTTCATTAAAGGTATTAAACCATGCATTATCAGGTCCACAAGGAAAAGATAACTGTAACAAGTTTGTTGATATATTAGGACTTCGAACTATATTCCCGTTATTCATGAAAACTCCTCAAAAAAATAGAAAGAAAATGCTTAGTACAGAAGAACATGAAGGTAAATAGCAAATATTACAAATACTAAATTGTATTTATTTTATTGAGATAATAACACAACCATATAATTACAGAGCATGTTGTTTCAATAATTGCTAATATGTTGCATAACTGCCGTGGTACACAAAGACAACGTCTCATGACCAAATTTGCTGAAAATGACATGGAGAAGGTTGATAGACTCATGGAACTCCATTTCAAATATGCTGAAAAAGTTGAAATAATTGATGCTGCAATTGATGAAATGGTAAAGTGATATTGACAAAATGTATTTATGTAGGTATTTATCCTAATGATAATAATTTTTAGAACAATGATGAAGAAGATGAAGATGAAATTTATTTGAAAAGACTAAATGGAGGTCTATTTACCTTACAATTGGTTGATTATATTATTTTGGAGGTTTGTAATAGTGGACCAAACATCAAAAAAAGAGTAACTCATATATTAAATATGAGAGGAGGCACATTAAAAACCATAAGGCAAATAATGAGAGGTATTTCATTAAGTTATTCTTATTACCTATTCAAATTATTATTTAACAAAGTGACACCATTGAGAAACCAGTGTTTCTCAACCTAAGGGGCACAACCTCTTTAAAGGCTGTCAACTAATTATTTAGGGTCTCCAAAAACATAAAATATTGGGCTGTTGTGTATAAAATATAATATATTTAAGAGTAGCTGAAAAATGATGTATTCATTTAATGAACCATTGGTCATGGCAGTAAAAAGATTGAGAAACACTAGTCTAAACTATAACATCAAAGAACAAGGAAATTTTTTAACTCTATATTTAGAGATCACTTTTAATTCACTTCTGTACATTCAAAAATTAGTGGTAAACGGTGACCTGATGGTAAACATGTTTTTTCATGTTATTAATGTATTTAGATTTTATTATTATTAATTTATTTATTGATCTATTGCTATGTTTGCCAATATTAACAGCCTTATAATATCTAAATATTTAATGATAATTACACTAGTGATTATTAGAATGATGGTATTATATTAAATTTAAATTTACCTTTACAATGCAATAGCTTGATAATAATAGATATAAAATTCCTTATTTTTATTTAATTTAATAATAATAATAATAATAGTTATTTATTTATCATTAAAAATAAAAAAAATGTTTCATTTTGTTTAATGTATCATGATGACATTACCCCAGAAAAAAAAACTAATTTAGATTTGTAATATTATAATATTTAATTTTTAAAACAGATCAATAAAATCCTGTTAATGTTGTCTTACAGAATATGCTGGTAATATTGGTGAAGAAGGTGATAAAGAATGGCAGGAACAAGAACAACGACATATACTCAAAATGGTTGATAAGTTGTAAATTATTATAAAATTAATTAAAAAGTGCATAAATTATGATTTTCACAATAATTCTGTTTGATTGAAAAATCCTCATAAAGAATACAATAACTATAGGTTTAAACTTTATATTGTGATTATTAAACTTTCATAATTGTATTAATTAAATTTATTTTTACTAGTCCAGTATTTATTTAAAACAGGTTTGTAACAGTGCCCCAAAATTTACCACATAACGTGTTTCATTTTTGTGATTTAAAATGTTTTATACTTATCTATGCAAAATTAAACATAGTTGCAAACAATTTTAACCCGTAGGCCATCTAAAATCATATTACGACCTAAGATATTCTTGAAATTCGGAACAAGATTTCTAGCACTAAAGATGATACTCTTGTAATTCAGAGCAATATGTTTGATAAAAACAAAAATTGAACATATTAGAAATAATGAAATCTTCATCAACATATGAACATATGAATAGTATCTGATTATTATAAAAACTTCTTGGAAAATTAAAATATTACCTTCTCAATGCACCAATTAGAACCAAAATGCTAAAAAAAAAAATTGTCATTTTTTGATTGGAGTTATATTTTCAATAAGAAAGTTGCTCACAGATAGAAAAAAACAAAAAAAAATTAAGAACACATCCTAGTAAAATCAATCTATTTCTCGCTCTGCTTCGAATCTAAAATGTGGCATATGTTTTTTTAAATATATTTAATAATTTATGCAAACAAAATGTTAAATTAATACCTAATAGTTTTTTTTGTTTTACTATTGGTAAGTTTTAAAAATTAAATACTATCCCAAGATAAAAATTAGTATAAAAGTGTGTTATTTTCATATTTCAGTTCCGTTACCAACAAGTATAATATATTATTTATTTATTTATTTTATAACGCCTAAGTAGGCATGTAGGTAGTGTACAATATTATTATAACAATGTGGTGGATTAATACAATAAAAATTATGGTAACAAAAGAAAATAAACAATTCAGAATAATCTTATTACTGGAAAATGTGATGAGGAGTAAACTCATTTAGTCACCTGAGCATTCTGTGTAGGGAATGATTATAACCATATGAAGTATAATGATGCGGTGGCTGGAAAAGGAAGTAGTTTCTAGTGTTGTGGGTGGGAACTCTGAAGCATATTCTAGATAGGAGGTCAGGTGAATCAATGGAACCATTAAGAAGAGATTTAATGAAAGAATTTTCGTTGTCGATATGGCGGGAGGCTAAGGATGAAAGTTGAAGGACGGAACGAATAAGAGAGTATTCATGCTAGGGATAATAAATTTTTAAGAGGAGAACAGCATATGATAAAAACCTGTTTTGGACTTTTTCTACACGAGGTGTCAGAGAAGGTATCGATATCTGATTGAAGGAGGCAGTCAGTGAGGGTTAACTTTGAGGAAGAGTTTTATATTGTTGGCGAATAGAACTACTTTAACACGTAAGAGAAAATCGGGAAGTGAGTTAACCAAGAAGATAATAAGTAGAGGCTGAGATGACCACCTTGAAGAACGCCAGAAGGTATGATACAGAAATTAGAAAGCACTGCATTGATTGAGACAAATTGTCTTCTAGAGTTCAGATAAGATGAAAACCAAGAGAGAAGTGGATTGCCAAAACGAAGATTATCTAAAATTCTAATGAGAATACTATTCTAGTGTTTTTGAATTATTTATAGTTGTTCAAATTGAAGACTAGTTAAAATATAAAACTGTTTGTTTCTTAAAAGTTCATTATAATTTTTACATTTAACATTGATGGTCTGTCTTTCAGTCAAAATATTCAAGTAATGTAAGTCTTTGTATTTTTTTTTTTTTTCTGCGAAACAACTTTTCTACCAGATTTCTTATCAAGTGTAGCACATTTTCTGAAGGGAAATTTTATCTAGTTGATGCTTTGGGAAATCTATTTTAGTTTTCCAAGTAATTTTCACAATAAATAAGAAAATTAGAAAAAGACAAAAAATGAAAACTAATAAATTTATGGCATTATGATTTCTTTATTTTAAATTTGTACAGCTTATGTCTTTAACCAGAAATATTGCTCCAATAAAAAAACAAAAAGAGACCTGTTTTTGATGGATTTTAATCTACTTGGTAATTAACAAAGTTGTTTTTTTGATTTTCCCTTTAGTTATTATAATAATTGAGCAAAACAGGAAAATGTACAAAGATAGCAATCTATTATATTTGATTTTTTTATATGTAGTAGTAATTTATATACACTGAGTCATTTTTTAGCTATTTATAGATATTTTAAATTTTTTATGTAATTTGTATTCAGTAGGTGCTCTGTGGATAAAATTGTTGGACTAAATAGAAATGTTTGAAAATTCAATATGAGATATTTCGTATTTAGTGGTAAAAAAAAATTGAGTTTAATACAATATTTGTTTTTTGTATCAAATTTTAATGAAAATCTTAAATATTACGTCCTTTTAAAACATGTATAACTTAACTTCACTCAAAATTGTTTTTCGTAAGCAATTATTGTTGCTAATAGATATACATTAAATAATTTTATATATCATACCTGCCCACCTACAATAGTGTGGGTTTACACCCATCCTCAGTATCAGCTTTTTTTTTTTTTTAAATTATTTTCTGGAAAGTATCATATTATGATTTTAACTTGTACTATACAATCACATATTATTGGTAATTTCTGTCAGAAAATCTTAAAACTATTGAATATCAACAAAGAATGTGAAACTTAATTTAAATTCTAAATACATAAGACATAATCACATTCTATGTACATGATTCTTTATTATGACATTGGGATTTTTAAGTGTAAATAAACAAATATATTTAAAAAAATACTGACATACTTTGCACGATTAATGCAGCCATTGTTGTGGTGAAAAGTTTGGAAGGTAGGATATAAAGAGGAAATTAATTTGTTTCAGTAAGCAAAAATGAACCATTGCATACAAAAAACAATTCTAAATGAAGTTTGGTTGATAGTAATGCTTTGTCAACAATATCACAATAATGTCATGGTAAAATAATTAAATACCATTATATATTTTCTTTAATAATATTAAAGTTTCTTTTACATTTTGACTGATGATGAATTTTTAATTCAAACTGGTCGTATAATACATTTGTGATAATACTCTAGACAACGCATTAATTCATTTATTTATTTTATTTTTATACATACATTTTTTATTTATTTATTTACCTTATTCAATAATATTTGTTAAATATTGTACTGATTTTTCTGTTGTTCACATTTGCTTGGAAAACCGAAAAATTACCTTCCTAGTCAATTTCCTTCAGAAAAAGTGCTATCATTATAAAGGGGAGCAAAATTGCTGGTAAAAAAGTTATCCACAGAAAAAAATCATAATATTTCACTAATATATTTGGTAAACTTTCTCTTTAATGGGAAAATCAAAAAATAACCTTCATTATGAACCACCTGAAGAAAATTTCCTCTGAGAAAATGATCTACATCATAAACATTGGACAAGCTTTCTGGTAGAGAAAATATTAATATAATAATAATCATCTTTGTAAAATAAATACATTCTTTTCTACTCAGAATTTAAAAAAAAACCTGGAAAAATAATTAAAACTGAAATTATTAAGTAAACTAGAGGTATTGAAAAACTTGAAGAAATTTCAATCACCTATAAAGCTAATTGCGATAAGCTGATTTGGCTCTGACAGATTGTTCAATTTTCATCCTTTCAAAATAAATTATCTAGTCTTTATAAGTTCTTAATATGTTTGGTTAAATCCCTTAAATCAAATCAAGTGTAAAAATTTGAGATTTTTTTTTTCTGTTAGAAAACTTGCTCCAATTTTTACATATAGCAACTTTTCTGAAAAGAAATCGGTGTGGAGAGGTACCTTAGAGAAGTCATTTTTTCGATTTTTTTTAAAGTTTTCTCATCAAATGTGAAAAACTAGGAAAACTGGGGAAATCGGTAAAACATTAAACAAATATTATTAAAGAAAATATTTAGAGCCTACTTATTTTTTTATAATATTACCTATAACAGTGGTTACATCTGTTCCCATCATCATTGGACATCTTTTTTAGATTTCATTTTATGTAAATTAAAAAAACTTTTAAAAACTAATAATTTGGTTTTTCTTAAGGAATAAATTTAGTGTTTTATATTCCTCTAAAAATTAATATTTTGCTTACATAGTGAATAAACATATTATTATACAATTGAATGTGATCAAATTTTTTAAATGCAAACAATAATACATTATTCAAATTGTGTTTATAATAATCTAATACATTTTTTATTCTCCCTTCTAAAAGAATATAAAGTATGAGGATTTCTAACAACACTGACCAATTGTTCTATCTCAGATGTGCGCGGAAACTAAAGGTAAGAGAAGGTATCATGGTGCATAATGTTTGCAAATGTTTGCTTTTTAAAATTTTCACCCATAAAGGTGAAAATCTTAAATAATTTATCAATAGGCTTGAGGTATACAGAGTATCACTTAAAGGAAAGGGATTTTTTCCCTATAAGAATAAGCTGTTATAGGTGAGGTTTAGATATAAGTCCAAAAGAACAATGGCTTGAATGATGGTGAAACATAAGATTAAGTGTGATTGGATAAAGTGGATGGAAGCAGCAGGTGTTTTATGCGATAAGAGAATTCCAATGAGACTTAATGTTTAGTTCTACAAAAGTGAAATGATACTTTTTTTGTTTTTGTTAGTTAATGCAGAGGTTCTCAAAGTGTGGGGCGCGACCCTCCGAGGAGCCACAAAAGCTTAAAGGGAGGGGGGCACAAGAAAATTTTAAAAATGAACATTGTAACCTAAATAAAATTCTTCAAACTGTCACTAAAACAGTCAATTTAATAAATGCACAACCACTACAGTAAAGATTGTTTAAAGTTTTGTGTAAAGAAATGGGCTCAGAGCATACAATACTGCTATTTCACACCAAAGCTCTGTGGCTATCTCGGAGAAATGTTTTTAAAAGAATATTTGAACTTAGAAATGAAGTATTTATGTTTTTGAGAGATTGCAAAAAACCTTTAGCAGAGTTTTACTGTGATACACAGTTCCTTTTGAAGATAACTTACCTTACAGATATTTTTTCAAAACTAAATGTGTGGAATAAATCTCTGCAAAAAAAAAGCAAATATTCTTATTTGGGAAGAAAATATACAAGGCATTAAAAAGTTGTCACTATGGGAGGCTGCTTTAAAAACACCGGACCTAACCATTTTCTCAATGTTACTGAACATGGTGCAAGAAATTGAGTGTGAGGAGATTCTTCAAGAACCAACATGTTTTGTAAATCATCTGTCAACTTAAAAAAGAAAAATTTAAAGAATACATTTATGAAGACCTGCAACCATTTCTTTGGGTAAAACAACCATTTCAACCGCTGAAGGAAAGTAATTCATTGAGTTTGGCAGAAAAAGAACAGCTTATTGATCTCCAATGCAGTGACTTTTTGAAAGCTACATTTGAACAAGACAACTCATTAACAAGATTCTGGGTAAGTGTAATAGAAGAGTGCCCAATATTGTTTGAAAAATCCATGAGAATACTAGTCCCATTTGCAACTACGTATTTATGTGAAATAAGATTTTCTGCCCTAGTATCAATGAAATCTAAGTACCATGGAAGACTAGAAGTCAGCAAAGAATTGACAGTAGCTTTATCAAATATCTCTCCTCGTTTCACCAAACTTTGTGATGAAAAAAAACATTACCCACCCATCACATTAAAAGTAGCCTGTTGATTAAAACCTTTTATAATAAATACATAGGTTTTAAAATAAATTTGTAATATGAATATGAATATTAGCCTTTATTTGTTTGTTTTTAACTTTTTGGTACTCTAAACATGACTATTAAAATTAGTTTTATGAGGGGGTTGACCAAAGTGGGGGAGCCTCGCCTGAAAAGTTTGAGAACCTCTGAGTTAATGAATTGTTGGTTAACTAACCAAAAAGTTAAGCTGAAAATTTTAAACTAACACAATTGTAAATTGATTATCATAACATAAAACTAAGAACGATTGATTTTTTTGAAATTTTTGTATTAAAACTAATAAATGATTAGTTTAATTAAATAGATATTTCAAAAATAAATTATATTTGACTATCAGTTCAACATGGTAAAATGGTACTCTCACAAATGGCTCAATAATTAAAGATTATTTTTTTTTAATTGACTACATTTTTTGAAAAAATGAGCAACAAAATAATAAACAAATTCATATAAATTGAATTATTTAGATTCCCATATGCGTTGATGATTCTGAATTATTTCATTATGTGAATACTCTTCCACCAGCATAAAATATCCTTGTATTTGAGCTGCACTCACAGGTTTTCCTGTTTTGATAACAATCTCTGCAAATTCTTTAGCACGTTGTTCATTGTCATTATTATCTAAGAAAAATCGATGGTACATTCGCTCAATTTGTGACTGTGAACAATGACCTATATATTCTTTAAGATCCACTCTACCAGGTCTTATTAATGCAGCATCCAATCTTAAAATCAAATAAATTTTTAGTAAACACAATCAAAGTATAATAATATATTGTCACTTTGCTTACCTATCAATGTAATTGGTGGTCATAAATAATATTCTGGCTTCAGATGAAGCCGCTCCATCAAGAGCATTCAATAAACCACTTAATGTTACACGACTCAGTCCTTCATAAGCTGTAGCAACTAAAGTGAAATTGAACAATAGAATCAGATAAATTCACAATGATACTATAATTAACAAACATAAAATAATCTCAATAATTTACCTTGTTTTGATTCATGTCGCCCACCAAATGCTGCATCCACATCTTCTAATAATATAATTGTACTTTGTGGAGCAGCAGTCATTAAATAGTTCAGTCTATCATCTGTAAGTCCACGTTCACTTAAATTTAATAAACAAACACCGTATTGCAACTCTCCAGCTAAAGCTTTTATAAATGATGTTTTTCCACAACCAGGTGGACCGTGTAACAAATAACCTCTTCTATATGGTATACCGCGTTCAATATACCAATACGGTTTGGCAATAAACTTTTGTATATCCTTCAATATTCTCTCAGAAACACCTTCATCTAATACTACTGATGACAGTGGCCTAGGTTTTTGTGGATGTCCAAATGGACGCCACTCTGATCCCAATGCGGTGTATACTATAGTACGGCCTTCCATCGTTTTTAAAGCCATTTGACGAGCTACCTGGCAAAAAAACCTAAATCAATAAATGTTTTAAAAGAATGTACAGTTTACATTTTACCTTCTTCTAGTATATTTGTGAACAGTGACTTATTTGTACCAAATGCTGTTAATACAACATTTTCCCACGGAACACCTGCGTGTAGATCTAATGATTGTTGTTCCCTTGTTCGAGTTACTTGAATATATTTACCATTATACCTACAGATAGCAATTTATTTTATTAAACATTAAAACAAATCAATTTTAAGTACATACATCTTTAATACAAAAACTAATGTTAACCAATTTTAATTTTAAGGAGCCTGGTGTCGGTTTTCCAAATTTTGTAAAATTCAAAAAACTATTTTAACATTTTAATGAGCACCTTAATGATAATACTTTAATTGATCTTCTATCCAATACCCATTTAAGAGGAAGGGGTAAGGTCGTTTTTTAAACAAATAAGACTTCACTAAAACTATTCAATACATTTATTTTATTTTAATTAACACAATTATTTATATTTCATCATTTAATAAACCTATTAGATCATAGGTGTGAGATTATCAAAACTACAAATTAATTGAATGTTGAATTTTAAAAAATTTTAAACAACGAAAAATATACATATTTAACTATATCTGTAACTAAACATTATTAGCCCAGTATGGCAATGTTTCTGTAAACTCCCATATATTTATCGATTATTTTAATCAGAAAGTTGTTCCTGATAATTATTGTTGGGTACCAATTTAATTGAAAAAGTTATTTAAAATATATTATATGATTAGTATTTATTAATACCATTGTTACTGTGATTTACCAATTGGTTTTCGTTTTTGTGTGCCACATTGAATTTTTTTACAGGTTTGTAGATAAATGTATTAATGACCATTTTCATAATTTTCATATTTTAAATTTTAAAATCAGTCTCATCATGACACCCCTTCCCCTGGAGAAAACGAGGAAGTAGCCGACCAAGAGCTTCAGTCACGAGATATAAAACCATTATATTACTCGATTAGGTGTACGCCTATACTGGGCAAGAAATGATACGTCGTGTTCACCCGTCCTGTGTCCATTTGTTCAAAGGTTGTCTCCACGCTCAAATGTTGAGTGCGCCGGGCCGCCTTTTGGGTGACCCACAGTAATACCCATTGATAACTTTTGTCGCGGCACGGTACTTCCAGGGTCATCATGAAATTTCGACGGAACAACACGAGACCAGTCGACGCACCCTTGCGTAACAATGCTGCTCCGAGACCGATCCCAAAGAGACCGAACCCCGCGCCAAAGTACGGATTGTCGCCCAGCGTGGATAGTACATCGGTCAACGGCATTTCGGAAAAACAAATATAAAATAATAATAATAATAGCCGAGAAATACCATAGAAAAAAATACAAAATTGAGATTTGAGGGTAAAAATAATTGATAAATGATAATAACAAAAGCCACGAGCAATTTTAATCAATAAAGCAACAACTCGTAACATACGTCCGTACGTTCATAGCGGTAATATCATATCACACCGAACTTCAGCCGTCCAAAAATCGTTTGTTGTCGTTTAATTACTGTTTCGGAGGCCGTATTTTCCGGCGGAAGATACGATCCGCAAAGCCGCAAAGGTTCCGACCCGCACCCAAAAAGCAAACCCGCCCACCTGATACAATGTCCGATAGTCGTGAAACGTTCGACCTATGAACACAATTTAGGCAGATTGGCCGGAAACGCGGACCATTTGGGAACGCCTGACCGACATACGTTTCCGCCCGACGGGAAACCCCGCGTGCTGCGTCTCACCCGAGTACATAACACTATCGCCGTTGCACGCTCGTTCCATCTCTATCGTTCACGCGCGCGCTCACCCGTCCCGTCCCCCCGAGCATTTCGCATGAATGGGAACGCTTTTCGGAAGGAAGGACGGACACACACAAACCATGAATCAATTACTTTTTTGAATGAAACGTCGTTGATGAATTGGCGGCGGACGTGCACCGGGTTTACGCGAAATGACGATGGCCGATGGGAAGCCGAACTTCAGGGTCGTGGAGAGACTAAAGATCAAAATCGGTGAGTGGTTTTCTCTCGTTTTTCGCGCAATTCTTTTTGGGGCCATCTTTTTTGGTTCCTCCTATGTTTCCGCTGCTATCCCCGTGTGGAGACCTCTCATATGCTCCTATTAATGAAGACCTGTTAACCCAAATTTTTGCTGAACAAAAATCATGAATGACCAGTATTTTGTTTGTGTTTAGGTGATGCTAAGAATTTGGGCAAAGGACACTCGACACTTAGAGACGGACATTGTACGATTACACTTGATCAAGAAGAAATATTCCGTACTGCCACTATTGAAAAAGCAATTGAGTGAGTACCAAAAAAACGTTTGTTTAAAAAATTTTAATGTTATTTTGAAAATTAATATTCAGTCGACATGCCCTTGTAATAGAAACCATTGGTACACTGGGTCGTGTAGGATTTATTACATTTATAATGTTTCCTTATACTCTTTATTAATACTAATTATTTTGTTGAAAATAGAATCATTTTGTAATACCTAATTATGTTATATACTTTTATAGTAGGTAGTAAGTATAATATCATAGTTTTAATTGTTTAATTAATAAGAAACATATTTCAATTTCTTATTAACCATTTAAAAACATATAATTTATCAAGATAACTTATAAATTATATAGTATACTTCAATTGGGCTGATTTAGTATTATAGTACCTATCTTAATTATACTTATATTATTTTGTCATTATTAAAAGTTTTAATTGTAGATTTACCTAGTATTTCATAATGTGTTAAATGATATATAATATATATATATATATATATATAAATATTAATTTGTAGCCATCTATTTGTATTTTAAAACATGTTCTTATAATGTATAAATAACAAGTATTTAAAATTTTTATCAAAAAATAAAAGTACAAATTTATAATTTATAAACTTTACATACTTGCTTGTTATCTCAAATTAAAATAATTAAACCAATTGATTTGATTTAAAATTTAATTGGATCAATCTATTCTGAACAATATTATCAATTACAGTGGTATACTTGGGAGTAATGAAGATGATAAAGGAGATAAATAACTTCCTAGGAAATTTTTTTTTTCACTACGCATTTTGCAAAAATTACTAATTTTCATTATTTCATTTATTACAGGAAAATAAAAATAAACTAAAAAATATTTATCAAATTAATAGGTAATGAAACATAGCAATCACAATCTCTGTTATTTTTTTATTAATTACCTGAAATTGTCAATTATTTTTATTAAAAAATGTATATAGTTATATTCTAAAAACAAGTTAAGTCATAAAACATATTTATTTATACATACATATCAAATATTTTATCTGATAATGAATACTAAAAGTATATTACTTAAGTGAAAAACATAATCTTTTGTACAACTTGTCCTAAATAATAATTTTATATAGGTACCTATATCATTTTTTATCTCATTACAAAAATGTATAATTTTTATATTACTTGGTTCATTAATATTACCTTGATTATTACTTATTAAAATAAAATACATAATAATTAACCTTCCTTAAAATCGGAGCTTTGTGGTATATATTAATTTAAAAAAAGATATTTAATAGCCATAGATACTCTATGATTGTGTTCATACGTAATAAGTATTAATGGTTTGTTTATATTCTGAGTAAATTTTAAACCTAAAAGATTGTTCTTCTCTGATTCAAACAATGTTTGCAATATTACTGTAATTTTTCGTTTCAAGATCTAAAGATGTTTTGGAACTATAATTCACATTATACAATTTTGTATTGATTATATTGAACTTAATAATGTAACATCAATTCAGGAATGCATAATATCATTCAATCAAATTTATTTATTGAACCATTTGGGTTAAAACCCTTCTTATTGGAAGATTTATTGATTTATAGAATCAATACGGTTATTAGTAAATTGGTTTAGTGATCTATTTAATAATAATACATACATTCAATAATTTACTACGGATCTATTAAATATTTAACAAATGTTTATGCAACCTGGCCTTAGAAGTTATTATCTAATGAAATACAATATAACTTAATTATAATCACGGTGTTTTAATTTCATACGTTTTTTTATATATATTTTACTAATTTAATTGAGGTTGTAATTTATGTTAAAATAGTTTCTTCCAAGCAACATTTTTCATTTATTAAATATACTTACATAAATATTGGCATTAATTTTTATTCAAAATTTGAAACTTCAATTAAATTATTAGTTCTGGCCTCTATTGGATATTATTTTTCAAATTTTTTTAAATATTGATATGTGCCTCCGTGGTCAGACGAAAACATAAAGTATAAAAATAAAATTAATATTTATCAGCATTTTTAATGTGTTGAATATTAATTTTATTTTAAATACTCAACTTAATAATGTAATAATTTAATAATTTATACCAAATTTAACCAGAATATTTAAATATATCGTATATTATTCAAGTGTATTATAATAGTAAGAAAATTTAAACATTTTATACATTTATCAAATCATTATCATGTGGAAACCAATTATAGGAAACCAAATTATATTTTGGTTTCCTATAAAAGAAATATCAAAATTCTAATTTTTAATGATTAAAATTTAATAAGACATGACTATTATTTTGATCAATATAATTTAAAATATTTTTTCATTTGTAGATTTGTAACTAAAATTAAAAATTCCTATACAACTTTATTTGATATTTTATAATATTTTTGACATTAAGTTTAAAAAACTAAATAGTTTTAACTTTTAATCTGGCATGAAGTACATAAAACACATTCATTGTCATTGTTTATACAAAAATAACATAAACAATAAAAAAAAAAAATCTGAAAAATAAAACTTAAACATAATGATAATGTAAACTTATTATAAAGATACTTAATTTATAGATTGTGTATAACAAATAAAAATTCCATAAAAAATACTGTATACTAATATTATATGGTTATTATTAAATTTTACTTTAACCAGCCTTGATATTATGTAAACACATTTGTATTAGACTTTCAATTTTTAGATTTTGTGTGTACCAAAAAATCAATTGATTTTATCATGATACAAAGTTTTTTTTTCTACATTTTTACAATTCGATCAGACATTTTTTCTCTGATCATCAACAAATAAAGTGGTTTCTGGTGACAAATTTTATTGGAGAGGTCATTTTTTTTATTTTTCTGCTTGTTTTGTCAATGATATCAATAGTACCGTAATATTTATTATTTAAGCAATAACAATTTTTGTTATCTATTTTTTTTTTGGAATTTGTTGAAAATGATTGTCCTGAAATTTTCACTGATTATTTAAGTACTTTCTAGACACGCACTATTTTTATACATTCTAATGTTTTTGAATTACCTACTATTTATTGAAACCGTATGATTTTTTTTTTTATTATGTAAGTATACAATTTTGTATCTAAAAATTCACGAACATTTTAAGCAAGGCTCATCATAATATGTTCTTGTATTAATAAAAAATAAATGAAATATCATTAAGTGTTTATAGTTTAGATTTTTATACATTTTAAAAATCTGAAACTTTTATCAAATAAAATTATTAATAATTTATTTTACATAAATGTTTTAAATTAAAACTTATGTTAAAATTTGTTTCAAAATAATTTATCTGAATATTTTAATTAAACTTTACTCAGAATCATAATGAGTTTGAATGATTTTTTTTTCATGCAAATATAAATTAATGTATCTTATAATATATCCTAACTTCGTATCATATATTTTATTGATTGTATAGAAAAAGTTTTAAATGGGTACCTTTTTTAGATACAAATTTTGCTTCTATAAATATAATAAGTAACAGCTAATACTTATTTTGATTGAACTTTGTATAAATTAAGTTTAATTAAAATTATTTAGTTTTAAATTCTGAGTGGAGCGAGGAATGTATTGGTTTTACAATGATGTTTAATTTTTTTTTATGTGAACACTTTCTATCAGAAAGCATACTTCAATTATCAAGTATAGCACCTTTTCTAAAAGGAAATGTTCCCTGAGTTACTTTAGAGAGGTCATTTTTTGAAATTCTTATTAATATTTAAGATAATGAGGAAAACCTGGTTCTTTAAGATAAAGAAGATTGAAAGATTAAAAATAAGGTGGTGTCATTGGCAACAGTTTTTATTTATTTTTTGTTATTATTAAGTTTTTATTATTTTAATCTTGTTTAAACAATTATTGTTGTCATGAAAACACACTATACTTTAACATGATATATATTATTGACAAAGCATCACTATTAACTTAATTTAGTTCAGAATCGTTTTTTTGTTAGCTATGATTTATCGTTGTTTACAAATTTACATTAAATTCCCTTCTCTATTTTACCCTCCAAGCTCCCCATCTACAACAGTGGCTCGCGTACAAAGTTGTCCATACTTCATTGTTTTCATTTTTTTTACCTAATAAATAGTTATTACTAAGGTCTGGATTTATATACAAATGCACATTCTACTACAATTCAAGTAGAATAATTGTGATTAAAATTCTCAAAGTTTCATTTTGTTGAGATTCTATGTTTATTTATTTTATTTTTCTTTTGTATTTTTTCGGGATAGTTGCATAAATGTTGTATATTTTACAATATTATTTAAAACCTGGTATTTCCTATAAAAACATGACATTTGAGCATACAAATGACTTTCCTAAAGGCTACATCATGCTGGTACTCATCGTATATAAGAATTTAATGTAAATAATATTAGTAATTATTTCAAACACAATGCAATAAATCATAATTCATGAAATAATTTTTTTCTAATTTGTTTTAATAAATTTTTTTACATATTTAAACAAATGTATATAATCTAAATAGGTTGTCTAATATTTTTACTATAAATCGTATACTTTAGTCATTTTGAAAAAAAAAATGTTTATTTTTGCATGTACATCTGGGCCCTAGTTATCACTTATTACTTTTTAACTAAAGACAAATCTGGTAATACGTAGTATAATACCCTGATAATGTTGATTTCTATGATAAAGTCATGCATATTTGAATCTAAAAAAAAATCAAATAGGTAACATAATTTGTTTTTGAAATAAACAACAATAATAATAAATAACCTAAATATTATTTTCTTAGACGTGTAATTTACAAATAACAATTTTTATCGATACCTAATTGAACTAAATATTTAAAACCTTAAACATCTATATTTATTACTCAATACCTGTTTTTTTTTTTTGTTTTTTTTTTATTATTATTATTATTATTATTAACCAAACAATTTATTTGTTAATATTATTTATGATAATTATAATAGTATAGTATACTGGTATACAGATTGATAGCTTCATTGTCAATACTTATATAAATATTCTTATTTTGGATAGTTAAAAAAGTTTTTCAAATTTATAAATTAATTATTAATCTACATTTAAATGATTTAATGTATTAAATAAAATTACATTGATAATATGTTGAAATACTCTAATATGTTCTATATCTAAAATAACATAGGTAGACATTTTGATTAAATAATTTATATATCTACTTAGTTTTTCAAACTACCTAAAATGATTACTAACTATTACTATTTCTTTGGGTACTTAAATTATGTGTATTTTAACCTATAATTAAATATTTTTACTCTCCTACATTTTGAAAATACTTTTTTCTTGGTTTGTTAAAAATCATTATTCTTATTTTCATAATATAATAGCACTAGTTACAAATGTTATACATAAAATATTTTTTACTCTGCATTCTAAGTTCAAACATAATAATATTACCTACCTATGTTTAATACTTTATTCTCACCATATGGTATATGTTTATTTTTTAACTTGGTAAACTAATTCCCATGGTCTCTCTTTAATTATGTATTACTTATTTATTTTTGACCACTTATTGTTATAATTAATTTTTTTTTTTAGTCCATTTTGGGGTGAAGAATTTGAGTTTGAGATACCTCGTCGTTTCCGTTACCTAGGTGTATGTGTTTATGAACGAGACAGGCCATTAGGAAGAGTTACTGTTCGGCGGGACCAATTAACATCATTTAATGACAAGGATCACTGGTTCCCTTTACGTCCACTGAATGTTGAATCTGAAGTACAGGTATTTAATGTTATTCATTAAAATCTAATATAGAGTACACACCACTCACCTAACTAGTATCTATGAATTAATTACCTAATGATTATGGAGTTTAGATTTATTGTATTGAAATATGCTCCTTTTTTTATGAATTTGGAGGTGGGTCGGCATTGTTTATTGGGCGAAAAAAACAATAATAATTATTAAGAACAAAATAGTTTATGCCCTAAAGTAAATTAATAAAAGCTGCATAGCTAAATTTTAAAATTATAGTGATATCCATATTATTAACAACATAATTCTAATTTTATTTTTCAACTTTGGGTATAAAAAAATCATAGTTATTTTTTTTTTTTGCATTTTCTGTACTCTAGTTTATCATATCTTTTTACTCCATAAACTTATTATTATATATATGTAGTATATAACAATAAACGGTTCAATAAAAATAAAACTTACTGGTTAATACAATTGTATCATATCCGTGTATCATTTACACGTTTTGAAATTTTTCATGTACCACTTGGCTTAATAATTTTTTTTTTTTCACTTATTCAAAAACAAAATGTTAGGTATATGCTATTTCATACGTATGGAACATTTTATTATTGAACCTACATAATTAAGAGCATTTAATGCATATTAGTAAAATTAAATATGTATGTATAGTTATTATTTGTATTATTATTTATGAATTAATGAACTACATTATAACTAATTACTATTTTTTTTCACTTATCAAAAAATTAATTCACCTACGAGCTTTCCATGTATCACAGGTTAGAAACCTCTGAGTTAATATATTCATTTTCATTTATCAGTTATTATATATTAAATAATATATATTTTGTATACGGAAGTTGTATAAACACTAAACATGACAAATTGATTTAAAATTTCAATTCATAACATTTAAATCTATAAATATCAGGTATTATAATTCTAACAAGTCAATAAAGGAAATTCAATTTAATGAGTTCAATTTTAAATTAATGTCTCCCAGAAAAACAAAACAAATGATTTCATTTTCATATCATAATACTGGAAATCTTTTAAGAGTTCTTTAAATGTGAATTTCTTATATCCAACTTCCTCCCATTAATTTGTTTCTGTATGAAAATGTTCAGATTTCTGAGTGCAGTAGATTCGGTAGTTAATTGCACATAGATAATTTTATTTTATTTTTTATGCAATATTATCTATATTATTTATAATATATAATTTAAAAATATTTCCTATGTCCGGACCAAAATGAGTAGATGACCAACTGTGCAGAATTGAGGCATTGCTCAATAATTTCTTCAATTAGTATTTAGGAGCATACATAATTGTCACACCATGTTCCATTGAACCATGTAAAATTAGTTCTTTATTGTGCAAGATGTATAATACTATTAGATATACAGCTAAATCAATTTCGATTCATCAATGCATTGATATATTGATTTTTATAATATATTTTATAACTAATAATTTCTAAAAGTAAGGGATTTTAAAAAAAAGTTACCGATAAGGTACTATCAATCGAAAAAATGTGTAACTTATTGAGGTTTGTATGAAAAAAATGGAACCATTTTTTTTTAACCGTAAAAGTATTTTTTGAGAAAAAAAAGTACCACTGATATTTTTTATAGCGGCCAACATTCTATGTTCTATAGGTATATAATTTTAAGACGAGTGGTACTATCCTTATTCTATATTGTAGTTATTTGAGAGCCGTTTATATTTATCACATTCTAGTTGTTTCAAAGACGTGGTCGAAACCGTGATTTTGATACATTTCTGCTGCCATCATATCTATCAAAAATAAAATAAAAATTATGGTATCGATATTTCAGATAATATCATTAATATTTGCGCAAGTCTATCTCCAGCATGCTTGATGGCCACAATATTTTCATAGACTAGTCTCCTCATTCTGGTGCACATAAATTTGCTGAAATATATTACTTTTCAATTAATTATAGCCCCCCATTCTGGCGTGAGTTAAGTACAAAAAAAAATAATTTTAGACATCTATCTTAAACCCAAAGTACAAAGTACAAATAACTTTCATTCTACAATTATCCTTCAATTTATCCATTCATTAAAATCGAGTATATGTATCTGTCTAATGCCTATTTATTGTTATTACAATATGATTTTCACTTCAGCAAAATATTAACTGTATTTATGTTAAATAATATTATGTTCACAAATATTTGTGCATCCAAACATAATTTAATTTTTTAGTTAATGGAATATGAATCAGAAAAACTGGTTGCAAAGATAACGTGTACATGTACCTGCAATCATTTTATTATAGAACTTATATACAGAATATCTATTTTTATGCTAATTAAAAATTGAACTTGCAGTCTGCTGGTTGCCTACCCCTGATTTAAAGTATAGATAAACATTTTACAAGTTGTATTATTAATTGTATAATAATTTTCATTCCATACTGTTTATAGTTGTATGTGCATGAATTATTTCTGATGTGTATTAATTACTTTCACCTAAATGGATACAAAAATAATTTGTTTTAATATAAAATTAAAGTTTTTACAAAATTGTGTTATTTAGGGAAAAATTCATATTGAAATAGAATTTTGTGAAAGCCGAGGTAGACTAAATGTACGCTTAAATGAAGCATGTGAATTAGCTATTACAAATGGAAATTGTGATCCATTTGCTGATGTTACTGTTCGATATACAAATGATAAAACAGAAACACAAAGGACGAAAGTCAAGAAAAAGACTAATTCACCTGTATTTGACGAAGCTTTTGCCTTCACTGTAATTTTTAATTTAATTTATTAATTATTTATAAAAAGTGAACAAATACTTTATGTGTGTATTTATTGTAGCTTCCTGGTTTGGGTGGAATTCCTAAACAGCATTTATCTGGTCAATCTCCTACTGCTGATTGGGCTGAGCTTATAGTTACACTTTATCATGAAATATCCGGCAGCAATACTGTATTTTTGGGTCAAGTAATCATACCATTACAAGGAAGACCTGTTAGTGCATGGTTAGTAAAACTGCTAATTTACTTTAAAAATCATTATTAATTTATTTTTTTTTTTATTTAGGTACTTTCTACAACCACGAAATAGAAAATCAAGTCTCAGGGAAGACCAAAGTAGTAATTATCCAAGTGTTGGGTCTTTGCGTTTAAAAATTCACTATACAGCTGATCATGTTCTACCATCCCATAATTATGAACGTCTTAAACATTTACTAATGAATAGTCATTCAGTTCAGGTGGGTTATCTAATATAATTTGATTAGGATAATTTGTTATAATTAATTAATTAAAATAAATGTAATAACGTAGCCGATAACTGCTAGTACAGTTTACCTTTTGGGAGAAATAATTCCAAATAAAATAGATTCTGCTCAACCTCTTGTACGTATTTTGCTACACCATGGGCAAATTGTTCAGACAATCAGATCCCTTGCAATTTGGGAAATATCAAAAGTTACGTAAGTTACTTAATAATAATACAAATTAAAAATAATATATTTCTTAAACTTTAATTTATTTTAGTGATGCAAATACAATATTTCGTGGTAACTCTATGGTATCTAAAATGATGGATGAATCTATGCATATATCTGGAATGAGGTACTTACATGAAACTTTAAGGCCACCAATAGAGAGATTACTGGCTGAAAGAAGGCCTTGTGAAATTGATCCAAATAGAGTTAAAGAATCCACAGTTATTGAACATAATTTTGCTAACTTACAAGTGAAAAATAATTTTATATAAAAATACCTATATTATTGCAAAAGTTAAAAATTATTTTTTAACATTGAATTATAATTTTGGTTTTAGATTTATGTAGAAGATGTAATCAAAGCTATTACTACATCAGCTCTAAAATGTCCAACTGTAATGTGCCAATTATTCCATACACTTAAAGAAGTAGCCATAACATTTTTTCCAGGTAATTTGTGTTATTCCTTAGTAGTATATTATGAATAATTGTAAATTTGTTTTAGAAAATAAAGAAATCAAGTATTCTGTTGTGTCTGGATTTATATTTTTAAGATTTTTCGCACCAGCAATATTAGGACCCAGACTTTTTGATCTCACAAAAGAACAAATTGTATGCTTTGATTACTTTTAGGCTATTACCATTTTTGTCTTGATTTTATTAATTATAGAATATTGTTTTTTGTCAGGATTCTCAAACAAACAGAACACTTACACTGGTATCAAAAACTATCCAAAGTTTAGGAAATCTTGTTTGTTCAAGATCAAATTTTAAAGAAGAATATATGCAGCGAATGATTCAAGCTGTTTATACTGAACAAAATATTACTGCAGTTAGACAAGTAAAAACATTTATTATAATTAATTATTTTTCTAGTATTCACATATTATATGTATAGTTCTTAGAAATTATTTCTGCCTCTGCTGGTCCAGCACAATGTACACAGGACACTCCTGTTACGCTCAAAGAAGGGTAATTATATTATATTTTTTATTTTATTAATATTCATATATTCTCCCATTATTGTTGAATAATGGTAAAATATATTTTAGCTTTCTAAGGAAAATTACTACATGGTAAGTAATGTGTAAAATTAAAGAACTGATGTATATAATTTACAAAGTTATTTGTTAAACTTATTATGCTCTATTTCACATTATATTTTCTTGATTTATTTGTATTATTATTTATACAGTATGTAGCAGAAGTACTAAGACATTAAGCATGACAATTATCATTTGTTATAAAACCATACCAACTTGTAATATATATAATTGAACTAAACTAATAATTTAGTTAAGTTGTTTTGGTTTTGTAATTTGAGCTATTACATTTATTTAATTAATCTATATAATATTTCCCATTTCAGATTTTTCGGGTTTTTTTTTTTTTTTTTTAATGATATTTTTAGTTTTGTATTCTGGTGCAGAATATTTCCCTGAATTTAATGGTACCAATATTCAAGCACATAAAAATTGATCTAATAAAGAGTATGTAAAAATATAACTTAATTATATATTGTTATTGCATTTTTAATGCACATTCATGTTATAGTTTCAAAAAAAAAACCCCCAGTAAAATAATTAGGTTTTTCTTAAAACAGTTGTGCCACTGAAGCTCCCCAATCTAAATGCAAACAATACAATTTCTAAATCTTCTATCTAATAAGACACAATTAGGGTTCTGCAATGATATTTTTTATTGTTTTTAAAAAAAATATTGTGATATTTCATTTAAAATTAACAAATTTGAAATAATATGAGTAGTATGATTAAAGTTAAGATAGTTGTGTTATCAGTTATCACTATATTTTTTAATATTTATTATCTTTTTTTTTCTATAAAATTAATATTCAGCAAAACAAACCTTTTGAATACTGCATTTTCGTTAGAATACTCTTTGACAAATTTATTCTGTTTTTATAGTCTTATAAAAATACCTTTACATATTTTGTATTTCCACTCCATAGATACTTTTTTGAATAATACTAAAAACAGTTTCTTTTTATTGTTATTAGTTCAATTACAATCTAATTTGAATCCAAAATGTTTTCACACATTACTCCTAGCTACGAGTAAAGAACCAAATACAATAACTTGAACATTATTTTAACTTTGTATTTATACTAAAAGTTGTAATTACATATTTAAGAAATTATAATTTATATTACGTTCAATTATGTATATACTCTGTTTAATTAACCCACATATAAACATAGAATTAAATAATATTAATGATGATATTGATATACATCATCTAATAAATATTAGATATTAGATAATTAACTTAACAACATGTGACATAACAAATTTATCGTTGCTGGCCACTTCTGTATAATTTTTTTTAAAACTAATTTTGTTTATTTTACTAATTAACATACCTATATTATTGGTTATATTAAAATTTTAATGAAATTTTACTCATCTTTATAAAAACAAGAAGCCTAAGAAAAACCTCCAGTATTAAGTCTTTAGGGTACCAAAATTGGTTTTTCGGGGTTTGTAATATTAAATATTCATTTAATTTGAAAATGTTGATTTTATAAGAAGTTCAGAAATATTCAATTTCATAAATAAATGTTTAAAATGGTCATATTTAAATAAAACACTGCTCAGAGTAAACATTATATCTTGTCTAAACTATGTATGTATATATACATTTATACATGTATGTATATGATTGTATACAACTTATTGTATTTATTATATGTTTTAATCATTGAATCTAATAGTGCTGATTGTATATCACTAATTGAATAAGTACAATTTAAAAATCATTATGGGATCAAAATAATATGTTTAGAAAAAAGAATTTAAGATTCTAATTATACTAGAAATTCATAAAATCAACATTTCTTATAGGATGTTAACTAAACGAGCTCAAGGTCGTAACAAGTTTGGTAGAAAAAATTTTAAGCAACGCTACTTTAAATTAACCACACGAGACTTATCCTATGCTAAACAAAAAGGTAAATACAATTTAAAATTATTTAATGTTTAATTAATATACTAATATTATTCGTTTCTATTGATTAAGGTAAAGAATCCCTTTGCACAATAACACTTTCAGACATATTAGCTGTTGAACGACTCCAACAAGAATCATTTAACAAAAATAATATGTTCCAAATAATTCAACCTGAGCGAATTTTATATATACAAGCCAATAATTGTGTAGAAGAAAAAGAGTGGGTTGACTTACTAACTAAAATGTGTTTTTCAAATAGCAAACGGCTTACCTTATATCATCCAGCTGCTTTTATTAATGGCACTTGGCTTTGGTAAGTAAATTATACATTGTTAATTTGTTATAATACTATAATATGTTTCCTTGTAAAATATTGATTAATGGAAATTAAAATTAAATTGAAGGAATTCACATAATATGAACAGAAAATGCTAAAACTATGTCTGTATTTGGAAATATAATTTTTTTTTTTTTTAACTATTCTAATTAGTGTAATGCAGTTCTCACTGTGACAATTATTTAATGATTGGTATTTATTTACTTTTAGTTGTAAATCTAATATTGAAAGAACCACAGGCTGTCAAGAAGTATCAACATCTGTCGACCATATACAAACTAGTAGTGTTGATGTCGATAGAGAGCTTTCTAGAATACATGCTCTTTGTGTGGCTCATATTGACAGATTTGATAGTGTACTAAGTGAGTTTATTAACTTACAATTATTTTTTATATATTGAAATAAAATAAATTATATGTTTTTACTTGGCTTCTTAAATTTCAAATAGTTTATTATTGCCTTCAAATAAAATTGTTTAGTTTATATTCTGCAGTTAATACAAATATAAATTAATAAATTAAACTAAATATTTGTGTCAAGAAGCTTAGTTCATTCTTACCGTTATAATAGTTACCAAAAACATTTATTTGTATTTAGTTTGCATAGGTTTTTCTCTATGCAAGTATGTTCTGCTCTTATTTATGATTTAATAATATCTTATAATTATTTATATTTACAGAAGCATGTGAGTGCAAAGCTGTTTATCCAGGTGACAGATTATGTCTCCCTATACTAATTGAAGATCCAAAAACTACGTTTATAACCTTATCTACTTTACGAGAAATAATATATACACTAGAACAAGAGCATCGGACAGTTTTGAGAACTATTGCTAGAGAAACTAAATATGGCAGCAAGTATGTAACATGTAACCAAAATGATAAACCATTTATTATATTATTTTTTTTTTTTTTTTTAGACAAGCACCAATTGGAGATGATAATTACTTGCTACTTGCTGGACGAAAAGACCTTAGTGCCCATCATCAGCAAAAAGTTTGGTAGCATACATTTAAAAGATCCCGTTCAATTTAAAAGGGATTAAATATAAAAAAAAATTGTGAAAAATCTACATGATTTATATAAAAATGTAATTCAGTAAATAATTAATATTATTAATATTTTAAACCTATCCTTATGTTTAAAAAAAATGACAATTCTCAAATTTTACAAAGAAAAATTAACCAATAGAATTAATGTTATGACATTTATAGTTTTATACATGCTTCTCCATTAACAAAAACCATTGTGCCAACAGTAATTAACACCCTTGTGTTCATATAATAGTATTTATATTACTTAAGTATGTGTATATATATTTTTTCTTTATTATTATTTTTTCTTTGGCAGCTTATATTTTTTTACGAATTATCTTTCTCTAAATCATTTTAAACTTACCAAATTAATTGTTTAAGTGTTTTATATAGTTTAAAAAGCAATTCATTAATGTAAAACTTGGTGATTATCATAATATATCTGTTAGGGGATATTGTATGTATGTATGTGTGTATATGTATGTATGTATATATACATATACACATACATATCGACTTCACATTCCCTTTGTTTTCTTCTGTACAAAATTATATTATAATATTATTAATGTATAGTATTTATTAATGAAAATTAACAGGTTTTTCCCATCTTTTTATCTATTGAGTCGATTGTACATTTTTCGAACACCAACAATGTTGTGATTGTTTATTTTTAACCAGAGACACCAAATTATTGAATTAATGTTTAAGATAATATTTTAAATTTTGTTAATATTCTCTAAAAGAAAAAAATGACTAATATAATATTAACTTTTAGATGTGTTAATGTTTGAAATATTCTTTTTTTTTTTAAGTCTTCCTAATTTTAAAGAATTTATAATTTTTAGTTACCCCAACAAATCCAACTGATTTCTTATACGCATTGCACATACATTAATTATGTATGTATGTATTCTTTTTTTTACTATAATTTTTTTTTTTTACTTGAACATAGAGCGTATAACAATTTGTTATTAATTTAATGTTAAATGTATCATTGATTAAAGCATTTATTATCATTTTCATAGTACAAAATATAATTGTACAAAATTTTGTCCTGAAGAAAGAACACTATATATATATATATATATATTATATATAATAGTTTATTATTAATTATGTATACGTACATTCATGTCATGTTATACTTCCGCTTTTAGTTTTCGTGTAAAAAAAATTGAAGTAAATAAAAATAATAATTTAGTATTTATTTGATTTGTTTTTTTTTTTTTTTTTTGCACAAAAAATGATATCTAATATATTAATAGTTAAAACCCCAATTTAATTATTGCCTATAATTTTCAACGATTATCTGATAAATTATTTTATAATTATTATTAATGGAAGGCACCCTACTTCACTATTAGTAAGTGCAAACATTAAATTATTCTTCATGGTTAATAATGATTAGTGACAAAGTTTCTTCTTTCAGTACCTACATGGCTGTATCTATAATACATAATAAATAGTACTCAACACTACAAGTGGTATAGTGTCAAATTAATTTATGTAGGTATTTTACGAGTTTTTATGTACTAATAACATTTTCAAACCCATTAGTTTACTTATAAAATTTTTATTATTTTGAATTTGTTTTTTTCTAATTCAATCAACCTTTGAGAGAACACACTGTTATAAATCATAAAACAGTTTTGTATTTATTTATTTCTTTTACTTATATTCTATTTTTATCTTATCCACAGTTTTAGGGATTCCTTGAATTATTATTATCTAAGTTTTAGACCAGCTTTAAAGTGTTTCAGTTCACTTTATCGCCATCAAGTCCATGTATCTTTTGTTTCATTTAATTTATTTGTGTAAAAAACAACAATTTTTTAAAATTTAAAGTATAACATGTATTATTATTGTTTTTTTAATTAAAACTCATATCCATCTTTTAATATTTTATTTAATTACTGTCTGTATTAATATAATATAAATTATGGTTAAAATATATTACTATTTTATATATGTATAATTATCATAGCATATTAGGACTGTTGTAAAAATTACAACAGTTTTTGATTGGGTGTATATACGAAGATAATGTAGGGACTAGATCAAGTGGAAGTTAAGGTCTAGGGTGTCCAACTTCAAATAGTTGGAATGAAGGTAACGGTCACTACTAGGATCTAGATATAGTACAATTTTTAAAAAAATCTGTAATTTTTGAGCTACAGTCTTATGAAATTATCATGGTTTTATAAAAGCTAAAACAAATGTTTATGTAAATAAAATTTGTTTGGCTTTTCAAAAATGCTTGATTATAATTGATATATAATTTCATAATATTTTTTTTTCTAGGCATCTAATGTTAATTTTTACTATAAATTAAATTACTGAGGTACCTATATATTATGTTATACAAGGATTTATTTTAAAATGATGGTACTAAAATTTATTAACAGTATCTGACCAAAACTTCAAAATGAACTACCTTAATATAACTAATACCTCATATCTTTATAAAAGTAAAAATAAGTTAGTTATGTTACTGTTAATTTAATACAATTTTTTTTTATAATAAGTATAATAACTAAAAATTATATTTAGTACAATAAATTGTATATAATTTACCAAAATATGTTATACTGACTTCATACTTGATTAAGTCACTCAGGTGAAAGTATTAAATTTGTCATATTTTTCTACAATTTATCGTTTTAACAAACTATTATGTGTAATAAGTCAGTACACTTTGGTTAAATCACTCTATGATAAACCTATCATATTTTATAGTACGTAACTACTGAACATGGGGGAATAACAAGAATATTGAAGAATGTATATGTGCAGAACAAATACAAGAACAAGTGACTACTTAACTTTATGTGAATCCAACCTAAAAAGAGTATTGTTGGGTTTGTCCACTTTTCTTTAAAGGGATGAACTCTAGATATCAAATTGTTTTCTTGCTTCTCAAGGTTAGGTAAGAAAAATCTCCTTTAAAAGATATGAGGTAGGTATTAATTCTGCAGTCAATATTAAAACGTTATGTAAATCCGAGGGTGGGAGGGGAATGGTTCACTGTGACAAAGCTTTCAATTTTATTTTGAAATATAACCTAATGAAAATTCCTTAAAATATCTTCTGTTCAAAATTTTCCAGGAACTCAGGAACAGTGTTTTTTTTTTTTTGTTCTATCACTAGGACAAAAACAATTGTCAATATGGTGGTTGACTCAAGTTCAAATAACTTAAAAATCCTAGTTACGCCCATGCTTGGTAACCAAGTTTATTATTGATCACATCTCGAAAAATATGTTTTTATTAAACATACCTACTGTAACTTATAGGCTAGGTACTAATAAATACACCTACCTATTCAATAGAAAATTACCTACCAAAATGGACGGTTTACCATTTATACCAGGATTTCGTTTCAATGATATAACGGTAAGTGCATATTGTCTGTAATACATAATATTATATTCAGGGGCGTATTTAAATATTGGTACTAATTTACTATACCTAGGTACGTACTTACAGCAACAAATATTAACATTTTTTAACAATTACTTCCTCTAAGTAGAACTTTCCTTGAAAGAGGGGTGGAATTTTATGCCCCGAATGGAAATAGTGGAATTTTTCTCTTTAAATAGCCTTTTTTTTTTTTTTTACTTATTTTATAATTATAATATGAAAAGAGCTTCATTTTTTAAATGTTTCGGGGCGCCAAAACTCTAAATACGCTCCTTTTTACATATTATATTGTTACCTATTCAATTTGTCAAAATTGATTGTTGATTCGATATTAGATATTAATGAACCAATAATAAAATTTTGCTTACACAGAAAAAATATCATCATTTGAGTTCTCAATTCCAATGGAAAAACGGATATGCACTACCCAAAGACAAGTCCATTGGCATTGGGAAAGATCCTTTGGACGTGGACTCCATGTTTTATACTGAAACACTGAATGGAACATGGTAGAAAAAATGAAACAAATCTATTTCACCGGGCATTTTTTTTTCGACATTAGTCAGACGAACTTGGAAGTTCGGAAGTTATAGACATATATTTATTAGGTTCCGCGCGTAAATGTACCAATGTAGTTTCATGTTCGTGCCTTCAACCACCTCCATTCGTTCGAAATAAACCCTCGATTTGTAATCAAAATTCAAAACCATTCAGGTAGCCGGTAAGTCACTTAACGTTTTTCTAAAAAAATGAACTCACCCGTATAGTGCAAACAAATGTATATTAAACGACCATGAAGGTTGAGAGTATTGTAAGACGTCGGCTTTGACAGTAGTCATACATAATATTTGGTACACTTACGCTTATGTCAGTGTTCCGAGCGATCTTAAAATGTCTATAACTTCCAAATAAAGTCCGTTTGACAAACAACATTTACAGATCAGTAATTGACATTAAAATTATGTACCTACTACCTATTGTTTTAAAAAATAATCAGAAGAGGGTGCACGGTGGAAATAAATTTATATTCAAAACAAATTAATCTAAGCTACTTAAATATTTTTTTAGTTTTTTGTAAATAATAGATATAAGTGGTTGCTTAATTTATAGGTAACTTGTAACTATTTTAATTTGAACATAAAATGTAATAAATTATCGCTATTGAAAAACGATTCTATCTGAAGTTCTATTAACCATGTTTTAATAAACATAAAATTGTTTGAATTCGTAGGTACCTAACTATATAATAAATTAAAATTTACCCTATTTTTAGATTCTGAGTAAAGTGAGAAATGTATTGATATTAAATATAGTAAATAAATGTATAAATAAAAAATTAATGAATGAATACGTCACCTGGAGTATTCTGATATGTGTATTATACAACATATAATACACTTATAATATTCCAAACGAGTCTCATTCATTTATTTATTTTATAATAATATTATACGACCGGTTTCGAATTGAAAATTCATCATCAAGTATATCACAAAGTCAAAATGTAAAATACGACTGAATATAATAAATTAAATGAATTTATACATAGAAAAAAAAATTATTCAAATTGATCATTTTTTATAGAAATAATTTATTTTAACAAGATAGTGATTATTTAAAATGAGTAATTATTAGACAGAGATATGTTAAGAAGTATAAATTATTTGGTTATTATTTATTATCTAAAATGTGTTGATATAAGATTATTTTTAAAATCGGTTTGTACATTTAAAATATATATTATTTTTCTTTATTTCATTGTATATAATATGTAATTCATTGGTATTGGTTTTACAATTATGTTCATTTTTTAATTTTTCTTTTTTCTTTGGATAACGTTTCTACCAACAATTTTGCTCAGATTTACAATGATAGCATTTCTTCTGTTAGGAAATCTGACTGAGGTAGTTGTTCTAATAAATGGAATCAACCGGGAAAAAAACAAGAAAATAGGTGCAATTTCAAACAAATATTATACAAATATATATATATATAATATACTTATGATGTAATTTTACATTTTACTATAATATGGCATACATACCTATATATTATTGACAAAGCTACACTGTTAGCCGAACTCCACTCAGAATCGGTTTTTCATGGCAATGGTTAATCGTTGCGTACAGATATACGTTCAAATTTCTCTTTACCTTCCCAACTTCTTACCTCCAACAGTGCCCCACCCACATATAAAGTATGTCCATTTTTTTTTTGTCTTAAATTGTATAGAACCAAATAGGTAGTAGGTATCCACATTAATTGGAAAATCGTTTTTACGATTTCACTCAAATTTTGAAGGTTTATAACCTTATTAAAAAAATTGTGGATACGAACTTTTTAAATAATTTCAAAGTGTCATTAAAACACCTTATAATGAACCTTATATCGAATTTTTAAAAATCCAAAAAAAAATTTATAATAAAACAAAATAAAATTAATTGTTAAAACACGTCAAAACATAAAAGCTTTATATTTTTAAAATTACACTACGTACCTATGTATAGAACAGACTAATATAACTATTTAGTATTTTATTACTAATTTTAATTAATTAGTATTGAATGAAAATTTTTAGGTCTTTATGATTATTTCTGACTAAATTACAACAAAATAACATAATCAAAAATAACATAGAAATCGTTAGTACATAAATATTTCCCGTATTTCCCTTCAATTATAAAGATAACCACAAGTAAAATAGAAAAATAAACTTCTCAATATACCGGCTTGATAAAATTTGCTACGAAAAATTTTTTTTTCCAGTTTTCGATTGGAGCAAGGTTTTTGGTAGAAAAATTGTAACAGACAGAAAAAAACATCCTTTAGTATAACCAGCAGGTACATTCCTCACTACTTTTAAAATCTAAAAACATAAACCATAAAAGACTCAGGTGATGTAAACATAATATGATTGTGAAAAAATATTTTTTTTATAAATACGGTCAATAGAGACTACGCCATATAGTGCCATCCAAAACTAAAATTATATTTTTACAAGATGATTCTCTAATCGTACAACAACACTATTTTGAAGAGTATTGAATTTTTGCAAAAAAATATTGTTTGACAATTTAAGAAATAATAAGCAACTCTAAAAAGTTACCAATATTACCGTTATTTTCAAAAAGTCATAAATAGTTATACTACCTGTTAATTTAAATAAATTTTAGTGTTGAAGTTTATTTTTAACTAATACCTACTATATTAATTCAGTTTATAGGATTTTTAATATAGGCTGTCATTTGAGTATCAAAATATTCAGAATTAGGTAGTCATTTCATCCCCAAAAATAATGGAAATGTAAAATTTTAGAGCTGATTGTTTCTTCGATGGCGAAAACAATTGTTTTTTGATTTTCCTCCAAGCAGTTTTCATAATAATTGGGGAAAAACGGGAAAATTTACGAAAATAATGCTTTTATTATTTTCAATTTTATTTTTTTGTTGTAATTCAATTTAAAATGTCAGTAGGGAATTTAAATTTGGACAGAAAATTTATATTTCCTTTTTATAAACGTGTTCAAATTTTCAAAACATTTATGTCTTTTTTGAGCTATTTATAGACATTATAATTTTGCGAGTTTTTTACTTAATTTATGTTTGGTGTGTACTTTGTGGATAAAAATTAGATTAAACAAAAATGCTAGACAATTTGACAGGAAGTTCATTGTAAGTTGTACTTTGTAGTAAAAAAAATTTTAATGTAATATTTTTTATTTTTTATAAGTTTTAAAATCAAACGTCGATGAAAATCGTAAACATTACGACCTTTCAAAATATGTCTTACAGAACATCGCTCCGAATCGTTTTTCGTTAGCAATCGTTTATTGTTGTATATAGATATAAATTAAATAACTTTTATGTATTCTACCTACCCTACTTTGTACCTACGACAGTGGTTGCATCCATTCCTAGTACTTACCAGCTGTTTTATTTTTGATTAAACTTAATTTACCTAAACATTATAGTTAAGTTAGGTACCCATGTTATATTATAATTTACAGTTATAATTCAGAATTGACTTATGGGAAAGCGAAAGACCCGGTCAAACCAATTGTTCAACCACACTTTACATTATTCGATGGAAAATGTCTTGCCTTCAATGGTTTTACTGTACAGACTGAAACGGAATCACCTTTATACACTTTCAGAGTACGCCATGTTAAAATCACATACTACTTGGTTGACGACACAATTAGCGTTTCGGAACCCATTGTAGAGGTAAGTAAAACTTATTCGTAAGTACCTACCTACTTACATAAATCATTTATCTTGGTTTTACTATGATGTGTGCTTTTTATTTTCATGTTTTGTCTGTGAACAACTTACTTTTTTTCCAGAAATCTTACTCCGACATTTCATGTGTAGCACATTTCCTGAAGGAAATTTTATCCAATTGTACATTGGGGAGGTATTTTTTTTGATTTTTACCAACTACATATTATATTATAACAGGGTGCACTGTTTCCATCAATACCGCATGTAATGCGAAATTGTTTTGTGATTAAATTTACGATTTATTGTAAACAACACGAATTTTGAAAACACTGAAAAATATAAAAATAATATAATACGATGTGTTTCTTTACATTCCCGGTGAAATACTCGACAAGATTTTAAAAAAAAAAAACGCGTGCCAATTGAATCGGTACTTATATGCAGGCCCGTCGGGTAGCAAGTCCTGCATTGCTTTAGGGCTTTGCTTATCTTGCAGAATAAACACCAATCCGTCGATAGAAGAAATATTATGGCCAAACATCCTTGGACAAACGCGCGCAATCGAGCCGCCATCGGACATTTTACTTTTGGCAATTTTTTTTATAATTAATAGGTATCTAACCTACCTAATAATAATTATCGTGTTGAAAACATACTGTAATGATGTTATTTATTTTTCAACTCTAATAAATCCAGCGGTCATGAAAACACCACGTTGATTTTGCCTATAAGAAGTTATTATTAACATTAAAATGCTGTTGAGTTATAATAAAGATTTCGTTTTTTCCTTCTTGCGATACAGAACGCGGGTTACGTCCAAGGGTGTCTGTTAAAACGAGGTCAAGTGCCGAATCCGCGCCGTAAAAACCGTACGTGGCACTGGTCCGACTTAAACAACGGCGTGGAACTGTCGTTGTACGGCGTTAAGTACAAGTTATGCAGCTGCGATGCGTTCACCAGACAGTTCTTGTCGAGCCAAGGCGTGGTGGTGAACGCTGACGAACCGCTGCCGGACGACCCTTACATGACCGCCAGACGGCAACACCAGCAGCAGCAGCAGCAGCAGCAGCAGCAGCAACAACTGTTGGTAAAAACAGTGGCCAATTATAATGGCACCAGTCAGTCGGCCGAAGACCATAAGCTGAAACAGTTCTTGGAGTTCGACCGTAAAGTACTGAGGTAGTTATCTATTTGCAGTGCTGTCTGGTGGTACATACAATTGAGTAGGTACCGCGAATTAAGATACGCTGATATATCTTAATCCGTGGTTAGGTAGGTAGGTACCTAATATTAACATTCCGAGTGGGTACATTTTTTTCGGTTTTTTTTAAGTACCTACCTACCTTACCTACTAGAAATACGTACACGATTTAAATATGCTATTAAATATATTGGTCTAATCATATAGAACTATAACAACGAAACAATTTATCATTTTCAATTAAATGTTTTTCAAAACTCGGTAAAACATGTAAAAAAAAAAACACCAAACAGTGAGGCAATGTTATTTCAAACGACAGTACTTAATTATGAAATCGTTTTAAAGTTTGATCAACTTTATATCGTTTTTTTTTGTTTTAATTATAATTATTGACCAATACATATTTTATTTGGGTACTTATTTCGAAAGGTTCTACGGAGCATGGAACGTAAACAACTCAGAACCTGCAGAATGGAAGTTTTTTGTACTTTTATACTACTTGGCCGATGACCGAGTAGAAATTAACGAATCAAAAGACATGGGGAATACATGTGGTCAAAAGCCATTCCCTCTGTTTTTAGGTAAAATAAAATTACCAAAGGACTGGTCACATTTACCGTGTAAGTACTATTACCTAACTTAACCGAACCTATAAGTAATTATTATAAATTTGTTAAAATTATTTTACCCTAATAACATTATTAGCCTATATTCAGATCAAAATATCACCCGATTACAGTCCAAGGCAGTGATTCAGATAAATAAATAACTGATTTTATATTAATTATTATTATTAATAATATTTTATTATACACTACATAACAACATATTTTAATCAATACAATAAACTGGTGGTAGTGTTTTGGTAATAGTGTATTTCATTATAAAAACATGGAAATTGAATTTGTATTAGCCCAAAAAAAGTCTTCAAAAATTTAGTCATTTAAAAATTACAATTCATACTAAATTTTCTTGAAATTATTAAATACCTACTTATCTAGATTAATGCAAAATAAAACATTTATTTATGTGTGATGTGTTTGTTTTACAGATATTAAGTTAGTAAATGTAATAATATAAATATTAAAAAAATAAGAATAGATTTCAAAGCACAACTTATCATCAACTTAATCACACAATTTTCAAAATTAACATTTATGGGTACATCATTTATATTTTAATAACAAATAAATTTATACATTTTAAGCAATCTTCCCATCTACATGCTTGGAACCTAACAGTAAAGAATGTCAAGAATATTACCAACCAAGAGATTTTATAATAGGAAATACTATTTTTGTAATGGGTCGGAGGTGTGTAAATGCTTAACTATAATCTGTGATTATTACTTTGTTTGAATTTCAATTAATTTTTAGATTTATACTGTACGATTGTGATCCATTTACAAGAAAGTATTTTAAAGATATGTTGAAAATTGTTCAACCCAATCCTATTCAAATTATAGAACCAAAAACCAACTATACAACTGACGAGTATAAAAAGGTATAACCTATCCATTTGTATTAAACTATTACCAAACCATTACAATAATAATGCAAATAGTTTTATATCATTATAGGTAATACCACCTCATACAGGTATTGGGGATCCAGATGATACACGCCAGAATTGTTTATCACTCATACCTAAGCCACCGAAAACTGTTGATTTTGTTACATATGTGCTAAACGCTAACAAAAAACTTAGATATAAATTGAAGATGGTAGCCGTGTATGAAGCATATAATGACCGTGATTTCATTATGGAATTTTGCCTTGGCAATAATCAAATGGTAATTTACGAAGTAGTAAGTCGGAACAGTGGATTCATCAAGGGACGATTCTTGTCATCGATTCGGTTACGCAAACCTGGATTTAGTATAGATGATAATCAATATTATGGGACTAAAGATTTGGCTATTGGTAATAATCTATACTTATAAATAATAATACATAATAAAAATACTAATATATTTTTTTAAGTTATATTAAATTGTGTTTTTGAACTAACGTACATTTGTATTATATTACCGATTTTATCTTAGATTAAAATTGGAAATATCTAGTTGTACTTATCTAATAAGAATATGTTGAGAGGTAGTGATTTATATTTTTTTTCAATGGGTAGTTTTCTTGCTAAAATATCCAATTATAGTAGGTATAATATTACAAAATATTTAGGATTTTACAAAATAATTGATTTGTCCATTCATAATAAATAATTAACATACTATTTGGTCATGCTATGTACTATGTATAATCAAGTAATCCATGTTTTCAGGTGCTGAATTACATGTTAGAGGATCAGTATTCAAAATTGTTGAGCTGGACATGTGGACATATAATTATATGAATAAAAATAAGCACATGTTTACTCAAGATGCTATTGTTGGCGCTAAAAGTTATTTGGAAAGTAAAGGTCTACTAGATCCAGATGCCTGAAAACAAAAGCAACTCAATTATACATTTGGCTTTTTCACTTAATTTTCATTTCTTCCTTAGAAAATCCTATAATTTATACACAGTTTCTTTAAATTCCCATTACGCCATCTTTCTAAAAATTATTTTATTAAGCTATTTAATTTAACAACATAATAATATGCTAATTTTAGAATCTGAGTTATTATGATGTGTTTACAAATTTGTCTAACAGAAAGTTTGATTCAATTGAAAAGTAACAAGATACTTTTTAGTATTTATATTATTGTTATAATTATCTATTTATACATAAATAGGTTTTTTTTTTTTTTTTATTTATTTATCATAGGTCATAATGTTGCAGTGGTATAGCTAAAATAATACAAAAACCATTTTTCTCAATTTTGCATATTTTCACACTTTTTATATTCCAAATATATTGATTCATTTTTAAAAAATGCATTTTTTTAACCTACTGAACTTCTTATGATACTACCGTCAAAATAGCTTCAACTACCTTCACCATCTAACAAATAATTGCCAATGAACTCCTTGTAAAAAATTTCAGTTACCAGCCATCAACAATGGTTATATCAACAGTAGTTCACCAGTGGGTGTAGTGGCTGAACTGACTAGGTACTACCAACTGGATGTTTGAAGAACAACTCCTCATAAGTAGATTTTACAATATCTTAGTTTTATACCATAAACATAATATAATTTAATAATTAAATAAAAATAATAATACCAGGTGTTCAGGTGGCTGTAAAACTGAAAACAGGTTAGATAGGCCTTCCTATCGAGTACGGACCAACGGGTCTAACACAGATTAACCAATAATTAAAAATGAAAATATAATGATTTTAAATAGTGTAAGCAATTGTTTATTTATAACAAAATATAAAATTAAAAATTAAATTAGTTAAAGGTGGATGACGACAATAATTAAATAAAAAATAAAGTAATATATCTCATTGTTAATTAATTAATAAATTAAATTATTAAACCTATCAGTGCATATAGTTAGTTTTTTACGATGACTTTTGGAATGGGTATATTTAGCAGACCACAAATTTTGTTTCGTTCGGCTCTCACTTTTTCTACATTAGAATCTTGCCAATCAACTTCATCGAGTAACACAACAACATCACTTATGTTTTCTTCTGGTACATCAAATCTATCAGAATACAAAATTAAAACTTCTAGAAGTCGAACTGCTACCACTTTTCTCAACCAGGCAAAACGATGTGCAAGGAATATAGAAAGTTGGGTCATTGAACGTACACCAATTTGTCCAGGAACCTGAATAAATATTTTAGTAAATAACTCAAAATTTATGGAAATATATTATGCTACCCAATATATACCTGTACTAAATGACAAAGTAATTCAACACAAGATACTAGTTTCGTTGACCCTTTTGAAGAAACTGCTTCTTTTTTTATAAGTGTTAAAATGTTGGAGGCAAATTCTGACTCATTTCGCTCAAATTGATCCTTAAAAGCTCCAGCTGTAGCCAACCGTTCAATGGACATTAATATACACTGATGGATTCGTTCGTCCGCATCAACTTCAGCTATTCTTCCTCCCCATACAGCAATTATATCATTGCATAGATTTTCAAATTCATTATCAGGAACCGATTTCATGTACTCAGAGAAATAATGACAAGCTTCTTTCACCTAAATAAATGAGAACTCAATTAAGTTAATTGACAAGATATTTTTAAAATAAAATACTTACTAGACTTTCTGAAACGCCACCAATACATACTAATAAACCAACCAATACTGAGTATTTATATTCAGGCATTCCAAGAAATTTGACCATTACAGAAAAAGAATCAGACTCTGTAAACCAATTGAATGAATCTTTTTTTCTAAATAATCTTTCTAGTTCATTCCGATGAGCAATATTTGGAACAATATTTGTATTTTTTTTCCTAAAGAATCGAGTTACATTAGGTACTTTTAAACTAAGTTCTACAATGTTATAACAATTACATTTAAAAAAATTATATTTATATATATCCAACAGTGGCATATTCAAGGGGGGGATACATCACCCATCAAAGGGAGGAAAGAGTGATATATTATCCCAAACAAGTCTAGAACTAAGATATTTTTTTCTTTTTTACATTAATTTGTTACAAAATATAAAAAATATCAATACAGAGAAACCTCTAAATACACTCTTGATTACCAATATTTTGACTGCTGTGTTGTGGTATTTTGTTTTTTATAGGGAGAAGTGTCTTGTATTTAGACATTTTCCTATAGATAAGTAACAAAAATATACCCATTCCCAAATAACATTTCCTATTTGAATGGCCGCAGTGGCGTCAATGTAGTTTCAAAATAGTCGACCAAACAAGGTCATACATATACTGGCTTTCTTTGAATATAATATATTACATAATTCATAGTACTATTTTGTATTGTTGTATGTTCTACAAAATACTACTCATACTATGTATATTTCTCACCTTTAGTACCATTATCAGTACTTCAAGTTCGGTGCGACTGAATGACCTCTATTTAGAGATGTCTGTTAGGGAACTGAATCAATATTTGTGAGGTAATTAATATAGTTGTTTCAATATAATTTCAACGTGATATTTTTAACAAATATTCATATCCCCCACCCAAAATAAAAAAGGTCTTAGATATGCACCACTGATATCAACAATAATATCTAAAAATTAAAATCAAGTAACATGATATAAAAACATTAAATTTATGTTTAGGTAATCTGATACATTTTACTATAAAGATGGAAGGCTGACACCAAATAGCTAAGTGGAAATATAAGGAGAAAGAAAAATGAACGTATACTTATATTCAGTTATAATAAAAATATATTCTTACCTGTGCAGTAAATTTGTGATAGCCATACATGAAAGCCCTCGAATTTTGTCAATACGATCAACACCTTGCCTTATTAAAGCACACATAATTTGTTTAATTGTATTTTCATCTAGTTTGCTAGGTTGGATATCAGTCAAATTTAATACAACTACCTAATAATTTTATAAATAAGATTAAAATATAATCCTATTTTTTGTAAAATAGTAAAATATACTTCTAAACTATTGATAGCAGCTTCTCTGACCCATACTCCAATATCACCTCTATGGTCCATAGTATATTCTAAAGCACAATCTAACAAACAACGTATCACTATATTTGAATATTCTATACAATTATTCACATAGCCTGAAACAAACATTTATTTAAAATAAAAATCATATCATTAATTAGAAATTTCACAAAATACAACATACAAGGTTTCTCAATTAGTTTAGTCCAAATTTTTGTTATAGAAATTATAGCATCTCTTCGAGATTCTGCCCACTTGATTGTCTGTCTGGTAATTTTTGTACAATCTATGAGACCCATCCATATAATTTGGATGTAATTATTAATAAATGAAGAAGACAGCGAACCCAGCCCTAAACTATAACCTATCCGTTCCATCATGTGACCTGATGATAATTTGTGTACATACAAGTTAATTATAGTATCAATATCAGGAGACTCGGGAATATAATAATTTTCAAATAGAGGACCAATAGCTTGTGCAGCTTTATTTCGCAACTCTAATAATTCATTTGACAAACAATCCTCTAATAATAATCTCCATTCATCTAAAAAAAAAACCAAGAAACTATAAAAATGAATTATTTAACGGAATCAATTTTTAAATTATTTTTACCAATAATTTGTTTATCATTAACAATGATTTTGCTAGTAGATATTAGTTTAATAAGATGACAACATGCCATTTTTACTAATTCACTACTAATGCCTTTTAATTTTCCATGATTCTTTAGATTTAGAACTAGATTTATGATTTTTTCTAAAATGTTCACATCTAATTCTTCATTAGGATCAAGAGTTTTTGATATTCCATGCAATACTTCACCAATAGCCATAACACTTCCATGCCGCTTGTTAATGTTTGATGTTTCTGTTAATAACAGTAATTCTGGTAAAACAAATTCTTTAGCTTTTAAAGGCTTTAATTCTACGAGTTTTCCCAAAGCCTATAGAAGTAAAATTATTTTAAGTATAACAGTTAATAGCTTTAAGAATTGAAATCATACCGTTGCAGCTAATTCACGTATTGATGTGTCCCAATGAACTATTTTTTTTTCCAGCAAATGTTGAATAAGGAGTTTATCATATTCTTTATATTGTGCAATAAAAATGCTGACTTCTAAATAAGCATTATTACGCATTCCAACAGAAAAATAATCTGCTGCTGTAACAATTTCAATCCCATGAGGAAATGTTCCTTGACGGCCTACATTTTCTTGAAATGCTGCCGAAGCTGCTCTTCGACATGTTAACTAAAAATCAAAATAATTTAATATACTACTAATTTAGGTGTTCTGAATATTTTTTTATTTACTTCTCTATCATAACAGGCTACCGCTAATAATGCACCAGCAATTTCTTCAACATATGGCTGAATATCATTAGTACTAAATGCTCTGGCAAAAGACCAACAGACATAACAAGCTGCATCCCTGATATGAGATCCAACAGAAGTATAACCCTTTGGTTCATCATAAACTAAAGCTTTTATAACAGCAGGCACAACAAGGGGTAAATTTTCACTCAGAAGTAAACCACGGCGACCTTAAAAATAATTGAATACATTCAATTTTGTAACAAATATAATAAATACTGAGATATTAAATATACCTAATTCAGCAAGTGCTAAACATCCTCCGTGCCATGCATTATCATTTTCTTCGGGACTTAATAAACTTAATACAGCATTTACAACTTCGTTTCCATAAGTTTTTGACAGTCGTCCTGTTATTCGACCTATGCCCTTAGCAGCTGAATATCTGTATAAATAAAATGTTTAAATAATAATTAAAAAACAATTTATAATTTCAATTATATACCTAACAATAATATCGGTGTCTTTCAAACCCTCCATTAATTCTTGTATGATGTCTTCCAAAAGAGGAGAAACATCATCATCATCATCATCATCATCATCATCTACGTTATGTACAACATTTTTTTCAAGTGTTCTAGTTTCAGTACTCAGTAAATTCTTTTCCAATGATCTAGTACCACGATCGTAGCGCCAAGCCGCAATTCGAACTTTTAGTAATGTTAAACCTTTATAAATAGAACATGATTTTAAAATTAGTAATAATAATAGCAAACATATTTAAAATACAAACCAGCTCTTTGTACAATTTTCATATAATATTTTCGTGTCAATCTTAATGAGTCACTTTTACATTGTGATTGTTTTAGGCATTCAAAAATGTCTTCTACAAATTGTTGAGCATCCTCTCGTCTAGCAGCTTTAAAAATGGCAGCAATACTACTCATTGCACCAAGCCTCTCCCACCGAGTCGCTTTTTTACCTGATATTTTCTATAAGTACATAATATATAGAGTATAAAAAAATCTAATATTAATAATTCAATTTTTTCTAAATACATACTTACCGATTTTACCCAATCTAGAAAAATCGAAAGATGAGATTCTTTTACATCAGATCGTGTAAATAGACGAGTAGCTAAAACTGTAGCCATATCTCTACAAGCATCACCAGAACTTAAATATTTCATTACTACATCAACCAACCTAAATAATAGGACATTTTTTTTTAATAATATTGGATAGAATAATGTTTAAATATAAGACATTTATTATTTATTATTATTTTTTATTTTTTTTTTACAAACCTTTGTAAAGTAGTTTTACTCTCCAGATGCATTGTTCCATCTAATTTACGCATATCAAATGGTATGATAACAATAATAGAAAGCCACAATAAAAGACAGTATCGAGTTTCCCAAGAATTGTGATCAGATTCATTTTGTTCTTCTAACATTTTTAAAACTTTTTCTAAATCAGAAACCTTGAAATATTAAAATAATTGTAAATTAGTATCTTATAACAAGTACAATATTTTAGTTTTTTAATTTATGTAACCTTACCTCATGTGGTAAATTTTGCAAAACAACTTTATAACCTCTAACACTAACTATTAGAAATAAATAGCGAAATGTTTTATGTTTTAATTGTGATGGTTTTGTAGTATCTCGCACAATAGATAAAATTTTTTCTAGTATTTCACACAAATAGGGATCAATCAAATGAGGTTGTTCTGTATATTGAGTAAGTATGTATTTAAATTGTTCATATGACTTTTCACTTTGACTGTCATTTGTATAAATTTCTGGTAATTCATCAATAAATCCAAGAACTTGTTTCCATTCTGTAAAAAGTACTAAACAGCAACCCAATCCAACGCCTTCACTAGTATCTTCATATAAATCTGACGTGGAATTAACAGGCAAACCCATTCTAATATAAAAATTATTTAAGAAAATTAGTATGGTAAACAAATAACATAGGTATTATTTTAACTAAAATATATAAATAATTAAATATGAAAGTTGCTGATTGAAATAAAAAGTAAACTTATAGTTACTATCTATAATAATACATATGAGAAAATATTTTATCATTTTAACTTTTAATATTTTTTTTTAAATAATTTGTCTATTATTATTTGTACTTGTATAAAATACTAATTAACTTTTAAAATTACCTACCTTAACAAATTGTATTATGCTTATTTTTTCTACAATACACGTTTTGAATGGTTTGATCGCATTAATTATAAAAATGTGACATTTACTTTTAACAATAGGAGAATAAGCATTTACCATAGATAACTGCTATATTCCTACATATAGAATAAAAACTGAAAAAAAAAAGTCACAAGAAAATAGAAAATATGTGAAAAAAAAACATCCCCATATATAATTATTTTCCTTATCAGTTAACATTATTGATAAAACCAAAAACTATAGATACCGAAATACCGGAAGCTTTAAAATACACAGTGCACCAGAATATTAATGGTTGCCTATTAGATAGCTCCTTAAACATACATATTTCTCGTGGTAAGACAAGAGAAATGCATATGTTTAAAGGCGAGAGTATAGACAACTGGTACTGAAATGTAGTACAAAATAGGTACCAGTGTCCCCGAAAAATGCAATCAGTTTCATACTTAGAAACATAATAAGCATAGGCGTGTACAGGTCCTCTTAGTAGGGGAGGCAACGATTATTGAAACCAAACCTTACACAAAAATCATACGCACAAATAGTCCAAATATTTTTGGAAGGACCTTAAGCCCCCGTCAATACAATATTGATTTTATTTACTTAGTGTTTTACTTGATGAACGCTTTATTTTAGGAGGCTTGGTTGACTTTTCGGAAGAGAGGGGAGGGGTTGAAATCATCCAAAGGCCCCCGCGTTTATTTGTACCAATGCACGAAGTTAAGGTTACTACGTTAGGGTTTAATATTTTAGAAGAAAAAAAATGTGTGTCTAATTTGTTTTTTTTTAAATATTTAAGCGAAAAATTTCGCAGGAGAGACAGCCGCCTCTTCTGTCTCCCCCTTAAGCAGTACACGCGCTTATGATAGTAAGATAGTAGTATATTATGTGACTGACTATGACATGCTGTGTATACATATATAAATATACTTTATAGAGAGCCTGGATCAAGTTAAAGCATCTATATTTTAAGGCCCTTTAACTGTGTATTAACTGTGTGGGTAGTGGGCACTAGCGAACTCTGTCCGGCAATGATGCAAAAACTAAAATTTTAAACAATAAAACATATTATAGAATTTAATGTACAAAAATATGAGGGTGAAAATTACAGTAAATGACATCAGTGTTACCCAATGCCGTAGCCAAGGGGGTGGGAGACCTTTCCCGATTTTTTTTTTTTATTATGTAATGTAACTTATATAAATTCGTTATGTTAATACAATTTATTATTAGTAGTACTATAATAAGTATTATAAAATGTATTGTTTTATATTATTATGTATAATTTACACGTACCTATATTATATTCTCGTATAAGACTACAAAATTTATTTTAACTTTACGTTTTAAAACTAAGAAAGGTTAAATAATAAGTGATAAGGGAATAAGGGAGTCAGAAAAATAACAAGAGATAAATATTCTAGTCTAATAAAAACTACACTAAAAATTAGGTGCCTCTCCTTCCCTGAAAATGTTTTCCTAGCTACAGTACTGGCGTTACCTATAATTGAATTTAGATCCTAACAAATACTACTGGTAACTTATAGTTTAAACCCAATTTAAATTCCCAAACATTTTTAAAAAATACTCTAAAAATGCATTTTAATAAAATACAACTGTAATGAATTATATTAAATTACCAAAATGCTAAAAATAGCCCTAGAAATTGAAAAACAGCAAAAAATACGAAATGCAAGTTTCACTGTTGCTGTTATTACAAAAAAGTACAAACACTTTTGTTTCCCCAACACGTTTTTGAGGGAGAGGGCAACATTATGTACGTACCAGTTTGAGTAAGACGATATAACATAATTGTTAAAAAAATTAAAAAAGATAAAGACGTTATCGAAATCATAAATGGAACGATTGACGATCTATAATTATGAAGAATACCTAAAACAAAATTTTGTAAGATAGCATTTAAAATTACCTAAATTTAAACTATTAATTTGTAATATATAAAAATATTATCACTTAAAATTTAAAAAATACGGACATACTTTGCATGTGGGCCACTGGATTAGGTGAGAAGTTGGGAAGGTAGTAGAAAGAAAATGTATTGTATATCAAAAACAAATTTATTACTTGCAGACATTAAAAGATTAGCCGGTGAGTTGAGAATATTATTTGTATGGGAAAACAATTAATAGAAAGGTTTTTGGATCTCTTGTATTTAGGAAATGTATTTTGAATTGAATAAAAGAGAGCATTTCAGGGCAATCAATAGTCCATAGTATTAAATTATGTAGGAATTTTGAAAGTAAGGATGAACTCTTGTCAATGAGTGAAGATAAATTAAGGAAGTTAAGAACATTTTGTTATGATTCGTGAGGTCTAATAATGTTAAATTTGAAGAACACTTAGTGTAGAAAATTACGCTATGAATATACATTATATATGACATATTATGGTAAAATAATAGCATACGCAGGAACATCTTCTTTAATAATATTAGTTTAATATTGTACCTATTTTCACGTTTTTTCCTCCATTTTATCCCATTTATTGGGAAAACTCCTGGGAAAATCAAAAAAATTACCTTTGTAAATTACTTTTCCAGTCAGATTTCCTTTAGAAAAAAGTGCTATCATTGTAAATCGGAGTGAAATTGCTGATAGAAAAGTTGTCCACAGAAAAAAAAAAGTCATAACATTTTTTACTAACACCTACATTTCGTACAATTTTTGTGTTAATATGTTTGACATTTCTAGACATAGTAAAATTTTAATTGTTATAAAAATGAATAATTAATATTCAGGGCGTAAACGATTTCATTATTTAAATTTTTTCTATTTTTGTTTTTTACCAGAAATTTGTCTCCGAATTTCGAAAGTAACATTTTTTGGTATTGCTTGTGTGTTAACAATTAGATATTAGATACATATCAAGTTGAAACTTTAATGTTCAATGGAGACCTTCCTATTCTAAATGTTACAAAATATTCAATGAATTGAACAAATCTAATAAGGACCTAAAGTAAAATTATCAAAATTATTCAAATTAAAGTACTGAATGTACTAACTACACATTTTTTCAAATATTATTTTTTTCGATTTGCTACTCTAATATTTTGAAACCAAAAAAATAATATGATATGGGTATATGTGGTCAGGAACTTAGTCAGGTTTTTATTCTTTTTTGGGTCAGGAAGCGAGAGGGTTGAGCCACACATATAATTTATTACCGACTACCAATAATTGTACCAATAATCTGATTTTTCGGTGAGAAGATTTTATTTCAAGCTACGTGCCTGTACTTGATTCTTTGTTGATCTTCCATTTTTTTTTTTGACCTACGCTTTTCAATATTTTTGTCATGATATCTGAACTCCCAACAGTCAACACAGCAATGCTACAAATTAGCAAATTTGCTGTGCTAGATTGTTTATAGACGACACCGTAAGTAGTTACGCCACAAAACGCGTTCGTAGAGTTATCAATAAAATGGAAACTTGTTTAGAATTCCTACTGGATTATCTAATACAAGTAGGACACAGGTAAGTATATAAAAAATAAATTATATACATTATAATATTATAAATGATTTAAATATTTTTTTTTTTGGACCTCAGTTCGTTCAACATTTCGTTACAACTAGAATTTAACAAAATTGTGTAAATAACTAATCACATTAATTCATGATAAATTACCTCTGACTTATAAGTAAGTACTTAAATTATATAAATCATCTATGTATTTATTATAATTTTATAGTAAACTAGACATCAATTATATTCAAGTTTGTTTATCTTTAGTTTTTGGATTCGTTAACCGTCGTAAAACTCGTAAAAGTACTTTGAAAATTAAACAATATAATAATCCGAACATAACTATGACAGATAGTAAAATAACAAATAATATATCTATTAAGTAATATTGATACCATGGCATTCCAACAGCAGCAGACCGAAGATGTGGTGCCCCTTTATGTCTAATGACGTATTCTGTCCAATACACAGCTGTCTCTAACGGAGACATCGGTCGATCACGAAAAGCGTCTGATAATTCTTTTGCTTTTTGTTTGTATCTATATTTCAGAAATTTAGTCGGTATTGGAGTGCAAAATAAAAATAAATACTAATTATAAACATTTTACTAAACGTAAATATTTCATAGGAGACACTTACATAGGATTTGTGAGCATTAATTTTAGTTTAGTAGAAATCTCATCTTCATTCAAATTATAGTAATACATCATTTCTGCAGATCCTTTGTCTACAACGGCTTTAATATTAGTCATTTGATCGCCGAAAATTGGCATTGACAAAATTGGTACACCTTCGTATACAGCTTCGGTGGTACCCAGTAAGCCACCATGGGAGATAAAAAGCTTAACATTAGGATGAGCTGTAAGCAAATAAATAAACAGAAAATTTATTTTTTCAAAACAATATAGATATATATATTACAAAATTAGTGAATTATATTTTAGGTTAAATTTACATTATGTAGGCTAAATATAAAATAAAAGTAAATGTATTAATAATGAAAGTAAATAAATATATAAATACAAATTTTATATATAAAAATAAAATAAATAAATGAATTAATGCGTCGCCTAGAGTATTATGATAAATGTAAATTTTGACTCTGTGAATGTGTTTTACATTTTGACTGTGATATACCTGATTATGCATTTTTAATTCGAAACCGGTCGTATAATACACCTATCATAATACTCCAGGCAACACATTGATTCCTTTATTTATTTTATTTTTATAAATATATTTTTTATTTACATATTTATTTACTTTATTTATTTACGAGTATTAACCATTTCAATAATTTTGTTTTTACTTTATTATTTTATAATTTGTTAATAATTGTAAAATGTATCCTACAGAAATTGTCTTATTAATGGCACAAAGAAATACAGGCCAAGATGATTGCATTATATTATTTGTTGTTTTGTTTTAAATTTATAATTTGAAATTTAAAACTATGTAATATATAAGATAACAAGTTGTTTAAAAGTATATTTGTGTAGAACGAATAGAACGATGCGTAAGGTTAAATTCAATCAGCACACGTCAGATAAGTTTGAAGCCAAGAGATGTGTTGTCACCAATATGACATTATTCTTCAATATAACTCTATATACAGACATACAGTCAAACACAAGAATCATGGATGATAAAACATTGTAAGAAAGCCCAGAATACAAGCATAGGCAGATGACAAAATAGCATCATCATATTATTTATTTAAAGATCAATTAATTGTCAAGAAATAAAAACTAGTAGGTACTAAGAAACTTATAAAGAATAGTAAAAATATTAAACAAAACTATAAATGAGAGAATATCCAATTTTAAAAAATTACATAAGTTTAAGTATTTGAGATAAATTACATAAACAACGACCAGCAAAAAATTAGAATAAGCACAGCTGCGGCGAATAAGTGATATATGTAGGTAACAAACTATTGTATTTGGTTCTTCAAATAAAAATAAGTATCACTTGAATCAAAAACTATACTAGGTATGTACAAAGTCATTATAGGACTATTATCTTATAATTGTGGGATATATGACCTGACAAGTCGACAATGAAAGATGACGTAGAAAAAAAAAGCTGTCTTAGGATAATGGAGACGGGTGCAGCCACTGTTGGTGAAAAATTGGGAAGGTAGGATATAGAGGGAAAATTAATTTGTATGTGCAAACAATGATAAATCATTGACTACTAAAAACGATTCTGAGCGGAGTTCATTTGATAGTGATACTTTGTCAAACAAATATATGTCATATTATGACAAAATAATTAGATAAACATTATGTATTATCTTTAATAATATTTGTTTAATATAGTAATGATTTTCCTGGTTTTCCCGTGTTTTTTCACGGTTTTTCATATTTACTGGGAAAACTCTTAGTAAAATCGAAAAAACCACTCTAAAGTATCTGCCTAGTCAGATTTTCTTTTAGAAAAAGTGCTATCATTGAAAACCGGAGCAAGATTTCTGGTAGAATTTTTGCCCACAGTTTAAAAATAAAACAATAAAAAGTAAAAAAAAAAATAAACATCTTTGTAAAACCAATACATCCTTTGCTACACTCAGAATCTAAAAGAACTGATACCATTGATGTGTGTGTCACTGATGTCGGTCGGAATTTGGAAAAGTACGATATATAAAGTTATTTAATTTATAACTCCAGCAAAGAAAAATCAGTTCTGAGCAAAGCTCGTTTATACATGATTTGTGAGGCCATAATATTTATGATTTTCTTCAAAATTTGATCTTAAAATACAATTATTAAAAAAAATTGTTATGTACATTACACACATTTTTTTTTGACCACTAAGCAAAACTTATAATTAACCTTCTGTTAAATTTCAAGAATTTCTACTTGATCAAATAATGATATCCATCATATAGTACATATGTACTTAACAAATAAAAACTACGTACAAATCTCGTAAACATAAAATGCTTACAAATAGCTCAAAAATCGTCAAATGTTTTTAAAACTGTACCACGTTTAGAAAAGGCATTTACGATTTCTTTCGAAATGTTAAGTCTATAAATATTTTTAATTGACAAAAAAAATCAAAATTAAAATTAATGAAACCATTATTTCCATAAATTTTCCCATTCTTTCTATGTTTTTCTTTCAATTTTGCTCAATTATTTAAAAATCTACTTGAAAAATCAAAAATGCGACTCTTATTCACTAACTAGATTAAACATTTAACAAAAAAAATCTTCTGTTTTTTTCAATTGATGCAATATTTCTGATAGAAAATATAAACCGTAAACATTTAAAACAATGGAATCCTTAACATTGTAAATTTATCAGTTTTCATTTTTCACCCATTTCCGGTTTTTCTCAATTATCATGAAAACGACTTTGAAAATCAAAAACGAATTACTTCAGAGCGACTAAATCCAAAATGTAATAAAAAAAGTTCTCTAGGCATTTTTTGATTAAAGCAATATTTCAAGTAGGAGACATAATTCGCAAAAATTAATAATGTATAGATGTAGTAACAATTTAAGTAATTACTAAAAGTAGAAAACATTAAATGGTTATACATTTTAATATCTATAAAATTTAAACGAATGTGTAAATATTTACCTAAAATATCTCTTTGAGGCATCCATTTACGTATCATAACATTAGATGGTTTATCGGGAAATTCTCCTTCCCATTTCCATAGTACTCGCTGAGGAATTGTTTTAAAGACATTTAAAAACATCTGCCTTTTTTCAATGGAAAATGTTTCACCTCGTAATAGACTGCCCATGCAGAAATAAATAACTCCGTGCTCGGCTTCATCAATAAATTGTTGAATATCCTACAATATAAATAAATACATTTTTATTGAATGATACAAAATAGAATGGGTAATTATTTTAATACTTTGTAAACTATTGTATACAGAATGTCATACGAAGATGTTATCATCGCAATATCTTGGAAAGTATATTAACTTTTTTCGTAATAGTAATTGTGTATGTTCTTATTTTACACAACTAATTCGAAAATGCTACATCACCACGACGGAGTATTAGTTAAAATATATTTTAGAGTTGACATTTTTGATTTCCGTCAACCTGTTGATAAGATATTCCACTTTTAAGTTTGGGTTGGGGGAGTATAGCAGAGCACTATTCAAACGCCGTGTGCTGTACTGCCACACATATGATCCTCGACTACTCTCCCCCAACCCAAACTTAGGAGTAGAATATCTCGTCAACGAGTTGACAAAAAATAAAAATTTCAACACCAAAATGTATTTAAACTAATAATCCGTCTATTTATGAAATTTTCAATATAGACTGTCATTTAAAAAGTAGATAGTCAGTATACCCCTAAAAATAAGGCTGACAAAATATAATGGTAATTTAACATGTTAAAGCTACCTACTTGTTTATTAAGTTTTAAAAACAAAATTACTAAAAAAGTTAATACTTTCCAACTTTCCAAGATATTGCATATTATCTTCATGAGACATTCTATATATATAATTATATAATATTCCTTGTGATATGTTCGAACCTCTGTCAGAGGTTTTGGTGGTTTAATGTGCAAACCACCAACTTCAATAACATTGGGGGGTAAGGGCCTACCCCCCCAAACAGTATAGTGCGTGTTAACAAACAAAAAACTAGTTTTCAACACTAACTCGCTTAATCGAGACGAAGATTTATAGTATTTCGATGCGATTCTCTGCGAGGGAATTGAAGAGTCAGTATAATATTTATAAAAAGCTATAAATCGTAATAACGTGTTGTATGTTCGTTCCGCGAAATCCATATGTGTCCCGTAAGGGGTCATTAGAACTGGTATATATGCGGGATGATTAGACGTTCCCATGCGATCTGCGGACCATACAAATATCGGGGACGTAGTCCATGCGATAAACGGGGCTTTGAATCGTTCTACGAGTGCCAGGTAAAGATCCGTATTACACGTTTCAGTCACTATTAAATCGTAAGTATCTTCTGGTTGGGTGTATAATTGGCGCAATACGTTGGACTGAGCATACGTTTCTCCATTCATTACCATGTAAAAGACGTGTTTGTAACTGTTCAAAATAGAATGCGAATACATACGGTCCATTGTCAGGTAGTTTGGGTTCAACAAAGACGTATTATTGTTGATTTTGATTCGTTTGTATTTTTCAGAAGCAATATCGGGAAAATGTGAATATACGGTCACGTTATGGCCGCGGCGATGAAGTTCGGACATGTACGAGTCAAAAACTATTTGATGACTTGGGGCTTCGATTGGAAAAACGCCTAAAACGTTTGCGCACAAAGCTTCATGATAAAAAAAAAGAAGCACATAAATATATAATGCAATGAGAAGTAAACACTTCATTTTTAATGATCGTATTAGGTATGTATAATATGTAAGTACTTATAATATGCAATGTATAGCCGAACAATGGGTATTACTGTAATAAAAATAATTGTATGTATAAAAGATTATTTTATACACAGCTGTAGACACTAGAGTAACAATTTTAAACGCTATACTGATAAGATAAAGAAAAATAATTGTTCGTTTAACTGATACAGTGGTAGTAATATAATAATTATTAATAATCCATATCGGTGTAGCTTTAATTTTAATTGTTTTTTTATGTGTCATATAATGATTAAATGAACATAATAGATAACTTGTCTATTACTTATACCTAATAACGAAATGTATTATAATTAGAGCACGATTTGAATTTTGAGAAAGGAGAGAGTGTAATTTAAAAAAAAAAATGTATGCAATTTTTTTGGAAAAATAGTAAGGGTGGGCCTTGAAACTAACACTATGTATATTTGAAATTCATCGCCTTGGCTTCGATTGGGGGAAGGGTCTGTATGATGGGTGTTCAAAACTAAAAAATCCACCGTCCTGCAAAACAACATGGAAAACTCCATATAGAAATTCAACCCAATTTTTACCCGACTTTAATCCTGTTAAGCAACTGATATAATTATAAAATTTGAGTTCATTACGTCTAGTAGTGGGAGTGTTAAATGCGTGGGCGCACTTTCACCACTCAAAGTGTTAAAAGTATCTAAAAGTAAAGGGGGGAAAGGTTAAATATCACTTCCAATAAGGTTATTATATATTTATAATATACAAATATATAGTCTTTATTTTCAAGGAAAATTAGACAAAAAGATGACTCCCTCTAAGAAAATATGACAATTATTTCAAAAAATGTCGAAGATATTTCGATGGGAAGAGTAGACAATAATTTTTCTGAACTTAAAACCCCGGATCGCAATGATCCGGAACGTAATAATGTACCAATGGTTTCAAAATCTTTCGAATTGAGAACGTCGTTTCTTATTACTCGAGAAGAAGTGATAGCTAAGATACCATTTATTTTATACTCATGAAAATATTTTAGAAACCATTGATATTTTCCCGGAATAATACGATTATTGCATTCCGGATTTTTGTAGCCCTCCAGAGTGGAGTTTTGAAATATACCCTGATACCCATTAACATTATTGACAATAAATACACTTGCAAAGTATAAGTAAATTATTAATTAAGTACCTACCTAATAAAAGAACATTTCATAATAATATGCTTGTTATCGTTGACGTATAAATTAAACATAAATACTTGTATAATAATTATTGTACATCACAAGCGTGTTCATAAACAGACGTTATCCACTTACTGTTGATAACGGCTTAATTGGTCGTATATGTATACCTCCGACTTCAATAACAGCTGGTACCAACGGTCTAGATTCAAATAAAGTGAAATGAGTGTTGACCAAAAACAAACTAGCGTTTAAAACTAATTGGCTTAATGAAACGTCCGTGTTATATAAGCGATTGATAATTTTTTCATCTCTTCTTCGACATAAAAATTTGTAACCCAACAATTGTACGGCATTGGAAACCGTGTTCATTAGCCTATTGTAAAAATTCATTTTTGGCGGTAAGCTTGTTAATGGCGAAGGGTTAATCGCTAACGAGTACGGTTGCCCGACCGCATGTTGATTCCAAGGTAACATATTGCAAGTACTCGTCAGTATAAAAGGTACGTTGAATTTTAATGCAAAAGCCATCGATAATTCGTGATTGAAATGCTCTGCAATAAGTAAATCATAATTAGTAGAACTATTCATCAAATTGTTTACACTATCCAATGTTAATATAGGTTCAATTGATTTTCCGCTATTGTAAAAGAATCGAATTATTTTAACTGAAAGATGTATGTCGTTCAAATATGTTATTTCCAAGTGGCTAATATTTCGTTTGTTATTGTAAATAGCCATAGTTCCCTTAATCGAAATGTCAGTGATGTTCGGGTGTTCTGAACGATAATTACTGATGACAGTGACATTGTGCCCTACATTAGCGAGTTCTTGAATATACGGCAAATGAACCAAATGATGACTGTAACAATGATGAGGGAACACGGCTAAGATGTTGGCTGTATACGCTGGACGAACTATAGTAACGGTTATAATTGCCGCACTTATCAACAAAACCATTATCATAGACATTATCAATTATAATTTATAATATTAAAACATAAGAAAACAATTACTACTAATGATTCGCTATTTAAAACATAATAACCTATACTCAATGCACATTGTTACTATTTGATATAATATGGGTTTGTAATAGAACATTTTTTTTAGAATCGATTTCTTCTTCCACTTTGCGTTTATCATTCGAATAATATTTATATTACTAATTCATAATTCGTAATTTTATCTGCAGATAATTGGGAATCGGATTCTATAAGTAGGTATGTACTCGTAGCTCGTACAACTTTATGTATTTATCTATATTACCTATTTAATATTTATGTAGCTACCTTAAACTCAATAATAATAAAACTAATGTATAGGTACTTATTTATTTTATAATAACCAATAGTTATTGTATCAAAAATAAAATAGACATTGAAAATAATAATTAAATAAGTGCTGAAAAATTAAACCAAAATCCATAGGTAGAGGTTTATGAATCAAACCGACCCATAAAACAAATTATAGGCACAAATAGAATACAATTTTTGGAGGTTAGAACAATGTATACATTAAAATATTTTATGAGGGACTACTCTCCCTCCAATTATTAACCAAATCTCTAGCTCTGGGTTGCAGCTAAAGAATCAAATATAAACAAAATTCAAACTTTACAAAACATAATGACCTCCATATAAAAACAATTATTGAAAAAAGAAAAACATTTTACAATAAATTTTTTTCCAATATTTCCATGCCATTACAATCAACTTGTAAAAAATCTATTCGTTCCAATTTCCAAACCTTCCTGGAAATCACCGTTGCAGATTAAAAAGAACATGTTCCTGCGACCTCCTAAAATAAGTAAAAATGATTTAGGCGCTTTCCTAATTATTAATACATAACAGCTATGGTGTCACTAATGAGTGGCACCTTTAATCATGATGTTCACGGCCTTTCATTTACTCTTCAGACAGTGGCGGATATAGAATTTTTTTTTTTGGGGGGAGGGGGCATAATTTTGCATAATTTAAAATAAAAACAATGAACATTAAATATAAAATAAAGATGAGATTACAATCAGGTCATTGTATTGACTGTCGTAACAATTGGTCTAACCGCAATTTGAACGATGATATATATTCATTATTAATTCATATTATTACAATTATATATATAGTATAACTTTCTAGGGACTCTAGGGGAACCCGGACCTTCTCAGTCTTCCTTGAATCCACCACTGTCCTCAAATATACGTATTGTGCTTTAATGTATAGATTGTATATAATACAATTTAAAAAAATAAATATATACAGAGTGGTTCATTAAACTTAATAAATCATTAGTCACAGATATAAATTAAATAACCTTATATAATACATACAAGTATAGCGTGATTACAATTGAGATAAGAATACAGTGTCCTCAGTCATCTCTAGGAAAACAGATTGAAAAAATGTCGGTTTACTATCACATACGTAAAATCAAAGAACTGTAAATCGATGAGTATCATGAGGACGTGGTAATTATCATCTATTATAGTCGTTATCATTACTAAATAAACATTTAATAGTTTGGAATTATTTATAGATTTGAAATATAGAAAATTTAATGGGTACAAATTAATAGTATTGCACCCTCTCAAAAATTCAAGGGGATGGAAGTGCACCCCCTAGCATTCCCATGATTACGCCCATGGTGTGGAGTATGTCCGTCTTTTTCATTAAATTTTAGTTCCTACAATAAACTTCAATAAAGAATTTAAATTTTTATTGCAATAAATAAACAAAACATTTTTTTTTTTTTTTTAAATATTTAGGTTTACTAACAAATATGGTGAGCACTTGGCAAAAAATTCACTATATATATTATTATAAATATTTAAGAAAAACGACTTTTAGGAGGGATACGTCACATTCATCCCCCCGTTTGACAACCCCAGGTATGTATTTAGTTATGACATTGATGGTGTCAAACTGTAGCGGGGATTGAACAATTTAGAAAATGAAATTGATAAAAAAACAGTTTACAAACTTTGATGACACAAAGTCGATTATCAGGTTTTGCTGTTTTAAGGATAGAAATGTACATTGACTATTCGACTTTTCTTTTTTCTCTATGTAAATAACTTTTCGAAAAGAAATCTTGCTCCAGTGATGTAGTCACTAAAAAAAAATCTTAAGTATTCGACAATTATAAATTAAAGGGGTGTTTAGGGTCAATTAACTACCCCCCCACCAAAAAAAAAAAAAAAACTTTTATTTGCATTCAAAAATTGAATTGTGACACAAGGATATCGTTAGATAGGTATCATAATTTTAAGAAATATTACGCGTAATATAATTAAATACCTAACATTATATTGGTATAGGTAACATTTCCTATAGATAACTATAACTATAACTAACGAAATATGTACCTATCGCTTGCATTAAAACTTTCAAGTTGAAATCACATTATACCCATTTACATATCCTAATTAATAGATATATAATTATATTATGCCTATGCATCAGCGGTTATCATTTGCACACCGTCCATTTACCTCGCACCGACATAATTTGTGCATCAATAAATCAAACAATATAAGTAAAAAAAACTAATAACAAAAATAAAAATACTGAAAAATATAAAAATTGCATATAATTTATTTAAGTCTTAGTATTTAGTATCTAGCAGTATTAGTATCTAGTACTTATAATAGTTACATTAAAATATGCCGTTTAGCGTATCAACTAGATATTTTTACATATTTTTAACTAAAATGTTTACGGCTTATGTTTTCTACCATAAATACTGCTAATAGAAAAACGACAAAATACTTTTTTTGATGTATTTTTAATCTAGGTCGTAAATAAGTATTCAATATTTAATTTAGTTAATGGCCAAGAAAATCATGTTTTGATTTTCTTTGTAGTATTTATTAATTGAACAAAACCGAAAAACACGTAGAAAGAACAGGAAAATTTACAAAAATAATTTTTTATTATTTTAAATTTAGTTTTTTTATTGTTATTCGGTTAAAAATATTCGTAACAACTTGGAATTTTTTAAAAAAAACTTAAATTTACTTTTTCTAGATGGGGCTAAATTTTCAAAAATTTGAAAAATTGTTGAGACATTTTAATTTTACTAGTTTTTTATGTAATTTTTATTTGGTAGATACTCTGTGGATTCATTTGTTAAACTAAAAAGAAATGTTTGACAATTTAACAGGAGGCTCATTATAAGTTATACTTAGTGGTAACAAGAAAAAGTTGAATTTAATGTAATATTTTTTTTTTATAAGAATTTTAATATCAAATTTTGACGAAAATCGTAAATATTACAGCATTTCAAAATAAGTCTAACCAAATTTTCGTCCGAATCGTTTTTCGTTAGCAATGGTTTATCGTTGGTCACAGGTATAAACTAAATAACTTTATGTACACCACCTTCCTACCGCGCACCTAAAAAAGTGGCCGTACCCATCCCTAGTACCAGCTATTTATATAACTTTTTGGGGCCGTGGACAACCAATAAAATAATATTGCCATTTAGGTCCACGGACTACCGATTGGAAACCACTGCATATTATAGACTATATATATATATATATATATATATATATATATACTGCATATTATATACATTGTGAGTTGGATATTAATTTTTGAAAATTGTAGTTTTAATATTACCCGTGTGAAATTGTTCATTTATTTCTATGGTAATTTGTTATACATTTGATCATTTTTATGATTTATGACTATAATATAATATAAAGAATCCTGGGAACATGAACTATAAACCATATTTCTTAATATCTTAACAGTGGTAAAGTACCGATAAAGTGCAAAGTTGTTAATAGGTAGCTAATTTGTAAATTATTATTAAAATATCAATACAAGTAATAATATAAAATGCTTGATAATTATTTCTGTTGATTCGCAATATTAATTTATATGATTTTTCTTACATAGGTATATGTTTATTAGATGATTGTATTTTTTAAGACTATAGATCAAAATAAACAATAAGTAAAATTGGTTTCGTAACTTTATATAATACGCACATGCATAATAACACGTGTAATAAAACATAGAAAAAACAATTGTGTGTGTTTAATTATTTTAGCTGTATATCCATTGATTAATTGGCAAGTGTTTGATATTTGTTCACTATATTTGCATTATAATACTACTCGTTAGTTTAAAAGTGTGTTGATTTAATTTCAAAATCCAAAAATTGATTAGTAACTATAAATTTTGTAAAACGAAACGTCATTTTAAATGATTTGCTAATGTCAGTAAAAAACAATTTATCACTAAATAAGCTAGTTGATATCTTATAAAAAAAACAATATCAAGTAATTTTTAAATACATATAATATACATCGTGAATATTATCTATTATTTAAAGTAATACATCCAAGTATAATAGCACTTTAGGATGGATCGACGAATGCATCTACCAATTAATTATTGTAATATTTTAATATGAGCTCACCGCGGGATCAATATTTGAGAACGGTCACTTCTAACATACGGACATTTAGGATATTTTTTCATCACCTCATCATTATTGTCTGTACACCTATCGAAGTTAATAAGTCAATTATAGTGATGGGGTAAATTACATTAAACGGCTATATAAATTTGATACCCATTTGAAAGGTCAGGAATTTAGGAAAACACAATACCTATGTATACAAGGTAAGTAATCGATAATCAATAATTTATTTATTTGTTAATAATAAATAGGGCGTCGGAGGACAAGGCGTACCGGCATTGTGTAAAGCTCGACTATGAAGAACAAAAAAGTATAGCTATTGTAGTTCGTCACCCTATAATAATCCATATTATATAATACAAAATGAAAAAAATGTATGTACATTACGTAATTACAGCTGTAACTATTACTTTACTGTTCGTCCGTTCTAAAATTAAATGTATAAGCAAGAAAAATTGGGGTGCAATCTATTTTGTTAATCTAAATTAGGGTATAGATAAAGACACAATAATATAGCTATGATGAGTATTTATAATGAAACCTGCAATAGAAAAGTTTAAACGATAAAGGACACCTAATTAATCGACCGTGTGTTAAACGATCGTGTACTATGTACATGTAATATGTATATATATATGTCTCGGTAAATTATTATTAGAAACTTCTAATAATAAGTTTTGTCGGTCAAGTGACTTATGGATCACCCTGCACTTCTGATGAAAAAATAAACTATGTTCAACTCACACATAATACAATTATTTTCATAGTTAGCTAGAGAATGTAATATATACAGAGTGATTATTTTGTCATGCACCAGCAATTGTTTCCGAGGATTTTAAGTGGAATTTTTGATTTCTGTTTTGTTTTATGGAATCGGTTAAAGTTTATTTTAAACCCATTTTTAATTTTTTACCCCAATTCCGTATACCTACTTAATTATACAATAACTATACTTTAGATTTCCAAATAGGAATTCCTCCCCTTTTTGAACAAAGATTTGAATAATTTGAATAGAGAATATTTTTTCTAGAAATGTTAATATGCATAATACTAATATCAGATTTACCATTTATGAGTTATAAAAGTTTAAAGTTTAGATCGGAGGAGTAAGGAAGGGTAATAATAATTACCTATCTATAACCGTTCCCTACTCTTCCAGTCTCAACTTTAAACTATTATAACTCATTAACGGTAAATCTGATATTAGTATTATGTATATCAACATTTCTAGAAAAATATTCTCTATTCAAATTGGTGTTCAAAAAGAGGGAAGGAGTTCCTATTTAAAAATCAAAAGTATGTGCTTATTTAAGGGTTATGGAGTAGGGATAAAAAATTTAAAATGGTTTTAAAATAAAGCTTAAAAGATTTCATAATGATTAGAAAAAACAGAAATCGAATTGACTTAAAATCCTCTGAGATAATTACTGGTTCAAGATAAAAAAAATCATTCTTTATACATTAGCGCACATTCAGTCTCAAAATGGGAATGCTAAAATTATTTACGATAGGGTATGATGAGAGGGGGTTACCCCCCACCATCAACCTATTCGACAAAATAAAACTACATATTATACTTGCACATTAAATAAAAGGAATTGAAACAATGAAATCCTATTTTCATTAATGAATCTTTCATTGCCTAATAAATAATCGACAAGGGATGGATTATAAATATGAAAACAATTAACATAAATTTACACAATATAATATAATATAATATAAATACGATGTAATGTTAATATATTATGTATAATATAAATTAACACTTAATATTGTAACAGTAATATTACTTATCCCATATTTGAGTATTATATTTAGCTCAAAATCTAGGGGTGCTAAATTTAGATTTAGGGGTGCCAAGCACCCTCTGTCGCCCCGAGTACGCGCAAATGCATATACAGTGTAATATTATACTGGTATACCTATACAATTATTATCTTTATATTATTAGTACATTTTTTTATTTATATATTTTGTTTTTTTAGAGAGAAAATGTTTCATTAAAAGGTATTGTAAAATAGCTAGAGGTACCTACTAACCTTTGGCAAATCTGCCGGCGGTTTCATATGCATTCCGCCGACTTCCAATACGGCGGGTACAGTGGGTGACACCCCGTTAATACTCCAATGCGTATTGACCAATATCAAACTTGCGTTTGACGCGAATTCGTCCAGAGAAATATCTACACCGAGGTGTTTTTTTATCACGTGTTGGCTCCAGGGTCGATTCGTTGTCCTGAACATAACTATGGACACGTGTGATATCAACGTGTTGATCAGTCGCTGGACGAAATCCATGCGTTCCGACAAACCGCTGAACACGGACGGCCTGTACGCGGTCTGTTGTGGTTGACCGAACAGGTCCATGGACCACGGTATCAACGGGCAGCTGCTGAGCAACACGAAAGGTGCGCGGTACTTGGCTGCGAAACCGAGCGGTAACTCGCTGTTGAAATGTTCGGCGATGACCAGATCGAACGCGGCGTCCGGGTCATCCAGCAACCGTTTCACGGCCGGCACGCCGAACATACTCTCCGTGGACTTTGCCAAGTTGTACAGTATATCCATGTCCCTCCACATGCTGGAAAATCCGAACGCCGTGTCCGATTCCGGGAACGGGACTGCGTTGTTGCTCATAGGCATCGAACCCTCGACGCCAATGTCCGTGATTTTCGGATGAGACGAACCGAAATTGCTGATAACGTGCACGTCGTGCCCGCGGTCCGCCAACGTCCGGAGATACGGCAAAAAAACCATGTGATGACTGTATCCGTGATGCGGGAACACGCCGAGTATGCGAGCGGCCGACGCGCGGTCGTGCGCGGCCAAGGCGGCCACGGTGAACAACGTTATTGCCAACGCATTAACCATAGCCGTGTGTCGCGTAAAACTAATTGTATCAGTCACTATAGGTAGGCTACTTGGCGCGTACGGTGTACGACGGACATATTGTACGCGAACGCTACGAGTGCCATAATTCAATCCACCACGGCATAGCTCAGATAAAAATATAAATTAAGCGGACTTACTCGAAACCGGCAGCCGTACGTATTGTGTCGCGCCGATAGACCGATAACAGTTTAACTAATTGTACATCAATAGAACCATATAATACAACTGCAGACAATTTACTATTATGTTTATTATCTCCCTTTTGATTGATATTATAATATCATATTGCTCTTGATTCGTTGGTTACTTGAATTCGACGCATTAAATAATCATGCCATATTCTGGTTCAATTGGACGCGTACTGTGTAAGGGCGTGTGTAAGGGAGGGGGAGCATGTGTCCCCGGTCGTGGCAGGAAGTACGGTAATTTAGATTAAATCATGTTTTTGTTTGCACATTAATAATCAATAAAATTATATAATTTATTTAATTTAATTAAATAATACAATTTTAGACTTTGTCCTCTCCTGATTTATATTTCTGCTGACATTCTTGAACTGCTGTGCCTATACCCTTACTCCTTTAAACACAAATTTGAATACAGTACGTCGCAGTATCTATAATTATTAACTTCATATTTGTTTGTTTTGATTATTTTGATTTATTTTCACCCATTCATATATATATTTATGAATACGTATAAGTATTAATATTAAAATAATATGTTATGAAAATAAACAGACCACTGATGTAGTGACATACTACTAGAGTACATACTTTGTCCAGAACCTAATAAACAATTTCCTTTCGCCGGTTCTTTTGAATAATATACCGTTTTTTTTTAACACAGAATCTCCGCATTGAATTTGTATTACAGTAGTGTTGGGCTTCGGGCTGAGTGCAAGCAAACGTATTAGCTTACATTTAAAATACACAACTACCTATTAATATAATAATTTTACATATCATTATTATATATAAGTAGTTTTCTTCCCAACTATATAAAGTTGAAAGCTAGAAACCTGCATTAATGTATATTATTTAGGAATTATATCGGTACCTATTAGAAACAAAGCTAAAATTATCATATTCAACAATGGTATAATAAGTACACAATTGCATTATTTGAAAACAAGTAAATATATATTACCTACTGTAATATTATTCAAGTTCAATTTTTCATGCTATCGATATAATGTAGGTATTATATGCATTTAAATGCATTTATGATTATATGCATAGATAGTACACGGTACACCTAACCTAACCACGGTTAATGGAAAAGGTACAATTGGGCTATTTATCTAGTTGTATACGCGATACTAGTTCAGACATCACCAACTAGGTATATGGTCGACTAATCGACTAGTCAACTAATAAGTTATACATTTTTATTTTCAATGTCTGGCGCTGCCAAGATAGCACGATAATTGACTAGCCTGCTTAATGACCGGATGTCTTTTTACTAATAAATAAAAATAACCAAATAACCTATAAGTTTAACTGTAATAAAAATCTATGTACCTATATTTATTTTAATACTAGGTATATTATAGGTATCCAGCCGGGCTATATTGTCGACAAGCACTCATAAATATAATATGATATATGTAAATTATATCTATATCATTAATAAAGAATTTATATTTATAAGATTAAATAGTCACTCATTGTTGGTTTTATAGTGCTGTAAAAGTAGTCGAGTTTAGACATATATTTGTTTACAAATGGCGTATTTTAAATTTTGCCAAGGACGGAGATAATAGATTTTGAAATATAATGTTAGATTGTATACAAAATGTGTAACCAATGTACATGTATGCTAAAAGAAATATATCGAATTTCAATTTATATATTTTTTGTAAGTAATCCAATCTGCCTTCAGGTTTTTTGACTAAAAATATGTATCAACTATCAATATATCAACATATTAAATTTTTGATTTTTTTGACTAAAAAGTAAAGCGATTTAAAGTTAAAAACAAGTATAGGTAGTCGTATAAATAATATGTAAGCATTAAAAAGAAAGGTCAAGTGGAGATATATATCTCTCTAATCTCCCGCGTACATACGCCACTGTTGTTTGCATTTTTCAATATTTTTTTTCGGCAATGGTAAATTAAGTGATTCGTGTATGTAGCAAATGCTCGACTAATTTAACTAAGTAGTATTAACATTACAAAATTCTATACATACTACGTCAAGACTTTAAATAACAATAAACCAGAAACCTGCCCAAGGGTTGGGAAAGATATTCTTTCATCCCGGCTAATAGTATATAGTCAACGCTGAACGCCTCAGAGTCGTTTTTTGATTTAATAAAAGTCATAACATAATATAAACACTCGCGGGTCGACAGAGAATAATAGGTTTACCCGAAAGAAATACGTTGTATGTAAAGTTTACATGGCCATTTTAAACATACATAATGTAACATATTTTGTGTAATAATATGTAATTAAAATTCACGTAATCTAATTTACGTGGAAGTACCTACAACAAATGTATTATTACTGCAGTTAATCATTTCTGCGACAGTAAACACGAATCATTCGAATGTATTGATTACGATTATATTATTACAGTTTGTTTAATGGTTTAATGTAAAAAAATGTATGATTTTTTTTATCAAAAATGCATTTAAATAGGTACCTAATTAGAATTATGATGTTTATTGTGATAGTTACGATCATATGTCTATTAACTATACACAAAATAAATATTATCAACAACTATTAGCAACTAATTAAAATTTTGAAATATTAACTTTATACAAACAAGTATATAGTTATAATTATATTCTTATCGTGTATAATAATTTTATTTACACACTAAGTGAATTAATATTATATTCAAATGGGTATAATAATTAATCAATATTTTGAATGGTTTTCAACGATTAAATAGTTTATTTCTCACGGTTTTGTGTTATAATTATCTATATAGAATGCATAATATTTATGATTAAAAGAGCCTGGGAACATGAACTATAAACTATACTTCTAAACATCTTAAAAGGGATCAATTAATATACTGATAAAGTAGGAACTTAGGTATTTAATAAAATATAAACATAGCTGTCTGTTAGTTATATATATATATATATATATAAAGATAAAATCTATTAGGTGTTTAAAATTCTTAATAACAGGTATTGTCTTTGTCGATTCATAATTAACTTATATAAATTTTTTAACGTAGGTAATCATTGTATGTTTTCTAATATGTATATACTGGTGCCGAAACAACAATCAGCCAAATTAAATGCGTACCTAGCTCTATAATATTTACATATACGCTGACACATGTTATAAAATACAGATGGTTTGTTATTTTTTTTACCCGTGGACTATTTTCCTAGACATCATTCTCGAAAAACATGTAGTAGGTATACCAACGTTTAACACTATACCAACTATGTAAATCTCGACCATGAAAAACATTAAGTATTGTCGTTTGTCATCCTCATAATCTATGTACATAGAGTATATCAAATATAATATTTTATTATATTATTATCCAATTACAGCATCTATACCGGTTGTACATTGTAAAATATAATGTACAATGGCAAACCGACCGAATAGATTGTAATTCATTTATTTTATTAATACTACAGTAAATTAATATATAGGATTAGGACACAATACATCACAATGGATCTTATGAAGCGCACATATAGTTAAGCGTGAATTATATAGATTCAGTTGTGCATTACTATTAAAGTATGGAATTAACACTACGAGTGGGAATATTATATTTTCATTAGGTACGTATTCTATATACAGAATGAGCCGTAAATCATCTGCTTTGCCCGAAATAAAATTATTATTAGATGTTTCTAAATGTCTAAGTTAATCATGGTTCAACCATTTGTAGGCGGATAGTTGGGAACATGGGATATACATAAAGTTATTTGATTTGTACCTGCAACCTTTTAGGTTTTAAAACTCTTATAAATAAAATAAAACTATACATTATACTCGATTTTTTTGTTGGAGTACTAAGTACCACTTATAATGAACCTCCTCACAAATTTTTAAAGATTTCTGTTCAATCTAACAGTTTTATACACAGAGTACCTAACAAATACAAATTACGTAAAAAACTACGTAAATTTTAAAGCTATATGAATATTTTAATTGTACATTAAAAAAAAAAAACTTAAAATAATAAAAAAATTATTTTTGAACATTTTCCTGTAGTTCTACGTACTTTTTTGCTCAATTATTAATAAAACTACAAAATAAAATCAAAAAACTAGATTAAAAATCGAACAAAAATGGTCTCTGCTTGTCATTTTTCTATTGGACCTATATTTATGGTAGACAACTTTAGTCGTAACATTTTTAAATAACACAATTTTGGACCGTAATTTGAAAAAAGTCATATTTTTCGATTTTTTGAGTTTCCCGATTATTATAACAGCTGGGAAAATCAAAAGATGACCAGAAAAAGTGCTACAATTTAAAATCGGAGCAAAATTTCTGATAGAAAAGTTGTTCAAGGAAAAAAATAAACTTTGCAAAACCAATACATCCTTACTCCTCTCAGAATCTAAAATATATAAATTTAACTGGTTGAAATTTTTACTCGTTTAAAGGCATTATTATATACTATTTAAATTTTAAATTATATTCATGTATACGTTTCACTGTAGTATTGCTGGTTCATGTAATAGTGTAGATAATAATATAACAAAAGCGTGTACCTATAGCTTGTCCGTTTTTTTTTTTTTTTTTAGAAAGAGAAAACATATCTCCATTAAAGAAATTATTGAAACATAAATATAATAGATACTAACCTTTGGCAAATCTGCCGGCGGTTTCATATGCATTCCGCCGACTTCCAATACGGCGGGTACAGTGGGTGACACCCCGTTAATACTCCAATGCGTATTGACCAATATCAAACTTGCGTTTGACGCGAATTCGTCCAGAGAAATATCTACACCGAGGTGTTTTTTTATCACGTGTTGGCTCCAGGGTCGATTCGTTGTCCTGAACATAACTATGGACACGTGTGATATCAACGTGTTGATCAGTCGCTGGACGAAATCCATGCGTTCCGACAAACCGCTGAACACGGACGGCCTGTACGCGGTCTGTTGTGGTTGACCGAACAGGTCCATGGACCACGGTATCAACGGGCAGCTGCTGAGCAACACGAAAGGTGCGCGGTACTTGGCTGCGAAACCGANGTTTCACGGCCGGCACGCCGAACATACTCTCCGTGGACTTTGCCAAGTTGTACAGTATATCCATGTCCCTCCACATGCTGGAAAATCCGAACGCCGTGTCCGATTCCGGGAACGGGACTGTGTTGTTGCTCATAGGCATCGAACCCTCGACGCCAATGTCCGTGATTTTCGGATGAGACGAACCGAAATTGCTGATAACGTGCACGTCGTGCCCGCGGTCCGCCAACGTCCGGAGATACGGCAAAAAAACCATGTGATGACTGTATCCGTGATGCGGGAACACGCCGAGTATGCGAGCGGCCGACGCGCGGTCGTGCGCGGCCAAGGCGGCCACGGTGAACAACGTTACAATCGCACTAATCATAGTCGTCTGATGGATAGACTAATTTTTTGCAGGACTGCAGTTTTTCGCGGCATACATTAAACCTAAGCGCGTTCAGCGTATGAAATACGCATTATCGCACGCGGACTACGCGAGTTCCGTACGTTGAATACGCCAAGGCACTGTTTGCGCATGCCTCAGGTGCTTTCCCCCCACGAGCAACAGTATTACTAATTGTTGAATTGTAAAAATAACAAATAACAAACAAGAAAAATTTAAATTTTAGTCCAAAATATTGGCTTCTCTTATAGTATTTTCTAGTCGCCCCGAATATAAATTTATAGTTGGAAATCATTGATTAATTAATACTTTTAATTTGATTTTATTTTATTTTTCAAAATGTGAAAATTTGGACGTTTGCTATAATTAAGGTATAGACAAAACTTGGCCACAAACTTTTAAATTTTTATGATAATCATCTAAAAAAACACACCATGGGTTTTTCACCAACATTAAGAAAACTGCAAAAAAGAAATCACCAAAAACACCTCCCTAATATATCAACTGGATAACATTTTCTACTATATGGAAAAACCATCCTTAATCAACGATTAGAGCAAGATTTCTAATCGAAAACAAATTACACATTACCAGGTATCGCAGGGTATACGCTGGTGGCCCAATTATTCCATGTTTTTTTAGCCTCTTTTTTGGTTTTACTAAGATGTTTATTTTTTAGATTTCTACTGTAGCGAGGAAACTATTGGTTTTACAATGCTGTTTATTTATTTATTTTTATTTATTTGTTCTTGTCTGTGGACACGTTTTTTCCTTGTAAATTTGCTCCAATGTATGGGTGTAGCACTTTTTCTGAAAACTCGAGTTGTCTAGATTGTACTTTAAAAAAGTCATTTTTTTATTTTAGATGCGATTTTTTTTAAATATAAGCACTATATTAATATAATATATAATATATTCACGATTTCATTATTTTATAAAATTATCGGACGACTTTTTTTCCTTTTTTAAATTTTGTTTCACCAAACTGCGCTCGGAATTGTCTTACGAATTGCCATTAAAAGGACGACACATCAACCATTTTCAGCATTAAAAACACGTCTACGTAAAACAGACGAAACGGCATTAAAAAGTGGTTTTAGAGTAAAAATACCCATTATGAAATTTATAGATAACAATACTTCAGAGAAAATCTGATATGTGTTTTTTGAAATATTTAATATTAAAGTATTAAAAGTTAGTTATATAAAAAATGTGAAAAAAAAAACAGGTTTAGAACCATTTATATCGAGCTATATAATTAAAATGTTACAAAACTCATATAAGGTTCCATCTGAAATATTCTTCTCTATAAATCTTATAATAGGTGTTTTTGTTCTAAAATCATTTTTTAATGCCGTTTCGTTTGTTTTGCATTAATTTTGTTCCGGCATGTGCTGCTCCAAGCGGCACCGTATATTCCAACGTCGTCGTAATCAGTGGCGCCCCTCTCCACTAAAACACAATGGCAGCTTAAGGAATACATTTCTGCGTGACGGTATTATTTATTTATTTTTGTAAAATTATGCCCCGGCCCATAACCGAATATAAAAATAATATTATCGATAAGCAAATTATTATTTTCGTGTTATTCGCTAGCTTTTTATGGTACCTCACAGCCGTTCATATTTATATACTTTACTATTTACTATTTATAATTATAAATAAAAGTATTATGTATAATAATATTATATGGTACATTTCATACTTTATAATGTACAATCTCCCGAATAAAAATATTAGAAATGTAAAATGAAAATTGTAGGTGTAGTAGCAATGTGCAAACCAGTACATCACAATATTATACTCATACCTATGTCATATTATTATAAATTATAATATAAGCACACGTACTATATGATTTTTGATTTTTCTGGGTACTTTTTTCAATGACAAGGTGAAACCAGAAAAAACGAAAGAAAACATAAATATTTAGTATTTACGCAACAACCATGGTTTTTGTTGATTTTGGCTTTATTATGATGTACACTTGTATTTTTAATTTTTCATGTATATGTCTGTAAATAACTTTTCCCTAATAATATTGTTCCAATGAAAAGACGAAAAAACTTTCTTTTTCATTCTTGATCCAGCCGATGCATTGTAAAGATCATTTTTTTATTTCCCAAGTGACTTTTATAATGAAATGTTTTTCCTACGTTTTTCCCGGTTTTCCAATGTTTTTTCTCGGTTTTCACATATGCTGAGTAAACTCTTGGAGATATCGAAAAATGGCCTGTCTGTAGTACCTTTCCAGTCAGATTTTCTTTCAGAAAAAGTGCTAGCATTGTAAATTGGAACAAAATTGCTGGTAGAAAAGTTGTACACAGAAAAAAAAATCATAATATTTTAGTAATATATTTCATGCATTTTCCCGTTTTTTCTCCCTTTTTTTTGGTTTTTCATATTTGATAAGAAACCTCTTAAGAAAATCAAAAAATCACCCCCATAAAGTACCACTCTACACCAATATCCTTTCAGAAAAGGTGTTACTCTTAATAATCGGAGCAAGATTTCTGGTAGAAAAGTTGTGCAAAGATAAAAAAAAAAAATAAAAAAAAAAATATCTTTGTAAAACCATAGGCTTTTTCGTTCCACTCAGAATCGAAAAGGTTTTTATTTTCGTTTATCCATTGGAGTAATATATATGGTAGAAAACACAATGAAAACAATAAAAACGATCATGCGTCACGACATGCTGTAAATATTTACCGTTTTACCTAAAATTTTCTTTCGATTTTTCCTAATTATTTCGAAAACCACTTAGAAAATCAAAAAATTACCTCCTCAATGCACCAAGAAGAGAAAATTACCTTTCAGAAAAAGTACTACAATTCTTATATCGGAGTAAGTTTTCTGATAGAAAAGTTGATCAGTCAAAAAAATAAATATTGGGAACATACTTTTGTAGGTGGATAGTGGGGAAGGTGGGTTACATTAAATTATTTAATTTTTACTTGTAATCAACGATAAACTATTGATAATAAAAAACGATTCGGTTTTACATGGTTTGAAAGGCCAAAATATTTACGATTTTCGTCAAAATTTGGTTCTGAAAACTTTATATTTAAATCATCCATAAATAACTTAAAAGTCCATACTACTCAACCTGAATTCTATCGGACAACAATTCACTTTCTAAAAGAAAACAATACACAATACCATACCTATCAATCATTTGAAGATAAGCCGTTCAGAGTAGTAATTCGTAACTTATAAACACCGACAGTTGAAATAGGAATTACTATTGAGCAAATTGGTTTTTCGGTTCACCAAGTCACTAATGTTATTCAAAAAAACCACAAAAAACTACCTTCCAATGTTTTTTTTTTCGATCTTGAGCCAGCGGCAATCAATACTGATATATTCAGTGTAACCTCTCTACTCCACACCAAAATAAAATCGAGGAAATGCATAAACATAGAGACAATGTCATAACTGCCAGGAATATAGTCATTCAAAGAAATACTGCTTCTACTTGCCAATATATGTTCGATGCGGAGAAGAACACCCATCCACCCATTGCACCAAAACCAAGGATTTTCCAAGTGTGCCCTGTGCAAGGCAGTCCATCCCGCCAATTACAAAGGTTGTCAAACTTACAAAAGTCTCCAACAGCTTCACAAACCTACCTCAAACAAAAATAGTAACTATCATACAAATAATAATGTAGTAAATAAAGTCAATAAAGGCGATCATTCATCTGACTTATATATTTAATTCTTCTACTATGGAAAACTTCCATTATAATCTTAATCTCAAAACCAGGTAAACCATCCGAAACCCCTTCTTCGTATCGCCCAATAAGTCTTCTACCATTTTTCACGAAACTATGTGAAAAGCTAGTCTTAAAACATATCTTCCCCTTCATAAACGACGCACCAATCATCCAATTCACAAACCCAATTTGGCTTTCGTAAGAGCCACTCGACTATGCATCAAATACATCTGCTGACGGACTCAATAGCTATCTCTTTGGAAAAAAAAAGAATACTGCTCAGTCGTCCTTCTTGACGTGGCCCAAACATTAGACAAAGTTTGGCATCCCGGCCTCCTGTACAAACTGAAAAAAATGTTACCCCCACCTTACTATTTATTCTTTAAATCGTGTCTTGTAGACCGTTACTTCACAACAAAAGTAGGATTTGAAATTTTGGTTTTAACCCCCATAGCAGCAGGAGTCCCCCAAGGTGCCATATCCTCTCCTATTCTGTTTAATCTATACTCGGCAGACAAATTGACGATCCGCCAAACTTCTATTGCGGATTTCGCCGATGACAATATAATTTATTCTTCACATGTAAATCCAATAACTACCAGTTATAACCTACAAAATCATTTAAATCATACGTGGTCCTGGTACACGAAATGGAAAATAAAAATTAACCACGAGAAAATCATCACAAAAATAATAACCTCATCAACCTAATAATATTTTATTCTGTGATAATATAGTAATATAGTAAGGTTATTAATAGACAACGTAACGGTGGAAAATTAAATTGTTTAGTTACGAAAATAGTGTATTTTATGAAAAAAAATTCTTACTAATTATTGTTACAGTTAAAACTTGAAAAATATAAAAATGCGTCAAATACGGTCAATAAGAGGGCTCCAGCCCCTTAGCCCCTCTGCGTACGTTACTGGACAGTGGAATATTTCAAAAGGGTCCAAGGGGAATCTAATTTTGTAAACCAATAAGTAGAACGGGTCCATTTTTTTTAATTTAGGGGTAGTAAAAAATGTAAAAAAGTTGTTCTTTTTTGCTTAATAGTGTGTTTATGGTTTTTTGGTTTTTTTTTATTCACCAGTATTTTGAAAGGGATTTATTGATTGTATAATGTTATGAAAAAAGCCTTCTGAGACTTACATACTTAGAGTCCATATCGAAGATATTAATTAATTTTTGTACTTTGGACAGAAAAATCATTATTCAAGGGAGGCAATCCTCCCCCCCCCACTTCCCCACGATATCTTCCACTTTTTTGTGATTACCATTTTTTTAGCAATACATCACTGGGTACACTACATGTTGAAAACTCACACGTGGAATTATTATATTTTGTGAATAATCATTATACAATTTAATAGCTATATCTTTAAATTTATTTAAAATATTTAATCGTATATGATCGCTTAGCAATAACTTGTTTTAATTAAAATAATTTCTTAAAATGTTTGCTCATTTTATTATTTTTCGTATATACTAAAGTAGTTAAAAATAACATCTTAAAAATATCAATTTTTATTTTCAAAACTTTATTATTATTTATTTATTCATGTGTGTTGTTGCGTGAGCAAACAGCTTACTAGATTTGAGTCACAAATGGAATTGCGAATTTCTGAGTAAAATATGGAGAATTGTTTAAAAGTTTAACCATTCCAATTCATACAAATTTAATACAATTACTAAATACCCACGTTTAGATCACTTTATTAACCGTTATGTAAACTTTGAAATTAACATACTTAATATTTCATCGGATTTTACTTCTTAAAAATCATTGCTAAAACAAAAAAGAAATATTAAAACCAGTTTTGTATAACATAATGAATATTTTGTAACTATATCTAGAAGCTTTTTCTGATGCTTTGAAAATTCTTCAAATCATTTTACTTATTCCAATAAGTACAGCATCTAATGAAAGGTTTTTTCGTTCGCTGGAAAGAGTGCAATCTTACTTTAATTAATTTAATGGTTATTGAAATGATTGTTTACAAGTGACCATGTGGTATAGCAAAATTGTTCTGCCTAAAAGTTTGGAGGCCCTATTATAAAATTAAAATAGCACTCCTGCAACGTGCAGGGGCGTTACGTTACAATTAAACTATAACATTTTGTTGTTTCGTTCAGAATCTAAAAGAAATATACAACGTCCCACATTGAACGTACTATTTTGTTTTCGCGTTAAATACACCAAGGTTACCAAGGTTATACCTTGAACCTGACCTATATAAAGTACATATTTATTATTTTCTTTATCATCGTGTAGTATGAACATATAATCGTTATCGATTCATCATCTAAAATTTAACGAATTTATTTATTGACTTATCGACAACTGTTATTAATAAAATAATTTTTTATTATGTGATGATGCCAAACTTAAAAAAAGGTATATTTTATACTTACCTAATTTTAAACAAGTAATTTACAATTTGTAAATAAAAATAAATCATAATTTAGTATTGGTTTTACAGTGATGTTTATTTTTTTATACTGTATACTAAAAATGTCTACAGATTCTCAGATGTTCCAAGTGTAACAATTTTTATAAAAGGAAATTTTACCTAGGGGAAGGAGAAGATAGTTTATATTAAGTATCTACTATCATTGATTTATAATAAATGGTATTATTATTTTTAATGGGTTTAGGACACTTTGCCGTGACCAACTCGTCGTCAAAACATTTCACCACGAATGTTATATTATACCAGTGGTTCCCTACGATTTTTATTATACGTCCCATTTGTAGATTTTTAAACATATCTCGCTCCCCACCCACCCCTTTTAACAAACATGATGAGTAAAAAAAAATAAATGTTAGATTAGGCCATCAAAGTCGATGGCAAATATATTTTATAAATTCCCTGATGCCTCAATCTAAATACAGCCTTGCTTGTAATCTTTATCGATACCCAATCACCGGTCAGTATTTATTTTTATTTTTCCCTACATTGTAAAATACAAATAATTTAATGAATACAAATTTTACTTTGTGATGATTGCTTGTGCCTTCCCAGCAATTTGTTCACGTCCCCTCCCCATTTGGGAAACACTGTATTATACAGAGTGATCTATTTATCATTAACCACTAACCAGCGGTATTTTGGCGAATTAGTTAGTGAATTTAATTTCTGTTTTTTTTTTTTTCAATCATTATGGAATCGTTAAACCGTTCATATTATTTATTACCTCAAATGAATATTATAAACCTACAAATCAAATAAGAAATTCAGAGGATATTTTTTTGAGAATTTTGATATGAGTACTAACACTAACACCGTTAATGTCATGGGCGTCCCCAGGGGGGAGGCAAGACGGGGCACTTGCCCCCCCCCCTAGAATGTTATTATATATATAGCAATTGGTAAAATTCCCAATGAGAAATTAGCTTCTAAAAATAGGTCTACCTATGTTGCTATATGTCAGCGCACGGCTATCCATAAAAACTATCATTAATAATAATCGGATTATTTTATCTTATCGTATTTTTTGGTGCTAACACGGCAATAAATTATTAGCTGTTTGCTGTTATATCGTGTATATTATCTTATCGCTTACTTGACAATATACCTATCTGCTATCATTATTATTACCCGCGCGGGTACTCCCATCAGTTCCAACGCAACTTTCGATCGAAACGGGTGTCATCGCATTCCAGCAGCAATAAATAAAGACACAATTCGGTAGAGAACGTCCACGGAGATTGAAATTTATATTTAATGAAAAAGACTAATGTATTATAATAATATCTAATNCATACGGAACTTTTTTAAGAAACCTAAATTAAACGATAGTCTTAATGGATCGTTAGATAAAACAAAAAGTCTGACTATAGAGACTAATTCCACAAGTGCAGTTTATATTACTGACTTGAGTAAAGGTGGCAGTTTTACTGAACAAGTTGAAAATGTAGTTTCCAAGTATAGCTGTTGCTTTGGAAATATTTTTGTCTCTTCCAGCTACAAGCTGTACAGCAAAACGTTCTTTTAGTACATTAAGACGTGTTAAGACATGATTACGATCAACGATGGGTGATGATAGACTGAGTGGAATATGCATGTTGAGTGTTCATAGAGAAAAAGTAAATTCAGATAAAGAAAAATTTATTGAAAATGCACTGACACAATTTGGTAGAGAATGTCCACGGAGATTGAAATTTATATTTAATGAAAAAGACTAATGTATTATAATAATATCTAATTGTAATGGTTTAATTGTAATAATGACAAAATATAATAATATACCTACTATAAATAAAATGTATAAAAAATTTTCATTTATTTTTTTAATTAATTTTGCCTCCCCCCATAGAAAAATGTCTGGGGACGCCCATAGTTAATGTTTATGAGTTATAGAATTAAATTAGTTTAAAACTGGAACCGGAGTAGGGTAAGGACAATAAACTTTTCAGAGTATTAAATAATAACGGTTTTAAAAAGAAATTATAAGAATTATTAAAAGAAAGTTCTAGCGTTTTTTCGATTTTTTTTCTTTCTGGGCTATTGTGTATTGGCTTAAACATTAGACATCGCCTATTTCTAAATAGATAGATTAGGTAGTTACCTTTTTTTTAATGATAATAATGCGACGATGATTTTCATTATATTCTAATATTACACGGCACTCCAACGATTTCCTAGAACGTGAAAAACATGCGTGCATTATTAAACAACTCTTATTGGACATTCAAATTATTACCAATTAATCAATAGTTAACGATGGTTAATTATCACGGTTTATATAATATGGTGAGGCAGATACGAGAACGTCAAAAGATAACAAGAAGCCTAATAAATTAAATGTATAATTAAAAATTATATAATAATTATTTATGCACAAGGTATCTGCCATAATTCGATCGTAACAAAACGAGCGGTGCGTCTCGTGGTACCCGATGCCGACTGTTACAGATAAAATACAAAAAGCACCGGGCTCATTAACGCGCTTAAGCTGCACAACGACCCATTGCGTAATAGTTGAGTACCTATTGATTGTGTTAGGGGTATTACCGGAATTGTCGGAGGCGAAATAACACTGCCAACCTCAATAACGGCTATTAAAAATACCACCACAAGTTATTGTAAAAACCTATTTGCCGGCCGTGAAACCGGCGACACCATCGGGCGGAACAAATATTTCGCTACGTATTAATCACACTTTTGAGTGGAGGGCAGTGGGCAGAGTGCTGTACGATAGGTACACCTACTGCCACAATAACGGCGTGGTGTCGTGTGGTCATTTACAACACCATCGGTGTCGGACCAACCGCCGGCGTGCAACGCACGTTATGCGGCGTGTTCTAGCGTTAATAAGAACATCGGTAGTTGTGTAGCGGAATTCTGTATAGTTTCAGTAGGTGCCCACAATTACGGCGGTGACGAGTGATGTGTGTGTGATTTCGGAGCGTCTGACGAGTACTACGGCCGCGGCGGCGTGTCGCACACGCGGGGGCGGGGTCACTCTCGAACTGCCCCGCGACCCGCGAACAATCGCCGGTCATCGAAAGCCGCTACGTACGGGAGAGAGAAAGAGAGACCTCGGCACACGACGATTGTATCACGTTCGCACCTGTTTGATAAGTATTTTTTTTTTTTTTTTTTCTCGTCAGAAATTAAAACCCATAAAAACGCCATTGGCAGTTGTTGTCGCCGCAACAACAATACCAACGATTAATGTCGCGGTATTGTTGCCGTCGGACACGTTGTTGCAGTGTATTATCTACGTGCATAACATAATATTATATATATATATATATAGTAATAAAACTAATACGCGTGCGGGCTATCTGCGGCCGAATGTTTTATGACACGAATGCAGAAAAACGACGATAGATAAGGGCGCCGCCGCCGCCGTTGTTCGTCGTCGCCGTCGTCGTTAAGTAGTTACGCGCCTTGAAAGGACGAAAGGACGCTTGGGGAATCGTCGTCGTCGTAAGGTGAATATTAATAAAAATTACACGATTTCCGTTGTCCTTTCCGTGCTCGTCCCGTCTTCCGCTGTTTTCGTTCACCGACACGGTAGAACCGACGCACACTGTACACACAACGGACTCGTGTTATCACCATCCGGAGAGCGACGCTCGTCGCGTAGGTACATGGCCTACATTAATAAATATTTCGCGACCGTTTGGAAATTTCGTTTCGTGTTCGGTTCAACCGTCGTGTGACGACGAGCTTGCAGTGTGTGCTTTGAATCGATGATTTCCGCCACTCAGCATTAGTTATGCCCTGCCTGTGCAACTATACAAGTTTGCAGATGTTTGAATCTGGCTTAGCCCATCTTAACGATAACACAGTATTCTTCCATTTTTTTGTATTAATTTTCATTATTCCATAGGTCATTGGATTAAAAAAAAATAATAATAATACAATTAAGTTGCTAATCCACGCCCAATGTATGACTAAAATAGTAAAATACCTCACACTACACAATACCACACATATTTATCGTAAACATACCTTTCATATTCAATCATCAATACAATTTGAATAGTTTTTTTTTTTTTTTTTTTTTTTTACTAATTTTATAAGGTACTGGTTCGACATACAAATTGGATAAACAATTCAAAATGAATAACTCCTCTGATACTGGGTACGTGTAATCCTAATTTTTTTTTTTTTTATTTTTATTATTTACATTCATAATATTACCTATATTCGCAGATTTAATCCAGCCTTTAATATCGCTTCAATAAGACAAGTAATTAATGAAGCCGTTGAAAAAGGTTAATATTTATATCAATATTTTTTTTATTTTTGCATATACCTATTAATTTTTTGATTGTAATTAAATAATTTGACAAATTTGATTGATTAATTTTGTTCTGTTTAGTTCGTATGCCAACCCCTATGCGATTAAGAGATTTAATTAGGCAAATAAGAGCAGCACGTACAGCAGCAGAAGAAAGAGCTGTTATCAATAAAGAATGTGCAGATATTAGAACATCATTTCGAGACGAAGACAGTGTATGGAGATGTCGAAATATTGCAAAATTATTGTATATTCATATGCTTGGGTAAGTTGTGTTTAATATATATGCTTATTGTTTGATATATAATTTAAAATTGTTCTCCACAAATAATATTAGTTTAATGAAATATATTTTAATACATATTAAAATTTAAAAAAAAAAAAGGTAAATTGTATTGAAATTAAATTAATAAGGTATTTTTTGGTAAAAAACTATAAAATTTGATTTTTAAAAAAAATTATTGCACTTGTCTAATTAAATTGACAGGTTAAAACTCGTGGTTAACAGAATGTCTAAATTTAAATATTTGTATTAAGGCTATCAATATTATATTATAGATATCCAGCGCATTTTGGACAGCTGGAATGTCTAAAACTAATAGCATCACCAAGATTTACTGATAAGCGAATAGGTTACTTGGGTGCAATGTTGTTATTGGATGAACGGCAAGATGTACATCTTTTAATCACAAACTCATTAAAAAAGTATTTTGAATATTAAATCATGGTACATGTTAAACGATTATTAATATTTATATATAAATGTATTTTTTTTTTTTTAGTGACCTGAATAGTTGCACACAATTTGTTGTTGGCTTAGCATTATGCACTCTTGGTGCTATCGCTTCACCAGAAATGGCTAGAGATCTTGCAACTGAAGTAGAACGCTTAATGAAATCACCCAATACATACATTAGGAAAAAAGCCGCATTATGTGCATATAGAATTGTGCTCAAAGTCCCAGAACTAATGGAAATATTTTTGCCAGCCACCAGGTCAATGCTTTCAGAAAAAAATCATGGTGTACTAATAACGGGCGTTACATTAATTACTGAAATGTGTGAACGAAGCATTGACACCTTGCAACATTTTAAAAAGGTATTTATGATTATATAAATTATACTTATATTATTGGTTGATAATAATAATAATAATATTTATGTACATTTTATAGGTTGTGCCAAATTTAGTAAGAATTTTAAAAAACTTAATATTAGCCGGTTATTCACCTGAACATGATGTTTCTGGAGTGAGTGACCCTTTCCTACAAGTAAGTATCTAAAATAAATATATATTTCTCTCAATGCGTTTTCAAAACACTATTGTTTATAGGTAAAAATATTGAGATTGCTTAAAATACTTGGTAAAAAAGATCCAGAAGCTTCAGAAACTATGAATGATGTTCTTGCACAAGTAGCAACTACAACTGAAACAAATAAAAATGTTGGCAATACAATTTTATATGAGACTGTGTTATCAATTATGGACATTAAGTCTGAATCCGGTCTCAGGGTGTTGGCCATCAATATTTTGGGCAGATTTTTATTAAATACAGACAAAAATATCAGATATGTTGCTTTGAACACACTATTAAAAACTATACACTTAGATATGACTGCTGTTCAAAGACATAGAACTACTATTATTGAGTGTCTTAGAGTATGTAGTACACTCAGTTAATTTTACCATGCGGTCTCTAATTTGGTATTCTTAATTTGTTTTTAGCAAGACCCAGATGTTTCAATAAGGAGGAGAGCATTAGAACTAAGCATAGCTTTAATTAATTCTCACAATGTCTTGACTATGACTAAAGAGTTACTTACATTTTTGGAAACATCTGAACCTGAGTTTAAAGCACAATGCTCATCCAGCATAGTGTTAGCAGCTGAAAAATTTGCACCAAATACTCGATGGCATTTAGATACATTGATTAAAGTCCTTGTAGCAGTAAGTGTATAAAAATAACTAAATTTGAGAAGTATTTTTGTTTCTTATGAACCATTGTTATCTTATTTAATTTATATATCAGGCTGGCAATTATGTAAGAGACGATGTTGTGTCTAGCACTATACAATTAGTATCTGAATCTGGTGCTCAACATGGTGGTTATATGGCTTCAAAACTATGGGTGGAATTGGAAAAAGATACCAGTGATAAACAACCATTGATTCAAGTATCAACATGGACAATTGGAGAATTTGGTGATATGTTATTGCAACAGTCTGATGATCATGCTATTACTGTAAGAATTTTAAATTTAATTTTGTGCTTAATATTTTTTTAATTTTAAAATTTAAAGTTCTAAACTTTATTTATATATACAATCAATACATACAGTGTGCACAAATTTAATAAAAAACCTAGAAAGTAATTATTAATTATTTTGTAGGTAACTGAAGATGATATACTACGAGTATACCATAAATTAATGTGGAGTCCTCAAAATAATTTAGTCACAAAACAGTATACATTAAATTCACTCATGAAATTAAGCATACGTATTAAACTTAATGTAGAGTAAGTATAATTAAATTGTACAATTAAAAAAATTAATTAATTTTACCTTTTTTTTTTTATTTTTTATTGTACAGTAAAATCCATGAAATGGTTGCGTCATTCACAACACATATGCATACTGATTTACAGCAACGTGGGATTGAGTACAATCAGTTATTCAATAGATATGACCAAATGCGTGATGGTCTATTAGAAAGAATGCCTGCCATGGAATCAAATAGAACTCAGCGATCACAGTGGAATGAAACTATTGAAAACATTTCGTCATCAAATGATTTACTTGTTCCAGATGTTAACCCTGAAACTAATGATTCTGTAAATATATAATTTTAATTTCTAAACATAATAAATAATGTCATTGTATACTTATTATTTTAGAACGCATTATTAGTACTATTAGAAGGAACAAATGGTGAATCAGAATTGATTCAAAATCAAAATTTCACAGTAATGCCATCAACTCCTGATACTCAAGATTTGTTGGATCTTTTAGGCAAGTATTTTTTTTTTTGGTCCAACTTAATTTTATTTAGAAATAAAATATTATTTATTGAATTTAAAACATTAAGGTGGTTTAGATTTAAATAACCAACCAATGCAACCGTTGAATAATCTTACAACTGAGATTAGTATAACAAATGGATCTAGTGTTAACCTTAACACAAATAATTTACTTGACTCATTGAGTTTAGGTAAGTTTAAATTAAATTATGTTTATATATTTTATAAACATCTGACTAAATTATAATATTTATATGCTTAGTAGAAACACCAATAATTAATAGCAATAAAGTTAAAAGCCCAGGAACTGTGACTGCATATGACCAAAACAATTTACTAATAACATTGTTAGTTGAAAGAGATCAGATGAATATAGATTCAAATACTGTGAATATGACTGCATATAATAATGGATCGTTTACTATAAATGAGTTCCTTTTTCAAGCAGCTGTTCCAAAGGTAACATTTTATACACATAAATGTATAACTAATTGTAATTATTTACATTTTTGCTTTATATTAGACTTTCCAATTACAAATGTTACCACCATCATCAAATACAATTGAACCTGGTTCATTTTTGACACAAATAATGAGAGTATCAAATGTATCTAAAGTAAGTTAAATCAATTTTTAAACACATTATAATGTGTTACTACATTTTATAATATTCATAAAGCTATATAGATTTTAGTTTATTATCTTCTACTAATATAAAATTTATATTTTATGAATGGCTAAAATAATAAAAATAAAAATATTTTTAATATTTTATTTCAATATATTAGCTATATTTCTTATACAAAATTAAAAATTATATTAAAAGCAAAACAAATATTCCAGGTTTGTGATACAATTAATTCTATTAAATATTGAGATATTGTTAATTTTAAATTCTATATATGTATGCAGTTTTTCTCGTTTTATTTTTTTAAAACCTCAAATAGTAGTTCTGTTTTTAAGAAGGAATTTATATAATAATTTAAGAAGTGATTATTATGTTGAAATCAAGAGTAAACTCATAATAAATATGAATTTTACTTTGCTTTTAGAGCCAGTTAAGAATGAGAATTAGACTATCATATACAACCAATGGTGTATCGATGCAAGATCAAACTGAAGTAAATAATTTTATACTTCCACCAGATCCATTTGGAACAACATTAGATCTATGGTCTGAAAATCAATGACATAAAGTATTATTGGCCATTGGCTAAAGAAATTATAATAGCAAGATTAAGTTGTGGTATGTGTTTCAATGTGTTTATTGTCAATTTTTGTCAATTATTTGAGAAAAAATGTAATAATTGTACATTAATCCAAAACACAGGTCATCATTTTAAGTGTTTATTTTTAAATAACACGCGGTACAGTAACTAATGTCTCGTTTACCATTTGTATTGTACTTAAAACAAATTGTATTAGCTCACAGTATTACAAAACTTTGTTTTGTTTATAATAGCTACTGAAATAATATTTTATTGATAGTGGTAATAATTGTTAATGTTTGTGATAATTTTTAAACTGCACATTCTATTATTTTTCTTTTGATTTTAAATCAAAATTGGTTGTGAAATCCAAAATAATAACAACTTAGTTGACTTTTATGAATAGTTTCGTATTAACGTTATTTAAATATTCATTCATTTTTATTTAAATATATATATATAGTATATTTTTTTTTATCCGTGTCCTAATTTTAAATGCACTCCTTATAGATGCATTAAATATTATACATAATAACTATATAATTTGTATATTAAATAATAACTGTTAATAAAATGTTTATTTTATTGTTAACTATATAAATTATTATGCATTGTATTATTATTATTATCATTATTATATTAATAAAATATTGTACTAATTTGAATTATATTTAATTTGTATAGTTTTTGGTTATACAATGGGTATCTCTTAAATTTAAATATAGCAATTTATTGATAGTATAATTTGAACAAGTACATTGTAAACATAAAATTTGTTTGTAATATTGTTTATTTTTATGAAGGTTTTGTTTGAATATTAAAATCATAGTTATATTGAATGGTATATATTTTTATAAGATAAAGTTAAGGCTACTTATTTATAAAAAATTTCACACCAAATTTTATAATTGAGAGTAGTTTTTTGTCATCATTTTTGATATGCAGTGTGTAGGTACAATTTTAATAAATCAGAATATTTATAATTATAATAAATGACTTTCAAGAAGTGGTTTATTAATATGTAAGGGTATTTGGGATTTTTCTACAATTCCCTATTAAATAAAATTATATTAATAAGTTTCTAATTCTTAGTTTTTTAAGTAACTGGTAACTTTATCTATTACAACGGAATAGAATTAATCGCTGTACTCTATTTCTCAAGTTTTGAAGAAAAATAGTATTTTGATAGATCAGAAAATAGGATTCAAAATGCAATTACATAGGGTTTTGATATATTAATAGTCATAATAATAACCTTTTATTTGTATAACAAGATAATTCTTACTACATATTAATATATAAACTTCAAATACATAAAAAGCATCCTATGCTTTAATGAATGTATGTTATCATTTATTATATGGGTTTACTTGCGCAAATTGGCTTGTATAAATACTTGTATATACTATATATATGGCTTGTATATACTTGAGCAAATTAAAAATCACTCAATTATGTGAATACTTACAAATTTTTACACAATCAGTAGGGGCTAATACATGTCTAAAGAGGTGCTTACTTAAGCACCCATTTTGTAATTGTGGTGGGTGGGTTGTAACTATTAACTGGTCTTGGACATCCAGACACCAGTATCAACTCACAAGAATCTTAATTTTTAACACAATAATAATAATACAATAGAAACATAGACATCAATACATAATATAATATAGATTAGTAGAATATTAGATTATAAAAGATTCTATTATGTCTATGGCCTACGACAGGTGGAAACATGCATATTGTAATACATTGTAATCAAATTGGTTAATAATTAATTTTTATCAATTTCTTTTACGTAAATAATAATTTTTAATTTTTAAAATAATGTTTTCAGACCGATATAATTTCACTAAAAAAATTAAATAATCATAGTTACATATATTTGTATTAAAAACACATGAACCCAAGACCTAGTGATGAATAAAATGTATTCACATACTTAGTATTTATTAGTTTGTACATAATTCATAGACTATAAATTATAGTATATTAGTATGTGTGAAGTAGCTGAGTAATAAGGACCTTATTTTTGGGGGTGATTTGAGTATTTGTCATTAATAATATTAATATAATATCCATAATATATATATATATATATATTTATACATATTTTTATTAAACGTAAAAATAAATCACAATTTATCACAGTTTAGTAGTTACATAGTGGTATAAGCTCTAAATTGGTGTAATACTATAATCTATCAAGAGTACATTTCTTAATTATGTTTATTATGACCTATTATTAATACTTGCACAACTTTAAATAATCGTTTACACGTACAAATGGAGTTTTAATTTGTACCAACCACAGTTTTTTTTTTCAGAAATTCACGCAAGCTAACTACTTGTGCAAGTATGTTTGTATCTGTTTACACGTTCAAATATATGCGCAAATCAGATTTTCACAAAACAGTTTGCACAAATACTATATACTTGAGACTCAAAGCGTAGAAACTTTTTTTTTGTTGAATTTTTATGCTAGTTGGTAAGTAAGAAAATCGTGTTTTGATTTTTTTCCGTTTTTACTCAGTTTTGCCCATGTTTTTTTTTCCCGATTTTGCACATTTGCTAGGAAAAATCTAGGGAAAATCGAAAAATGAACTTCTTAAAGTACCTTACCAGTCAGATTTCCTTTAATAATATTAATTTTGGTTACTGTACGCGTATTTAATCATATCGTAACAAATTATGTTTCTTACATTTATTTTATTAATTGTCGTTTTTAAAAAGTTTTATAATCATTCTTTTTAATTTTTTCCATAATTTATTAAGTTTTTTCATCAATAGCCAATGTGGTGCGGGTCACCTTATCTTGGGTCACACGGGTCTTATCCGTATCTTTATTGTAAATTGTAATCATTCGATAAGATTCGATATTTTAGGCATTATACCTATATTTTCTTTAACATTGTACCGATTTTCACGGTTTTCCGATGTTTTTCCCGGTGTTCATGTTTGATGAGAAAACTCCCGAGAACATCGAAAAATGACCTTATAGTACCTCCCCAGTTTGATTTCAATTACAATTTTATATTAAATTATCTATAACAGTGGCTGCACCCATCTCCATTATCCTAGGACAGCTTTTTCCACACTATTTTTCACTTTTTGTCATTTTTGAATGGAGTGCTAAATTAAAGTCTGGGGGTGCTGCAGCATCCCCAAGTACCCCCTAGTTGCACCCATTTCATTTTACATAATTTTTAATTGTTGTGCGTGTGACACCAATTTACCGATTTGCTAAATTATATATATATAATATATATTAAATAATTATTATATATTTACCGACCTAGTTATAACTTATGTTTTAAATCTTGCTTCAATCAAAAAATGACAAAACAACTTTTTTTATCGCATTTTGGATTGAGTTGATCACAACGAAAGTAAATTTTTGATTTTCCATAGTAGTTTTCATAATAGGAAAAATCGGAAACAAACATAAAAAGAACAGAAAATAATATAATATAACGTATATAATATATATGTAAATATTACGGCCTTTTAATACATGTATAATCAAACTCCACTCAGAATCGTTTTTCGTTAGCAATAATTAATCGTTGAGTACAGATATAAATAAAATTCCTTTACATATCCTACCTTACCAACTTCTCATCTAGAACACTATGAATGTCCCATCCATCGTGCTAAGTATCTATGTCAGTCTTTTTTTTACTTGACCTCCCTTTGAAATTCGATAACTTAATAGATTGTTACACTTATTTCATATTCCAAGCGAATTTTATGATAATAAACGGCTAAAAATAAAAACATACTATTTTTATAATCGCTTACCTAATTATTATTTATTTCCGTTCAATTTAAAAATAAAATTGCATAAGTGTAGTAAGTTACCTAAGCACATTTGTATACAGTTAGTAATAATTCTACTTCACCTTCTATGATTCCTATCGTGTAGTGTGACTTATAAATATATTTAAAATTATCAAACTATATAACTATTATATCACCCACTACATAATATTACTATCTATAAAATAATAATATTATAATGTTGCTAACTATTGTCTATCAAAAATTTATTGCAATTGTGTATATCAAATGTTATATCCTTCCTGCAAAATGGTAGAATACAATATAGGTCATTAAAACGATATCATAAATGATACAATGAGAATTTAGCATCTGTTTAATGTCGTTACAAAATATAATACTGTAACCGTATAATATCTCAGTTAGACATACAAAGTGAACAAATTTTATACTTTCAATATGTATGTATGTAATGTGTATTATTACTAGAGCTATGAATTTGCAAGAAAGTGATTTTTATAGTTGTTTTTAAAACGTAGTGAATTTGAATTATGTAACAATAAATTAATTTATGAAACTTTTATTTTGTATTTTTCGACGTTTTTAATTTTTAAGGTCATTTTTTGGACTTTTAAAGTCATATTTTTCCTTTTTAGTTCATTTTCCAGAATTTTTAATCGAATTCCGCCAGTTAACATCTTTACACAGGCTGTATTTACGTCAAATTTATATTCTATAAAATAATATTTTACTCAAGCTGTATATGGGTTAGGCAAAGATAAGGATTCCATAAAATAAGGCAATATTGCTTAGATTAGTTATTTGTGATTGTGAGCTTGCGATATATCGATATCAGTAATATCAATAATATCAAAATAAATATAAAAATTAAATTAAAAACCTATTTAAATGGATTTTATATTCATTTTTTGAGACTAAATGCATACTTGATTGCCTTTTTAAGGTTTTTCACTGCATTATATTCACAACCCTACTTATTACTAACTGTGTACGTAGGTAATACCTAACCGTAATCATGCAGTTTTATTTTTAAATTGTACAGAAATAATTAAGTGATTATAAAAAATAGTTTGGTTTTTTTTTTCAGTCGTTTATATTATATTAAAGTTCGCTTAAAATTAAAAATTTATTTAAATGGCTTCTTTTACAAGTTTTTTCCGTAGGTAAAAAAAAACAACAAAAAAACCGACATACTTCACACGATGGGTGTTCCAACTGTTGTAGGTGAGAAGTTGGGAAGGTAGGATGTAGAAAGCATATATGTATATATTTATATATACACAGTATATTACTCGCTCGGCTTAGAATCTAAAATTAAGTGTACGGTGATTAGTGATCATGGATTACAGAACATTCAGCTCAATTCACAAATTTTAGTCCAGAATGGAGCGCAACATTGTTTTATTTCTTATGAGTGGGACTTGATATTTTAAATTAAACGTTCGCGTCTTGTATCGGTTTATTCGCAAATTTTGTCAGCGATCAAAACAATTCGCTAATCCATGTATGGGAGCGAATAACGAGGGGATGGTGTCAAATCCCAATTAACGGAAACACCCACCTACCCGAAATATGATGTGTAGCTACTGCTACACTCACCGTATAATTTGGGTGCCACTGTATTGAGTTAAAAATCTTATAGAGATCTGAAATTTGCAAAGAATACCTATAATAGCCATGTATTTCTAAACGTAGTAAAATTTACATAAGATCAAACTTGACACAAATCGTACAAATTAAAACGATGGCACATCCATCGCCTTTTTTTTTTTAAATCCAGAGTGATAAACATAAATAAGACATTCATTGTCTCGGAAAATTTTAATTATTTCCGAATTCGTTTTTAGAACATTTAAGAAATTAGTAGTTCTAATAAGTGTTACACGACTTGTTTATTTGTCAGCCTTATTTTTTGTGAGTTAAACCACTATCTACTTTTAATTTTCAATTAGCTATTTACACACGGTGTACGGCGTTTTAATAGTGTTCCACTACTCCTCCCCCCTGCCAAAACTTAAAAGTGAAATATCTCGTCGACACGTTGACGGAAATCTAAAATTTCAACACCACAATTATATAAACCAATAGATACGCCTTCAATTTATGGAAATTTTACTATAGGTTGCTATTTGAAAATCAAAAGTAGGTAATAGTTTTACTCCTTAAAATAAGGGTGAAAAAAAATAACAGACATGTAACATCTTAGAACTGCTTATTTCTTAAATGATCTAAAAAACAAATTCCAGAAAAAGTTATTACTTTCCGACATGATGAATGTGTCTTACGTTATATTGATCACCCTATAATATATTATTATATTATATTAATGAATACATAAAATCATAATTACTTGTATAGTTTTATTTACTTTATTAAAAAATGCACTTATCGTATTCATATAAAATGTATAATATAGAGTAGGCAGGTATTATTAATTATTATTAGAGTTATACCGGAACTCAATATACGGATAGAACAAAATATTATAATTATTATACATTCAGTCTGTGTACACAAAATATATCGTATCAGTGTGAAATAGTACACCGAAAATTATAATAATATTATATTTGTACGTATATTATCTTCTTTGTAAAAGATTATTAGGGAAAGGTCCGATTTCGAACCGTATGGCGTGGTGTAGCCGTATAGTTTCGGTTCCGGTACCGGATGTACATAATATAATATCGACGTAATCGTCGTCGATTCCGTAGCTAAACCCCGGATTTCCGTTTGTCCTTGACGCAATAACAATGCTTTTTCAGCTTCCAATCGTCCGTACAATGACTCTGAAACCCGTACATGTTTATGCGACTTATATCGCCCAACGTACCGAAAGTGTCCCCTCCCTGGTCTTGCACGGTCACTTCGAACATGGACCCGCCCGGTAACGTTTCCACGATTAACAAATACTCGCGGCGACCGGTGTACCGATTCACCCTGCTCCGAGCCGACACCGTTTTGCGTAGCGACAGCTCGGAACAGACATACCCCTGGCGCACGGCCGCCCGGTACTTGGTCAGCAGCTCATTCAACTGTCGCACAACGTACTTGCTGCCGTCCACGGCCGTCTTGCTAAACCGATCCAGTTGCTCGTACTCGTCACACGTGCACCAATGCGGTACAATGCCCGCTTGTTCGCATGACCTGCTCATACATATAAAACAAAATCGTGACTTCATGGTTACTATAAGGTATAAATATTCGGCCGTTCATCATGGTTAAGATTGAAAAATACTTTAAAAAGCATACACATTATACATATTATAGGTAGGACGTAAGTATTAAAATGTATTTAAAATATAGTTTTATAATTATTATTAACGCATCAAGGACTTTAATGCCCAGGGGCAACCTCTCCCCATTTACACCCATATTTAGAAATTTTCTTTGTTTTCTTTACACCGACCTATCACCTATATACTTTCTTTCTCTTAACACTAAAAACTGCAAACTAAAATCTGTTCAATTTTACTGTTCTAAGAAATTTTAATCTCCAAGATAATGGTTCCCCTAATCTCTCTTCTTCCCTAAATCCACCATTGCTTATGTTATAAATTTAATATTATGTTAATAAAATAAGTTAATATAGTGCAATATTTTAATAGTGATATGCAGTAAATTGTATAAAAAATAATTTATAATTATTAAAGAAATATAAAAATTATAAAAGGAATGTAGGAAAACCTATATACCTAGGTATATCCAATTTTATATTTGAATTGCGTATATGTGATTTAATTTTTACTTATCTTTGGTGTTATCATCGAATAAATACGAACTCTTTTTCCTATGGAAATTACGAAAATTGTTATAAAACTATAGCCTATATAGTGTATAATTTTGTTCAAATTGGAAGGGGGGAATGAAGGTGGACGCTGGTTTTAGTATGGAAACCATCGTTCCATACCAGATAAATGTTACAGTAATTCTCGGGGGATTTCTTCCCTAACACCCCATACGAATAAAGTAAATTACTTTAAATAGGTAATTGATTTCACCATAAAAAGAATGTTTGAAATATCTAATTTTAGATTGATCCCAAACTAAAAAAACAATCGAAACATAGGAAAATTGATAATCTAACAACGGATCCCTTATTCGTGAGGGAATTAACATTGTTTTTCCTATGTCCAAAAATCGATTTCAATTACCGAATTTTAATTTTGGATTATAATAATAAACATCCAACAATTGTGTTGTACAGATAAAGTTATTCACGCAGAATTGTATGCGGTGCATGCTATGAAAATGTTTGTTAATTTATTATGAATTGTCTTTGTGACACGAATAAAAAAAAAAAGTTAGGTAATATAATTAATTAATTTGATCGCCACGGCAAGAAGTAAAATTAATAAATTTTAAATATTATCACTGGGCAACAACGGTTAAATTATGTGATACAGACGGGGGCCACGGGAGATGGATACGGAGAGCAACGGACAACCGGGGATTTTTTTTTATTTAGTACTTTAACTAAATAAAATTCATTTACCTATGTACTGTACGTAGGTTTATTTACAATCAATGAGATGCACTGCAACGTGTTGTAAACACAATAATTAGGATGCAGGTTATAAAAATATTGCCCTTGAAATTCAATTTATGTTTTAATATAAGCAGTTGTCTACCGACGTATTTTACCGTTTTTCTATACGTTAGGCAGTTAATAAAAAATATTATTCTATAATATAATAATTCGTTTTTATAAAACTGTAATAAAAATATCTACTAAAATTAAGTACCTGTAATAGGTTAACAGTTAAAAGTCGCGTTATCTGTAGCCCAGAATATCAGTTAAACAATTTTAGACAATATTTGTATGTAATAAAATTAGAATATAGGTAATTTCATACTATTGCGAGTATTTAAAATAAATTTTTTTTGTGATCCCTATGAGAACATCTACATCCACAATAATATTTATACTATGTGTGCATTTTATAACAACCTGTTGGCGTCCGCCGGACGGAAAAGGCTGTGACATGTGGGACAACCGTCGGCCACAGAACCGCGATGGTCATCACCGTGGTCGGCCAGCAACAATTGTTTGAGCGTTAGGTGAAAATCGAACGGCGATGTCAATCGGTGTTTGTTGGTGGTCAGCGCTGCACGATGGCCCGAATGAGCGGCCGCGTAACCGGTAGGTAAACGCATGTAAAATGCGGGCATCCGTTCTTCAAGCCACCCCACATCCGTCTCACGTATCTTGCCGAACCGAAGCCCGTGGTCACTGAGTACCACGGTGACTGTGTTGTTCAACAGCCGGCCATCCAGCAATCTGAATAGTGTTTCGGCTGTTCGCCGATCCATGGACGGCGGTATATTCACATCATTGTGGCTGAAGGTGTTCAGCCAAAATACGGCAAAGTACCCATGCCGCTTGTGCAGACGGACAAAATCCTCGGCGTAATCGTAAACTCGATCCGGCGCAGAACGCGGTCCCAGGCAGTAGTTCAAGCCGTCAAACTTAATCACCGGTAAAAATTGTTCAGCCGCCAGCATGTACGGTCGCGTATAGTAATCTGTCGGCGCGTTTCGGAACCCATACTTGCCAAAATTGAACGTACCCATGCTAGGTTCGTCTTCCATGTACACTGTAACGTAACCTACATGGAACACGTTTTACGTAAATTTGGTTCAATAGACGTTTCAATTAAAATGCCCTTTTATTTCCTATCATTGAAAATGTTTAAAGTTCAAACAATAATATAATGAGAACGACCAAACCAGATTTAAATGTTTTAATGTTATTTTCGTATTCGTCTCCTTACGTATACATTATACAGTTGAAATGTTTTTCCGAAGGCAAGCGTATAATATGTTTCATAGGGGACCACAAATATTATTATAACGAGAATCATTTGTTGTCTAATAATGAATACAATTATTTCTCATAATGTATACATATAATATTATTTGTGTAGGTTAGGTTAGGTTGGATTACAATATGAATGCACGTGTAATACATACCCTTTTCTTTGAAATCTTTCCACAAAAACGGACATCCGTCAATTTCATCTTTGGAATTTTTCCAACATCGTTTCGTCAGTTGACTAACGGTCATGCCCGTTAAAATTGGCACTAAATTGGGAAACGTATTATCAGCGACTTTAGTGTATCCGTCGAGTGACATAAATCCGTGCGTTTCCAACAGACGATATGTCACAGGCATAGATCGTATGAGATTTAAACGGGACAAAGAATCGATGGATATGATCAGTACGCTGGGTTTATCTGGTGCATTTGCGTTTTGAATTCGCCTCTGACTTTTGTCGATCACCATTGCGTGAATATCTTTATAAACGGTCGACTTTGATTTATAATTGTTTATTGATCTTAATTTACATGTCACCATCATATATTCGACCCATTTCGGAATTATATCAGAATCATTAATTGGATGGCATTTATGTTCGACTCTATAAAAAATAAGAACCTCGTATATATTTAGTACGCGATTTCATGCTCTACCTACACCCAACTGGATGTATTATTTGTTTACATTCTATACTTTCAGTAGTGAATATAACTATAAAGTTTATGAAAATGGTGTATTATATCAAGTGTTGAGGGTAGGTTAGGTTCGGTTTTCGATTAAGATATAATTATAAATTTATCACACTAATAAATAAACACGTGGTTTTAATTATTAATATGACATTTGTACTTGAGAGTTGATATAGTGGTTATTACATATTACATTATAATAAATTAAATTTGTCAAATAAAAATAAAACAGAAATACCTACTTAGATTCCTCGATAATATTCACTCAAGTTTAACTAAATAGATGTTTTAACTTTTTAAGGAATCAATACTCCGATAATAAATACTAATAAATAAGTACCTACTTCGGGAATGTACGCAGGGAGATTTGTAGGTCTTTAAACACCCCCCGAAGTATTTAGTTTTACCTAACCTAGCTTAATCTTTCATATATTTATAAAAAAAATTTCTAATTTTCATTAACTGATTTTAAAAAATATCCCTCAAAACTTTTTTCTGCGTACATCCCTAACCTACTTAACAGCAAAAATAGGCAGGTTGCCAGCTGCTAGGTAGGTAGGTATCTTAAATTATTGTCATATTAAAACATAATAATTAATAATATATATCTTCTCCCACTCAAGACAACAAGCGTCATCAATTTTCACGCATATGGTGTTTTTGACTGTGTAGTTTTATACACACCGTATAAAATGCTATATAGTGTTAATAATAATAATAATAACACATATCACGTCTTTTAGATCGTATTTCAATAAGTAATGAATTTAACTTCGTACAGTTGGGAATTGAAAAACAGTACGGAATTGTTTCTAATTTTAATTTGTCAATGTATTAATTTATTATAATTAGTATTTCAAATTTGTGAAAACTAATGAATCAAATTCTACTGTTCTTTTAGACCGTAAAGCGTTTACTGGATGGTTAAATTAATTGATTACTTACCCGGGATCGGGAATAAATAAAAACTAATGTATGGAGTGTGATTATGTACGTATGTGGTATATATGAGACACTGAGACATGCAACAAAAATAAAGAAAAGGATATGTTGGAGACCCTAGAAATGTGGTGTTGAAGAAAGATGTAAAGAATAAGTTGGATTGAAAAAGAATCAAATTAGATAAACTACGAGGATAAATTAATCTTCGAATTAAAAAAAACTATCAGAGTTCGTTAATACTTCTATAGTATTGTTTAATTTTAACTAAAAATATTACAGATATTTGAGATGGGTAAGAGAAATCGTTAGTTCTTATTTGTTCTAGTTCAGTGGTTCTCAGCTTTTTCATATTCACGTATTGATAACATATTTTGACATTTTTTACGTAACACTTAATAAGATTATTCAAATTTTTCTTTTTACTTCTCAAAAAATAAAATGTGTACGTTATTTTACATGTATGGAGCTTTTTATTGTTAAATTTACATAATTATATAACCATTTAATACACAAAAGTAAAATTAAATATGTATGGCTATTATTTTTTATTAATATTTATGGACTAATAAACTGCATTATAACTAATACATTTTTTTTTTCACTTATCAAAAAATTTCCTTTCCGTACCACCTATGAGCTATCCAAGTACCACTAGTGGTACGCGTATCACAATCGTTGTTCTAGTTGATCCAGGGATAAATATCGAGTTTATCGAGTAAAAATTACTATTGAAATCATTTGAATTTGTATGCATCATAATAATATTTATATTTAACTATTTTGTTTTAGTAAAATATTTTTTGCTATCTACATTATGATCTCAGTTTTGCAATTTTCGTTTGTCACATATATTTTGTATACATAATAATATATAGGTAATTATGCTTAATCATATTATATATTATTATATTATAATATTATTAATCGTAGATCGTGATTATACAATTGTCATTATTAAATCGGTGATAAATAGTAACGTAGCTAGAAATCTCCCAATGAAAGGGGGGTGGTGGCACTAAAAAAAACAAATATAATTAATAATAATACAATATATAATACGATTAGGTATTATTATGGACAAAAAACACGGAGGAGCAGGCCCCTTGGGTCCTCTAAACATACCACTGATGATGAATGAGGAATTACCAAATTAATTTATTAGATTTAATGTTGAAAAATTGAAATATAATGTTTTCTCAAGGTCTATTATTTTATATGTTTACAAATTTATGTACAAGTGTTATTTTATGCACAATTGCTAACATATTGTACTTATTAATACGATTAATACTACTTATAACCATCAATACTTTTTATTTCAGTTATATTAATAGTATGTTTATAAATAATAAATATTTATTATTAACAATGTATTAAACTGCACGAACCTAATACCTATACAAGTATAATTCTTTGAATTTCTTGAATACATCTTAAGAACTCATCCAAGCAAAAAATATTTCAATTAATTCAAATTATTTACGATTATGCACGATTATGTACGATTATATTTCACAATATCTGATAATAAATAGTAGCTTTTTAATATTTATTTTTTGATATCCATAGGTATATTATCTTTAACATTATTATTATACTGATTATTAAATTTTTCAACCTTTTTTTAATATACATATACTTTTTTTAAGAATAGAGTAGGCTATATAGATTATATAGAAACAATTATATTTAAGTTACCTAACCCTATTTGCTTTGAAGTATAATAAGAATAACTGTTTAAATTACAACCATATTTATCAACTAAATAAATTAGATAGATGCTGTATCTATTAACGATATATTAGAATTATTAGATACACGTACACTAATAAATATGCAACATCCGTTTTTAATGTTTTTATAAAATGTAATTTTATTAAAATATATTATTCAATTAAATTACGATCAAATTTAATATTAGAAATAAATATAAAGAAAATAACCAGTGTTCATTCTGATTTTGGATAGATGAAATATATATATCATCAGCACATTTTTGTGGCCAAAATGTAGACTCTAAAGACTCATAGTAGGACAATATTTCAATAAAACGGCCTACACAAAAATTTGGAGTATAGTATAATAGTAGAGTTATTCTAGATACTTTAAAGAAAATAGCGACCATAGAATTTTAATATCTCTTGCATTACCTTTTACTTACGTTTGGGATTTGCTCCCAAACCCCCTTTTAAGTCCCCTAAGAAGCATTAACCACAAGACTATTAAGCACGTATCATAGCAAAACAGAATAATATATTAATTGTTAGGTATAACTTGTCATTTAAAACCAACATTTAAAATATACATAACCATAGGTATTATACACTCATTTTTTATTTTTAACATCTTCATTTAAAAGATTCTATAAATGAGAATGTTGATCAATAGATTAAACGAGATAACAGCATATTATTCGTGCAATGATAATACTATAATAGGTAAGTGCAGGGGTGGATCCAGGACAGCGGGAGGGACGATTTTGAAAATTCATAAAGGCACGTATTTACGATGAGCCAATGATGAATCGAGGTAAGAGTATAATACAGCGAAGAGTATATTAATGAATAAACGGGGAGGAGGGAAGCGATCGCCCTTATCTCTGACCTGGATCCGCCACTGGGTCATTGGTAACTGATAACCTGGATTTATAGATAATAAATGGTTATCGTTAATAGCTACTTATCAGTTTCCATGCATCAGATATGAGATATCAATACATTTTGTAAACATTAGAACATTTTGTAAGCCATTCAGATATTAAACACACCAATTTAAATTGAGTAATTTTATAAAATAGGTGAGCTCAATAACAACCTGTCCTATGCGTTCTCCTTTAAAAAAGAAGTAGTAGGGTACGCTAGAATATCCACAAAATTAATTGAGGTAATCAGTCTCCCCGCATCCCCCATTCAAAATCAAGCACTGTCGATATGTAATCCGCTAATCTAAAACCTGGTCATTCGAATCTGAATATAACAATGTATGATAGTATTTCGAATACATTTTTCCAATAAGGACTATTTTAATAATGTAAATAATAATATTAATTCACACTTTAGGGCGAATAAAATGTTAGTACTATTTTTTTTTCGATTAAATTAAATTAAATTGTATTATATTTTATCAAAGAACCAGATATGTTTCTTTATTACTTAATTACTTGTAACGATCGTCATCATTTGCATTGTTCTTGAATTTCAGTTCATTTCTAACAATTGATGAATAACAACAATTCACAGTCGATAAAGACATTTTCGAGTTTGAATCATGATTAATTTTAAAGGTGTACGACCATGTATCTTCATCTAGTATTACGCTTGTTAACGGTGATTTTGAAAAGCATTTTGGAGGACTACTTGTTTTAAATACATTTTTCACTGAATCGTCATAAGCACTTATGTTGGGTATTTGACAGTTTTCATTCCACACCACATACCCTTCCTTCACATTATCATCAATTTTTGGTAATACTTTTGAATCTATAAACATAGCATAATATAATATAAGAGTATATATTTTTTCAATAGTAGGTACTCGTATATATTATTTTTTTTATATGCAGTGGCGTATCCAGTGGGAGTTAGTGGTTGTAACCCCCCCCCCTCCTCGGAAATTTCTTCGAAATAAAAAAAAAATACTTTGAAAATACTTTCCATAAGTTTTCCATTTAGCCGATATCTTCAAACAGTAAATCTTGATTTAAAAACTGCATCAGAAGCTGCTAATGTTCAAAATAATATTCAGGATATTAGAGAAAATTGTAATGTAGAGTTTCAATAATTATTTTTATCCGTAATAACTGTCTGAGAAAAATTTGATACTACAGTTAGTTTGTCACGTCAATCTAAATCAGATGATCCGGAATATTTTTTTAAGTATTCATACCTTTTATAGATAATTGTTTAGACCAATTGAACGAAAGATTTATATCACACTTGATTGTTTTGAATAATTTTGATTTTATTTTACCTGAGATAGAAATGAAAATATCTCAAGTTATTAAAGGTAAATTCCAAAAATTAGTAGAAATATATCAGAATATAATTGATAAATGCAAGAACTCAAATTTAAATGATCATATATTAAACGGAGAATTAGATTCGTGGTCCACTAAATATTCAAATTTAACATCTTCCGAACTCAAGAACAAAAATACAATTGAAATTTAATTCCAAACTAGTCCAGATGTTTAATCAGTAATATCTAAACTTTTTCAAATATTCATAACATTTCTAATGTCTACTACCACAGGAGAACGATAGTTTTAAACACTCCGTCGTTTGAAAACATATTTAAGAAATTTTTCGTGACTAATGATTTAGCTTTACTTAAATATATTCATCGCGATATCAACGTGGATATCAATGGTGTTATAGATTATGGGTTCTCAACCTTTTGAGATCCACGCCCCCTTTCAAACCATTGTATGAGTTCACGCCCCGTTTGCATAATATTTTTGTGTTAACTATACTTTAATATTAATTATTGGATTAATATGAATACAACTTCAATGAAGTTTTTTTTATATTAAATTAATTTAACAAAAAGTTATTTAATTTATATCTGTAAGCAATGATGATCGGTAAACCATTGATAACGAATACAGTTTTGAGAAAAGTTCGGTTTTACATGTTTTGAAATGCCATAAGATTTATGACTTTTGTCAATATCTGATCTTAAAGCTCTTATAAAAAAAAAAAAAACCGCTGAATTGTACTTAATTTTTTTTTTTACTTTGACTTCTAAATACAACATATAATGAACCTCGTATTAATAGCGATTTCAGATATCTACGTTAGATTAATCCTAGAAATCATAATTCGTACGGGCACAAATAATATATACTAATAATTTTAGGAAATTCTAGTATTAATATTTTTGAAAAATTAAAAAAAAATAACAGATTCAAACATAAAATACTAATCATATGTAAGGAATCTAATCCTACTTGTATATTGTATATTTCAAATTTTTTTCTTTTGGGCGCTTTTTAGTAATAATAAGGAATTAAACTCAGAGGATTTAAATAAATTTGTTGAAAGAACAATGTATAAATAAATTACAAACTATTTGATTTTATGTAATATTTTTTTTTTAAGTTTATTTCTTACATTACCCAAACATTTCTTCTTGATAAAGTTTAAATCTGGAAATATTTGTTTAAACAAAATTGTAAATAACTATAAATGGTAGAAAAATTAATGAAGTAACTATATTTAAGAGTATGTGAGAAAATTTTATTTTGTGACCATGAATTTATGGTCTAAACGAAAAAGTGTGTAATACGAAATATTACAAAAAATAGGCCCTGGGAAGTTATAGGAAGGGAAATTTAATGTATGTCTGTACGCAACGATTAACCATTGCTAACGAAAAAGGATTCTGAGCGGAATTCGATTATATTATAGCTTTGTCAACAATATATATGTTATTATATTATGGTGAAATAATTGCCTATATATTAGATATTTTCTTTAATAATATTTGTTTAATATTGTATATTATTATATTTTCCCGTTTTCCTATGTTTTTTCCCATTTAATGGGAAAACTTCTGCGAAAATCAAAAATTACCTCTTTAAAGTACCACCCCAGTCAGATTTCCTTTCAGAAAAAATAGTATCATTGAAAATAAGAGCAAAATTGCTGGTAAAAAAGTTGTTCATAGATAAAAAAAAAATAAACATTATAGTAAATCTAACGCATTATTCACTATGCTCAGAATTTAAAATAACAAACAGTGTTTATAGGTAGGTACCTAATACACCACATACCTGATACAATTGTTTTAATATATATTATCATCAGGCAATGCCCTGTCTGAGAAGCTATTTTAAGAGTTCAACCACTGCACCAATATTTTTTCTCAATAGGTAGTGCTTATTTTTTTCTAGAACAATGCTAATTATGTTTGTAATAAATAGATGGTTTAATTAAAAAGCCCTCCTAAATATTTGCTCCAGTTATGGTTTTGGCATTAAGTAGGTATGCGTTCAATTTAAGAAAAACCTAATCACTAATTGAATACAACATACCTTTCGTATAATATAATTATGATAAGTTAATGATGAATAGGTATAATTAATAATTACAAATATGAATATTAAATTATTTACACATTTATATTACCAATTTCGGTAGATGACACGGCTTCGTTATTATATAAATGGTAATAATTCATCGAATTTTCAATTTCATCATTTTTTTTATTACAATAAAACAGAAACAGTGTTGTCATAAAAACCACGTAAACAATTATTTTGATTAAATCATTTGTACACTTCGTTGAATATTTTTTGTCAATCATAATTTAGATATCTTGAAAAAATAAAAATGCCAATTTGACTTTAATTATAAATAATAACAATATATTCATTGTTTATGTTAGTATTTTGTAAAATACTAACATAAATAAGTACAATTACGTATTGAAACAATTCATATTCATTGATATTTACAGTTTATTTTTAACGTTTTTACTATTTTTACTTACTTTTTTTGTCAATCTGATATATGACTATAAATGTATAATATTGAAAATGGTTGTATATTTATAATTACATTTTCAAGTTTAAAATGGAAATTAAAAATATCAATACCAAAATTTGTCTAAACTTAAACTTCATGTATGTATGGATCATTTATCAAACTTTGGTAGTGGTTTCCCCAACTAACAATAGGGCAACGTAAAATTTGAAAATTGTGTGTATTTTAAATTTTATAAAAAAGTTATTATTTACTTTCCAGAGATAATGAAATTGTATTGATTATAATAGGCCATGTACCAGTTGCCCCCAAAATATTATAATAAAAATAATATTTTCTATGATAATAATAATTGGGGATGGTAAACTCCTACAAAAGTAGGTCATCTTCTACAATGACATATTGTTAACTCCTACACTAGATAGCTGTAAAAAGTAAAAATCAGTCAAAAACTATAAAAATAATGTAATGATATGCTATGTAAGCTATCATACATTATGTAAAATAAAATATTATAAGTCAAACAATTAACAACGGAAATTATAGTTAAACATTTACATCCGATGACATTCCTTTTTTCTTATCAAATAACATATATTTTAGTGCGATATTTACTCATCGTAAGGAGATAATACTTAAGATATCATATATAATTAAAATAAATTATATAGTCAATATTGTAAAATATTTATATTAATTTGTAGCCATTAATTATTNATGTATTGTTCCCGTTGCTTTTGGACAGATGATCACAAGCGAGTGTAAAAGACTACGCAGAGATTCTTACAAAAGCACGGGAACCTAGAACAGTGTTTTATATTTTTAAAAAAAATTAATAAAAAAGAAACAGTTGTTATATTAAAAATCTTTTTATTTACTACGATCACCTATATCAAATTCAACAGATCAATTTGCCGCCTGAAGAAGAAATGTAAACAAATTTATAATTAATTTATACGTGTGAATCGAATTTACATAACTAGGCACCTCCCGCCTTATTTTTGAATTACTACAATAAGATAAAGATTGTTGTATTTTCAATTTATGGAAATCACGTATACGTTTTTGAAATGTTCGATAATTTCTGATATGATTTCCTTATATTAGTATGTTTATTAAATTTTATTTTGCATTTTATTATTATACATTCGTAAGTCTCTACGAATATTTATCCAAAATGCAGCAACAAATATCTTTTATCATTTTTCCATTTGAGAACTATTTCTAATATAAAGCATTGTGCGTGTCAACTTAAAATAATGAAATCGTAAAATCGTACGTTTTTTTCCACTTAAATGCAATTATCTCAAATAAACATCATTTTAAAACCAATCTACATTCCTCGCTACACTCAGAATCTAAAATGTAAAAAGGCCTGTGTAGGAGATTACACAATCTTTTGGTAAGTAAAAAGGGACTATGTAGAAGTTTACACATGTTTTAAAAACAGGTAAAAAGGTCATTTTTGTAGGAGTGTACATTTAGCCATGATAATTGGCACACACTATATTTTGGCAAAATAAAAATCACATATAATGAAAATGTTGTTAAGTAAATTAAACAGGTATTCAATAAAATCTTTATTGGTTGTTGTATACTAAAATGTACCTACCTAAATTATTATCTACTATTACTATTAAATAAATTATTTATTTTTATTTATTTATTTAGTTCATTGATAATTATTAAATTATTAATAAATAATCAAAAATATATGACAACAATTACACGCGTATTTCGATAATGCGATTTATTTATAATAAATTATATAATTAATGTTACTATACATTTTATCATATGAAATTTCAATAAAATTCCCCTCTTTGTACTATTATAGGCATATGCGCTATTTTATGTGATACATTTGGTGGAAGGTAACTGGTATATATAGTTGGAGATAACTGGTATATTTATTAATGCCGATAGCATCCACTGAGGGCAACTGATCAATACCCTTAGAATATATTGATCAGTGATCACATGACTGTGTGTACACAGTCATGCATTATAATTTATAAAAGTTAAAGTATTAATTTTAAAAAGAAACCGAACTCGGTCGTAAATATACATACAACCTATACAATACTCCAGGCCAAGTTTTTTCATATAATTTGTATTTTATTTTTATATGTGCACAGTCCATATTATATATTTTAAATTTGTTTATATTTATTTTAAAGTTATATTTTAGAGTACTAATTTTTAAAACAACTTTTGTTTTTTTTTTAAAATTTTTATTTAAAAAATATAATTTCTATTATTATGCGTGCAGATAAAGCTAGGTAATTTGAAATTAATGTATAGGTTCTTATGTATACTATACACTCATAATATTGTAATGGCAATAATATACAAAGCATTTAAATATTTTAAAAACTAGTAACTAATGCATATGTATTATAAATTATAATATATTATTAAAAATTATTTATTACATAGTGGACGGAACAAAACAAGAAAAATATAATAATATGCCTACATCATATACTATCTATTCTATACGTATACAGTATAGTACACCATATCGAATATCTACTAGACTTTTTTTACTTCCTTTTATGATAAAATAAATATTTGTAAAGTATAAAATATAGTTGTGTAGAATATTACATAATGTTATTTTTTTTAATCATAAGATCATATTAAATATTAATACTATTAATATACTATACTATTATCAATAAAATTTTCTACTTGGACTCGTACATGAAACGTTTCAAATAGTATGGTAGTACCTATAGTATATGTTATTTGATATATATTTAAATAATAGCATACGAAAAACTCACTAGTATTTGTAAGTACCTATCTACTAATTTAATATATAATTTTTCACTAGTTATTTTCATAAAGAAAATGTATATTTAAATATCAAAATTTGTGTGATCAGCATTGTAAGTCCAAACATTTAAAGATACAAGAATGAAGATGCCTACCTATATTATGTACGATTCATATTTTAAATATATTATTGTGAATTTATAAATAATTTGTTTGATTTATAAATATTAATATAATTTGACTTGAATATCTGTTATAGTCTATAGTTTTATAATACATAATATAGTTATGTATATTTATTTTTGTATTAAAATAATAATAATTTAAATACAAATGCCTAGGTATTTTGTGTTTGTATTATTTAGTAGGTATTCATATTATACAGGTATACACTTACCTACTCGTTTAATTTGTACTCACTAAAACCGTCCACTTATTTATATTATATTGGTAGGTAAATATAAATTATAACACGTAAATATTTAACACTGCGACTACATAATTGTTTATTGTAATATTTCACTGATAGTTAATAAATTAAATATTTAAAATAATGAATATAAATAAATGTCTTGGACTCTTGGAATACATTCCATCAGTCACATGTAGTAATCCCTAAACAAAATTAACGACTGTCGTCTCTGCGGAGTGGGTATTGGCGCATTAAGCAGTGCAACCGCCGCGCCGTCGCCACCGCTCACACAGTTTGACTGCAGTATATCATATACTATACATTATTATGCTTATTATTATCATTTCCTATAAGATAGATGTAACATTGGACAAAATAGTAAATACTGTATTCAGTTCAGTGATATATAGAAGTAAAATATAAAATGGTACAATATAGTACGGAAGTATTTGAATTAAACATAATAACTACGTATATTATGTCCGTTGACTATAGGTATGAATTTTAGACAAGAGTGAAATTCGCGAAAATAAAATATGTAACAGTAGTAAATAAAACATTTTAACACGCACGAGGCGCGAGACAACTAGTTGGTCGTTATTAACAAGAAAAGTTCATTAGGTAACTGAAATTTAGCTTTGGTCGCAAGATATATATTGTAAAAAATATTAAGGAAAAGGTATGTTCAATAAATTTATACAAATTGTTTTCAGCTACCTGATGCACCTAAACGACAAAAATAGATATATTCCTTTATTATTTATATATGTTAAAAATTTACTATTATATTGGTCATATTGTATTATTATAGATAATTTATAAGAGTACAAATTAATTAGTACCTACTATAAACAATTAATGTTCAATTTAGAAAAAAAAACCATTATAATTCATTATGACATCATTAAAATCCGTGTTTGTTAATTTCAAATTTGATTTGAAACCAGAGGGGGGGTAATATGCCAAAGAGCTAAAGTCATTAATTTTATTTCATTTTAATAATAATTATTGTCACATGTATTATTTAAAATATTATGAAACAAAAAATAAGAAACTAATTTGAATTTCCTATTTTTATTGTTCCTAATATTAAATATTTCTAATGAAAATCGTTCTTCGTTATAGAAATTCCTGTTAAGTAACATTTCTGTAATTTTCTATTTCTTTTTATTAATTTATTATTATATTGGTAATTGTTTATTATTGTTATACCTATCTTACAACTTATTAGTTATTACCTCACCTTTATCTCCTTCTCATGGACGTAATTAGGAGAGGGACTTAGGAGGGCATTTCCCTCCCTAAGATATTTTATTAAATAGGTAATCTTTATTATAACAAATGATATAATTTATAATCAATATTTATAATATGTATAACCAATGATAATACACTGATTTTAGTAGGATTAATTTCAATAAAAGTTAACAATTGCCGATGGTCATATAAAATAAAAATAAAAAAAAAATGGTAATATACGTAAAATTGTATAGTTTTAATAATTAATGTTAAAATACTATAAATATAATAATAGAAATAATATTTATGTAGGTTTTAAGGGGATTTTCGTTTTGACGTTCCAATTAGTGATGGGCGGAACCGACTAGTTTTGACTATCGATGGTTAAAAAAATCCTGAGTATTTTTTTGATTGTATGAAAATTGTAAGAATATTCAGAGTTCAACTGTGGCAGCAGCTTGGCTGTGCCCCCGGAGGGTTGAACCGGATGTCGTAAATTTCTGTTATATTCAACCCATTTTAAAATATTTTATTTTATTATTTGTAAAGAATTTAATAAGTAATCCTCTCGCATAGTGAATGCTTCGTTATGCTTATTAAATAATTAACTTTTTTAAATAGAGAATACCAATTAACAAGTACTCGATCGTATTTTAATCTTTTAGTCACACTGTAATAATAATATAAATAATAAGTTGCATACTCGTAGATATATTCTGTGAGAATATCATTACAGTTTCGATAGTCGATAATTTTTTAAAAACAATCGAGGAAATTGATAATTTGAGTAGTTGGATAGTTTTCGCTCGGTAGTGCGCATCACTAGTGACAATAGTTCATAAACTCTGATCAGTTAATGGCCTACTATTAGAGGCATACATAAGATTTTATTGTGGAGGGGTATTTGAAATAATATTTTTTTAGATCCTAACTTTTTCCTAAAGCCATCATAAACTTTCGAAGTATTAAGTATTAAGGGGCGCAATGACATTCTAAAACTTAACAATAGTCTCCCAAAAATGTTTAAATACTCTGAATGTATTTATCACACCCAAAAATAATCATTCATCATTAAAATCAAATTGGCAAGCTTTTGACTTCAGTTTCTCCAGTGTAGAGATTTAATAATACTGAACATAATAGTATTCATATTCTGATATTCTAATTTATTAATTTAAAAATAAATTCAATTTTTCTGTTTTTATATATAACTAATAGAAAACTTCATCTGTCTTGACCTTAACTTCATAGTAACAAGACAGCATAGCTAGCCTATTTAGTCTAGTCTATAATCACAAACGATCACACACAATATTTATAAACAGTTTAAATTAATATTGTTTTTTGAAAATCCCATTTTGATTTTTTTGTTATTATTGTGTAATGATACTCACAGAATAACAAAGTGACTTAATGTTGATATGTTGATAATATTATATACTTAACTGTTAAAAATATTCAAGTAGATTAGTATATCACATAACAGATTACAAAATGTGTGATCTATTGTATATGTGTGTTTATACATAAAAAAAAAAGACAAACGAGGAAATCCATCCCCCATATCCCCACCATAAATACGTCACTGCCTACTACAGAAGTTCCTAACCAGGGTATCTTGAACTTAAATTTAGGGTGTTGAGAAATGAGAGTATGTCTTTCAATTATTTGACCACGAATAAAAGATCTGTGTAAAAAAAAAAATCAAGCCCAAGTGTCACATTAATAACATTAGTTCCATAAGTTATCTAATATTCAATTCATTTTGATAATCAAATAATATTATATAATAATAATTAAGTATAAAATATATATAGTTAATGTTCAATGTAATAATTTATTTTATAAAATATAATATGTGCATATACCTACTACTTTTGTTTATACTAAAGCACTTAGCTAAATAAAACCGAAGAAACAAAATGTAAATTTAACAGTGTCGGTCTAGCTCATGATTAGACTCCCAAGAAAATATTTTCAATGGGTCCCTAAACAACAAAATATAGAAGTCAAATTCAATAACTATCAACTAAAAAAACAATTTTCTAGCTGCGCTCGTACTCTCCTTGAAATGTTAATCATACTAATTAGATTTAATAAACGAGCTACATTGTTTTATATTTATTTTTTCATTTTGTAGTGAAACCACATGAATGATGTATTAAGCATGTCGTATTGATTTACTAAATTCGGTTAAAATTCTGAAAGAGGTGTATATCACATCAATGCTCATGTATACCATACATAGATCAAGTTAATTTAGTTTTTAATGTACATATATCACGATTAGGTAATTTTCTGAATCAAATTGTAACAATATGTTAATTATTCAATAAAATCTATTTTTTTTTCAACTTTATTAACTGTATAAAACACATTATACAAAAAGTACACGACATAGACTTTTTATAATAATAATAATAACTTTACAAGAATTTTAATATCAAATATAATTTTGACGAAAATCGTTTTAGTAAAAAATTATGTGAAACTAATCTATAGTTACTGATCCATACAAATTGTTTCAATAAATATTTATTTTACTATAATACGACATATATTGTTGAAAAGTAATATTATTAAACAAGCTCCGCTCAGAATGGGTTTTTGTGAGCAATTTTTAATCGTTGCGAACAGATAAACATTAAATTCCTCTATGTATCTTTTCTTCCCAACTTCTCATCAACAACAGTGGCCCACCCATCGTACGAAGTATGTAGTCCGTCTTTTTTTTTTTTTTTTTTTTTTTTTACATAAATAAATTGAAAAATAATTAATATAATTTCTGCTATTGGCGTGTCCCCTATTTACCGATTACTGGGTATCCGGTTGGGCCAGACCGAAACTGTATAACTATTGCGTATTCAATATCGAGTATAGGCTATAGGATGCCTCCGGATTTTTAGAAAACAATTAAGGGTGCCATGAGTTAAAAAAGGTTGGGAACCTCTGGTTTGCTATAACGGCCTACCACCCAATTCATCGTAATGCAGCCATGCGGGTGTCGGGCACAATTACGTCGCATCGTCCAAATATATAAATATCACTAATAATTTATTACGTATGTGTGTAAAATATATGTATATAATAAACTAATGTTTTATAAATAGATTTCCCTTATTATACTTAGGACAGTTTCTAGACGTAAATACTTAAACTTGGTCAGTCAATAATCCGATAGATAGATTGTACAATTATATACTGACAAAAATGATGAGTCAATTAAATACACATAGTTAAAATTCTTCGTGAATTGTATTTACTATATTAAAAAATTGCCATATAGTCATATTTCAAGAATTCACTGTTTATTCGAATTTATTTAATTAAATATGTAAATGTATTAATACAATTTTTCAGTTTGTTTAACCTTTTCAAGAATTAATAGGTTCTTATCTAATTAAATGATACATTTTAAAAACAACTCTTTTGTTTTTTACTGTTTTATTATTTTATTAAATTGTTACAATATAATATACGAGTATATTAAATACACCTAATTAAAAATAGGTATAATATAACATTTTATATTGCCAATATTGGTGATATAGGTATACCTTGTTTTTAAATATATTTTTCGATAAATAAGTATAGGGGAAGGTTCTTAAAAAAACTAAATTTACTAAACTTGTGAATACCAATTTATGCATTATATTTTATTTTATTTATTATATTTATTTGTATAGGTAAACTGTTTGTTCCTAGAGATGGCTATTCGAGAAAAATACTAAGTCGTTACCAATTGATTATAGCGAACTCGTGAACTACCTAATATTACGGATTATTTTTAATTATGCTAATCATACGCTAAATAAATTTGTAATTATGCTGGTATAAACTATGACTAAATACATTTATTCTATTAGGTAATCCTGACTACCTATGTTCAGTGCTGGATAGGAAATGTATCGGCCAACCGAATTTTTAGGTTTCGACTACCCCAAAATTATACAAAATAGTTCAAATTGACATAAATTCAATTGAAAACAAGTATTATTTTTCACAGTCCACCTAGATATTTTCGGTAGCTTGATAGTTTAATGTCCTATTCTATAGGTCTATTAAGTCATGATATAAACAAAAATAATTAAAAAAGAATAATACTATTAAGTACACCATTACATTTATTATTACATCGATTATATAATTAATCCTATAATCTTTAATCATAGATAAATACTGTAATATTATCACTCGTACTTAGATATTCGATATTAAATCATAAGTATCGTCTGTTCGATAATGGTTCTCGAATAAAAACATTAGTACGTTTTATTAATTGACATAATTATTTTAAGAACAAAATAGTAATTATAGAACAATATTGTTTAAAATATACATCCTAGTTATTAAAAAAAACCTATACAGTTTGGGCTGGCATAATTTGAAATGTACCTATTTATAGAAACTGTCATTATTGCAAAACTTGGCTTGCGACAAGGTTTAATTTTTACTAGACGATGCTGTATTGGTAATATATACAACTTATGGTTAAATTTATGCCGAAAATCGAATGTATATATTTTTCAGTAATGTTATAAACTAAAGTTTTAAGTCCGTCCGTAGTGTTAATAACGGTCATTTGAAGGATTAAAATGGCTAATGTTAAATCCAAATGTAGCTAACCTTTATGGCAAAAACTTTTTTACCTGCAAATTTAAATAAAACAAAACATTTTAACCACAGTTTTATATTGTTTTTAACATTGAAACAATCGTTATTATATAGAAACATTGCACTGAAACATAGATTATAAAAAATTATTGAAGATCAGCTAACAATAATTTATCATACGTCAATCGCACATATCTAACAAACATAGCTAGCAACGATCATTGAATTTAAAATTTACAATTTAACGATGCATTTATAAAAAAAAAAACTATTAAAAAATTAAATAATAAATATGTGGTACGCGGGTATATCACACACGTATGTATTATTTCAGTCTTACTAACGCACGGAATGTTATAGCAAAATAATTAAGTTATCTACGTACACGACTATGACCAGAAGGTTTACGGTGTTTATTAATAATGACCAGAATAATGACGGCGTATACCGTCGTATACCTTCCACTGTTTAGAACACAAATTAAAGAGCACCTAATAATTGGACTTTAAATCACAAATAACACAATTTAAAGAATTAATGCTAATTAAAGAATGCAAAAACTAACATGACTATAATTTGTATGTATGGAGATTTTTTAGAAAAAAGCTACGGTAAAGCTAAAAAATGTTTCTATTTAAATTTTGTTTTTAATGTTTAAAGTCCAATAACCTAAATGCTGCAATTCCCATTCTAAGTATAAGAGAAAAAGCGTTACAGATAGATCTGGCTTTTTATATTTAGAAATGTATGCCGATTGAAGATACATTAAGTATATTATACACAGCTATTTTGACCAGCGCTGCGTTACCCGTGTCAATTCGATCTTCCTCCTTTTTTTGTAATCTTTTAAAAGCAAATTTTTAAGAAATTCTTTTGAAAACTGAAATCAATAAGAGAAATTAAATTTAACGTGTATTCCCGTTTCTACCCCCGCTCTTACCCCAATCAATTGTCATACTTTCTTCCCTTTATCACAATATATTATACAAGTGTTATTGCTATTGCCATTTATTATACAATATAATATAATCAATGCTATATTACCTATAGTTTGACAAAACAAGTTTTCGAAATGTAAAAAGCAAAAGTCTACACATGAGGTCAAAACTTGATGAATACTTATATAAGCAGTATACTACGTATTCAGTCTTTCAAATTTCACATTACAGTCAAATTTTTCATGAAATACTTATTTTTTCGAAAAATAACTGAAGGACTAAAAAAAATTTTTTGGATATATGTTGCATAGTACCTACTTTTTTTTTGTCACTTTTATTTTTGGAGGTGAATCGGTTATCTACTTTTAATTTTCAAACAACAATAGTTGTAATAAAAATTCCATTAAATGATTGAGTAATATAGGTACTTTAAATAAATTTTAGTGTTGACATTTTTGATTTCCGTTAATCCGTTTGAAATTAAAAATAGATAACCATTTCAACCTCAAAAATAAAAATGACAAAAATAAGTATGTCATAGGCGGAACTAAAGGTGTACCGTGTGTGTCTCCATGAATATCTATCCATGGCACATGTAATGTAATCTCTAATGTATAAAAATAATAATAATAATAATAATAATTAATAATGAGTTAGGTCTTAAATAAGTACATAAATATAAATTAAATTTCAGGTTTTTAAAACTACAAGTGTTAAAATAGATCTATGAAATAATTATTACATGTAGTAATAACCAAATAACCTATCGTTATTGATTTACATTACTAACGAAGTCTGTATTTGTAGATTTTAAATCATTACCTACATGGAACATTTTATTTATCATTATCATTAAATTATATCCATAATGTGTTATCAGTGTTATTGCTTATTATTATGAAACTACGTCAATCTACGATACGGTCTTAGAATATTACAGTTTCTACAGTGACAAGTCAAATGACTCGTATACGCCGTACGGTATACATAAAAGATAAAATCAACAGCACTTGCACTGGTATAAAGAACAGTTATTAAAGTTGGACTTTAATGTTTTTAATCTTTATTATCTATAGTTATGTATTTGGTATAGTAATATAATAATGTAAGAACGTGGTGTGGTAACTCAAATCATATGATTATTAATCTGTGCTATCACTAAATATTATCATTTATTCCGTGGTATCATTCTTATAATTTTTTTATTTAAAAATTTAAAAAATTAACTAAGATAATATTATCTATTCATAGTTCATATTTAAAATACAACACATTGAAAGAAAAATAATTATTTCTGACAAGTAACAACTATTTATCAACGCTGTTCATTTAAAATAGTATTTATCTATTTTTTGAAGAATTACAATAATAAAGAAATTGTAGTATACCTCATTCAAATTTTAATTTCTGAATGGATAAATTTCACAACACTAAGAGTTTTGCGTCTTCAAGTAAAAAGAGTTCTAATGAAAAAGTAAGGCTTAACATTATTAAAGCATATTGGTTTTATGTTATATTTTTAATATACAATTATTATAGGGTTGCCATACGTACCGGAAAACAAGAACTATCTGGTTTTTGACTTAATGTACTGGTATCCCGAAAAAAAATGTTGGTATGCTAATATGGCCCGGTTTTAAGAAAAATTAACATTATTTAATTTCGAATAGTACGTAACTGTAATCGAGAGATAGCGATACAATTTTTTTCAAATATGGGATAAAACAATGATGACAATACCTTTTATAGTATCTAAATACTTACCTGTTAGTTATTATTTGTACGTTTTATAACAGTTTTTTTGATGATTAAAATAAAAAATATAAATGTGTTCTTTTTATAATAGATTTGTAATCTACAAAAAAATAAGTACAATTTTTGTTGTATTGTTTTAGTTTATTGAATAATAGGTTATTTTTTTTAAATACATATAGATTATAGGTTTATAGACATAGATATCTATTCGTAATATAATTTAATTATATTTTTAGTCTAATTTTATTTACTACTTTTTCTATTAGTTCCAGATTTTCTTTATAAAATTATGGCAACCCTAAATTATCATGTATTTAGTAACTGTTCATTTTGATGTTAGGTTCAATAATAACTTATCAATTAGCAATTATATTATAATTTGTTAATGATTATTAGAAAAAAAAATACATATATTTTCTATTTTAATTATTTTGTTTTTAGAATATTGATGCAGATTCTATGATTAAAAACATAATTGCTCAACAAGACACATTTTTTGTTAATAATGAACACCAGTTTTATTCGGTAATAATAATTTAAATTTACATTTAATATAATAAGGTTAGAATTTCTCTTCTTTTTATTTTAATACTAAATAAAAATTCATTTTTTTTTTTAAATTTAAACATCATGGTTTACTGATAGAAAATGTATAAATTTATACTGAATTTTTTTTGCGAAAATCATATAAGAAGTTATGGTATAAAAAATTAAAAACTTCAAATTTTCTAAAAAATTGTTTTTGAAAGATGTGTTTTTTGACGCTGAATATAATGGCACATCATAGTTTTTTAGTTTATAAATAATTTAGAAGTAATAGAGATATAAAGTTTGCTGTTATGATTTTACAAGTTTGATGAGTTTTAAATTATTTTTTCCAGTTATCTATCCAACTTGGTTTTGTACAACAAATTGAAGGTTATTGTCATTTAAAATAGTCTAAGTAAATTTTTCACAGTAACTTCTTTAATATTGCTTGTCTAAAATTAGATTGGCACCTACATTTTAATGGACAATAGGTTCTTTCTAATTATAATTCAAACATTTTTTTAATGTTAAAGTTATAACATAAGTATTAATTTAAAAATATAAAAAGAGGAATCAATCTTAGCTTGAGGTGATATCTTGAAAGAAATGATAATTTATTTATATTTTTGTAGTATTTATCTATATATTTTGAACATATTTTAGAATTTACCCAAATGGATGATACCAAAATCAGGTTTTGTTCACCCATTATATGAGCAGATTTGGCAATATGTGAAATCTGATAAACGTGATAGAACATGTGATACTAATTTAGTTTCACAATTATTGATGACTAGTGGTCTACCAGTTGATGTTCTTGGCGGACTGTGGTCCATGGCTAATATTGGCGTGGAAGGATCATTATCTCAACAGGAACTATATATTATTTTGGCTTTGATTACACTAGTTCAGGTAATACATATAAGTAAACAATGGAAGTATACATTATATAATTTCTTTAAAATAATAGTATTGTATTTAACCTTTAAATATATTATTTTTTGTAAAATATTAATTTAAAATAAATTTAATAGGTAACTAGATAACTTAAATGTATTTTAAAATTATTTTTTAGAATGGATATTCAGTATCGAATGTATCATTGCTTCAACATATTCATAAACCAATAATTCCTCAATTAAATTATACTCTTATTGAGAAAAAAAATTATGCTTCGTCGGTAAAATCAAGTATTGAACATAAACAACAAATAACAAATAAATCAAATACAAGTAGTACAGTATCAAAAAATATTATGCTAGAACAAAATATTTATACCAAAAACTTTCAACAACCAAATTTGAATATGATTCCATCCGAAGATTATGATCCTTTAGCAGTAACATTTATAGAACCAAAAAACCAAATGTCTAGAATAATATCTCCATTAAATCCTGAACCAAAATCTTTAGACTTATCACCAGTTAATGACAATTTTGAAGCATTTGACGACGAGTTTTCTGATTTCCAAAGTGCTCAGTTTACAAACAATGATGGTCTCAATAAACGTGAATTAACAGACTTCTCATCAGCTTTTGATGCATTATCTTTTAAACAAAGTTCTACCAATATTATTGAAAAAGATGATCAAACATTTAATGCTATCTCTTCAAAAAACGTTCCTTCAAATTTGTTTGATAGTCAACCAAATTTGATTAGTTATCAAAATGAAATTCAAGATAAATATGAAGTATTTCGTACTTTAGCAGCAGAAGCTGTTGATATTGATTGTTTAATAAATGAAAATACTAATAATGATTTATTGAACACAACATCCATAGAAAGTAATAAACAGAATCTTCAAAACTATGATGTTTATGATGATGAATTCGGAGATTTCTTATGTGTTGGGAAAGTTTCAAATAATAAGCCTGAAATTGAAGTTGATTGGAAAAATGTTCAAGTATATTTCATTTATTATTTAAAATATTATAATACATATTTTTTTTAAATACATAAATACCATTGTAATACATTTTTATCTAATAATGTCAAAATATTAATATTTTAGGTTCCATATCTATTTTAAATTATTATATTTTTCTATTAGACATTTTTTGAAGTTTTATATTTTTGTAGGTGCAATGCATAAATAAGTGTTTAGAATTCTTACGAGAAGGTTTTATTACATTTTCAAGTATATCTGATGAAAAAGTACTCGCGGAAGTTATAAATCATGATAAAGGAATAAAATATTTAACACGTATGTATAATATAGGTACTCTCTACTTTAAGTATCAAATGAACCAGTAAATTATTTGAATATAAATGTTTTAGAACTAAATTTGATTAGTCAAATTTGCAAACGAATACTTAAACATTGTTATTCTACATCATTAGAAGATAATCTAACTGATGTAATGTCTAAATTGGAAATATATTTGAATAATTTAAACAATGAATCGACTAATAATTCAGAGGTAAATTTAATATCAAATCATATTTCATAATATAACATATATTTCTTTAAATACCTTTAATGAAAAAAAAAATGTTTAGGATTTAGATTCAGCCAGTGAAATCATACCATGTTACTTATGCAAATGTAATTGCGGTACAGACTCCATTGAATATATGCTTAACTATTATCACTCATCTTGTATAAATTTATTGATTAATTTTGTACAAACTTCTCAACTTTCTGTTAAGTAATAATTTTTGTAATTCACCATATTCCATAATATTAAATATAATTTTGTATGAAATACATTACATGTATACAAATTAAATGTGAAGACAATTATACAGTGTATAATTCAGAAGATGGAATGTCAATATATAACATGCACAATTTTCCAATAGTTTGAAATTTTTAAATTAAAAATTATTCGATAGAATTTTTCTTATTGAATATGTCCAATATATTTTAATTATTTTAATTTATAACATGTCACATTATTTATTCAAGCCACATATGTAGACATTTTTAAGTTTCAATTACAAGTTCAGATCTTAATTTTAATAATAATAATAATTTTGTTTAATATGTTTGTATAGAATGTACTAATTATGTAATTAATTTCTTAATTTTTTTTTTAACCATAATTATCAAACTAAAAAAAACCGACTTAATGGGGTAGGTGGAGAAAGAAGTACACTTATTGAAGAAATCAATACTTATAATTATAAATTTCACACAAAACACAAATGTATAATAACAATGAAAAATGAATGGTAAACAATAAGTACTATGAACTAAGTTATATATTGACTAATTAATTAGTTATTAAAAATTATAGTACTTAAAATACAAAATGTTATTTTATAAATTGATAATTAAAAATAAAGTATTAAATTAAAATTGCACATAAAACTAAAAATGGTTTATATTAATGTGAGGTAAATTTGGAATTGATGAATATAATTGCTACATTCAGTGGGTTTGGTTTTAGCATTTCCAAAACTTTATCCATAGGGTATTGTACTTGAAATACATTCTAAATATAGAAAATAAATAATTAAGTATATTTCTTTTCTCCCCTAAGGGGAAGTGAAAACCAGAAATCTTATAAATACACCACTGGTAAGCTAGGCAATATTAATACTTATACATTATTAATGCAATACATTTCCAGAAATCAGTCAGAATGAATAGTTAAATAATAGATAAATTTATTTTTCTTCTTCATCTTCAGATTTGTCATCTGTAGCTTCTTCATCTTTTTTGAATAGCAATGGAAACATGCCCAAAAAGCAACCTAGAGTTACTCCAAGTGTTCTTCCCTAACAATAAATGAAATTAATATGCAATTACCAATTATCACCAAAGTTATTGAAAATGATAAGTCTTTGCAAAAAAAAAAAAAAAAAAAAAAGTAAAATATAACAGATTGAAAAATCTGAATACTTTATTAATTAATGCTAAAATTTGAATTTTTAAAGAATATTTTAATGAAAATTTATTAACGATGGTGTATGCATGTACAAATTATATTCAATTTCTATGAAATTAAAAATAAATTGCATGTATGAGATAAAGTCTATTAAGAGAACACACATTTATTTGTTGTCACCATTTTATAAATGCACAACATGGCATATTTGCGTTTAGGAGAACCACTCTTTGGCTTTTTAAGATATTTTAATTTTTAAACAAAATGTTGTATATTTATACAATAATATTTCTCACAATCATATCTTGTTTTTAAAATAAGTAAATTCACTGTAATATTATTATAATTTGATATTTTGATTTAATGAATCTTACTAAATTAGCAGCTCGTCTACTACAATTCATATCCAACTGTACAGGTGTTAGATTAGGAGGTTTTAAGCCAAGTTTGATAACCATTTGTTCAACATAATATGAAGAACCAATTCCAAGAATGTCTGAGAAAGTATTACCAATGGCAGCTGCGGCCATCGTTGATATTGTAATTACGGCACCAACTGTTCTTTCTATTGATTCACCCTGAATTTATTTACATATATAAATATTATGTACAATTTGCTACACAATGTTAACAAATAAAAATAGAAAAATATACATACACATATTAGCATCACAGAATTGTCCAAAAATCCAAACATTATGAAAGGAATAGCATTTTGTAATCCCACTAATGAACAAATATTTTTTTGAAAAACTACTCATTTAAAACATATAGGTACTTATTGCATACCTCTAAATAACTGGGCTCTAGTTGGTTCAGGTACAGTTTCCACTAAATTAAAATAGTAAACAGAATTTAAATTTTACAATAGAATTTACGAAAATATGAGAAGTTAGGTAGGTACTTAAGAAATTCAATTGTTATTATGAATTATATAATAAATTGTCTTACCATTAATTTCTTCTATACACGGAAGGATAATAACAGAAATATTAAATTTTAAAATGTTATTAATTTGTTTAATTTATACTAATTAGTTATTAATAAATTCAGTATAATATAGTATATACTATTTCATAGCTTTTTCAGAATGATTCACTAAGTGTATTCACCCCATAATTATTATTTTTTGTCAAATTTTACATACATGTATTCAAATTTTGATTCTTAGAATTTTTAATACTTAAAGCTAAAATTTTTGAATACTTCAATAGGTTTATTTAAGGTAATTTTCCAACTATTTATGACATTTTTAATACAAGTTCCCATTTAGAAAAATCTAATCATTTGGAAATCTAGACTTTAACTACCTACACTTAAAAAATCCAAAAATCAGAATTTGAATATATTATTCAAAATTTAACAGAAAAAAATGGGGTGAGCAAGCTTAGTGAATCATTCTGTATATTTAATTTAAATAGATGTTGTAGGTACCATATTTTTTTAATATCCATTCTTCAGGTAGTGGGCAGTAAGAGCCTGTTGGATCTACATCTCCTAGTTCAGGAACTTTGCTAGGACGTCCAAATTTTGAACGCCATCTAAATCCTGCTAATTGGCCTAAACATGAATTATTTTAACTTTAACTACATTTCATATATTCGTTTTAACTTATTTGTTACTTAGTAAATAAAACGTAAGTAATACAATTAGTTTTAAGTGTATTTTTAGTTTCATTTTACAATAAAAATCAAATAGGAATATTTGATTGTGTTATAAGAACCCATGCAGTCAGATTTATGATCTAAAATATACAAATTTTGGGTACTGAACCTCGATATTCTGCTTTGGTCTCTTCAGATTCTAGATGATTTAAGGACCACGCCAAAATGTCTCTTTCTTCAATTGTCAAATTCATTACAAACGTGCGAGCTTTTTCCTTTGTTAATGATTTACCGTCATCTTTTTCAAGGTTATCGGTTGTAGTACATAGATGATTAACTATAGTTATAGGTTTAATTCGGTTCAACTCCCACACACGTACGATATTTTTCAACATTTTATTTGGCATAGAACACATTTAAATTTGTTTAACATAAATCAAATGATTTTTTTAAAAATTATTTTCAATTAAGTTACTATTATGAAAAAATAATAATCTAACACACAATTAAATATTATAATTATTACTAATTATTATTAATTATTAATTACTACAACTTATTGGATACAAATAATATAATCCATATATAATAAACAGCAATACAGTCAACAAACGACTGCCACCAAGGACCACTAGGCCTTAGAGTCATAGAATCCTGATTAGCGGCTGGCGGGCGGCGGCTATGAGTGACACCCACAACAAAATCTAAGACCGCGACCCACAATCTGGCCATTAATCAATACTTTACTATCACAACTTTACTGATAATATAAATCTTCTTTGTTTATATTTTCTTTGATATAAATTACAAATTGAGGTTAATGTTTAAATTTTTCCGCTATTTAAAAATTGATAATAAATTTGTTTGAAAATGATTTCTTCAAAAATGTGTAATGTGTATAAATGTATTATACTTCTATGTTCTTTATAAAATGATCAATATAAATATTGAATTGTCCTTTATAATGAATATAATTGTTTTCCACATTTAATAATGCTAAAATAAAGAAAATGTTATTATTTATAAGTTAGTATCGTTTTGCTAATTTCATGATGTTCATTATATATGTCTTATTGTTTTAGTGAAATAATTAAAGTATTAGTAATTATTTAATTAAGACAATTTTAAAATGGCAAATATTAAAAGTGAAATAATGTTGGACCATATAACAATAATGGAAAAATATCGATCTGATATTACGTTGTTAACAGACCCAAATGTTGAAGATGAACAAAAATTGAAAATTGTTCAAACTTTAAATGAAAACTTTGAGGTAATATCTGTATAAATCTTGTATTTAAATAAGAAAGTAACAAAGAAAACTACTTTTATCCATTCAAAAAAAAGAAAATATTTATATATATCAATGGATATTTATTGTTTTTATTATATTATAATATTTTATATTGCCTTTAATTTAATTTAAAAAAAAAAAAATGTACTTATTTTGGATATTTATTTTTAATTATTTATTTGTTTAACTTCATAATTTTCTATTTGTTCACAAATAAATATCCATCTGAAAGCATTAGCAGCAAGCTAATGAATCTCACAACTCATATTTATTAATAATAATATTTGATTGTTAAGGGTATAACAGGTTATCATTAAAAACTTATTAAAAAATTACGTGAATGACACTCGGTAGTTTTCTTTTCTTATATTGGTGATAATTATGTAGATATTGTAATATTGTATTTGAACATCAATATGTCCAAAACGGCTATATCTATCAATGTTCTTAAATTCATAAATTCAAATAAGTTCTAAAACTAAAATATTTCTTTTTATCCACATATTGAAAACCATATCAATTTACAATTGTATCTAGTCAAATGCAACCTTGAAATAGATTTATGATTTTGACTATTTAATAAAATATAAACCTTTATTTTGGATTATAATTGTTAAACTTATAGGTATAACTGGTTATTTGATTTTTATTTGTCTTATATTGTTAATTAATATAAGTTTTCTTTTGCAAGATATGTCTAATCACTATAAAACACTTAATATTTATTTCTTTTTAATTTCAGATGATTGTGAATTCTCCTCAGTATCCTACATTTTTGGAATATATGATTAAACATTTTATTCGTATTTTAGTAGAAGGAGAGCCATATTTTATAGCTGAATATCATATATTTGTAAGTTTAAATAAACACCATTAATAAAAATAATTGTATACATTTAAAACTTAAATATTAACTTATTAATGAATAAAAAATATAGTAGTAGAAGAAAGTTCTATTGTATTTTTGTTTTTGATAGTTATAGTATGCATAAATATTTGTCTTATTTGTAATTTTTAAAATGCTCATTATGCGTTGTAGCTCTTGATCTTCACACTCATTGCCTAAGAATTTCTTTATAGCTTTGGGCAATATTATGAAATAACATTTATTTATGTAATAAAAATCATGTTTATAGCAAGTACGAAAACTGGTGTTAGAAATGATATATAGACTACCATGCAATGAATGTTTAAAACCGTATGTTGATAGACTTGTAACATTGTGTATGAAACTGATTGAAACTGATAATGAACAAAATGGAATTTCGTGTATACGTATTATTGTAGAGCTACAAAAAAATTTTAGACCTCCATATAATGCCGAAGTAAGTTTTATATTTTTATATTATTATAACAACCATTTCATTAAATTGTTTGATTTTTTTTTTTTATCGCCAAAAACATTTATTTTATTTTAGGTAAGTAAATTTCTTCAACATACTAAGAAAATTTATTGGGATATACCTGACAACATGGACAAAATATTTAGTATGAGAACTCAACAAAAATTGCGTATAAATGATTTGTCTACAGTTGACATAAGTGAAATTCTAGATAACACCTATTCAACAATTGTTATTAACTGTGAAACTTCTGAAAATAATGTTGAGACGGTAAATTTATTATTTTATATTTTGAAATAAATAAATTCTTTTATAAGTATTACCTTTTATATTTGTTAAAAATAGTTTTATGTAGATAAAAACAACTTGTAATTCTTCAAAACAACATATATTTTTTTTGAAACACAATTTGATAGTATAGTTGCCTTGTTAGTTAAAAATTATTTGTAAAATTTATTATTTTATTTTTCATATTGGAAATATTTTTTTTTGTTTTAGTATAATGTTATTCCTCGAAGTATTTCATCATTAAAAATATTGCAAGAATTACCAATAGCAATTGTCCTAATTTATCAATTGTATAAAGATAATGTTAAGAGAGAACTTAGTGAATATATTCCAACTATTATACGGATCATACCTTTACAACCCTCAATGCTTTACAAGTAACAATAAATGGTTGTTCATTAGTTATTTTATTAAGTTTGTTTAAATTTATGACATTTATTTAGATCGCATCCAAATTATAACAAGGAAATATTGGTTGAATTGGTATCTGCCCAAATAAAAGTATTATCCTATCTAGCGTTTGTTATTAAGCCATTTACAGACATAGTAACTGTACATTCAACTCAATTAGTTGAAGGAATGATTGGAATGTTAGAGTCGTGTCCTATGGAAGTTACACATCTTAGAAAAGAACTTTTAATTGCATCAAGACATATTCTCAATACAGAATTACGAATAAGTAAAATATTTTAAATGATAACAATTAAAATATAAATCTGAAATATACTATTTCTTTTAGAATTTATTCCATATATGGATAAATTACTTGATGAAAATACATTACTTGGTCGAGGCTGGACTACTACTGAAAATTTAAAGCCATTAGCCTATAGTACTATTGCTGATCTCATTCATCATGTCCGCATTCATTTATCACTTTCAACAATCGTAAAAGCTATTAATCTTTTTTCAATCAATGTTCATGATCATACTTTAAGTCCTAGGTATGATAGAAAACGTATAGACAAATATAATTAAAACAAAAAAAAAAAAAAAATTATTATTATAAATGTTTCAGTATTCAGTTAATGTGCTGTAAAATGTTAATGAACTTAGTAGATTGTATTAGACAAAGAAATGGTGAAGATGTTTCAAATTTTAAATGCACTCCAGGAGAAACTGTTAGTTTTGATCTTTTAATACGTATTCTTCAAGTTTATGTATTGAAACTCAAAGTAGTTTCTAAATTGTATATACCAGCTATAATTACTAAAAGGTATATTTTTAAAAGTAAAATCTACTTATATATTATTTAGAAAATAATATTTACTATTTTAGTGCCAGTAAAACATTGCCATCTGAATCATTACAAATTCTGGACATAGGTGAAAGTGAAAATATTGATGATAATGTAAAAAAAGAACCTAAAGAGTTAACCAATAGTCCCGTTGGAAAAAAACTCCAAGAAAAACCCAAATATGTTTTTTCTCCATCCCCGATATCATTATTTTCTTTACAAGAGTGTAGAACATTGGTCAAAGTTATTATTTGTGGTATAAAAACAGCTGCTTGGGGTATTGCAACGGCTAAGGTAAAATTAGAATGTAAGATTTACAAATTAAAAGTACAATAGACTTAAAATGTTACTTGATGTGGACCCTAATTGTTATTTTGTTTTTAAACAAAAATTAAAGAACTGTTTTGTTTTTTAAATAATTAAAATTCAAAAAAGGTTAATCCTTTATGGATTTTTTTGTGCATTGTCGCACGATATTCTTTCAAAATATTGCTCATGGATAGGCTACTGTTTTAGATGAGAAGGAAGGAAAGTAGAATATAAAGAGTGATTTAATTTTTATCTGTAAGAATTAATAAATCATAGTTAATGAAAAACATGTCTAAAAGAAATTTGTTTAATCATGTTTTGATAAACTTAAATTGAAAGTCGTATTAATTTGTAACTACAAAATAATTACTATTATTAATGTTTTTTTTTTTTGTCTCAAATTTTTTAATATTTTTAGTATTAAACAATTTTTTTCACTTGAATTAGAATAAATAATGTTAGAATTTTATTTTAAATGGCATAATAAAATGCCATGATTTTAAAGATGTTTACCTAAATTTTAAGTTGAAACACTAGAAAAAAAAAAAAATTTGAATATAGATTTTTGATATTTTTCTAGTGCCATTAGACACTAGTTTTCTAACCTGCTTTATTATCAAAAATCTTACTTTTCGATCACCAAATTTAGAGGTTGTTTTTGGTACTAAATATCTAGTTAGTACATTAGGAGCATAATTTTTGTATTATATTAAACTAATTATCAATTTTAAAATATTACATTTAGAACAAAAAATTGTGTAGAATTCAAATTTTAATATTTACTTGTATTATCATATTATTATGTTTTTTTAATTTTTCTTATTTTTAAGGAACTAAAATAAACAATTTAAAATATCACTTATTCAAGTTAGATACTCTATAGTTGGAGTATGACATGTTTTGTGTATATTTTTTTCTAAAATATTATATTATAATTTAAAATTGCCAGATAAAATAAATTAATAAACTGTGTTAAATGATAATTTTAATTGTTTAGACTAATAAGGAAGATGATACTGGAAGTACTTCAAAACTACCAGCAAAACCACAACTTGTCAAAATTTATTTAGGTCTTGTTAAATGGTCTCTACAAGCTATGGATGTACATATGGTAAATCCATTAAATAATCATAATACAAATGTTATAAGACCACGATCAAAAGAAGAAAAAGAAGCAATGGACCATTTGAGTGGCATTGTATGTATCTTTTCAAATGAATAATTTAAGAGTAATGTTTAATTTGTTTTTTTGTTTTTTTTTACTTTAGTTTTCTTTATTACCTCCAAGTATATTCAAAGAAATATTTTCTACTGAAATTGCTTATTTTGTTGAACGAGTAGAAAAAAACCATGCTTTAATGTATATTAGTGAATCACTTTTGAATAATAGCCTGAACACATCTGATACGTCTTCCATATTTGCAACATTATTATTAGAACATTTACTCAGCAAAATGGAAGATATGGGTAATGGGAATGCTGAGCGAAGTAATTTATATTTAAAACTTTTTAAACAAGTATTTGATACTGTCAATCAATATTCTATTGAAAGTGAACAAACACTTCAACCATACTTAAATCAAATTGTTAATAGGTGAGTTTATGAAATTGTATTTAACAATTAATGTTATTTAATCGATATAAATGTTACTAATTTTCAGCTCAATGAAATTTGCTTTAACTGCTAAAGATCCATACTATTACTTTTTACTATTACGTCCTCTGTTTCGTTGTATTGGAGGTGGTGCACACGGAGTTTTATATCAAGAATTTTTACCCCTTTTACCAAATTTATTGAAAAGTTTAAATAGCCTTCAATCTGGTTTACATAAACAAGATATGAAAGATTTATTCGTAGAACTATGTCTTACAGTTCCTGTTCGCTTAAGTTCACTATTACCTCATTTGCCTTTGCTTATGGATCCATTAGTTTCAGCTTTAAATGGATCTCCTTCTTTAATTATTCAGGTTAATACATTTTCAAGTAAAGTATAATGATTGTACAATTATCATTTTATAATTATTCTATAGGGTCTTAGAACTTTGGAATTATGTGTCGATAATCTACAAACTGATTTTTTGTATGAACATATTCAACCAGTGAGGGCAGATTTAATGCAAGCTTTATGGCGATCATTGCACAACACAAATGATAATGTTTATCCTGTAGCATTTAGGTAATGTACTAACAAAATTATTTATTTGCATAATGAAATAAAATCTTAAAAAACACTGAACATTATAACAAAAAAAAAAAAAAAATAATACTGAGGAAGTTTTTTTTCAAATTGACTTAAATGAACAAGTTCTTAATCATTAACCTTATTAAAGAATTTTGAATATTTTTAAAAATGCTCTAATTATTATGTATAAATATTATTTTTAGGGTCCTGGGAAAATTTGGAGGTGGTAATCGTAAAATGATGACTGAACCCCAACGACTAGATTATTCAATGCATAGACAGTCAAAAAAACCTGCTATTATTGTTCAATTTAATGAACACACTGAACCAGTAACGTTTAATGTTGATATGGTATATTTTTTTTTATAAATAAATGTATTATATTATTTACATATTACTAACAAATTTTAATTATCAAGGCTATTGAAACTGCTGCAGAATCTCTTAAGTCTTCAACTGATCCATATTATCGTAAAAAATGTTGGGAAGTAATTAAATCATTTCTAGCAGCATCTGTGTTATCAAATGATGACAAATCAGTTTTAATGACGTTTTTTTCTCATCCTAGGTAGGTATATAAATTACAAGGTGATCTATTTAGGTTATCATTTACACATCATTTGTATGGCAACATGGTATTTTAATAATACATCACTACTCTCCTTCTACCCTAACTTAAAAGTTGAATATTTCATCCATGGTTTGACAGAAATCAAAAATTTCTACACCAAAATGTTTCAACTAATATTCCATTTCATGTAATTTTCAATATAGTTCGCTATTTGAAAATTAAAAGTAGATATTGTACCCCCAAAAATAATATAAATGTAAAATTGTAGTTGTTTGTTTTTTAAATGTTATATAAAACAAATTTTTAAAAAAGTTAATAATTTTCGAGATAATGAGTGTACTCACTTAACTGGATCACATTGAATAATTGATAGTTAAGTTAATTTTCAAATTATTATTATATATCATTTTAGTTTCAAGGAAGGCAAAATATCAAACTTTCAATCAACAGTATACAAATATCCTGATCCAGTCGTAAGAAACACTTATGTTATGGCTTTAAATGGTAACTCAGTTTTTTATTATTATTAAATTAATTCACAATGTATTCTAAATGGTTTTTGTTGTAGGTATATTTGTTAGTGCAGCAGTTAAAGAACTAAGGGATACAGCTCTTGGAACATTACTAGATGTTGTAATGCGCTATACAATGGTGGCTGTTTCTCAACAAGCCGGACCATTAATAAACAGTGAAAAAAATGAAAGATGTTCATTTGGTATGGATCCGCTTGTATTGATTGATTCAATGGCAACTGTTATGAGTTACCAAGAAAAAGAACTTCTGAAACCGGCAAGGCTGGCTCTGACTATTATTCTAAATACTGCTACAATTATTATGGGATCCAAAGAAAGAGTATTGATCACATTTTTTATACTTGATGCATATTCTTTGAAATTAAATTAAATGTTTGTACATTATAGGCTTGCCAGTTACCTTTTATGGAATACATGGTTGATAAGTTATGTGCTTTATGTTATGATCGTGCTTGGTATACCAAATTTGGAGGATGTTATGCCATACAATTTTTTTACAGTAGCATGTCCTTGCAATGGGTGTTTGAACATTTATATTTATTTGTTAAAGCACAACTTTTTGTAATTATGGATTTGTCGGGAGATGTATGTCTTAAAAACAATTACTTAATTTTTAAAAATTATAAACCCTTTCTGAATATTAATTATTTTAGGTTTCAAATGGAGTATTAGATGAAGCAAAAAAGAATCTAGAAAATATGTTGAGTAAAGCTGCATCACCATTAGATCAGAACTCAGGTCCTCAACTTCAAGCATTGCAGAAAAAAGCTATACATGAAGTTACATATGAATTAATTCGTCAAGTAACAAGTCCTAATGATTTACTTAGAAATCATGTATGTATTAATTATTTTATTATCATTGGAATTTTCTTATTATATTTAAACAATGATTTTTTTAACTGTTAATTTATAGTCCACTCATTTATTGGGTGTAATAGCATCAGCTCAAGGCTTAACTGTCACTCAAGTAATGGAACCTCATAAAGAAGGGTTATCAGAAATAATACCCCTAAGAAAGCATTTATTACGGCATCAGGGATTTAAAGCTCAAATCGGAATGATGGAAGGAAATACATTTTGCACCTCCTTACTACCTCGACTATTTACAATAGGTAACTATTGATTTTATTCACTTGGTAAATTAATAGATTAACCATGATTATAAAAGTGTCAATTATTACATTAAAGAAGAGGTTTATATGTCACATAAACCTATGTTCATAATAATTTTCTTAAAACTATTTTCAATATTTGATTAATAATTACTTCAGTTATTAAAAAGACGTTCTAGGATAATAAGGTTGGGTGCAGCCATTGTTATAGATAATTTAATGTACACCTGTAATCAACAATAAACCATTGCTTACGAAAAAACGATTCTGAGCAGATTTCAGTTGATAGTGACGCTTTGTCAACAATATATATGTCATTTTATAGTAAAATAATTAAATGGGCTCTATATATTTTCTTAAATAATATTTGTTTAATGTTGTATTGATTTTCCTAAGTTTATCCAGGTTTTTTAAATTTGTTGAAAAAACTTGAGAAAATCGAAAAATGATTTCTCTAACGTTCCTCCTCACGCCGATTGGTTCTAGTTGAACCAATCTAGTTGAAAAATTGCGCACAAATAATTAAAAAAAAAACCATTTTTGTAAAACTAAGCTTCTTTGCTCCACTCAGAATCTAAAGTATACATACAGGGTGATTCTTTTATCATTGATTTATTATTTTTTCGCAACATTTTGACAATTTCAGAAACAAGCGGATCTAAAATGTTACATCATCATTATTTTTTATCACACTTATTTTTATTAATTATATTTTTGTACATAGATTTGAACATAAAAGAACACAATTTGTTCTATCATGAAGTATCGAATCTTTGTGAAGCCAGTGATTCTGCCATGTCTAAGTTACCAGGATATAAAACAATGAATCCAGGTCAAATGCTATTATTACGTCAAGCTGGAATGAGAGCTCTTGCTGCTTGTTATTATATTCCTCAACCAGAAGTAAAAAGTAGAATATTTCATGCTCTGTATGGTGCTTTAGATAAAAATAATCCAGATTTACAAGAAACAGCATTTCAGTGTTTAAGAAAATTTGTTTCTACTTCTCAAATTGATATGCCAATGGTAATTATAAAGTTACACTATCTAACATCATTAAATTGTTTTAACTAATAGCATGTAGTTAAAAATAACAGATATTTAAAAGAACCCATATTATCTGTATATAAAAAAAATGTTTAACCTTCAATTATTTGTACGGGGTAAACCATTTCCTAAGATTTGCATTTTGCCCACTTAATATTTTGTTATATAGTTATTGTTTAAATGTTTATATGGCTTTAACAGTGATTCAAATTTGTTTTAAGATATCGGTAAGCCTGAATCATTCCCCACAGTTAATAAAAATATTTAATTCACATATAGTGAATAAATCATTTTTTTTTTTTTCATATAATAAATGAATAAATTTCATATAAAAAAATGTTCAAATAAAAGTAATGAAGCATTTGGAGGTGCTGTGTTTGTTAATGGAAATGAAAATCTCTTACTTAAACTAGTAAGAGATCTTCATTATTATGTAGATATGAACCAGTCAAAAACATATAATTTGGAAAATTTTTACTCAAAGACCAAATATGAAAGAAAAACCGCACGACTAAATGAAGGTTAAATTTGTTTTATAGTTATTAGAAAAATATTAAATGGTGAGTTTTAAAGTTATTTTGACATTTTCTAAAAGATAATTTATAAATCCGTCCTCAAAAAAATACAAACCATCTAAATTTACATCAAATTTATTAGATAGAAATTTAATCTAACTCAAGTGAAAAAAATTGCTAAATCTTATCCATTCTTAATTGTTTTACTTTTATTGAAAAAAATGTTTATGAACTAAATTGCATGATGCATTTATTTTAGTTTAATAGTTTAAAAAGTAGTTGAATATAATATTGTATTGTTTGTTCTACTACACTTATTTCTGAAAACAAGTTGTAATAAGGGCATTATTAGTAGAAAATAACTGATTGTATGTTTATTATTAAAAAAATATTAAATTATAGGTACACGAATTGATGAAAAAACAATTAGGTGATTTAGGTGATTATAGAAACTTAACCTTAAGTGGTACACGACGTTTATGGTATTTAGTTCAACTTTTCCCTACAAGTTTTAGTGATATGTTTTGCACTCATTTGATGGAAATTATGAAAAAAATGTTTGAAGTTCTCATCCAAATGAAAAAAGGTATAAAATCTTAAATTTTTCTTTTATTAAAGTAATGCATCTTTTCTTTTAAATAAATAAAATAATCTTTTAAATTTAAATATCTCTTAAGTTTTTACATATGGTTACCACAATAGATCAGCTAAATGTCTTAATATTTACACACTGCCATTTGTAAACCAATCCTACCATACCAATATTAATACACTTACAAGCTAAACCAACTATACACTGTTTGTGTTATTAAAATTTTTGGCTTGTATGTAATTGTTGCAAAGTACTTCTGAACCATAAGGGGAGCCAAATAAACAGTAAACAAACAACAATAGCATCAGTACCTCCTGGTATATTGACAAATTTGTTAAATTTATAATTGGTTCAGTTAGTGTTATTTAGTCAACCTCCTTCCCCGATGTGAACAGTACATTAAAAATTTTTCATTCTGCTCTAATGATGGTCATGTAGTTCTTGAGAACAGTTTATGATTGGTTTGGCCTACAAGTGTTTAATATGTAACGCTATAGATTTATTTAATTTGTATAGCCAATAAAAAACTGGATCATTGAGTAATTGTGGAAATTAAATAATTTGTAATAAATTGTAATTATTTGTTATATTTTTAATTCAATAACATTAATACATTTTTTATTTTTAAACATTTCAACATTTTTTTAAACTTATATTACACTTTACTTCATTTTTTATAAAATAAATATAATTCTCAAATCTATTATTTTATAATATGTGTATATTAAACTTGAACTAATGTACTTTACCTGTAAAAATAGGAATTTCAAAGACTGGAAATTACGAATCAATAATGGTAATTATTATTGAAATGTATAAGCAATTACCTGTAGCCAATTATAGGCATATTGAATCATTATGTAGACTGGTTTTGGATAGTGAAAAAAGTCTCCAAGTAAGCATATTATCTCCATTTCACGCACCACTTTTAGGATGTTTACTTAAATATCCAACTCAAATTGTACAACTATTTTTACAAGATAATCATATTAAGGTTAGTAATTTATTTATTCCATGATATAAGTTATTTATTAAGCTTTTAATAATATCTTATTTTAATAATGAATTATACTAGGAACCTATTTGGATTAAATATTTACATATGATGATTGCCAATGACAAATGTCAAACAATACGTGAAGCTCTTCAAGGTAGTGGTCGTAGACTTAATGAATTAATTACATCTTCTCATGCAGGTAACAAATTTATATTATTAATTTTTCTTATTGTAATGGTAATTATTAATCATTACTTATCAAGAAAAATTTTTATTTTAGATTCTACCAAAGCAATTGAATATGAAGCTGTAAGAGTCATTTACGCTATTGTACGATTAGATAAAAAATGGATATCTAATCAAACAGATTTAATTATAACTTTGTCAGAATTATGGGCTTCTGATAGCTATCAAGTAAAATTGAAAAATATTATCAAAATAATTTTCAAATATTAATTATATAATTGTTGAAGGAATATTTTTTGAATCCTGGATATCTTGAATTTTCTTATTGGAATGAACCAAAAATATTAGCAAAAATATTACTTCAGTATTTCATTCATAATCCAAATCAAGTAGATTTACTCTTCCATTTGATAAAAGCATTCTGTTTTAGATTCATATCCGATTTTCAGGTAAGTTACAATAAAAACTACTTTTTGCTTACAAATTATTATTTATTAATACATAGATAAATTATTTCTACCTGTATTGACTATTAAACTAAACATTAGATTTCTTCTGAATTTTTTTCAAATTTCTATTAAAAAGCCTGTGCCATAAGAACTCATTCTTTTATCCTTTATCCATCTAATCTCATTATATTATACATTCACAAATCATATCTATCAATCTATCATAATATGTTATGAGCCTGCAATATTTAATACTTGCTTTCACATAATTTTGGCCTATTTATTATTTTATTTTCATTTTCATTAACTAATATTCCGTTTATATTTTTAGTTTTTGCGTATCTATTTGGAAGATACTGTTGCAAAATCGTTTTCTCCTCAATGGAAACGTTTAGCATTCTTTCGTTTTGTGGACATATTTCAAGATAATAATATGAGTAATCATTTTAAGTCTAAAATCTTGCAGTATATAATACTACCTTGTGTTTCGGCAAGTTATGATAAAAATGAACAACAAGTTTTAATCCATGGTACATCAATTCCTTCAGATTCTACTGGCAATATAGTTACATCATATATATATCAGGTAAGTAATATTGTTAAAATATTTTAATTTTATGATCTTTAAATAATTTATTTTTTTAGTTAATTGTACATGAAGTACCACCAGGAATTGGTGAAGATAGCATTCGTATACATCTATTACAACTTGGATGTATGCTAGTCGATGATTTCCCTATTAATAAAGATAGTGCATTTAGTCCAGATGGGCTCTGTGAAAATTTAAAACGAGTAATGAGCTATGCTTGGCCATGTTTATTGGATAAATCCTGTGTTGATCCAACTGCTCGATACAGTGGACATTTATTACTCTCATACATAGTTGCTTCATACCATGTTAATAGTCGAATAATTTTACAAGGTATAATTATAACTATAGTTTATTAATTTGGAAATATAATAGATTATTTCTACATTATTATTATATGTATTTAGTCATTTTAATACAATTGTAATTTTATAGTTTTCCATGAATTACTAAAAGCATATCATGTTGAAGTAAGAAATGTAGTTAGACAAGCATTGGATTTAATAACACCAGCATTGGCTATTCGAATGAACAATGGAAATAAACTGTTATGCCAATGTACAAAGAAAATCATTGTTGAAGAAGCACATTTAATGCAACAATTATTTCATGTACTACACTTGGTAGTCAGACATTACAATGTAATTTTTTATTTATTATTATTAATAATAATTTTAATACATTAATCTTAAAATTGTTTATGTTTGGGATATAATATAAATTATATGAATATAAAACAATGTGCTATTTCTATGCTAAGGATTAATTATGTGTGATAATAGCTAAAATTGATTAAAGTTTTACAAATTTCTTTTTTTGTAGGTATATTATCCGATTAGACATAGACTTATTCAACATATGTTGAATGCAATGCAAAGATTAGGTTTTATGTCATCTGCTACATTTGAACATAAAAAATTAGCTGTAGAAATGGCTGAAGTTATTATTAAATGGGAACTGCAACGAATTAAAAATGAAAATATAGCAGAGGTATATAACAACAATAAATTACTAATGGATGTTATCTAATCTTTCTTTTTACTTTTAGTTTTCTACTCATATGTATACAGGGTGATTTGTTATCATGAACCAGCAAATATCTCGGAGAATTTTGAGTGAATTTGATTTCTGTTTTTTTTTTTACTCTTTATGGAATTGTTTAAGCTTTATTTTAAAAATGGTTTTAAATTCCATAAAGATTAAAAAAAAAAAAAACATAAAAAAAATTCACTTAAAATCCTCTGAGATATTTGCTGGTTCATGATAAAAAAAATCACCTTGTAGATTACCTTATACTCCTGTTAGTCCTTATTTGTCTATATCTTATAACTCTTTACTGTGGTCACCAGTTTCAATATTGATAATGTAGCATATTTTAATAGAATTTGTATTGTACATTTATCCTATTCAGTATTAAAATACACCAATATATAAGATATACATAAACAATCTCATATTATGTATTATTATTATTACTTAATATATTAAGAACACATACTTCTTCTATTTTTGTTTCACCTTTTATCTCATCTGTTTGGGGTTGGAGAATTAAAAATTATCAGAAAAATATAATAAAATTAATTAAACATGTAACTTTGGTTAGGCTATTTGAATATAATTTGTTAATTTTTATTACATACTATATGTGTTGAACAAAATTGGTCCAACATATTATGATATGTTGATATTTTAATTTTGGATAACTCAATGCAAACATTTTAAATAATTTATTTTTTATTTTGTTTTTTTTAAATCCTTTTTATTTTTAATATGATGCTTAACAAATGGTATTTAAACTTTTATTGTGTTATTACCAATTTTAGAACAGTGTTTAGATTTATAGTACACTTTCATTTCATGTACATAATCATCCTAATTCAATTTTACTCTACTAAATGACATTGATTTTTCCAATTCTTATATTTTTCTCTTCTAATTATTTTTCCTTAAATTATATGAAGAAATTAAATTACAGCTTTTTTTTTAGTTGTATTAGCTAAATATTTTATGTTTTAGAACTCTGTGGAAGTAGTTAAAAAAATTAAACTTGAACCTTCAATGTCATTACAATCAGATGACACTGATAAAGATAAACCCATAAGTAAAAATGACTTTGGAGTTGTTTTCAATTTTTTGGCCAAAATTGCATGCCAGGTTTGTTTTCAGTTTTTATTTATTTATTAATTTATTACTTATCAATTAATAGGAAATATTTTAATAAAATACAGCAGTGGCGTGGTGAACTATTTAAATTGTTTGGGCTAATTTCATATGATACCCATCACTTTTTTTTTTTTATATCTTACAGCAATGCTTACACTAGATACAAATTACCTAATTCCTATGTATAGATTATATATACAGTATGTCCCAGATGATCATAAAAATGTAATTTTTCTTCTTATCAATGTCCCCTTTGAAGAAAAAACAATTGAAAAAAAAAATAAAATCTAATAAAATTTAATATTAAAAATGCTAGAAAAATTTGTCAAATATGATGGGACACTGTATATATATTTGTTTATATAACAACAATTACTGAATTTTTCAATAAACATTTAAAACATCTATATGAATATTGATTAATAAAAATGGTGTATGTAGATAAAATACTCAGTTTACTGATTAAATAGGTGTAGTTAAATCTGAGGAATTTCATTTTATTACCTATCTTGGTATATTATTAAATTGAAATTGAATGCAGAATATTTAATAATTGTATAAGTTCTACAAGCAATTAACTGACATTAATTACTATATTTACATAAATAATTAACTATTTCAATTAATTTTTTAACTCATCCCAGAAGATGGGATCCAGTCACCCAATACCAACCACCATTGGTTTAATGGCCAAGGAAAAAATGGAATAGATAAATTATGAAAATATAAATATAGATAATAGATGAAAGCCTTTTTGTACACACTTAACATTTTTGATTAAGGCCATATTTTCCAATAATTTGAATTACTTATACAAAATTTTCCATTGGTCATATTTTTCTTTGATCATTTTAGTATATGGTTTTATTTTCCATCTACCATATTTTCTTTTGGCCATTTTCTGATATGACCTTATTTTTCCTTTGGTGATATATGCCTCTGCCCATTTCAGTATATGGCTATTTTTGATTTAGCCATTATTTCCTCTAGAATACTAACAACCGCTGCTCAAAAATACCTTAGGCCATAACTCCTAAAAATCACTATCTCCAAGCCACTGAAATACAGTAAAAACTGTTAACATTAACACTGATACAACATACTTCAATATGTTGTAATTATTAGCTCATATTAGTGATTAAATGAGAGCATTGAGTATATAGTCATATTATTTTAGTAACTGATTTTATTATTAGTTATAATTATAATAATTTCTGTTATACTTATTAAAACATATAAATATTGGTCTCTAGGTAAATGATGGTGTTGCTGGAGGTTTGGCAGAATTATTATCAAAGCGTTGTGTTGCTTTATTGAGAACTGCTTTCAAATCTGAAGCAATAATGTCTAGATGTATTGACATGTTAAAATTAGCTTGGATGGAAAAAGTATTTTGTACTGTCTCGAGTTTAGAACCTGCTGCTAATAATCCTGCTACTGCAGTCGCTGTTGCAAATATTTCTTCAGCATTTGATCTTTTAGCATTCTTTTTGATAATTTTACCAAAAGAACAACTTTTAAACACAATTAAACCTCTTCAAAAATCATTATATGAATGTATTAGTACTACTAATATGAAAGTAATTGAAGTATTAATATATTTTTAAACTTTACATTCATTTTAATTTTTATAATATTTTAGATCGGACGAATGGCTCATTCATTCCTGACACGTTTAATTTTTAATTTCCCTATGATTAAACCATATCTTAATGAACTCGAAGAGCTATACATTCTAATAAATGTGGTATGTTATTATATTTTATTTTTTAAACTTGAGAATACAAAAATTAATTAATTATGTAAATTTTAGTTAATTGATGAAAGTTTAAATAATTTTGAGAAAAATATATCCCAGAATTATAATCGATTTTTGACATGTGTCATTATGTTAAAAGCAGCCGGCGCTAACAATACAGCTTTTATCGATAACTTGTCATCTCGCTTTGTACATGTTCTACAAAAAGTTTGCCGTGAACAGCCACAATCTACAAATACAGAATCTTCAATGGGAATTAATGAATTGGTTATACAAAGTTTAGACTTGATGAAAAATAGAGTTAGCAATATGCATATTGAAACTCGAAAAACATTTATTGGTACTATTCTTGTTGGATTAATTGAAAAAACCAATGACTCAAGAATTATGAAAACAATTTTAAAGGTGTGTTTTTAATTATTTATTTGTTGGTTGATCATAATTAATTTATTGTAGTGAATTTTCATTGCTTTTTTTTAACAAGACATACAAATAAAAAAAACCGACATTTAAAATATGTGTAAATAATTATAAAGAAGCTAAACAATTTATTATTTATTATTTAATTTATTATATTTTACTACTTTGTATAAAAAATACTAATATAAGTATTTGGCAAAAATGTTTTCTATGATTATTTACTTTTAATCTATATGTAACAAAAAACAAAATTGATTATTTTAGTTTTCCCTATTGAACAAACCATTGCACCAACTAGATAAAAAAAGGCTATCAAAAACCATGCAAGATGTTGATAATATTCTAATTAAAATTATATTCGTAGACAAAAAAAATAAACACCTCAAAATCATACTAGTTAGGCTTTGAAATTTGAATTGAGTTTAATACCAAAATAAATTGTTCTTTTCTTTTAAAAATGTATTCTTTTTTCCTTTTTAACTACTTAAATTTGGCTGTTTGGTTTGAATTGATTGTATCAAACAAATTTAACTTAAAATACAATTATAAGCTTTAAAAGTTTTTATTGTTTTAGATGTTAGAAGAATGGATGCGTTTTCCTCCAAATGAAGGACCTAATTTACGTGAAAAGTCTATATTATTAGTAAAAATTATGCAGCATATTGAAAAAAAATTTCCTGATCTGAATTCTCAATATTTAGATATCATTATACATATTTATAGGTAATATTTTTTTTCATTTTATATTTTCCAATATGTAATGTAATGTGTGATTTATAATCCATGTTAAAATTAGTCATGAAATAAATATTCAGTATTTTTCAATGCAAAATTAATTAATTCTATTTAAGTATAATAAATTACTAGGTATTCTAAGTGTAATATTAATTTTGAATTTTTTTAGAGATGAAGAATTGCGTAATTCTGAACTTGGACATAAATTAGAAGCAGCATTTTTAAGTGGCTTACGATGTTCACAACCTCCTGTTCGTGAAAAATTTTTCGCATTATTTAACCAACAAATCAATACTAGACTACCTGAACGTTTATTGTATATAGTAAGTTCTCAAAACTGGGAACCTATGATGACCCATTATTGGATAAAACAATGTATTGAATTAATATTAGCTACAGTTGATCCAAGTAAGAATATCTAAAGTAATATCTAGTAAAAATAAATTTTAAAAGTAAAGACTGTTGAATCTATCTATTATTAGTATTTTTTTAAATATTTAAATTTTATTATTTGAAAAACATAATTAATGATACATTTTTAAAATAAATAATATTCATTAAGGAATATAATAATATAAAGACTGTATTTTAACATTTGGTTTTTTAAATTTAATTTGTGTAACTCATAAAATAATAAAATGTATTATTTTTAATTATAATTATCTTATTGAAATAAATAATTTTAGATTTGCCTGTGACTTTAAAAGATTCAAATTCATCTACTTCATCAAAATTACCAACAATTAAAGAATTAGTCAATAATTGTGATTCTTCATTCAGAGAAGACATTTTTAATACTAATGAAGATATTACAGTTAAATCAGAGTATGCAATGGATACTGACCAAATGGTGACTGATAATATTGAAGTTGTTGAGGGTGGAAAACTAGAACCATTAATTACCAGACACATAAAATGTATGGATAATCTAAAAACAATGAAACTTGGAGATATGTGTTCAGCTATAGCTCAACTTTGTCATATGGATTCAAGCTTAGCTGAAAAAACTTGGCTTGTTTTATTTCCTGCTATTTGGGAATCATTAAATTCTACACAAAAAACTGTAAACACTCAAAATATTTTTAATGTTATATTTTATTATTATATTTGTTGTTGTTTTTAGATACTTTTGCCTGAAATTAATCAATTTATTGTAAGTGGTATTCACGTTGTTCAAAGAGATGTTCATCCAAGTGTTATTTCTACGTTCTTTGAGGCATTATTTCAATGTCAACCAAAAATAAATTTTAAACCCAGCGTTATGTTATATATTGGTAAATCTCATAATTTATGGCATCGTGTTACTCTATCTTTGGAAAAAATGATGATAGATAATAACTTTGAAGTATCCAAGCAAGATTGTTATGAATTTGAACCAGAAATATCTCCTCAAAGAGTATGTTTTTATAAATGTATTGTTGATTAAAGTAGTAATCCACAAATCAACAAATGTCTGCTTTTAGGATGTTATTGATACATTAGCAGAAATGTACAAACAGCTTAAAGAAGAAGATATGTGGGCTGGTTTGTGGCAAAAACATGCTCAATACCGTGAGACTAAAGTTGCCCTTGCATTAGAACAACAAGGACTTTTTGAACAAGCTTTATCTACATATGAGTCTTTAATTGAAAAATATCAAACTGAATTTTCCAGTTTACCTGCATCAGTAATGGTTTTAAGTGAAGCACGCTTATGGGAATCGCAATGGATTAGGTGAACAAATTATCTTGGTCCATACAATTTATTTTGTTATATATAATTTTATCTTACAGATGTTCAAAAGAGCTTAATCAATGGGATATTTTACTTGAATATTCAAAACTCAATGGTCATCTCAATCCGTTTTTAATACTTGACAGTGCATGGCGTATACCTGATTGGCATGTAATGAATGAAGCATTAAGTTGTGTTGACAATACGTGCCCAAAAGAATTCTTATGGAAGGTATCAAATAAATGTTTCATTCAAATTATATAATTATTATTGTAATTTAAAAATATAAGTATTTACCTATTTATTTTTTATTAGATGTATTTATACAGAGGGTTTTTGGCAATTTGTCATCCAGAAGATCCAAATTTACCATATGTTACTAGAAACGTTGAAATGGCTAGTATTCATGTAATTAGAGAATGGAGAAGATTGCCACATATTGTATCACATATACATTTGCCATACCTTCAAGCTTCCCAACAGGTAAAAATATAATAAAATAACATAATAACATTTATAGACAATAAAAAAAATGGATAAAACATATTTCTAATTAGTAGTATTGATAAGACTATATAAATTTGTGATAGAAATTGTAGTAGGATGTTGATGACTTATGCATTTTTTTTTTCTTTGATCTTATAATGCTATTTAAGCTAAATATTTGTTTCATGCTTTCTTGATTTAGAGTATGCTAATTTTATTTTGCATTTTTGTTCTATGTATGGGCATTTTTCTCAAATTTTAGATTTTAATGAAAATGTGTACAAATTTTTTCTATAATTTGTTTTTATTGTAATTAAATTTATTGCATACTGATAAGATTTACTGTTTGCATGATATACATTTATAAACCAATAAATTGTGTAGAATAAATCCGGTAAACAAAATTAAATTGAAATAAACGAATTAATTGCAGTAAATGGAATTATGGTCAGTAGTGAATCGGCACTCACATTCACCATTTAACCGATATATATTTTAAATTTTATATTTTAACAATTTTAAACATAACATAAACTAAATTGCCTGTAAGTAGATTTTTTTGGAGATTTTAAGTGCATTTAGTACTTTTGTGTGTTTTTTTAGGTTATCACTATCCTAACTATATATAAGCTATAGATAAACCACAAACTATTAGTGTTAATATATTATTAAATATCCTCGCCATTAATTTATAATATGATGTACATTACTTATGCCACAATAATTATAAAACTTTTCAGTAGGTATACAAATTATTTTCTTATTAATATACACAAAAATTAAACATTCAAATTATGTGATGTAAGTATTTAATAATTTGTATCACAGCAATATATATTTCTTATATTCTATATTACCCCCTGGTTTACAATACCACTATTCTTATTTTTTTTATTAATTACATTTATCCATAAAACATAAACAATACATTTTTACCACATTAATAATTAAGGATACAAAAATATAGATTTATATAACTATAAAAACAAACTTAATTTAATATTTACATAGTCAGGAACAAATGTACTTATTTGTTCTTGTCCGAAAAACAGTGTTAAAAATAGGACAACTAAACTGTAAATCAAATCAGTCTCTCACTTGCCAGACAATTGCTCTACCATTAAGCTACCCGATACCTGACTTAACACAATTTCCACTGGACTTGACCAATCTAACGTCATAATCGTGTGTGTAGAGTAGAGGGGACGATCAGCAATCGACAACCATATCAAAATATTCAAGACATTATCATGGAACAACAAAATCGCTAACTTAAATTTGATCAGATTTATTGTTTTGTCAAAATATTGCTTAATAATGAATATATTGATTAAATTACTAAAAATAGGTTTCATGTTTGAGTGTTGGTATTTTTTGATCTAATAATTATTTTGCGACTTTGGTTATCTCAAGTTTGATTGTCTGATTAAGTACCTGAAATTGCACTTGTAAAGGATTGTACTTTGAACGCATGCAGTTCTATCAGCCATAAATATTGTTACCCAAGCGTGAGCTTGTCAAATTTTAATAGAGGATCAAAATAGTTATCTGTGGTAGTTGAGATAATAAAAGAGTACCATTATTTTTCTAAACACTGACTAGTATTCTTGTATACAATGGTAATTTTTCATATTTTATTAAAGTGTAAGTTACAGAATTTACTCCATCTATTTTAAATTGTGAACCATTTCTTAACAGTTTATTTCTATTTTCATTTGGCATTTCTTTATTGTGTGTTAACATTGTATACCTTGACACATATAGCTGATATCGACAAATATTATATCCTCCACTGTAAACTCTTTGGAACATATCATCATCTTCGCCTCCCCATCCATAAAACACGTTCGAAAAGCCATTAATATCACGATATTGTTTTCGTGTCATAGCAATAGCACCACCAAATATAGTACGGTATGGCAAATTATAATCAAAAACATTTATACTAGAACTCATATGTCTTGGGCAGTTTGTACAACCATATATATTATTTATATTTTCTGGGATTAGATCAACATCATGAAAAATAAAGCATCCCGCAGAAGAACGAATTGTAACTTCACGATATCCAGCATTAAATAATTTTCCACGATTAAATTTAGTATCAAATGTTTGTTCTATTACATATATTTGGTAATGTATGTTTTGCTTTTGTAAAAATGAATGCATATAATGTATAAAAGTCTGAAGTTGCGTAGGTCGATTACGATAGCACACTATAATTGCAATATGATGTTGAGGTATGCAATGCTTTGGCATCCATTCTCCACCCAATGAAATATTAGATTGCTTAATAATATCCAATTGTTTACTGCTAGTTGGCACTTTTAATAGACTTGTTTCTTCATTAATTTGTGCTATTGGACATGCACTAATATTAAGACCATATTCACCAGCACTTGTTTTGACTAAGTATTTTGGAATATCATTTGTGTTTATATAAGTAATTGGTGCACGTAATATGATAAAAACAACACCAACAATTAAGCAAATACTTATTATTATACAAATTTTTAAAAACCAGTGAAATCTTCTTTTAATACATACTAAAAATAATTTCATTTTATATTAGGTCTTTAATTAATAAATTTAAAATTAATTCAAGAACTATAGATTTTAATTTAGCAAACATATTATTTTACTAACAACAAAGTACTAAGTACAAGTATACTATGTAGGTAGCAACTTACAATACAAATTACAAATATCAAAGCCTAATATAAAAATTTTATCAGAAACTATTTAGTTTTTTTCTTGGTCCCAGTGTTGCCAGATATTGATATGGTATTATCACAGATTATATGAAATTTAATCTGCAATGATCTATAATGTTCGCCATCGACTGATTGTATTTATTACCATACAAATGTACAAATTTAAAAATGTTTGTACGAACATACTTTGTTTATTTTATGTTTGTACACTGATCTCAATGTTTGTTCAAATACGAACATATTTGTACGCCTGGCAACGCTGCTTGGTCCGTTCTATTCCGTTGTAATTACAATCGTGTAAGGAATCCTGGAAAAAAATCCCTGCAAATATATCCCCAAAGCAACTATACTGTCAAAATTATATGTATAAAACAAAATGAATATAGTTTAATCATCAATTGTTTGAGTGTATATTGTGCACACAGCTGTCAAAAATAATAAATAATTAAAAAAAATATATAATCTCGTATGTAGGTGTAACCATTAAAACATATTTTTTCCTTGTGTGGATTTAATTATTTCTATATTTGCACAGTCGCACAGTTCGAAATTACTCAACAGGAACTGAAGAAGTACTTACCGTAATACCAGGGGTAATAACTAATAACATGATAGTTACCAAATATGTATGTCTAAATAATTTTTATCTAATGTATTTTTCTATTTCCACAATTTATCGCTGTAAACAATTGATTTTAAATATTTGGTAACTAAAATTAGTTATGCGGGCTTCCCTTAAGAGAATAGATAGCACATTTATATTCAATAAATTATTTTTTTGGAATATTTGCTGTTTCGTTTGTAATGTCAGGACTCGTTCAAGTTTAATGCCTATGTATTTTGATTCCTCGTGCTCTAATTCTGTGCCTTGCCAATTAATTCTTAATTTTCGTTTAGCGTCTCTCGTAAGTGGAAAGTAGTTATTTGTGTTTTTGCAGGATTCGGTTTTAGATAGTTGTTATGGTAAAATTCTTTCATAGAATTAAGCGCAACATTCAGGTTCTCTTCTAACTTCTGGAATGTTTTGCCTTGGATTGTAATAGCAAGGTCATCAGCGTATATAAAGTGTTTCGTTTAGTCCCCAATTGGTTGATCATTTAATTTGATCATTAGTATATACATTAAAGAAGATTGGTACTAGTACACTTCCTTGAGGTAATCCATTATTTTGTCTTCTCCATCTGCTTTTTTTGTTCTGCAGTAATAAATAGAATCGTCTATTCCTGAGTAATAAACCAATGATTTTTGTAAATTTCGCATCTTCTGTTAGCTCATATATTTTCTTTAGAGACAATTTATGATTGACCGCATCGTGTGTAGCGTTGAGGTCGATAAAAGCCGCACCTGTTATTACCTTGTTCTCATAGCCTTTCGCTATTTCTTCAACAAGCTTAAGTATTTGTCCCGTGCATGACTTACTATCCCTAAAGTTAGACTGTTGCTTAATAAGCTTCCCGTTATTCTTGTTGCTTATCCTATTTAGTACCATTCTCTTAAAAATGTTTTAGGTATGACATAATAGTGTCACAGGTCTAAAATTACATGCATCTGTAGGCTTTCCCAGGCTTCAATGTCACAATATATGATTTAAATCATTCTGTTGGAATATTGTTGGTTTCGATACAGTTATTGAACATGTTTAGTAGACATTCCTTAGTTATAGAGCCTAGTTACTTGATCTGTTCCGTCATGATACCGTCGATCTCTGTTGCTTTCCTGTTCTTCATTGTTCAGATCGCCTTATTCAGCTCATCCATCTCGAACGGTTCGTTGAAGTCACTTGTATTATTATTCATATCCATTTTAAATTTAAGCTTAATTTTCTTTCCTTTAGTTTTGTCATTCATTAATATTTTGTGTTAATATATTGATTTGGTGTTATATTTATATGTTTTTTCGGTTATTGTTTTTCATTGTTCATGCTTTTTATTAGCTTTTAGGCTTTATTACTATTTTTAACCATATCTAAATCCTTAATTAATGATATCCTTTTTTGCGTTCTTCGGCTATCCTCTTAATGAAAAGTTCTCTAGCTTCAATTGTTAGTTCAGAGAAAGGATCTTGTTTGTACTTTTCGTAGTAAACTTCGAAGTCCTTGATGTCTTGTTGTAGTCCCTTGATTTAGTAGGTGCAGTATCTCCTTGGTATAATTTTTCTTGAAAACTTTAAACTATCAACAAATTTTTATTGATTGAGGTGTTGGTTGTAGCGTTTGTATTTCGATATCCATATACTTGGTGAATTCTGCCCATTTAGCCTTTTTAAAGTTGAATCATTCTGCCCAATCTTCGACATTCTCGCTAACTTTATTGTTCTCCGTATATCCCCACATCACACTGTGACTGTTGAAATCACTTATTACAATTTTTGTATAACCATTCCTGTAATTCTCTAGTTAGGTGCTCCCGTATTTGCTATGTGGCCTTTCTACCACTAGTCTCATTCGATTTATTTTTGGTCTTCTGTTGTTGGTTTTTTGATGATTGTCCTGTAGGCACAGCACATCACATTCCTATGTTTTATATAACTCCAGCAAAATATTTTCTTTTTCTGGTGTAAGACCTTCGATATTTGTGGATATCATTATCATGGTTGGCCCTGAAAAGGACCTTTTTGATTGAAGACCGTGGTTGGTAGGATTGTTTGGCGATAGTTGCATTGTGGTCACATATACCAGATATATTTCATAGACTTACAATCTCGCTGTTTCAGGGCACCACGTGGAGGTTCCTGCCATGCTCCCAGTCCAGCCTCTGTCTTGTGGTCATTATTTTAGTAACCACAATTTTTAATACGGCTAGTGGTAGCCATCTCTTTAATTTTGTGTGCTATAATTCACGTTTTTTATTTATTTACTTTACATTTTTATATATACAGGGCGATTAACATAGCATATGACTCTCATTATCACGGAAAGTAATAACTTTTTTTGAAGTTTTTGTTTTTTAAAAAATAAAGAAATAAGTAGCCTTAAAATGTTTCATTACTCATTTTTGACACCCTTATTTTAGGAAGTGAGACCACTACCTACTTTTGATTTTCAGATAACAATCTATATTGAAAATTCTATAAATAAATGGAGTATTAATTTAAATAACTTCCACTTATATTAACATATTATTGATGTTATATATATATATTTTTTTTTTCAGTCTTCAATTCTTAGATTGGTTTGCTGCAGTTTTCCATGCGTTACTTAATTCCTTTAGTTCCTTATAACTAATCTTCCCCATGTCAATTATGATTTGCTTCATGTACTCCATCCTTGGTCTTCCTCTTCCTATATGGCCTTCAACGTCGCCTTCTATGACGGTTTTTTATAGACTCTCATGGCGTAGTATCCTATCATTTTAGCTCTTCTAACTTTTATGGTATGCCGTAGTATTTTCTTTTCTTTTATTCTATTTAATACTGCTTCATTCGTTATTCTATCAATTCATTTAATTCTTAACATTTTACGATAGCACCACATTTCGAAGGCCTCTAGTTTTCTTTTCTCTATTGCACTGATTGTAATCCTAAGTAATTAAAGTGATGCACTTGTTCAGTGCGTGCGTTATCTATATGTATATTAAGTAGAACCGGGTTTGTCTTGCTGCACGCCATAACCTTTGTCTTTTTTTGATTTAATCGCATTCCATATTTGTCCCATAATGTTTTATTGACCTTAGTTAAAATCTTTTGCAGGTCATTCTCTGTTTCTGCGCAAAAAGCAATGTCATCAGCAAATCTCAGTGCATTAATTGTTTCTCCACCTATTCTAACTCCTTGTTTTACTTCTATTCTTAATTCTTTCATTACTTCTTCAATATATAGATTAAACAGCATCGGTGATAGGTTGCAGCCCTGTCGTACACCCTTTTTAATTTTTGCTATTTCTTCTTTCCCATCTATACGTATTAGTAAAGTTTGGTTTTTGTATCAATTATAGATGCATCTTCTGTCGTAATACTTAATCCCAATTAATTTTAGAATATCGAATAATATACTCCACTTTACATTATCAAACGCCTTCTCCTAATCGACAAAGGCTATAAATGTATCTTTGTTTCTTCTAATTTGTTCCCTGGTTCCTATGTTTTTTCTGATCTTTACCCAGATTTTCTTCTATCTTTTTGTCTATCCTGTTTTTGATTATTCTGGTGATGATTTTGGAGGCATGTGTGATGAGGTTTAATGTTCTGTCTTCTTCTTGTGTTCCTTTCCTTTTTGGAATCAGTATCACAATACCCTTCTTAAAATCACTAATGGTTTTTCCTTTTAAATATATTTCATTGCATATTTTGTACAGTTCTTTTCTAACAACTACGTCTGTGTATTTAAGTAACTCTGCTGGGATTTCATCTACACCATACGCTTTATTGTTTTTAAGGAAGTCAATCGCATGATCAAATTCTGCATGTAAGATATAATCACCTTTATCATCTTCATCTNTTTATTAGTGTTCCTGCGTTTTGTTTCCTTTCACGGAAAAGCTTTTTAATTTCTAAAAACGCCAAGTCACTTCTTCCTCTTTTTAAAAATTCTTCTGCTTCCTTACACTGTTCATATAGCCATTCTTCTTTAGCTTTTTTTATCTTCCTTTGCACATCATTTCGTAATCTTTTGTATTGTTCTTGTTCTTGAGTGCTAATTTGATTTTTATACCTTCTTCTTTCATTTATTAGCTTAACAATTTCGTCTGTCATCCAAGGCTTTCTCGCATCTTTTTTTTGGGTTCCTATTACTTCCTCTGCCTGGTTCTTTAGAATTTTCTTAATATTGTCCCATTTAATTTCCTCTGAATGACAGTTATCAATTAGTATGTTGTAAAATGCTTTCTTACATTTCTCTTTAAATTCTATTCTCTTCTCATCTTTCTTAAACACTTTTAAATTCCATTTTTTTTGTAAATCCACCTTTCTTTATTTTTTTGTACTTTATATTTGTTTCCATAATAACTAGATTGTGTTCGCTGTTAATATCAGCACCAAGATAAGTTTTGCATTGTTTAATTTGATTTTTAAAACGTTGTTTAGTCATAATGTAATCGATTTGATATCTCGCTGTATCTCCTGGCCTTTTCCAGGTATATATTCTTCTTTTATGGTGTTGGAAAAAAGTATTTGCAATTGTCCATTTGTGTTGTGTACAGAACTTTATTAGTCGTTCCCTTCTCTCATTTCTGGTTCCCAACCCATAACTACCCGTTATGTTACTTTCTTTCCCTTCGCCTACTGCTGCATTCCAGTCGCCTAGGATTGTAACATTCTCTCCTGCTTTAGTCATCGCCATTATTTTATCTATTTTATCGTAAGTTTCTTCAACTTCTTCATCATTATGTGATGATGTTGGCATGTATATTTGGATAATCGTTGTAATAGCAGGTTTAGTATTAATTTTAACCATGATGATCCTATCTGTACATTGATAGTAGCTGATCACACTTTCCCCACACTGTTTATTCATGATGATGCCAACACCAGTATGTCCATTACTTGAGTCTGTATGAATGAATCTATACTCATCACTCCAAAAATCACCGGGATCTGGCCATCTTACTTCACTTATCCCTATAATGTCAATATTTAATCTTCTCATTTCTAGTTTTAAATTTTCAAACTTTCCGCTTCTTCTCAAGGACCTGACATTCCATGTGCCTACTCTTTTATAGTTTTGTTTTGCTTTACTCAAGGCGGTCTCCACTTGGACATCCGAACGGGAGACTAGTTTACGTCCGGAATCTTTTACAATGAATTCACAATCCATAACTGCAGATACTAGGGATAATAAGGTGGTGGTTTCCTGTTTCCTTCCACCTCACAGTTTTGTAACCATTTAGATGGCTGCCATCTTTGCTTACAAATGTTTGGTATGTAGCTGTACCGATCCCTTTGATCTCCACCTACATCCAATACTGGGGAAGCTGCTGCTCTTCCCCAGACCCTTTTGGTTGCCTCTTACATCAAGCAGGGAATGCTCTGGGCCTATTCTATCCCGGACCCAGACGGGTCATATATATATATATATATGTATAATATATTATGTATTTTTTATTTTAAAAAATGTTGATTATAATAATTTATACTTTTTTTAGATAATGGAATTATCTGAGGCTGCTCAAATTCATCAAGGTTTGCAGGAAAAAGACACAAATAATTCATTACATAATATGAAAGCTATTTTAAAAACATGGAAAAATCGTTTACCAGTTGTAGCTGATGACTTAAGTCATTGGAGTGATGTGTTTGTTTGGCGACAACATCATTACCAATTTGTTATTGAATATTGTTCTCGTCCAGAGCAATCTACAAATGCTGTACTGGGTGTACACGCTTCTGCTCAGGTAATAATTAATAAAGTAATAACATATAGTAAACTGACATTCGTGTTTTTAATGAACGACTGTATAGGTGTTTAAGTTGGTACTTATTCATACAAGTCTGTGTGTGCTTAAATAGTATCTTAGCGTACTAATATGGTGTTCCTAAAATCATTATTGTCGGATTCAAATTTGACCATCTTAGAATGCATCTTTTGCATTGAAGATTTTAAGTTTACACTTAGGATACTACTTTCTTTGGAAAATAATTAGGTTTAAACCAACATTGCTCCACCCAATGTAGTAATTTTTTAAATTTTTTTATTATATAAGTAATAATTAGGGATCAGATTTTGTAGCAAATGATATGTTCGCAGGGAATGTGAGAAAAATATATGTCCTTTATGTATTAATTTTGATTAAAATAACATAAACTTGAGTTACATTTTCCCACTAAATGTGCTTTCCCCCTCTTACCCTATGAAGTCCTCTTTTCTTAATTTTACATAAATTTCATAAAAATTGTACACAATTTTATGTTTTATTTTAACCCACTATATTATTTCTAGAAATAAGTAAAATTGGCATAATATAATAATAATAATAAAAAAAAAAATTGCTAACGTATTAGAAGCAAAACACAAATTAAATGAACCTAATCATGAAGTGGAGTTGTGAAATTGATTTAAAAAAAATACAATTGTGGTTTTCCAAAAAAAAAAAATCAATAATATATATCATGGAACTCAGGAATTGCACCAAACATTAATATCTTATTGATAATAATTATATTGATTTAAATCAATATAATTGTTTAGTTTATTTAAAATATGCACCGATTACTTCAGTTGACAAAGAAAGTTCATTTTCAATGTATACAAAGATAGTCAAAAATAAATATAGTAAAAATAACTTAACTAAATATGTGGTTGTAAATTTGATTTTTAATGTTAATTTATAATTTCATATTGTTTAGCATCTTTATATTTTTGTTTTTCAACAATTTATTTTGTCACAAGATTTGAGTTCTAGTAATGAGTGATTTATTATAATATTGTGTGTGCGTGTCTTTATTAGAAAAGATGACCGAAATATTGTGTTGTGTCACTTGACGCTAAGCAACATAATATAACTATACTAATTCAAATAAATAATTAAAATTTTTATTTTAGGCAATAATTCACTTTGGAAAAGTTAGCCGAAAACATAATTTAACTGGAGTTTGTCTTCAAACATTATCTCGTTTATACACAATTCCAAATGTACCAGTTGTTGATTGCTTCCATAAAATTAGACAACAAGTGAAATGTTATATGCAAATGGCATCTATATCATCCAATAAACATGAAATACAAGATGTATGTATTTTTATTAATATTTAACTTACTATTAAATTTTGTCCATACACTACTCTCGTTGCGGTAGAGCCGCTGGCCGCAGCAGCTCTACAACGTGTAAACACCGTTCATGCAAAAGCCGCGCCTTGGAAACCGTACATTAATAAGTGTTTAATTTAATATTATTGGTTTTAGTGTTTGGAAGCTATTGAAAGAACAAATTTAAAATTCTTCCAAAGTGAAATGACTGCTGAATTCTATGCACTTAAAGGGATGCTTCTAGGACAAATCGGTAACTTTATTATTTATACTTAACAATAAATATTAAATAAGCCTAATTTACAAATATATTAATAGGTATATACAAACATAATACATTATTAATTTTACTAATAATTAAGGTAAATCTGAAGAAGCTCACAAAGCTTTTTCAGCAGCAGTACAATTACATGATTCTATGGTAAAAGCTTGGGCATTATGGGGCGAGTATATGGAAGAATACTTTACTAAAAGTTATCCAAATCAAACAATGCAAACTGGTGTAGCTGCAATAATATGTTTTCTTCAAGCTTGTCGTCAACAAAATGAATCTAAATACCGGAAATATTTAGCTAAAGTTTTATGGTTATTAACATATGATGATAAAGAATACTCATTACTCAGTACAGTTGATACACATTTCAATGGAGTTCCGCCTGCATTATGGTTACCTTGGGTGCCACAACTGTTAACTACATTGGCCAGTGATGGAGGTTCTTTATTACAAAATTTATTAATACAAGTAATAAAAATATTTTAATTTGAAAAAAATAAATAAAACCTGTGAATAACAGAGCTCCAATAATATAGTGAAATTTTCCACTATTTATTTTGTATTATAGAAATATTCTTTATAAATAATAATTTACTGAATATAACTAGTATTTATGCATGTCCAACTGAACTTTAAACATTGGTGTAAGCCTTGGATCTCTCACTATTGAATCTTTGAAAATTAGAAAATAGAAAGTTAAAACGCGCAAAATAAAATGTTTAACTACTAATCTTTTTACTACTCAATATAGATATACAATTTCATCTCTCTAACTTCATTTAGCGAGGTCCATAGTCAAATCTAAAAAAAAAACCTATCCTACAACAAAATGCTGAAGTTCATATTGAGATTTAATAATTTAATAATTATTTATTTATTTTACAGAATAAAATTCTAATTTTAAACATATAACAATAACAGTAAATGTGAATGTGTTACATAATATAATAATAGACAATAGTAATATAATAATGGATGATATATGTAGTATAGACATAACTGATAAAGAAGTAGTTATTAATATAAATTTAACAATTTTTGTTTAGATTATTAAGTCATTATTCAGTTTGTTATTAGTTCCAGTTTCCGGTAGACATTAATACATTAGCAGGATAATTGAATACATAATTTGAATAAATAAAATGGCCATTTATTCCTAGAATTAAATAAAGTTACTCTGAAGTTTATTTATTTCAAAAGCTTGAGACAATTAATTAAATTATGTAGTAATTTAAAGAGAAATTTTAAATTAAGCATTTGAAGTCTTTTATTTATTGAAAAATTTGTTTAAAAAAATACCTAAAAATTCAAAATTAAACTTAAAAGAAAAAAATCTTAAAAATTATTTTGAACTCTAGAAAAAACTCTGATATTAATTATTATTATATGAATAATGCAACCTTTCTCTTAAATCTGTCTATAAAACATTCAGGGATAAATATAAATTTAGAAAAAAAAGTAATGAAAAAAAAAACAATAAATTTATTTTACATATCTTTTATTATAAAATTAATATTATTGGTTAGTATTACATATTTTATAGTACTATATAATAGGTACCTACACCATATTTTAATACCATAGACTATATTATATATTCAATAATATTTTAAACGTTTTCACAAAAATAATTGTCGACATTTTTTTTTGAATAGGACAATAATTGTACTAATGTACCTATATATGTTGTAATATATTATTATTTCATATGACTTATTATATAATATACCTATAATAATATAATACAGTTTTTGATTTTTAAAAATAAATATATCTACTATATACTACAGCCATAGGTTTATTTTAAGTTAATTTTTATATATTTTGTACTTATATTATAATTATAGTAGTCATTTTTGTTACAATTGATCATAGTCTGCAGATTTTGATAACTGCCCCAATAATTATTTATTTATTTTTATCTTAAAAAATGTCATTGAATATACCTATATGATATGTAAAATAATTATATTATTTTTTTTACTTGCTTTTTTTTCTGGCCCCAAAAAATGAATCTAGGTATTTGTATCAGATACAATAAAGTGCAATAGTCAGTACTTTTTGGAGACAATTTTACAAAAATTAATAATATAAAAATAATGGTTATTATTATTATTTATATATTTATTATTTTTAGGTTGGACGATTGTATCCACAAGCCGTGTATTTTCCAACTAGAACATTATACTTTACTCATAAAATTGAATATAGAGAACGCTGTAGAAATTCTGAATTGTTAGCTGCAGCTAATAAGCAGTCACAAACTAATGATACTACCCAAAGTAATAAATCAAAAATAAAACATATTCTTATGAACATGTATAACTAAAATAACTATTTATAGATTCTACATCTACTCAAAGCACAGGATCAACTGATTCTTCTTTGCGTGCAACACCAGCAATGGTGCGGTTTTCCAAAGTAATGCATCAGCAACGTGAAGTGCATCCGACAATTGTTCTAACTTTAGAAGGCATAGTAGATCAAGTAAGATGTTTACTATTAAATACATTTTAATAAATTTGCATATTAATTTTGTGTTTTTTGCTGTATTAACAAAATACATATTTATGCTTTAGTATTATAATAATGTAAATTAACCCTTAAGCACCTAACTAACTCAGTGCTGTTTACTCTTTTGAGGCAAACAATTTCTTATGATTTAAATTTGTCAATATTAAATTATATAGTATAATAATAAAAGCAGATATATTATTTTTGGATTCAATTTAAAATCATCAGAAATAGGTACTTCATAGGTATTTAAATTGTTTTGTTTATTTAAATTTATTTACCTTAATTTATGTATTTTCATTTATTCTTTGTAAATTGCGGTTTGGCATTAATAAAATAAAATAAAATAAAATAAAATAAAATAAATTAATAAACAAATATTATGATACTGAACAAAAATTCAATCAAATGTTACCAGTTAATAAATAAAATTAGTAGGTTAATCCAAATTTATCAGTTATGTTTTAAAATATTGTCATTATTATTTTAGCTTTCTTAGGCTTTATTAGGCAATACTTGCCTCGCATTTTAAAATAAATGTTAAAGATTTGACATTTTTTTTTAATAAAATAATTTATTCAGTTTTATAATTACAATAAAGTATCTATTATTAAATATTAAATATAATTGTCATTGAATCTATAATTAATAAAAGAAAAGTTTATATTTGTATGATATTCAAAGGCCAGCTGTAGCCATATGCCTGTTTAAAATCTACAAATACTAAGTGCAAATCGTATTTGTATTCATAATACTTTTCCACTACCTGGCAGAATGTGTGTATTTGGTCAATGGTCGATTTACCTTTTTTGAAGTTGCATTGATACTTCCCTACTATAGTGGATACATATGGATTTAGTCATTTCATTATGAGGTTTGTCAGTATTTTGTTGGCTGTATGTAGTAGTGATATTCCTCTGTAATTTTCAGGTATTATTAGATCTCTTTTTATATATTGGACAGAGAATTGATGTATTCCATTTGCCTGGCATAGCTTCATAATCACATTATATTATGTATATCAACTACCATTTGTTTTTCACTATATTTCAGAAGCTCTGCTGTTATCTGGTTTTCTCTAGGCGATATATTGTTTTTCAGTATTTTCTTATAGTTTAACAGTTATACATTTTTTTCTTTTTTAGATTCTGAGCGAAACAAGGACTGTTTTAGTTTTACAATGATTTTTATTTTATTTTTTTGGATATTGTGTACAAAAGTTCTATTAGTCATTTTGCTTTGATTTTGTGTAGGACCTTTTTTTGAAAAGAAATTTTCTTAATGTGGTACTTTAAGGAGGTCATTTTTTGATTTTTCCAGGGGTTTTATAATAAATGGGAAAAAACAAATGAAAAACAAGAAAATTTATGAAAATAATGCTTTTATTAATTTCAATTTCGTTTTTTTGTTGAAATTCAATTCAAAATGTTTATAGGAATTTGAAATTTGAACAGAAACCCTGTATTTGTCTTTTATAATACATTATAGTTACTGTATAATTTTCAAAACATTTGAGCCTTTTTTTTAGTTATTTATAGACATTTTAATTTTGCCAGTTTTTTTACTTAATATTCATTTGGTAGGTACTCTGTGAATAAAATTGTTAGGTCAAACAGAAATGCTTAAAAATTTAACAGGAGGTTCATTATAAGTTGTACTTAGTGGCAAATAATAGATAAGTCTATTATAGTATATTAATGTTGTAGTATTTTTTTTGTTTATATATATATATAAGGAATTTAATATTAAATTTTAACGAAAATTATAACTATCTTTTAAAACATGTATAACCAACCTCTGCTCATAATTTATTTTCGTTAGTAATGATTAATCGTTGAATACAAAAATACATAATATTCCCCACTATATTATCCTTTTCCAACTTTTTTCCTACGGCAGTGGCCCATCGTACGAAATATGTCCATCTGTTATTTTTTAATCAAATTTAATATTGTTTCAATTAATTTTTTTATTTTTACTATGATCCATGAATTTTAACTTCCTAGAATATCATTCATTATTAAAGCCTTAAAATTTAAATAATTAGCAATGAAGCAAAAAATGTAATCCAAATTAAATTTAAAAAACAAAAATCCTAAGACACAATTTTATTGATTAATAGTGTTAACAAAAAGGATTTATTTTAATTATGTTTTATATGGTTGAAAGATGGTTTGGTTCAGAGAAAATTGGTATGAAGAAGTGTTAAGACAACTTCGTCTTGGACTGGCAAAATGTTATAACATTGCTTTTGACAGCCGAGGGTCAGTAGCAGATGCACAAATTACACCTCACACATTAAATTTCATTAAGAAATTAGTATCAACATTTGGAATTGGAATAGGTAATATTTTAAAATAAACCTATTTAAGTATGTGTATATTTATACATTTATTTATATATTTTTTCAGAATTGTTGGCAAGTAATATGGCTGCTAATACTGCAGCTATATCAACAAAAGGATCATTTCCAGGTTCAGGCTCTGAGAGTTTAGCTAAACGGGCACAAACAACAATACAAGATCCTGTTTTCCAAAAAATGAAACAACAGTTTTCTATTGATTTTGATTTTACTTTACCTGGAGCAATGAAACTACATGTTATGATTTCAAAAATGAAAAAATGGATAAAAATATTAGAAGCTAAAATTAGGCTCTTACCAAAGTAATATACAATTTGTGTGTAAAATGTTATTATTATATATTATTATTCAATAATTTTTTTGTTTAGGTCTTTTTTAATTGAAGAAAAATGTAGATTCCTTAGTAATTTTAGTTTACAAACTGCCGAAATTGAAATTCCAGGGGAATTTTTACTTCCTAAGGTAAGGTTATTAGAAATTTATGTTTAAGAAATGCACTATTAAGAAAATTATAATTTTGTACTTTGTGAAAATCATACTGTTTTTTCTAGGACTTATATTTTAATTTATAGGAAATAAGAATAATTTTTTTTTTTTACAGCATTCACATTATTATGTGAAAATCGCTCGTTTTATGCCTAGAGTTCAAATAGTTGAAAAACATAACACGTCAGCAAGAAGATTAGTTATGCGTGGTCATAATGGTAAATTATATTCATATCTAGTTATGCATGATGCTGGCTTGGGCGATACAAGACGTGAAGAACGAGTTTTGCAGCTATTAAGGATGTTGAATCATTATTTGACTAAACAAAAGGTTTGTAGTAATATTTTATCAATAAACTCAACAACTAAATTATTTTATTTTTTAGGAAACTTCCCGGAGATTTTTATATTATACAGTCCCCAGAGTTGTGGCTGTATCTCCTCAACAACGGCTTGTTGAAGATAATCCTTCATCTTTATCATTACTGGATATTTTTAAATCAATGAGTACAACCCAACCTTACGATGATTGTATTGAGCATTATTATCAACGCTTAGCTAACATTCAGGTAATTTATTATATTAATAGAAATTTAAAAAAAAAATTTTTATCAAATTGAATGTTTTTAGAATCAGGGAACCCAAGCAAATATTCAAATGCTTTTAGATGTATTTTTAGAAATACAACAAAATTATTGTTCTAGTGATACATTAAAAAATTGGGCAACTCTTACATATGCTTCACCTACAGATTATTGGACATTTAGAAAAATGGTAAAAATAAAAATAAATTAATAAATTAATAATTAAATTAAACATTTATATTAATTTTTTTAGCTTACTCTTCAATTATCATTATCATGTTTGGCTGAGTATGTATTACATCTTACCAGATTGAATCCTGACATGATGTACATACATCAAGATTCTGGCTTATTAAATGCTTCATATTTCAAGTTTGATGTTGATGACAAAAAAGGTATTTTAGGTTAAGTTATAATTGTTTAATACAATTAATGTAATATTTTATCACCTCTATTGATCCTCCAACGTAATCTTATATTGTTAACACCTTTACAGTGTCTCCTCAAAAGATATACCCATTGATATTCAACTTTTTTAGATTCTAAGTAGCAAAGAATTTATTGATTTTACAATGTTATTTATTTATATATTCTTTTTATACTGACAAAAATTTTTTTCAGAAATCTCTCTTTGATATAAAAATGTGGTATATATTCTGTAAGCAAATTTTGTCTAAATAGCAATTTTAAAAGGTTATTTTTTTGATTTTCTAAGCGGTTTTTGTAATATCAGGGAAAATTCAGGAAAAAACTTAAGAAAAATGGAAAAATTTATAAAAATAATGCTTTTAATATTTTCAATTTTGTTTTTTGTTGTAATTTAGTTAAAATATTAAAATATTTATAGAGGCTTGAAATTTGAACAGAAAACTTATATTTATCTTTTCTAAACATGGTAAAATTTTGAACAAATTTTAGTCTTTTATAGATATTTAATTTTATGCGTTTTGTACGTAATTTTTATTTCGTAGGTACTTTGTAGATACAATTTAATAGGAGATTCATTAAAAGTTGTATTATATGATCAAAAAAAATATATTGAGCTTAATGTAGTATTTATTTTTATGAAGGTATTTTAATATCAAATTTTGACAAAAAAGTATGTGGAACAAATCTAATTTTTCAACTTTTTTTGTTTTTTTTTTTTAGCATATGTATATTGCTTTTTTAAGAATAATGGTGAAGTCAGAATTGATTGGATTGACATATCGAAATTATAGTTTTTTTAAGTTCTGATATTATGCGGATACGTTTTGTTAAATAACTCAAAATTACCAATTTTAAAGTATGTCTATTGTAGTCTAGCAATGGTACAGGATCTCTTGTCATCCTAGAGATCGTGAGTTCAAACTTTTAAGTTGCGAAAAAAAATTATTGCATTTGTTGTTTTAATTTTAAATTTCAGAGAAAAAATGTGTACTAAAATGTTTTATATGTATTACCCATTAGAATAATAGTCAATTAGCAAATGTAATAATTTACTGCCTGCTGCATAATTTTAGATGATTGGAATAATTATTTATCATTATTATGCCTAACATGACTGTACACTTTTTCTCTGAAATTAAAATAAAATTATATAAATCTACAAATTTAATGAAAATGAAAAGTTGAAACATCATAATTTTAAGAAGAATTAACTCCATAAAACAGCTATATTCAAGTTCCTCAAAAATAATAAAATAAAGTTATTTTTTAAATTTGTTTACCAAAATATGAAAATTTAATTCAAATATAAATAAAACTAAATTGTATTATCCTTATTATCTCTAGAAATACTACAATGGGTATATCTTCTGTTATCCTTTATTTTGTGGATTTTAATATTATATAATTATGGCCGTAATAATCTAATTCATTGTATGATACGATTATGTACCTTATTGCTTTTAATTACCTATTATTATGCAGTAGTGTACACAGGAATTTAGTTCAGTTAGGGTTTTCACTATAAATTTATCATAGACCCGTAGAGGCTTTGACTCCACACACCCCACTCTATATCTGAACTAGTAAATAATACCAGCATTAAAACAAAATAATTCTTCCAAATTCTTATTTTTATATTTTATATTCTGTGGATAACTTTTCTATCATCAATTTTACTCTGGTTTACCATAATAGCACTTTTTTTGAGAGGAAATTTGACTGGAGTGGTACTTTAAGGAGGTCATTTTTTGATTTTCCCAAGAATTTGTCTAATAAATGGGAAAAACTTGGAAAAAACGAGAAAATAGGTACATCATTAAAGAAAATATATAATGCCTACGTAATTATTTTACTATGATATGACATATATATTATTGACAAAACAACCCTATCAACTGAACTCTGCTGAGAATCGTTTTTTCATTAATCGTTGGTACAGAAATACATTAAATTTCCTTTCTACTATCTCCCAAGCTTCTTACCTACAACAGTGGCTGATTCATGTGCATACATATCTTTTTGTTTTAACATACACTAAAATTAACTGCAAACAATTTTTTTTGGGGTGGAGGAGGAGGGTTTAAAACTCTAGAATCTAATCCCTGTGTACACCACTGATATTATGTACATAGGTACTACTATATAAATTGTAATTACGTTGTACTTTTGGACTTTTTCCAAAATGGCGTAATGTATATAAAATTAAATTAAAATATTGATTTTAGGTGAACTTGTCTCCAATCGTCCAGTTCCTTTTAGATTAACTCCCAACTTTGTTGAATTAATGACTGATATTGGTAAAAATGGGCCTCTTACTGCAAGCATCATGGCAACAGCTCGTTGTTTTAATCAACCTAACAATAAAGTTCAAGCTATTTTAAGAGCTATACTCAGAGATGAAATGATCACATCTTATAAAAAAGTATTTTGAAATAAACATTTTTTTAAATTTACATTTCTTTTAATTATTATAAAAATTACTAATAAATTTAATGTCTTATAGAAACTTGAAGATGAACTATCAACTGATAAAGATGAAATTTCTGGTGATATAATCATCAGTATGGTTACAAAAGCAGTTAGTTCTATTATGCATAGACTGAGTAGTTTAGCAAATTTCGATGGTTCTGATAATAAGGTAAGCACAATTGTCAGTGCAGCATCCTCAGTAGACAATTTATGCCGTATGGATCCAGCGTGGTATCCATGGCTATAAACATTCATTTTTTTTTTGTGTAAACAAATTTAGGTTTTTGGATATTTATTGATTTATTGATCTCTTAGTTTATGTTTAATGTTTATAAGGGAATTGGATGGAAATATTTTTACCTTACGAACATTTTATTTATTACTTTTTTATATTTTAAGCAATATAGTTTTTATACATTATACAATAATAATAGTATAAACTTAATACATTTTATATTCAATTTAAAATATATACTTTAATTTATTTTTTAGGTTTATGTATTTAGTACTTACATAGTTATTATAAACTACTACTGTATACTTATGTTTTTTTAATTATAGCTTTTAGTTAGATGATAGAATGTTGCAACGTACATTTTATTGTGAATGTATATATCTATTATGTATTATATTTATGTGAGTAAAATAAAGACATGAATAACCATTTTTATCTTAAATATAATCTTATAGTTTAAAATGCCTATTATTGTTTTTAGATTCAGATTAAAAATGGAGGGAGGTATTATAAAACTATTATAGTATTATTTTTACAACAATATTTAATTTAATTTTTTTCCTGTTATCATATTAAGCCAGATTATCTATTCTTGAATGGACCAGGCTGAGGAGGCCCTTACAGAGTTTTTATAAGTACCTACTATGATTTCAGAGTTTCCAGATCTCCCAGACTAGCTTATACTAAGCAAAAATCCTAACATGGAGTAGGTAATCGATTAGTTAATACTTATAACAATAAAAGCAATATGTATATATTCATTGAATCAGTCATTTTAAAATTGATATAAGACACTATTTTGGTAAATGACTTATGTAGTTTTTGTAGTCATTCACAGATTGTACTGTTAGGTAATATTATTTTACAGCATATTTTAGATTCTGGAGCTAAGAAGCTTATGGTTTAACAAAAAAGTTTATTTTTTTTTTTGTGGACAACTTTTTTACCAGAGGATTTCCTCTGTTTTTTAAGTGTAGCATCTTTTCTGAAAGAAAGTAGATAAGTAATAAATACAAAAGTATAATATACTGAAAAATATTTTAACAGAAAATATTTTAAACGCAAATAAGTTAGTTGAAAATAAATAAGTATGTCCATAGAAGTATGGACTGCGTATAGTATAGTTATAAACTTTTATGTCTACACGGAACATTCACTCCAAAGACTGGGAGACGTGGTTGGTCCAAATGGATCAAGAAAGATAGGCTGGTATAAAACCTAGTGTGAGATAGACCATATTTTCACTCCGAGAACAGCCAATTAAAACGTTTATTATTTCACGTGTTTCTGTCCTCGAAATGAAACTCTACCCACCGAAACACGTTTTTTTGATGAATGGTCCATCTAGAAATATGTCTATAATTGTACCATTCAAAACCAACATTAAACAATTACTATTATTATTATACTTGTTACATTAGTAGATCAGATCATATAATAATAATATATCAATGGATTAAGATTAGATACAAAAAAAAAATTGAAATCTATAAGTACTTATGACTACCTATTTAACAGATGCCACATTTTTTTTATTTACTATTTTAGATTAAATATGTAGTGTTCTAGGTTTTAACTTGTTTGCTAGGATCATAGGTATGTTTACCTAAATCAAATTGTTTTAAATTTTATTATACCTGTTTTTTGGCCTCTACCTGTACAATATACATAAATAAAAATTCATTCAAACTCTCATTTGGCTAAGTATTTGTATTGTGTAAACTAGACTGGCATAAACCGTGCTAAATCATAAAGTATTTAATATAAATGTAGTACCTACAATATAAATAATTATCTTTAACTATTTAACCTATATTAAACTATACCTGTCTATTATGAAACATAGGGTAACTATAATTAGTTATACCTATCTTATTATCTTTTGATTTATAATTTATAATACTTTTGTTATGATATTATTTAATTATGATAATCTTCTTCTGAGAGTCATCAGCCACTAGATTCATCCCACTGCACACTATCCTTTTAGTCCCCCAGTTATCAGCTGCTCTTACTTTCTAGTCTGACTCTCATGATAATTCCGAATTTCAGTTTTCTGTCTAAGTGTTTGAATACTGAACATAACTTGTTTTAATTGACCAGGTTGTTAACTTACCACATAACCCACACCTGGAGGACTAGAATAGACCAATCAAAACAGGTTAGGGCAGGGCAACTACAATGCACTGTGTTCAGAATGCATTGGACAATGGAGAAACCACCTTCCCTACACTGGGAAATAATGATATTTACTAATATAATATTAAAAACAAAAAACTGTTCCTACAATTATTTAATTATTTTCACGATTCCTGATGTATATATATATATATATATATATATATATAATACGTGTATATTTATGTATAGGGTAATTGAACCCTACTACATGGATAAAGATATATTGGCTTTTATAAATTACTAATAAATTATATTTTATATTTATAATTAAGTTAATAAATTATTGTTTACACATTATAATACCTACATAACACAGAACAAATATTGAGGTAGTATGTGTAGATTTAAGTAAAAGTACTACTCGATTTAATTAATTGATTAATTTTAGATTGTCCAATCATCAACTTGGAGGTAGTTTTGGGTGCAAATATTCGATGAGTTGAGATTCACTGATTTTCCTTATAGTTTTTTTTAATAATTTAAAAAACTTCGTAAAAATGGTTTTCTGTTATTTTTGGTTATAATTTTTTCGTGGTTTTTTAGTTTAAATGAGTCGTAGGGATGTGCAATTTTCCTGGAATACTTATATTTGTCAATTCTGTATGTGATACAATTATCAAAAAATTATGGATATTGTTTTTTATTTATTTAGAGCCATTTTAAATTGACAAGGCTTTTAATTTTTATTATATTTTATGTGAATAACATTTAGTTGTGCACAGCAAAAAAATTTAAAAATTTAATACAAGGTTTATCTGATATTGAGCGTAAGATATTGGTTTTTTTATAATAGTTGTAATTTTAAATTTTGATACAAATTTTAAAATCCCAATCCAAAATTATATAGCTTAGTGTCGTGTAACCAATTAAAGTCAAGTTTTACTCAAGCAACACCTTAAATATGGGTGGGTGGATATTACTAGAAGAACAATAATGAATTAATTAAGTTTTTATAGAAAGACGATATTATTATTATAGAAAAATATAAATATAATTATATTTATGATGTGTTGTATTTGAGTAGGTATTTTTAAATAACACAACTGATAACTACTGCAAGACAATGTAAAATTTAGATATCTGAATACGATCTTTGTTATAGATTCTTAATTCATTTTTTTTTTTTATTTTTTTTTTTTAAATTTTGCAATCATTACTTTGAGAATAATTTTAAAAAAAGTCGTCCTAGGATAATGGGGACGAATTCAGCCACTGTTATAGGTAATTTAATGTATATCTATTTGTGACGATTAACTATTGCTAACGAACAACGATTCGGAGCAAAGTTTAGTTGATATTAAGGTTTTGTCAATAATATATATGTCATATTATGGTAAAACAATTAAATAGGCATTATATACTATTTTTTAATATTATTTATTTAATTTAACAATTTTCCCACGTTTTTCTTGGGTTTTCACATTTTCTGGGAAAACTCTTGAGAAAATCGAAAAATGACCTCCTTCAGGTATCTTTCTACACCGATTTCCTTTCAGATAAGGTGCTACACGTACAATTTAGAGCAAATCTCTGGTAGAAAAGTTGTCCACAAAAAAATATCAATAATAATAAACATTTTTGTAAAACCATAAGCTTCTTCGTTCCACTCAGAATCTAAAAACATCATAATCTGTTCAAAGTCACTCCGTTTTACAGTACAATAAATAATATGAATACATTTTTGCGACATTTTATTGGTAGGTATAACAATATTATGAGGGGTAGGTCACCTAAAATGATTTGAGCTACACCAATTTTTATTTTTGGATACACACCACTAACTATAGCCGTAACCAAGGTAAATTTAAGTTTTTTTTTAATTATAGAGAAAAAGTTTTGAGAATCATTTTTTTTTTAATGAAGTACTACTGGCATCTGCCTCTTATTTTAAGGTCAATGAGAATAATTTGGAGCATTTTTACTAACCAAAAAAGTATTTTCCAAGAAAAAAAACCAAAAATATGACGCCAGCCTCACTATTTCCGCTCTAATTTGGGCTTTAAATTCATTTTTAAACTAGTAAATATTTGAAATGGTGACATATCGCTCCTGTACAGACACCATGGCACAACAGGCACACTTTGAAAACCACTGTGGTAACCCATATTAAAATATCCATTAAAAATAGATGGAATAGTTTAATTAGTTTGAATACATTTTGGTATTAACATTTTTAATTTTCGTCAATCCATCGCAAGGTATTGTACATTTAAGTGTGGGTAGTGGAAGAGCATCATTTATGTGGCAGCATAGCGACGCGTCGGTTGAATTGTTTTACTCTCTTCCCTACCAACAAATTACAAACTTAAAATCAAAAGTAAACAGTCGTTTTTTTTCACTTCAAAAAATAAGTGTGACATTAACTAAAAATAGATAATGCAACATTTTAGAGTTGCTTATTTCTTACAATTTCTAAAAAATAAATTCCAAAAAATAATTAATAGGTACTTTCCGAGTTGATAAATGTTTTACGTTATATTTATCACTCTGTATATTATATCCTACCATCCCAAATTCCTGCCTACAACAATGATGATAAACTCATTGCAGCTATATCAGCTTTTTTTTAAAATTTAAATTCGAAATAGGTATTGTGTAATATTATTACAGATGTTTTATAGTTTTATATCGTTTGTTAAACAATCAACTGCTAAATTATTTTATGCCATTAAATAGTTTTTAACATATTGTGAACATAAATTATACATACAATTTTTATAAAAAAAAAAAAAACGCCATGCTTTATTATACTACATAGGCAGTTTATTTAAATATTATTTTAAGGAAATCTGATGGCGTCAAATTAGTTAGGTAGGTATCAAAAAATTACTCCCATTTGTTTTCTATTACGGCCTTAATAGGGTACGATACAAATAAAAGTATTAAAAAGCCGAGCAATTTATTCAACTTTGGTAGCTGAGTAAATTATTGTAACTTTCCTTAACTTAGAAAAGTAACAAGTTCCTAAATAAAAAAGAATCTCGTTAAGGAACTAGTTACTCATCAAAAATGTACAAGTTACTTTTTAAATATTTATTTTGACTGACTTTTATTTTTTGATTCATTTTTTAATAGATATGATAACCTTTATAAATTTATGTTATAAACCATAGACATTAAAATGTCTATCATGATAGGTACATGTCGGTATATGCCAATCAATAGATAAATTCCATTAATAATAATAGTTTTTGTTGATTTTATAATAAAATATAAGTATCTATTATAATATAATATGTAAAATATATTTCATCGGTGATATAAGTTTAACAATGATGTCGCTTATATATTTTTGTGTCTGTAAACTTGTTTTAATAGAATCACCAATGGGTATATCTCAATACAACTATATAATCTAACTAGTATTTCGTTAAAAAATATTTTATTGATGTGTCTTAAGGGGCTTCACAAATGCTATTGATTATCGAGGCAAAATTTAGGCGTTTCCTAATCCCGTCACCAACGCCCGATATTTGTTGTTCAATAAATATACCACCACAATCCGCATACTCGAGCAGGTACTAAGTCTAGTCACTGTGACGATATACTAATTTTGGTCATGTCAGCATCAATTGACATTTTATACTTACGAGGTTTTTACGTAGGTTTTATTTAGTAAATATGTAGATAAAATTGTTTAATCAAACAGAAATGATTGAACATTTAACCCGAGCTCCGACTGATGAAAAGCTCAGCTTATAGATGAATCCGGTAGGCACATAGTATTTTTTTTTTTGACTGTTGACTATCGTAAGAGGCCACAAATAAGTTTGCGGCAGGTCAAAAGCCGATGTAAAATTCTTTCAAACTGATGAGTTCTAAACAAAACTGGCGGATTATCTCATCTCGAATGTGCATGGCGACAACAGGTGCAACAGGTACCACGCTGCATATGTTTGCAGATGATATATATTTTCTTATCAATAATGTTCTGTTTGACGACGAAGGACGACTCAAACGATATAATGATGTATGCGTACTGCATAAGTATTACAGTATTACACGCACTCGCACGCATATGTTAGATTATAATTTTGAGACAGCGAATTTTTATTTATTTTTTAACCAAAGTTTTGATTCTAATTTCAACAGTACGTTACAACGGTTAATCCAATTTTCCTATATATATAAATATATTTTCAATTAAAATTCAATACATATATAATAGATTAAATATAATAATATATAAAAAACAATAAATTATTTACCTCTTTCATAGTAATCCTTAAATAAGTTGTCACTTTTTTTCGAATTTGAAGACATTATTTCTAAAGTAGATGTTGATATTGTCAGTGTACATACAATTTTTAACCACATATGAATACTTGGGAACATCACTAAATTACAAAGCTTTGACGCATTAATTCCATTTGATGGTTTCTTATTCAAAACAGCAAGTTTTAACCTCCGTATAAGCTCACTGAGTATAGTAGATATATCATTAAAAGATTGAATGAAACAATAGAGATTTAAAATCTATTTTTTAGAAACGAGAAACTCAAATAATAATTCTCAAATAATTTTCTGGTTGTTTTTTTATTGTGAGATTAGCTCGGTATATTTGCCTTTTAATTAATTTATACAATTTTAGGAGTATAAATATCAATGTGGATTTCTTGAGCCTTATTTAATATTTTTAGATTCTGAATGGAGGGAAGAATATATTGATTTTACACTGATGTTTGTTTATTTTATTTTTTTTTCTGTGGACAAATTGTTTACTAACAATTTTGATTTACCCAAGAGTTTTTCCAATAATTGGGAAAAACGGGAAAATAGGTATAATATTAATTATTTTTTTTAATAATATTTGTTTAATGCATGTGTAATTAATTTACCATAATATTGCATGTATATTATTGACAATTTAATACTATCAACCGAACTCCGTTTAAAATCGTTGTTTCGTTAGCAATGGTTAATCGTTTTGTACAGATATACATTAAATTTCCACTTTACTACCTTCCCAATTTTTCACCTATAATAGTGACCCACCCAATTACAAAATATGTCAATCTTATTTTAAATCAGTTCCATTACTAGTTCTTAACTATTTAAGAGCATTCACGTTATCTTCTGCTAAACCAACCATTATTTTTAATCAATATCTTCGCTTTGAAGTTGTTTACACAGTGGCAATCCATATGAAAATAAAATCTGTTACAAAACAAACAAAATATTACATTTTTATCTAAACTATATTTAATACATTGAATTACCTTTATAATTTGTATTGATTCTAGAAATTCTGAGTACATTGTATTTTTTTATATATTGACATCTACTGCACTACAGTCATTACAGTAACATTTTTCCAACTGGCCATATTTCCTAACGAAGTTACTACGTATGAAATTAACTAGATAAAATTATTAATGGCATCATACCTTTGAATTTAGCTGATGGTACACAATCATGTTTTAATGATTTTATGATTGGTACCGACTACTGAATTACCATTATTAATGATTTCAAAAAGTGCATTTTTGCGGTTTTTTTGTCTTTATTTTTTAGATTCTGAGTGCCACGCAAAATATTGGTTTTCCAAATATGTTTATTTATTTTTATTTTTTTATACTGTGTACAAAAATTCTACCAAAAATCTTGCTCCTAAGTATCAAGTACAGCCCCCTTTCTGAAAGAAAATCTAACTGTGGTTATACTTTAAGGAGATCGTTTTTTGATTTTCCCTGTATTTTTCCCAATAAATGAGAAAACCCGAGAAAAAACAGGAAAATAGATACAATTTTAAAGATAATATATAATGCATACGTAATTATTTTATCTTTTTGTGACCTACTGATATATACATTATATATTGTTGAAAAAGTAACACTATTAACTTAACTCCGTTCAGAATCGTTTTTCGTTAGCAATGGTTAATCGTTACGTAATGATATACATTAAATTTCCCTTGTAACTTCTCACCTAGAACAGTAGCCCACCCACGTGTGAAGTTAGTCCATCTTTTTATGAATACATTATCAAAATAAATTATTAAAAATTTTTTAAATTTTAACCATTTCCATACACTTATTATACTTATAAAAAAGTAAAAACTAAACTTAACCTAAACTAACCTAACCAGCCAAAGAGGGTTTGAACAACCTCCCTTTCCACTAGTTGTATGCTAGTGCGTGTAACCACGGCTTTATTCATATTTAAATGATTTGCCGTATTGTCTTGTTCGTCATTACGGACACTTATATACAGTTATCGAATAATTTATTGTGTGTATAAGTATTATAGATGTTTATAAATGTATTTATTACCTGGTACCTGATCGTTTTAAAATATAAACTTGAGTATATCTCTAAAGGTCAAAATATACATTGGTTTTTTTTTTTTTTAAGTATAATACTGAGTGATATTTAAATCACGAAGCGGTAATTATGTAAGATTTAATTTTTTTTTTTTTACTGTAATACTGATTGTGTATAAAACGTGCCAACCTAGGTATTATTTACCTATGTAAGTAATAATTATTATTACTGTAACTATAGAAACGTTTAAATGAAATAAAGGAGTTTGATGATTATTATAGAATATGACGTATGATATTATTATCTCTGTGGATCATATTATATACAATGACGCTTCTACTATTTGTAATTATTTCTATACGTGAATAGTTAAAAAATTAATTCCACGATCAATATTTAAATATGATATTTTAATGTATAGAGATATTATAGTGTTTTAATATACTTAGTTGTAACTAAGTGCGCGTAAATATAAATAATTAAAATGTATTATTAATTTAATTTATAGCTTATATATCAGATTCAGGAGGGGAACAATTGTCCCCCTCTCGTTCATTATCTAATGTACTCTTAGCATAATTCATCAATGACCTCATCATTAATGTGTCCAGTACGTCTTATTCTGGATCCATTCTGATAAGATTTTTAATATTATTATTGGTATTCTAATTATAAAATAAATATGTAGTTATTATATGCATGTTGCACATGAAATATGTAATGCGGTATATACAATTTATTTATAGTTTAAATAGTAAACTGTAATGCATTTTAAATTTTAATTCATTTCCAAGATACCTTGGTGCCATATTTTGATAATAACAATAAACAAAACATTTTTAGTAAACCGCATATGTATCTCCTCTATATTTACTATATAGTGTAAATATAAAATATCAACTTAATCTACAGCAGGAGTCTTCAAATAGCAGTACAAAGCCACATACAGCCCGCGGACGAACTTTATACGACTTATAGACAACTAGACAAGAAGGAAAAATAACCAAAAATATAATACGATATTTTAGAATCACAATTTTTTGAGCAAAATTTGTTATTTATCCCGCTAAACAATTTTCTAATTTTATGATATTTAGGTACATAATTAATTTTTTTTTTACATTTTTTAAATATTTGTAACATTAATTATGTTCTTATTACTTTAAATAGTATAATAATAACTATGTCTATTTTATGTTAAAAATACATAGGTACTTTGAATTTTGATGGCTCGCTAAAAATCTCCTAATGTAGCTCTTCAAAAATATTAATTGGTGACCCCTGATCTACAAGTAGGTACATTTGATCACTTGTACTTATGCATAAAAAAAATTGTATAGATTATTAATAATAATAATAAATAATATTATTTACTTACGTAAATTAATTTTGTTTAACAAAACAATAACCTATACAATAGATAGGGAGATATTTATTGAAACCAAATATTTGTAATATGATAATCTCGCAGACTTAAGTGATAATTAATTAAGTGACTATGGTTACATATTAAAATACTATAGGTTTAATAATTCCTACCACTTAAAAAATCATTTAATTTTAATTAATGTAAACCACTGATAAAATTAAAAACAAACGGATATACTTCGCTCGAAATGGGGGTGGGCCACTGTTGTGATGAAAAGTTGAAAAGGTAGAGGGGAAATTGAATGTATATATATCTGTATACGGTGTTCGGTTTTGCTTTATCAATATATGTATATATATATTATTATAATATTAGTTTAAATATAATTACACATGCATTATACATTTTCTTTAATAATATTTGTTTAATATTGTACCTATTTCCCCGTTTTTCCAATGACTTTTCCCATTTTTTTGTTTCCATTTATTGGAAAACACCTGGAAAAATCAAAAAATGACATCCCTTAGAGAAAAGCTCTCTAATCTCTCCTATTAAAATAAATTATTTCCATGTAAAACGACCAATTTGTATAATTTTTTCAATTCGAAAACGGTCGTACTTATTTATATATAAATTTGATTGAGTATAAAGCAAATCAATTTATAATATTTTATTATTATAAAGCGCATATTTAGGTAAATATTACCTTGATTTGCTTATCGTGGATCGTTAAATCGTGGGAATGAAATAAATAATAATATCATCAATGTGTTTTTTCGTAGATATAGTATAGATTAGATAAGTTTAAATTCTAATTTTTCTAATTTTGTGGATAATTATTAAGAAAAATTAACTTTTAATGATCATACGTATGGTTTTTAACATCTTGGAAAAAGCTATTTTACATAGAAATGGAATAAAAAATTTTCTTTGAACTGTCCACTGTCCAGGTAATAGGTACCTATTATTCATAATAAAGAAACTCATCCGACACTCAAAGTAAAACTAAACACCCAGTTGAACAACCAAAACTCGCAAAACCATAAAACTAAAATTAAAAAAACTATGACTTTTTTTAAGATAATCCGTGTAATAGAACAGTTTCACTGACTTCACAGCACCTCTCGTATGTCGTTTCATGTTTTGCTTAGCTTGACCTAATGCTAAAGATCAGAATACGAGCGTAGTTGGGTGTATTGTATATGTATAATGAATTGTCTAGTCGTAACCTAGTTTAATCTCAACAACAGCAGGGTATTCATTATATCGTCGCATGTGATATTTTTTCAAAAATTATCATTCACCAAACTCCACTCGTATTTCCGTTTCACCTGGCATTGCAATAACGCATAAGGAAATAAGGGTTACTCAGGTCAAGTATATTTATATTATTCTAATATTTATTAATTGTACTTTGAGTAAAATTATATTGTTGTTAAATTGTGTTCAATTAAGTGATGAACACACATTTTAAATATCATCAACCCCTTACATTTCATTTCGGAAACCAAGGAGGTGTGCTGCAAGTGATGGAGGAGCCTGGGTTACTAAGTTCCCAAAGTTTCGTGAACACATGCACAGTTATTATTCAAATTTTTTTTTCAGAATTTATAAACGTTCAATAAATTATGAAAAATTGGAAATATTACCACGTTTGGGTAAGTCCAATATAAGTATTATTTCCTAATTTTAAGTCTCTACGTATTTTTATAACCAAATTACAGTAAAAATTAAAATTCCTTTAAAACTCAAAAATTTTGATGATGATACCGTAAGAAAGTAAATTAAAAAGGAAACAAAAAAGGTGTTTAGTGATTTTTCGATTAAATCATTTTTTCTGGTAGTAAACATCGTCCGTATTTTTATAAAATAATGAAATCGTGAAATTGTACGTTTTCCTAAGTTTTTTGCCGCTTAACTGCTTTTATTTAAAAATGGCCTCGAAAATACAAAAACGACCTCCTAAAGTACCATTTAGACAAATTGAGCTTTCAGAAATTTGCTATTTGTAAAAATCAGAGCTAGTTTACAAGAAAAGACACGTGCTCATAGACTAGAAAAAAATAAAAATAAAGAAAGAAAAAAATAAACACCTTAGTAAAACCAATAACTTTTGCTACGCTGGGGATTTAAAAAATATGATTAATGTAGCAATAATATGGAAATAATAGTAATTATAACAATAAAAATCAACGTAATTATTCAAATAATAATGATTATGATAGGAAGAAATTTAACTATGATATTAATTTTCCAAATAGTAACGGTTGAACGAAAAATAATTTGAATATTATTAATAATAATTTTATAAATATTCATTAATACGCACATTGTTGTAATCAATTTACCATAATATGACACAGGAGCGGATAGGCCCATCGGGATACTAGGATTTCCCAGACGTGCCCTTACTTATATTAAAGAAAATGGGCTGATGAAAAATACTGCTATTGTATATTGTACATAAAATACGAATATTCAAAGTTAACACAAATAATACTATATTTTATATTTAAATCTAGTTTAAATCGTAATGAATTATCATTTGTATTCCCAGTATGCTTTATTCATAAGTATCATTACGCGGCGTCATTATTAACTAAGTACGTAAAAACTCACAAAAATAAATTGTCTATAAATAGTTCAAAAATCTTTGAAATGTTTATAAAATTTGACTACGTCTAGAAAAGCAAATATTAGTTACCCATACAAATTCGAATTTCAACGAATATTGAATTACAACAAAAAACAAAATTAAAAATAAAGAAATCATTATTTCCTTAAAGTTTTCGTTTTTCCTGTTTTACATAATTATTGAAAAAAACTAAACAGAAAAACGAAAAACAAATTTCTTTATCAAAAATGTATTTTGTCGTTTTTCTATTTGAGTAATACTTCTGGTAGAAAACATAAACCGTACAAATTTGAAATAATTAATTAATGCCGCGACGCTCCGTAAAAGTTTGCCGTTTTAACCATAATTTCGTTACAGGTTTTTCCAAATTATTTTGAAAATCCCTAAAAAAATTTAAAAAATGACTTATTAATGCACCACCTAGATCAAATTAATTTTCAGAAAAGGTGCTACACTCGATACACTGGTACAAGTTTTCTCTTCGAAAAGTTGTTTACAGACAGAAGAAATAAAAAATAAAAAAAAAACGCATCATAGTTAAACTACTAAACCAATAGATTCCTCGCTACGCTCCGAATCTAAAAATAAATTTATGGAAGCAGCTTTTGGTGTAGACGCGAACAGCTATAGCACCCGTCATTTGTCATCGACGACAAATATAAAATGTTGAGCATAACCAATTATAAAATTAAATATGTATAGTTTATATACTATATGTCTGTACGACTATATTAAATTATTAATGCAATTGTTATTATTATTTTACCAAATATTGTCAATTCTATATTTAATAAATACAAATAAAATCGTTTGTATTTCGATGGTCGGTACATGAACACGTTTATACGCAGATCCAACATGCCTATACAATAATTATAAATAAATAATTTACATGCAGAAATAAATTAATATATAAATAAATAAATGAATGCGTCACCTAGAGTATTATGATGTGTATTGTACAACCGCTCTCGAATTAAAAATTCATCAGGTAAATAAATATTATGCAATTGAAATATTTTCGGATATTTTGAAATTCGTTTTTCATTAGCTTTTATTATAATGATATGCTTATATTAGTTAAACTAGCCAAGACCCTGCGAGTCTGAAATTGTGCGTCCATACTGACCTCACCTAGAATTATTTCTTGTAAGCAATCGGTTGACCTTATGCATTATGATGATACTTAGGTATATGATTAATGTGTATCTAGGTAATTACATGGATTCTATGATTATATTGATTATTATTTGATTATAAATACGGCTGTACATTATTACTACAGTTTGTGGAGTGTGAATAAAACAGAAAGCGCGTTTGATATTAAAATATTGTTAAAAATTACAATTTGGATACATTAAAATATAATTTACAAATACTGAAATACCGAATTTAAGTTATAAAAACACTAACAGAGGAGGTCAAAGCTCGATGTGACGTCACATGAATTTATTATTGATACACGTGCTATAATAGGTACGTCGTTTTTTTTTTATAAACTGTTCGTATTTTATATTAATGTATATAGTATTATCATTGATTGGAAATATTCACAGACCGCCGCTGCAGACGAATGACGATAATATAATAGAATTATTTTGCGACTCGGTTTAAAATATTGTGATAAATGATTATAGTAAAAATGTAATATGAAATGTGTGACGATACTACTCTCACAAAAATGTTCTATTGAAAATAGAAATGCATAATCGAAAGCGACTGATAGCCGATACATAGTATCCAATTAGAAGAATAAAAAAACTAGCATTTAAAATGCATTATTATTTATCAGTCGGTATATTTTATCTTATTAGAAGCACGATTTTTTCTTCATCCATGAATCCTGCAGCCGTGGTTATCATCGACACAAAAATTCGACACCAAATTAAACTGACGGCATGTGCAACGTACGGCGAATGTACGCCGTACGGTGCTGGCCACCTGCAGCAAGAACTACCGTAGCGCACGTTTATCGTAGAATCGTTCGTCAGTCATCATTCATCCTTGGTGGTGATCTTTATCTGCGTTCATTCGACTGACAACAGTTTTCACCGAAGCAGTGGATGGCAACAATTAGGTACCGACGAATACGTATGATTTAGTGTGCTAGATGCTAAAGTGCCTACTACAGCGGTCGATTATCGTCGAGTTCTACCCAGCGGTACAACGCGAGCCGAAATCCACGACCGATACGTCCCGTGTTCTGTCGTCACTACGGTTGAAAATTTAAAATGCCCACTCGAAGTATCTGATAACTCTTCTGTAGTGGTTGTGTGCCCGCCGCTAGTTAAGCACGTGATAACTCTAAAACCACAACGTACGAAACCACGAAAACCCTACACTCGCGTTTTGCATAATTCTTTTGTGCGACTGCAGTTGATCTAACGTAACTACGAACGATTGTTAATTACAGAAACGTCGTGACAATTGGACGTCTGGTGTTTTTGTTTGTAAAAATATTATGAATAGCTACAAATTTTTGTTTTTTTTTTTCGCGTAATTTATTCATTTTTATTTGTACATTTTTATTTTATTTTCTCATACGATATCTTTTTCATAAATATTTTTATTGTTAATGATAATAAGTACCTATCTATTATTAAGTAAATTGTCAAATAAAGTATATATATTATATATACATATAAATAATTTACGATATTATAGTTTGTTGACTGTGATAGAAACTTTCCATTAAAAATAATAATGTTTACAAAAGTTAGAACTGTGTGGCTTTGTGTGTGGCTTATGACCACTGTTATCCATTCGTTAGCCGCAGAAGATGAAGATGGTGGTTTGCTACCTCCTACAGTTGTACCGGCCACGGTTGGATCGCCAACTTCTGAACAAACTACTAGTCATGTAAACGTCGTTTCCCTGGGATTCGTACATGCCTTTGTAGCATCACTTTCTGTGATCGTTGTTTCAGAATTGGGTGACAAGACTTTTTTTATTGCTGCTATTATGGCAATGAGACATTCAAGAATTACAGTATTCGCTGGTGCCATATCTGCACTTGCACTTATGACTGTTTTATCAGGTAACAATTTCATTATTTTATTATACCATTTTTTTTTTTTTTTCTAGAATATAGGATTTTATATTAGATTAGTTTTTAGTATAAAAGTAAAACCCTACTATGTTTTTACATTATCCAGATTAATATACATGATTCGAAATTGATCATTTTTGTAGATTTTGATATGTGTATGAGTTTAACTGTTTATTGCTGATTCAACCCTTAATCAGATAGGTAGCAAAGCAAAACAAAATCATCTAACATTTTAATTGAATAAATATTTACTTCCTTACTTACCTATTTAATTTGTTTTGTGCATTTTAGATTCTAAACCTACTTAGGTTTGTCTTGTTTCTTATGAGTTATGAGTGGATTTTTTTTTTAAACTTCCATTAATAAATATGTTTATCTATTCTATAATAAATGAACACATTTTATAATATTATATTGTTTTTTTCTATTTCTACTGCTTGATTTAGAATGATTTTTTCAATATCTAAATACAATTGTTTTAGCAACTTTTCCGTAAAACCTAAAAAAATAATATATTCAATTTTAAAGCTATCTTGTATTATTAATTTACAGACAAAATTAAGAATAATTTACTTTTATTGTTTTTTTAATTTATTATGTACAATTTATATATAAGTAGGTGAATATTTAACTTCAAAATTCAAACTCAACTAATTAGGTACAGGTACTTACCATAGGATATTGTGTTGCAGAAATTTTTGTTATTTTGTTGGTACCTAATTAGATAATGCAAGGTAAAGTTTTTCTACCAAGGCACTCTAGTGCTAGGTAGTTAACATATATGTATTGCCATTATGCCATAATGTGTTTGCCATTAGTATGTAGTTATAATTTTAATTTCAGAATAAAATAAATTGAACACATTTGCATGAGACTAGAATAGATCTACTGACTATAATTTAACAACATCAAAGATTTAAGATATAACTTCTGTATCTATCTTAGATTTTGAATAAGCATCTTGTATATAAATTTATAACTAAGCACTTACTTAGTATTACATAAATTGCACAAACATTTAAACATTTATTATAACCTATTGTAGTACATACACCTATATAAAACAAATTGATGTATTAATAAATTTAAGTACAGAAGTCATGTGTGTTTTAAGTAATGTTAGTCAGTATTTGGTAAACTGATTTCTCTTGTTTGGCAGTAAACATATTGAACATGTTTGAGTTATGTTGGCATATTGTCAAATTGACCCATCTTTAATGGTCAAATTGACTAAGAATTATTTTGACAGTAGGTGCAGTAGGTGAGTAGGTAAAAAAATTATACATCTACCTAAGTAATTATTGGTTATAAATATTTCAAAATGATTTTATTAATATCAAATGAAACCAAATTGTGTGTAGGTGTTGTGTGTTTCCTTAACCTCTAAATCACTCGTAGGTTGCATACTAAATTAGTGCCAATAACATAAGTTTTAAAGACATATTTCTATAATAAATTCTGAAAAAAAAAAAAATTTAGTGAAATGAAATGGTCTTATAAATATAATTTAAAATGACTAAAAGCTTAAATTTATATCAAAATATTTTAATGAAATAACTAAAAAAAGTACATTTTTTTTTCAATTGTATATACAAGCAAAACTATGCCGGACAGTATTCTTTAAATTTAGTTCCTATAAATATTTTATATGTACCTAAATTATTACATTTTTTTTTTTTTTTACAGTTTTATTTGGATATGCAGCAACAGTTATACCTCGTGCTTACACATATTACATATCAACAGCTTTATTTGCGGCATTTGGACTTAAAATGTTAAGAGAAGGGTTCAAAATGTCCCCTAATGAAGGACAAGATGAACTTGAAGAAGTGCAAGCAAATTTACGACGAAAAGATGACGAGGTAAAAATTATCTAAATTATGCTAATCAATTTGTAGGAAGCTTTTTAGTAAATTAATTTTTATAGCATTTGATAGTTTGATTATGTATGCATTAATGAAAGTGGTGTTATAATTAATTAAATTTTTAATAATTGCTCATTTTTCATTTAGGTATCTATTGTTCAGTATTTAAAAATTATTTCAATAACATCAATATCATATGTAAAGTTGAAAACTTTTAGTTTCTTGAAATAGTTACTTATGTTTCGCAGTATAGTACAAAGAAGGGAATTTTTACCAAAATGGGTAATTTTGAAAAACAAAGACAAAAGATAAAAAAACAAGTTTTAAATATTTTGGATAGCTAATAGGTACATAACAATAAATTAGACTTTATTGCCATATGTGTGTTATTGTCATCTTCACAGCATTTTCATTATTTTGATAAAATACAATGTATGTCAATTATTATTATCATTAAAAATATTATATTTATTATTTTATTATAATATATATTTGTTTAAGAATTTATCATCCCTATTTTATGACTTATGTGGTATTGTAGTTGTAGGTATATAATATATTGAGAGCAATTGTTAATCTGGGTAGTTTGAGGGAAATTGGTACATGCTTGTATGATATAGTGTTGTAAATTATGAACCATGACTCTATTCATCACATTTCTTATTTAGTATCAAATATTTCAAGTTCAAATTTGTAACTTGTCGCGTCACAAAGTTATTTTTATTATAACATTTATTTTTTGGTAAATAAAAATAAGTTTTCCTTTAAATAATTTTTATAAGTAGATGATTCACAAATTTAATTATGACACCACTAATTTAACATAAATTTGTGATAGTTGTATGTTACGTGTAATCTAACTAAATCAATAACTTATTGAGCTTGTTTTTAAGTTAAATTTTTACCAATTCAAATATATAAGTAACATTTTATTATAAACCATATTTACTATTTTATTTTAATAAATTCTGCTATCCAGTGTATCCAAGTAACTAAAATATTTGTTTTTTTTTCTATTCAAACAATCACTTTTAAATGCATGAATAATAAATACCTATAGGTACTGGCTATACTTGTATACAATTTAATAATTGCATTAAAGTATAAATAGAATCTGAATATTATTATTATATTTAATCTCTAATTTTACTTTATTGTAATTTTAGATGGATATATATGTCTTTATTATATATTTTATTGCAACCAAATAAATGAAATTATAGTTGTATTTATTTATTTAAAAATAATTCTTTAAAATATTGAATTCATATATTTATTATATTGTTGAGTACTTTAGAGAGGTAATGTGATAAAACTAAAAATTACATATTTAATTCACATATATTTATTCATCTTCAAAGCAATAGAACATGATTAGACCATAATACCTGTTTAAAAGGTTTTCTAATTTTTGTTCTAATTGCTTCTAGCCAATACTGATGCATTTATTAGTTGGGTAAAAGACATTTTATTTATTTATGCTTAGCTTAGCTTGTATTTATCATATCTATAATTGATAGTTCAAATACTATAGTTCAATTTCTCTAAATGCCTAATTGTATTTTTCCGTAGTGATTATCACATTTTCTAAAATTATTAATAATTTATGATTAGAGTTTCATAAATACTAACCCATAATATTTAAGTTAATTACTGGTGTGTTTTTTTGTTTGTTTTGTTCTGTATTTATACTTTTCTTTATTATGTTATGTGGTGTTAGAAATTGAATTTTTCTTTCAATGTCGGGGTTAACAATATTAAGATTTTTCATTTGGATAGTTTGGATTTGACATAATCACAAATTTTAAATATATTCAAACAAAAAATATTTAATTGGACAGACAATTTTTGGTTTTTTTTTTAACAGCATAACAAAATATATGTTTAACTCTATAATTTGGAAACCACTGTTTATTCAAATGTATAATCTCTGAACTGAAATATTTATGTATTTATAAAATAATAATATTATAAAATCTAAAATATTTTTGAATACTAATGATTCAATAATAAATGTACATCTTAATTTCTATTATAAACTCTACGGGCAATTATTTTTTAAACTTTACACAAATAACCTAGCCTTTGTAGTTCCTTTAAAATCAACAAAATGTTGGTTTGGGTATAGTAAGCCTATTTCAAGGTTATCACTATCAATTATTTTTTAGAATAAATCTAGTTTTTCAAAATGGTTTTTGATGTTTATTTTGAAAATTTTGATATTTTCACTGAAATCATTATTATAAAAGTTAAGATAAAATAACTTTAAAAAGCAAAATTAGTTAGAAATAGAAATGATGGTGCAATCAGAATTATTTGAAAATTGTTATTTTAGAAGTTACAGTTTTTCAAAGACTATGTCACTATAATTACTTAACACATGTAATGTAATTATTAAATACATGTGAATGCGGGAATGGCTGTATATACATACCATCTTTGCTTGTTGTTTCAACTGTTAATATGCTGTCCTCTTTAGTTTCTCTCTTTTTACCGGTAGAAGGAGGCAATAATACTACTGATCTACCCTAAATTTTCAATCTGATATTACTACAAGGAGGATAGTGTCCTAAATTTAAATTTAAACCTCGCTACACAAAACAGGGGTTTCAGCAACCCTAATAATTTGATCGATTATCTCAAACATGCAGATTTAACTTCATTTGCTATAAATAATAACAAATAATATATTAAGTCTCCTTAAGTACATGCTGTACCCAATATTGTAGAATTAAAAATGCTGATATCTCAAAAATGAAACATGACTACTATATTATCATTACGCGTAGTTTTATATTACAGTTTTCTTGGTAAATGAAAAAAACGAAAATAATGTTCTCAATCATCCGTTCAGCAGTGTTATATGATAAAAATGTTCTCTTAGGTGTATTTGATAACCACTCCCGGATTTAGGAGGTTGTGGAAAATATGACCTCTTTACCCAGGAATGTGAAGGGTTCATTGTGCCACTATTTATTCATATAAAAGGTTGTCTAAAATGTTGAAGTTTAAAAACGTAAATACAATTTATACAAAAAAAAAGGTTCATTTTTAAGTTCAGAACATAGGACTTTCAATCTGGCTTATTTTCTTATTAGTTTAAAAAATTGTAAACATCTAAGAGATAAAATATAAAAATCTAAATAAAATTCTGAGTGGAGCTTGCTAAAACATTTTTTGCTAATTTTGTATTGAATATTTTATTATTACTGAATTGGTAATATTGTATTTTCATGATTTTTAAAATTTATTAGGTTAAAATTGTTTTTCATCAATTGTTACATATGGTTATTCTTGTATCATATTTTTGAGAATTTATGAGTAAAAAAAAAATGAAAATTTTAAATATGCCTCTAAAATAATGAGGAGTGAAGCATTTTAAATTGAATACCTACTAATTCACCATAAATAATAATGTTTATTTAGATGTGTGCATAATGTAATATTTACTTATTTATTTTTGTATACAATTTGAAATTTTTTTTAAAAAAATCGATAATGGTTAAAAAATTGTATTTTACTTGTACAGTTTTTTTTACAATACATTTGTAAATTCATAATTAGGAATATGAATTATCAAAAAATAATTAAAATAATTTGTATTTAATTATTAAATTGGTTTGAATAATTATGTGACTTACTATGAGTGTCATTATTATAACTAATAATCAAAATAATTTGTGATAAATTATAATTGATAAAGAATAAATTGAATATTAAATTTATTAAATGCAATTATAAATTAATTTTTATCTTCATTATGTTTATTCTTATTTATTTATATAATAATATTCTTTAAATTAATATATTTTATATCTGTACCCAATATATATATATACACAATATATTTATATTATTATTATTATTTTTTTTTTTCTGTATTTTCGTAACGTTATCTTCTACGCGCTTCTTTGGGCTGTTAAATTGTTTGGGAATAAATATTTAAATATCTAAAGAACAAGAAGAATAAGAAAGAGGAGTCACCAGTCACTGAAAATGATGATAAATCTCCAGCCGTTGTACCTTCCGTGGTTGAAACTATCAATGTGACTGTTGACATTAATACTGACTTAAAGGTAAGAGAAACAAAACAAATATTTTCTTTGTTATTCAATGATAATAAATCATAGATTTGATCAATTATGTTTAATAATTATAGTAAGCATTATCAACCATTTACAATGTATGATAACATTATTTGTTCATATTATTACAGCATGATATATTTCCTCTGCAATATAACCGCTCGTAGATTTTGATTAGATATTTAATTAGGTGTAAGACATATTTCACTTAATTTCTTAACTCAAGTAACTGATATCTAATCGCATCTCTCTGAAGTACTCAATTGAAATATTATAAAATAATAATATAATATTCAATATTTCAGATTTGGAATGATTGTATGTAAAACTAAAGAATTATTTTTTGTTAATATTGTTTTCAACACAGGACATTGATATAGAACAAGCGGCCCCAAAAAGATGTCGCTTACAACTTGGCAATACAAGTTTGTTGATTGTGTCAAAGACTTTAATTCAGGCATTTACAATGACATTTCTTGCAGAATGGGGTGACCGTAGTCAGTTGGCAACTATAATTTTAGCTGCTAGAGAAGTAAATAAAATCAAATTTTAGATGAAATAGTTTGTGTAATTTTTAATTATTTTTAATGATAATGTTAAGGATGCCTATGGTGTTGGACTTGGTGGAGTTTTAGGTCATTCCTTGTGTACCGGTTTGGCCGTTATTGGTGGTCGTTTTATTGCTCAAAAAATATCTGTGCGAACTGGTAAGTAAAACTATGATTGACAAAATATTTGAATATAAAAAAAATAACTATATATTTGTTGTTTTTAATAGTTACAATTGTGGGTGGTGTTGTATTTTTAATGTTTGCCCTGACTGCATTAATGTTTGACCCAAATGAAGGTGAAACGTAGCCATAACAATTTCATAACAATTATGGCCATTGCAAATGCTTCAAACTCCAGTTTCAGAGTTAAGCATACTTAGTTTTTCTGTGATATTTATATTTCACTATAAGTATGTTAGCATGCTTTCATTCAAGTTAAAAGTACAATGCAATCAGAATATTGTGTTTTTGTATTATTGATTGATTAATTTATTTGTGTTATATTTATGTAAGTAAATAATTTTAAATATAATTGTTATCATCATCCTTAAGGTTTAAATATATATGTATTTTTTACATATAATAAAACATTTTGATCTTTTTATCTTAACACATTGTTATTTATGTATAATTTATTAATGGTATTCATATTATATTTTTTTAGTAATGATTCTTTTTACAATAAATAGTATGATAATGTGTCATACATATTATAAATATATATATGTCAAAATTATAATTAACTTTAAATAAATTATATTTGTTTTTATCATTGTTAAATTTACCTCTTTAGGAACAAATCAAGAAAAAAAAACTGATATTGCCTAGTTATGATGCCATTGTTGTAGTTGTGAAATTGGGAAGACAGGTTACATTTATCATTATCTGTACACAACAATAAATCATTACTAATAAAAAAACATATCTCAATGAAATTTGGTTATATGTTTTGAAATATTGTGATTTTTAAAATTTTCATTTAATGTGAATTTAAAACATTTATAGAAATCTACTTTCATTACTAGGTGCAACTCATGATTAATTTGTGTTAAATTTGCTAGCATTTCTTCAGAGTTGAAACAATTTTATCTATGTAAAACTAAATAAAAACTAATATAACTATAATTATATCTCTTCTTGAAAAGTGTAATATAAGTATTTTGAAAAAAGGTCAGATTTCTACAATTATTTTTAACTAAATTATAATAAAAATCAAAAAATGACTCGCTAATTGTTAAACTAAATAAAATTTACTTTTAGAAAAGATGCTATAATTAATACTCAGTGATTTTATGTAGAAAAGTTTTTCACTAAAATAAAGCAGTAATATACTATAAGAAAATGTATATATTCCTTGATAGAGAATAAAACATCAAATTTTTGACAGCTAAAAACTGGAGTATTGACTACCTCATAAATTCTTAGAACCTATCTACAACTTTTGGATCATAGATCAAAAATTTCAAGGTCAAAAATCAAAATTTGATACACATAAGTACCACATGAGTATAATTGAACAATCATCTGGTGATGATCAGTTGTTAGATGTTCATTACATTATATACTCATGTATTTCTAGTATAATTTTTCTGATTTTTGAGGGAAAAAATTGTTATTTTGACAATCTGAAAACTGAAACATTATACCAATAATTTATTAAGGTCTGTATTGAAAAATATCTGGGTCTTGGAGGGCTGTTGGACAGTATTTTGAACTAATGATACAGATTTTCAATTTAATCTTAAGTTTGTCCCTATATCATAGTAAGACTTAAAAGATATTATTAAACTAACAGTAGTAAAAATCTGTTGGATTTTGATGAAACGTTCACCAGGGATTCATAATTAATTGGATAATATTTTCACTTGTCATTCCGATTTTTGAACTGATAAATTATTTTTGTACATCAAGTTTCAATCATTTGATTTAACTTTACACTAACCGTAGGTATGTAATTTTACAGCCTTATGTAAGACTGTTCCAATGACCTTTGCTATGTTACTTTTTTGAAAATATATTTTTAAAACTAGTTAGTAATTAATTTTGATTTAGTATAATTCTATACTACGCTGATTGCTTAGCAATTATAATAATATAAAGTATGTAGTAGTTTTTAGTCTGATAGTACCTATTAAATTATATTAATTGCTTTAGTTGTTCATAATGTTATGACACAATTGAATAGGGTTATAGTGTATTTTAATTTTTTTATTTAGTTATTTAATATTTATTTGGAATTTAGAAAAACTTATATCATGGAATAAAGGTAGCATTAAAAACAATAAATAATTAACAAAATGCATATGAAATATTTAAATTTTATCGTAGAAAAGTTGATTAGATTAATTACAAATTACAAAATCAGTTATACATTATAAGTTTACTGAAATAGGTACTTATAACAATGTAAATAATAATAATTATAAAAAGGAATGTAGGTATATAAATTTGACTGGTTTGACTAGATTCAATAAGTTTGAATATTATTAAAACACTTATTGGGCAGTTATGGGCAATATAAATTTAAAAATAATTTAATAATTTAAATGTCAGATGAAGACGCAGTAGATACATTAGCGGTTGTACTTTGCACAACTTGGTTTGTACAGGATTTGGATAGTGGAAGGAAATTTGGTCGAATGATTGCATTAACGTTTGGACAACACTCTTCAACTGGTGTTTGGATGGCAGTGATATCCGTCTGTGTTTCGGCCACACTCTGTGTCGATGGACTGACACATCGCAACACATGGTCCATTGATTGTTGCAGTTGTTGGACCTGAAAGACAGTATATTTATTTAAATAATTCTTATTTATTATAATTATAGATGTGCTGTAACACCTTTTTGTGAGGGGAGTTGTGTATATTAAGTAATTATATTTAAAAATGAATAAAATGAAAATGTAAATAAAAAAAAAACACATACTTCCTTATAATAAGTCTTTTTAAATTAAAATGGTTCAACCTATTTTGTATTATTATTTTTTATGGTGGCATTTGGCCAAAATAAATTTTTATCTAAATAATGGTACATATATTTGTTTATTTTTTATTTTTTATTTTTGCATACATAGATCAGTTGTTATTAAAATCAACCTGTGAATAACAATACGATTGCATATTTAATATTGGCCAAGAAAAAATATTAAAATAAGCTATAAACATTTTGGCGAAGGTTATTATCATCATAACTAAGCTTACCATTGTCTAAAAATTAAAAGATAAGTTACATAAAGTTATTTAATTAACGAGCATTGATAAACCATTGCTAACCAAATTCTGAGCAAAGGTCAGTTGCTATATGTTTTAAAATGCCGTAATATTTACAATTTTCTAACATTTCTGTTTGACTAATCAATTTTATCCATACAGACCCTATATATATTATACGTACCAAAGAAAAATTACATATTAAAAATATATGTAAATATTTGATCCCTTTTTTCAATTATTATGAAAACCCATTTAGAAAATCAAAAAGTCATATCTTTAATGTACCATTAAGATACAAAATGAAAGTAAGTTGTTTTTTTTTCATTTTTGATTGAAGCAAGATTGCTAATAGAAAAGTTATTCATAGAAAAAAAAAAAAAATGTAAACATCATTGTAAAACCAAAACATTTCTCATTTCATCATAGTAAAACAATAAACTAAACAAACAAATGTAAATGTTTAGCTTTTAGATTCTTATCTTAACAAGGAATGTATTAATTTTATTATGATGTTTATTATTATTGTTTTCTGTGGACAACATGCAAAGCAATTATTTCTCCGGACTAAAATTAGTTCACGGAAAAAAAATATCTAATAATTATGGTAAAATCGATGCATTCTTTAATAATCTCAGAATCTAAAATGTATATATTTTCTAGTAAATTTAAGTACATACCTATTCATAATATATTATTAAACTCAATAAAAATATTGTATGATAATATTAATTTATATTTTACTTTCCAAGTTATTATTATTTTTTTTTTAATACTTCTATTTTGAAAAATAAAGTTAGATCATATTGATTATATAGACATCAATGTTACATCTTAATTTAATTTGTTTTATTATATCAACTTTTAGGTATTTAATTGAATATTGAATGTATACCTTAGTATCCAATGAAGAGCATGCTTGACATTTGGAATCACTATTATTTTCACCACCTATTCGATTATCCATATTGTTTACCTGTAATTATTGTGTATTAATGTTAATTTATTAGTATATTTTGTATTAAACTACTATAAAGCCAACATAATCTAAGCAGATATATATTAGGGTGCCCCTTATATTTATCAATTTCAATATTTCTTCAGTCTCACTCCCCCTCTTCCCTAATTAATGTATATGCATTCAAAAAATGAGCTATAAAAAGTTTTAGAGCAATCTATTAAGATTAACACGTGCCAACTTGAATTTAAAATTTGAGTACATTAATTCACTCGTAATTTAATGATATATTCACATTTTTATTAATATCTCAGTTACATATGGGGAAATCTTATTTTGTTACATAATATATTTCAAATAAAATAAAATTGTCTATAAATTATATTCTTACATATTTTTTTTAAATTTTTTTTTCATTTACAAGATATATTGAATTTGATGTATAAAATGTACTATTTTCTCAAAATTGTATTGTATATATTTATAAATAGATACACACAACTACAGAAATTATAAGATCATGTGGAAATTATAAACATTGTGCAGCTAAATATTATCGTATTTTTTCCTAGATAAGAACCACAATATTGTAGTAATTACGTCTTGTAATTTGTCTTGTACGTCGTCTACTATAAAATTTTAAGAATTTTAAGTTTTCCCATATATAACTAAAATATTCATAAAAATGTAAAATATATCATTAAATTATGAGTGAATTTACTCAAATTTTAAATTCAAGTCGACACATGTTAACCTTAATAGATCTTTCTAAAACGTTTTAGTAATTCATCTTTTTAATGCATATACTCAAATTGGGGGAGGGGGGAATGAAACTGAAGAAATAATAAAATTGATAAATATAATAGACATAATATCCTAATATATATATATATTTAAATATAGTCTTTCAAACAAATAGTGACTAGAAAAAAAAAAAAATTCTGAACTTGTTCTTGATTATAAGTATTTATAAAATGAAAATTTAATATTATATAAATATTATTGTATTGAACTGCCGCACCCACCACAAGCTACGTTTTTAGGGTAGCATCAAAAATTTAAAATTTCTTATTTTTACTTTTCGATAATAAATTATTATTATTATTATAACCACTTTTTGAATTTTTATTTTTATTAGTAAATTGCATTTTTCCTTATAACATTATCCGAAGTTTAATGGAAAGACATAGTGGCATTATTATTACTAATTTGGATGATTTTGATCTTGTATAAAATTTAGTATAAATTACATGGTATCTAATAAAAGTAATTATTATATTATAGAGAATATAATGAAATTATATTTATTTTTAATCATACCTTTTTCCATAATTCATTGATCGCTTGCATTTGTAATATAACCAGTTTATGTTCTTTTTCTAGAGTACTTTTGGTATCTACTAAATCTTTACTCATTTGTCTAGAAAAACAAAGAATTATGAACAATTTTGAAAATCAAATGATTTCAGATCAAATATTTTATACTTAATGTATTCATTGAAACGTAACATTTGAACATGTTGGTATACACTGGAAACATTTTTGTTCAAATTTCTAGCGCGATATCCTCGCCACATTTTTTGTATTATAATGGCCGATTGGTGCAAGTCTACGTAAATCATACATTAGTTTATTTCACATCCATATTGCGTTATTATCAGTTTTGAAAAATGGATACTGTTTGTATCTATTTCATGAAATAGAGATTTAAACTATACACAGTAGAACTCGTTCCGTCATTTGGAAGTCCATATTTTATTTAACATACTATTTTTTTACAATTTAATTATTCGATGATCTATTATTATTAATTTGATAAATGTATTATTGATATTAAAATACTAAAAATATTTAAATATAATATAGTACATTATTTTATTAAAATGTAATTTTATGAAAAAAAAATGCTACAATGAAATTAATACTAAGATTTGGGATTTAGTACAAGCCAAATTAAAGAAGTAAGTTATTTCATTAACAATAACAATTTTTTTTTATTCTATATGTTATTAATAAGCTTTAAATTTTTACTTTTATAAAAAAAACTAGGTGTGAATATTATCCTTTTATCTGTGCATTTTTCATTGCCATAATTCACAAACTTGTTTTCTTAATAATAATAATAATAATATATTTGTTAAAAAAAAAAAAAGTAGAATTTAATGTTTTGTTATATGGATATCCAAATGAAGGAACAAGTTCTATTGCGTATAGTTTAAGTATCCTTTTAATATAAATGTTATCCATATTGTGTAATCACACTAAGGTTCTATTTTATTAAAAGAATACGAACATTGTTTACAAAATGAACAATAATACAATAATGATACAACATATATATTGTATATATTCATATACAATGTTCATAAAATGGTTTTACCTTTGTTCTCATTGCCATTCATTTGTGATGCTTTACTTTTAATCATTTTTAGTTTGTCCATAGTAGGAGCTCTTGACTCTTCTCCAGCTGGTGTTTGAAGACCAACTACTGATCTTGGCTTAGGTACATTGGGCGTTAATGGACTAGGTAAAGAGTCCAATATCGGCAACATAGTACTTGCAGCTGGTAATGGTGGAGACTGCACAAAACTGTTGACTTCAGTCACTGGCAAATGAACACTACGAGACATACTGCTAGGTGTTGCTTGACAACTATCCGATCCTGTGGAAAGCCTCTGAGTTGTAGACTTTAAAATACTGGGGTCTAGGCTTCTGGTCATCAACGAGTCTTTTCCTAACTCCTTTGTACTAGGTACACTCGTTCCTTAAAAATAAATATAAATAAATACAAATTTAAAACTTATGTTGAATCATAATAGTACTGTGTAATTGTTCTCTATATTGTTGAGCTTTACTCAAAACTAATCTCAATTTTCTTTCTTGTTCAGTTTCTAAAGCATGGCTAGTAAGTGGACATGTTTCCATCAAATATCGCACGAGAGCTGTATGTTGACCAGAGTGAAATTTTCTTCCCTGACCTTGGCTATACAACCATTCAGCCTTTAAACTAAAATAAATCTAAATTAACCACAAGCATAGCTATACATTTTCCAGAAGTTCTACAAAAGACATAAAAATTAAACTTAAATAATATTAATATAACATGTTTATTTGATATAAACAAAAACGAATATTTTAAAATGTATACTTTTCAATGTCATCTACAGCATAGCCATCAACTATCTTCACACTAGGACACCAATTCACAATGAATGGCCTATAGTTAAATGTGTATCCTTCGAGACAACTATTACCAGTTAAAGTGATTTCTTTGAGAGAACCAAGTCGAAAAAGCTGTGATATTTCGTTCAAATCATTAAGCTTATTATTAGCTAAAGTTAAAGTGAGCAAGTTGGTCGGAAGAAAATGTTGACAGTTTGTTAAATGACAAATTTGATTTGAATGTAATAACAATGTCTATAATAGCGATAAAATAATATTTATTATTATTGCAAATAGTGTATATGTAAATCAAGAATCTACATAAAATATACAAACTTCAAGTTTTAAAAGATGACTTAAATTAGTTATATATGCTATACTGTTAAACGATAAATCAATGTGTACCAAATTAACATTGGATGACAAATGTTCAATAACCTTAAGACAAAAATTTATTTTAGAAAAACTAAACAATTATAAACTAGTAAAAATTGAAAATTTACTTTGATTTTGTTATTTGACAAATTAAGATATGCCAAATTTGTTAAATCTCTGAGCCCTTCAATACTCATTAAGTGATTATTAGATAAATCTAATTTTACTATTTTTGTTAATCTTGCTACTGTATACATTCTCATCATCTGATTGTGATTTGCAATCAACTAGAAAAAATATATTTCTATTTTATGTAGAAACAAAAACTACTAATTATTTTTAGGTTTGTATACTTCAGTAAGTTCAGTGAAATGTTCAATATTTTCCAATTTTTGTAAACAGTTTTTGCTCACATCTAAAATTTTAATGTTCTTATTGTATTCAATTTTTGGTAATTTACGCAATTCTTGACTGGATAAATCTAATAAAGAATTATCTGCAATTTAAATTAATCATTAAGTAATTTTAAGAATTATATTAACATAAATACTCTAGTAAATACTTAATGTATTTATATTAAGTTTAGGTCTACTAAGGTACTTAAAATAAAATTTTTATTTTAACAATCATACAATTATTGTTAGGTTTTGTTTTTTTGGTAGGATCTGTAGAAATATTAGAGGTGGAAGTATAACTTTTGAGTTTGAAAATAAAAAAACAATCAAATTATCTTAAAGTGATAACTTGTTATTAAAATTAATAATATATCAATATCACTCTCACAAAATAAAACCAAATTTCATTCAAATACTTTTGGGTAATTTTTTAATTAATTTATTAAAGAAGCAAAATAATTTATATGAAGTCATCATATTAAATGGCACTTATTTTCGCAATAATAATTAATATTTTTTTTTTTTTTAATTAAAATTAATCAACTTAAATAACAACTCAAAACAATTAATTGGTTTACCAGTCATTTTGGTGAAGAAATAAAATTATTATTAATAATAAAATTATTCTACTTTAAAATTTATAAACTATAATTCACTTCAAATGAACTTAAAATATTAATATGTTATGATTTTAATGAAAAACAAATATACATTTTGAAAGTTTTATTTTATAATTTCACAATATTCACTATTTATTTTCAACTTAAAATTTAGATCATATATTATATATATATATATAAGATTTTCAATAAATACATAATTTGCCGATTTTTATCAAGTAACCGAGTATCAGTATCACTATCTCTATAATAATAAACTAACTAGAACTTAGAAACAAGTTATCAATATGAGATATTATAATGCTAAAGTTAAAGACGGATATTAAGGAATTTGATAATATTTGATAATAGTTACATATTTTTATTGTTTGATATTATAACGATAAGTACGTGGTATGTAAATGATTTTTAATTTTCGTAATAATTCTTAGGTACGCATAAAAGTATTATTATTTATTTCCGTTCGTAACTATTGACTGTTCACATTTTCGTAAAACATAGAATTGATAAATCGATAAAAAGGTAAGTGATTTTAGTCTGATTTAAAACTTGCGAATTAGGTACTATGTGTATATGTAATGCACGTGTTTTGATCATTTAAATTAGTGTGTTGGGATGTATTGGAATCGTGCTCATGTTTATTATGCGCAATTCACTAGAAGCGGAAGAAAATACTCTACAATGTCTAAATCACCTAAGCCTGTAAATGAAACCGAAATGATTGTAGACAATTCTCAAGAACAAACAGTGATATCGGAAAATTTGACTAGAACGCCGCGAATAATGCCCATAGAAAAGACAGAATTCCGTAAAAACGCCTTAAATATTCAAATGTTGTCGGCCAATTTGTATGATCAGCTTTTCAATGAACCTCGTCATACAAACGAAGATGCATTAAAAATGGCTCTAAAAGAACTTTCAAAATATGATTTACCTTCCATATTGCATAAAGTACCTGATGTTGAACTGCAATTACCTCCAATGGAGGGAAACATAATCGATCACTTTTATAAGATTGGTAAAATACAAAGTGATCCATATGCCACATTGATGGATGCATTTTTAAAACACAAATTACCTACTATGCCTAATGAATGGGTATTTAGAGAAGGGTGGACAAGATATTGTGGGAATGAAATTGAGCCATGCGACTATCCCAAAGAAGAAGTAATCATTTTTGATGTTGAAGTGTGCTGTACGGAAGGTGATTTACCAACCTTAGCAACTGCTGTCACATCAGAAGCTTGGTATAGTTGGACGAGTAGAGATTTATTTAATTGTAATACTAGATCTGGTAGAAATCTGGGTTATTCATCCAAAGATCTTGTACCTTTAGAGGCATCAATTAATTCCAAAGAAAAATCAACTGAATGGACAAATACTCCTAAATTGTGTATTGGCCATCATGTTGCTTTCGATAGGGCCAGAATTATGGAACAATATTGGTTAAATCGTACAGCTCTTCGATTTATTGATACTATGTCTTTACATGTTGCCATAAGTGGTATTACTAGTTATCAAAAAACCTTATTAAAGTCTAAAGACACCATTGAAGATGAATCTTGGCAACAATACAGTTCGTTAAACAGTTTAAATGAAGTGTACAAATTATATTGTAAATCAGAGTTGTCAAAGAGTGATCGTGAAATATTTGTTAAAGGTTCATTAAAAGATATAAATGATAATTTTCAAAATTTAATGACCTATTGTGCAAATGATGTAAAAGCTACATCACAAGTTTTAAGAAAACTATGGCCGATGTTTTTAGAACGGTTTCCTCATCCTGTTACTTTGGCTGGTATTTTAGAATTAGGTACATCATATTTGCCAGTAAATTCAAATTGGAACAGATATTTGAACACTTCAAATGAAATATATGAAGATCTGGATATTGAATCTAAATTTTTACTTTCACAACAAGCAAATCAAGCTTGTCAATTAATGTATAACGATAATTATAAAAAAGATTTGTGGCTTTGGGACCAAAATTGGATTTCAAAGGAGTTAAAATTGAAAAAAGAAAAGAAAAAGAAACCAAAAATTACTGTTGAAAATCAATCTATAGAACCTGAAGATATATATGAAGAAAGATTCCTAGAATTAGAAAAAACATTTAAACCGCTAATGGAGACTATTGAACGGATGCCTCTTAAGACACCTCATCTAGCTGGTTATCCAGAGTGGTATAGAAAATTGTGTGCCCCTCCCAAAGATTTAAATTGGGTTCCTGGTCCAGTACTCATAAGCTCTGGTATGCATCTTGTCCCTAAATTACTTTCTCTTATGTGGAAATCTCTTCCTCTACATTACGTACGAGGACATGGCTGGGGCCAACTTGTACCTTATGATACAGACATAAAACTCTTAGATTCTGAATTTGTACCAATTGAAGAACTAAAAGATCACTATGTTAAAAGTAATGCATCTTGTAATTGTAAAATAGTAATAAATAATTCTGAACTACATGAAGATGTCCAGACGAATCTAGTTAAATATGAATGCACTTTTAAAAAAAAAAAATATAAAAATACCAAATTTGAGCCATGCAAAGACAATTTAGCTACAGGTTGTGGCATATTAAAACTTCCACATAAGGATGGGAATCATTTAAATGTTGGTAATCCCCTTGCACGAGATTTCTTGAATAAATTTTCTCAAAATGGTTTGTCTGGGAAAGATAGTAAAGCCGAACGCATCATTGAAATATCACGTATGTTGTCTTATTGGAGAAATAATAGAGAACGTGTTGAAGGTCAAATTGTTGTTTGGACCAATAAATCTGAAGGATTTGGTGCAATCATACCACAGGTTGTAGTATGTGGAACATTAACTCGTCGAGCTGTAGAAAGAACATGGATGACAGCTGCTAATGCTATTGATGAACGTGTTGGCTCTGAGTTGCGTAGTATGATCCAATCACCAGCTGGTTATTCTTTAGTTGGGGCAGATGTCGATTCCCAAGAATTATGGATAGCATCTGTCATCGGAGATTCGTATTTTGGCAAAGAACATGGAGCGACTGCTTTTGGCTGGATGACACTCAGTGGCAGGAAAAGTGATGGCACAGATATGCATAGTGCAACTGCAAAAGCAATTGGAATCACTAGAGATAACGCCAAAGTATTAAACTATGCTAGGATTTACGGGGCAGGAAAACCATTTTCTGAGCGTTTGTTGAAGCAATTCAATCCAGATTTAAGTCCTATACAAGCAAAGCAAAAAGCAATAGCTATGTTCAACATGACAAAAGGAAACAGAGTTTATAGGCTACATGATTCTGTATTGCCCGAAATCGAGAAAAGAGAGCATTCAAGACGTGGTGCACAAGAATTATGTGCTATTTATAATATGAGTGTTGAAGAATTATTTGAAAAACCTGCTTGGAAAGGAGGTTCTGAATCTGCTATGTTTAATAGTTTGGAACAAATAGCCTGTTCTAAACAACCAAAAACACCGTTTTTAGATTCTAGACTCAGTCGTGCTTTAGAAATGAATAGAGAGGATGTGGATAAATTCATACCGACCAGAATAAATTGGGTAGTGCAGAGTGGTGCTGTTGATTTTCTTCATTTAATGTTGGTGTGCATGCGTTGGTTAATACATCCAAATGTTCGTTTTTGTCTAAGCTTTCATGACGAGATACGGTATTTAGTACCCAATGAACACCGTTATCAGACTGCATTAGCTTTACATGTTACAAATTTATTAGTCAGATCGTTTTGCATTAAAAAATTAGGAATGACTGATTTACCACAATCTGTTGCATTCTTTAGTTCAGTTGAAGTAGATACTGCCCTGAGAAAAGATGCATTGAATGAATGTGTTACTCCATCTAACCCGCATGGATTGTCAAAAGGTTATGGAGTACCACTCGGAGAATCGCTGGACATAATAAAAGCTATAGAGATGTCTGGAGGAAACATTGGTATATTTAAAAAGAAAAAAAAAGAAAATCGATAAACCGTAAAATTGAACAAAAACTAAATGTTGAAATAAGATTTAAGTACAAAATGCTAAAAATTATTGTGTAAATAAAATGTGTGTGTTATTATTTTTTTTTTTTACAGAATGTCTAAAGCTACTAAGCGTAAACATGTACAGAAGGAAATGCTTGATACCGAATGGAACGGTCCAACAGACAAACAACGTATTGTTCGAATAGTTGCTGGGCGTGGTAACAATCTTCATGAAGTATTCTCGGTAGAAGACAACGAAACATTTCTTGTTTCTATGCCAGTCAAGTTCAGGCGTAATGTGTGGGTAAAACGTAATGACTATGTTGTTGTTGAACCAATAACTGAAGGAGATAGAGTTCGTGGTGAAATTGTACGTGTGTTAAATAAAGAAGACTTAAAACTAATGAAACAGAAAGGATGGGCTGGAAAGAAGGAAGAAAATGAGATTTTACCCAACACAAATCGGCCTGTTGTTACCACGATTAGCGATTTGAGTGGTACTGATACAGATACTGATCATGATGATCCATCTGAAGATACAGATTAATATTATTAAAAAGTTATAATTGCTTGAAGGGCTGGTCTGGTCTTAAAGGCCCATTGAAATGAAAAGGCGTTTTTAAAATATGAAAAACTACTTTTTTTTTATATATATATGTACATATTTATTGTGCCAAATGAAGACTGTTTTATAAATAAAATGTGATTTATACATTAAGCTGTAATGGAAATTAAATAAATTTAATTAATTATAAGTACAATATATTAATATAGCATTTAAAATTGTCATATATGTTAAATGGATATACGACAAAATAAATGTATTGTTTTATTCAACAAGAGTAAAAATACTTCAATAAAACGAGACTTATTTTCTCTTATTGTTAAAAATATTTAACTATTACAATTGTATTGTTATAAAATATATAACTAATCTACCACTATTCAAATAATTTAGTTCATTTATTACTAGTTATATATCCATTATACATCGTCATTACGGCATAGGCATAAATAGCCAAATTATTTAAGGGGGGTTAGTTGAGTTAGCCCCTCTTTTTTACACCCAATCATAGCATATCAGGTTATACCAGTTGGTAATAGTTGTTACTAAATTTTTTGGTGAAAAGTTTTGCGTCCATTTCAATTCCTAATACCTATTTGTAATATTAGTAATATATTTTTAATAAATACCTTAATATTAGGTATTAATTGAAGTTTTATAACATTACATTGAAACAATTATTACACACAAAAACTGTGATTTAGACTCAAATATACACAGAGCGATTATTTTATTGTTAAACACTCATTATTTAAAAAAGTATTATATTGTTTGACTTACAGAATATCATGATTGAAGATATATCATAAATAAACCACATAATTTTAGTTAGAACTTACCAATTTGACTAAACAGTTTATCTGTGTGAATAACCTTTCTGGTAATTTTTTTTTTTTGGTACAACGTAAATTATTTACATTTCGACAGATTGTATTTAACGTAATTGTTCATAAGAAATATCTTTTTTATCCAATTTTGATATTTTTTTTTTTTTGTTTCACCTTCCAAAGGGCACGACTCTTGATATATCTCAACAAATCCTTCTCCCCATGCCAGTGGCGGTTTTACCAAAGTGGCAAGGGAGGTAGTGTCTCCCTTCAAAACAAAAAAATACATTATTAATATTCCTTAAATTATAAAATATTGTTTGTTCATATTTTGTTTAATATTTTCAAATTAGACACTATTATTATAAAAGCAAAATAAATAAAATGTATGTTTAATTTTTGTATGAAAAGAGCTATGGAGTGTACCGTGCCCACTGCTAGAATCCAATTTAAAACAAGGCGTGCACAGTATGTGAATATAATATTGTTACATAGCGAACCCCTCCTAGTGTCCCGTAACGAAGGCGGCATCCTAGGAGGCGACCGCCGCCAGTATGTTATGGCTAATGACGCACAAGGCAGACAGGCTTCGGCAGCCAATGCAACGCAAGATTGCTTATTGCTCATCGCTCACTAGGCAGCCAACTGGCTGCGCCCAGCCAGAGGAAAACAACGTTTTTACATACGAATGTATTTGGCTGCCTGCAATCTCCGCTCACTAGTCGAAGCATCCGGTTGTCTTTTGCGTTTATAGTAGTTTTTCCTCCGATACGATCACCAACGTTTTTATCGAATTTATCGTATTTACGTATTTATCGAAGAAAATATCGTGATGATTTTCAATACGAAAATGCTTATTCGAGAAGTCGAAAAGCAATTTGGGACATAACTTCTGATGAATACAGCGATCGTGATTTAAAGAGAAGACGATGGGAGGAAATTACAAATATAATGCGTGTTGAAAGTNAAAAAAATGAATTCGGTAAGTATTATTTTATTTTAATAAATTATAATATAATATAAAATTTACGATACTATTAATATAATTTGTGAGGAGAATTTTAACTTTAAAAAAAATATGTAATTCATAATTAGTAATTACTATCCCAATGCTATCCTATCTTGCCATTCTAGCGGATTTGTATTTACAAAATAATTAGCAAATAAATTTGTTGCAACGATTTTGTCCACTGCTGAATGCCCCTGGTCCATAATTTTGTTGTGTCGAATATCCTTTGTGATATTGTTCACTTCTGAAAGTACCCGGTCCATAGTTTGGTGAATGTTCAGCCTGATATTGACTACTAATATTAATGCTCGATGCCTTTGGTCCATATCTATGGATATATGGCACATTATGATAATAACTTTGATTATTAATTTTCAGGGCCCTACCATGACCTTGAGTTGTTGTGGTAGTCTGGTCCTCCAGGTTGGGGGTTATGCGCAGGGCTAACAACCCTGCCATGTGAAATCACCCTTGTTCAGGATACAACAATAAACTTGCCTCGGATATGTGGAGCTTTGGAGAACAAGACTGGAAAACGGAGTAAGAGGATTTTTAACTACCGGTTGTCTCGGGAAAAGCGGTACATAGAATGCTCGTTTGGCATTATGGCAAACAAATGGAGAATTTTTCACCGTCCAATGGATGTTCGAAATGAATTGGCAATCATCATAATAAAAACATGCTGTGTGTTATATAATTACGTGCGACAAAAAGATTGATATAGATTTCAAGATACATTGGAAGTCCCTTCGAAACTAGGAACCCCCAGGTCCTCCAAGCAGAGCAAATAGATCATCAGCGTCTTGTAAAGATTTATTTGCTGATTATTTTATAAATACAAATCCGCTAGAATGGCAAGATAGGATAGCATTGGGATAGTAATTACTAATTATGAATTACATATTTTTTTTAAAGTTAAAATTCTCCTCACAAATTATATTAATAGTATCGTAAATTTTATATTATATTATAATTTATTAAAATAAAATAATACTTACCGAATTCATTTTTTTCTTTTTCTATTAAACTTTCAACACGCATTATATTTGTAATTTCCTCCCATCGTCTTCTCTTTAAATCACGATCGCTGTATTCATCAGAAGTTATGTCCCAAATTGCTTTTCGACTTCTCGAATAAGCATTTTCGTATTGAAAATCATCACGATATTTTCTTCGATAAATACGTAAATACGATAAATTCGATAAAAACGTTGGTGATCGTATCGGAGGAAAAACTACTATAAACACAAAAGACAACCGGATGCTTCGACTAGTGAGCGGAGATTGCAGGCAGCCAAATACATTCGTATGTAAAAACGTTATTTTCCTCTGACTGGGCGCAGTCAGTTGGCTGCCGTGTAGTCACGCACGTTTTTCTGGCCGCGGCTGCCAGTAAACTTGGCTGCCTAGTGAGCGATAAGCAATCATGTGTGGCGTTGGCTGCCTAGTGCGTCACTAGCCTAAATGTGTACACAAATTTACAAACCCAGGCGCACATACAAAATACAAATACGCGTATTCGCTCTTCTCGGTGGAGACGCCATCTAACCGTTGCTGCCGTCGACTAAAGTACCCTGTAAACGATCAAATTTTCGTTTAACAAACGTGTTTGTCAGATTTGTTGATAGTGTGCAAGCTTGGTTGACATGTTTGTCAAACAATGTAAATGTTTGACGTGTTTGCCAAATCTATTTGATAGTGTATGCGACGATGTTTGTCAAATGAAGTCTCAGTTATCGCCTTGACACCATGGAGAACACAATTGCGATGAATGACACCGAAAATATTTCTGAAAAAAAATTTCTTTCGCAGTTTATCTCCATATATCGCGACATGCCGATGTTATGGAGGATAAAAAACAAGAAAGTCAATGCAATTAAAAAATGACGGAATTGTTAAAAGTGTGTCGCCGAAACATCACTGAAGATGTTAAAAAATAAAATGAATATTCTACGAACAACTTTTAAGCGTGAAAAATGTATGTGAGGACTTAATAATGTTAATAAAACTTCAAATGTTTTATAATCCATGCACAGGAAATTTGCGTATTCATTTGGTTCTGTGCGCAATATTTCCCGTAACAAATTTTCGTGCGTATCCCGTAATTTCAACCACTCTTAAAACCATTGCCGACCTTTTTTTTTCTTTTTCATCGTACATAGTGCTAGCGTCAATACCAGAAACTTATTATCTATATTACTACTCATTGTTTAAATTGAAAAAAAAATTGTTAAATTAGATAAATATTGTATAACGACACTACGCGGCAAGGAAAAACCCGAAACTACGGGAGCTTTTGACAAATTTGTTTAATATTTGGTTCGACCGTATGCGCCATTGTTTGATGAAAACAATAAGTTTGTCAAACGCATTTGATCGTTTACGGGGGCCTTAACATCATAACGTATCTAACTGAACGGCTGACCGTTATCAGTTAATAAGTTCTTATGACGATCGTATATCTACATTCTACAACCGTGGATAATGATTATTGAATAATTTTGTTTTCTGTTTGATGACTGGTATAATAATAGTATTTTTTTTCATTTAGAGACTACTGTTCATTATTTTTTATTATTTTAATTCATACATTTATTTATTTGAATTTATTTTTATTTTGATAATTTTTCTTTCACGTACATGTGTGAATATTAAATTATGTGTAACTTAAACTAGAAAGACTTAATAGATTTATGTGTCTCAGTTCTGTTTAAATTATAGATGTGTATTGTAGGTATATTATATATTATATATCAGTAAATAGTAGTCCAAAATCGTAACTCACTGGTTACTATTAAGTAATAGTTATTCTCAGTAAGTAATTCTCTTAATTATATGAGAAATAGTAAAAGTGAAGCAGTTCTCTGACTAATTTTTTTAAAAAACAAAATATGGTTTTTGAATAAAACGAAAGAGTATTGAGAACTGAATTGAAAATAATGTATTTTAAATATTTTTAAAACATTTATTATATATTATTTAAAAAACCTAAAAGTGATCGTTAAGACATTTTAAAAACGTTTGCGAAGCATTTGTTTAATATTCCGAATACGTTTTTGAGAATATTGCAAAAATATATGTGTGTTACCTAGGTGTTTAAAATGGTTCAAAGTTGTTGTTATGATTTACAAGGGAACGATATACGTAATTTCAAAATATAAATAATTTTAAAATAAATGTAGTTGACGCTAATACCAATAGTGTTATGAATTTATAATATAGATACGTTATATTTTTATATTTCATTAAATACAAATTTATTATTTTATGTATTAAAATGTTTTATTTTAAAAATATAAATGATCCCTATTAATACAATTTTTGTCACTGTACTTTTTTAAGACATTTTCTATTTAAAGAGTGGGTGAAAATGTATTCCCCCCTCTCGTATGGTTAGGTTAGATACGCCATTCAATACTCATTTACATATCGTATATCGTATAGTTCAGAAAGCATTGCTGAAATTGTTGCGGTTTTTGTATTTCCCGGTTTAAAAAGTCAAAACTAGAATGCGCCGGTACCTACAACACCCCATGCCTTGTCGTTGGCAATCCATATTAATATCTTAGTTCGTGGCTTTAATCAAGAGTGGTGTAACAGGCGAATTTCTCCCTCTCGTTATTTTTACCTCGAGGGGTGGGGGAGTAAAATTCACCAGGGTCACAGGAACATTTACTTAGGTCTACGTTTGTTGATTTTGTCCATGCCACGGGATGGGCCCTACCTATAAAGCTAGCCATACACGATACGGTTTACCGGAGAGGCCAGACTGTGCAGTTTAATCTGCACAGTTTTAACCGATTTCCGACGACGCGACCTACACAGACGCTCCGGTTTGCTGGAGAGGCCAGACTGTGCAGTCGCCAGTCTCCGGTCACTCTCCGGTCCACAGTACTTGTGTATTCACATTCTATTCATATTTTCTTCGCAGTTTTTTAATTTTTAAAATTCAAATACAATGGCAGCACTGGACGACGACGCCATAGCTTTGGTAGGCTTAGCTCTTATTCTCATTATTTCATAATACCACAATTGAGGACAATAAACATCGTCAGCAGAAGCCCCGGACACGAAAAAAGATTCATATTTTTTCTTTTCTTTCCAGACGCTGCTTCTTAAATTGTTATTTTTTTTTACCACTAAATCTTTATTTGCTTCTAGTTCCGATTCCTTTAATTTTTGTATCAAAACTTTATAAGCTGCTTCCCGTAGTTGTCAATCATAGTACTTCTTTGACTTTGATCTGCCATAGACACGGATACGATTTCTACAAATCGATAAATTCCTCCAATATCATACGGCTCATTATAATATTGTGGTATAATATAATATATTAAAATATTAAAATAAAACCGATATAATATGTAAGTGTACGATTTTGCGATAGCAAACCAACTGGTCGAACGATAACGAACGACACGATCATACACGCTCCGGTATGCCTGTACAGACGTGACTGAACAGGTAAAAAGAATCGTTTTTCGATTCTTCTCCGGCCACCAGTACAGTCCCCTATATTTATAACTATAACGTTTACGTTTCTAAATTTATAAAAAGGGTTAATTTCTGGTTTAAAGCATAATAAGGAGAATTTAATATATTCTTTTCTTTTTTTTTATAAAATGTTTAGGTATGACATTTTGTTTTTAATAAGCGTTTTGAAATCAAATTTAAATGAAAATTGCAAAAACTATTTAAAATCGAACTGTGCTTGGAATCGTCATTTGTCCAATAATGATTTATTGTTACTTATAGATACAAATAAAATATGGATAATCAAGTGTTTTATAGGTAAGTATATACAGAATGTAATGTAACAGGATTATTTAACAAATGTGATAACTTTTTTCTATTGAATATGTTCAAGTTTTTTTTGTACTTATTAGTAGTTTTGCGCTATAATTTGTATTTATTATAGTCTAAGATAGTTATTTTATAAATTTGTTTTTAAAGTTTGGAAACATTTTCTCCTTCATCCAAACTATTTGGTTCGGTTACTCTTGTCCTAAATTTCCACTAGACCAGGTTATGTGTCTACATGTCTACATTATTCTTGTATACACCCATCATCAATAATAAATCATTAATCATATCCAATCGCCTCTTTATTGGTTTTCCTCTTATGTCTTACTAATATAACAAACGATAAATTATGTTTAGCAAATGATAAACATTTATGAGACACACAGCTTACATAAATACGATAAGAATATAATTAAAAATTATTAAATTTGTTAAATAGTCCTGTTATAATCTATATATAGAGTGGCCCATGATGATCTGATCTGCCACAAGAAATAAGTTTTGTTCTATTCAATAGTTTTAATACTTATATATATATTTTTATAAATAATCAATATGCCTGTGCACAAAGGTATAATATATTTAATATATTGAAAAAAAAATTTAGGTAGGGAACTTAAAATAATTTAAAATAAATAATTTTGTAAAGTGGATTTTTTTTTTTACAATTTTTTGAATTTTCTACATATTTTCTAATATTATGTTGGTTTATAATCTATTAATATATTTAATTAGTAGTCAGTAATATTACTGTGCGATATTAACTGATAGAAAAGAAAATCTTTGTCATATGATGTGCTCCGACTACTGATTAAATATTATAAACCACAACAATTTTCATACTTGCAAAAACTTCAATAAATTATAAAAAATAAGACCATACATAAACAAAAGTTTTAATCACTAAACATTTTCTAAAAATTTACAAAATAGCTATTTAAATATATATATATTTTTTTTATAATAATAATAGTAAAATTTTAAATGTTCTATTTTAAGTTACCTCATCTAAAAAAATTATATATTAGTTAAAGCACAGAAGCATACAAATTATTAAAAAAATATATATATATTTACTAAAAATATTGAATAGAACAAAATTATTTCAAGTGGTAAATTATCGTAAGACACTATATATTAAATGTAAAACCAGTAATTCATATTGTCAAATTCAGACAAAATTTAAATACTATTGTATTTTATTACTAGAGCTGAAAATGACAATGCATTCTTCTATAAATAAATAATATTAACAATTAACAAAATAAATATTATCACTTATGTAGGCACAACTCCTTAGAACTTCATATGTCAGTAGCTTAATATTATTATTAGCATAAATAACTAATAATAATAATAATGTTTCATACAAAACAACACAAAATAACATTTTATATTTATACAAAAAAAGTGAAAACCACTAATTTGTTATGTATATATTTATACGTTTACAATTTATTTATAAACAGTAATAATTTATAATAATTAACTGTTTTGTCTTCTACAAATAAAGGCCGGCATAAATTTAAAAGCGCAGTTTAATGTCATCCGATTAATAAAGAACATGAAAAGATTAGTTGTTTAATTAAAGTTTCAACGGACGTGTAAAGAAAGTATTATAAAGATTATATATAAACATACGTTTTCATTACTTTTAAGTACAAGTTTACGTTTAGGTAACATAAAATTCTGAAACAAAAATCAAACTATTATTGCTTGTAATACTGAATTGTAATATAGGTAAGTACTGTCTATTTAGATTTACTTTTAAATAAAATACTGTAATTAATACTCGTGTTAAATTAAGTTTATGTTGGAAGAATGATAGTAAATAAATACTAATCGGCATACCATTAGAGAGACTTGCGCTTACTATATAATATTTAGGCTTTAAACATAGTTCTTAAACAGGTGTATAATCGCCGCTGGGTTTGTAGAAGAACTGTCCCCGTATTATGCGTCTAAAAAGTTCTTTTCTCAGTAAAGTCTTTTCTTTAGCCAGCTTCTTTAGCACACCTTTGTTCTCCATAGCACGGCGAGATAGATATGGTAGCACCTCATTGACTGGACCATATGGTATGTACTTGTACGCAGAGTACCCTGCTTGGCCTATTTATTAATTTTAATGGTAAAACATTATTACATTTTATGAAATCAAATACATTATTTGATTTATGAAGCATACCCAAGGGGAACGTGATGAAATCACACATGCCAAGCAGCTGTCCGAAGCAGATTACTTTGTCTTCAGGAGAGATTCCAATTTCTTTCATTCTGATAAGCGAGGAAAACAAAAACGAAAATTTGTTATGAAACAAGTTTTAAATTATTATGTTGGTGGTGGTTTTCATAAATGATGAATACTGTTGTTTTGTTTTATTGTTTTGTGTAATTTCCATTTCTGCATTTAATTCCAGTAATCGCTATTCACTTGTATTGGATGGCGTTGGAAATGCTTTTTTAGACACTATTCTATGTGTCTCTGCAAAATTTATCAAATTAACAAACGTAGCCTATCCATTTCTAACCCCGTTTTGATTTTCACCTACCGTATTACATTAAAGGTATTGAAAGGTTGTTCACTTAGTGATAGATATTATGTTATAATAACACATATACATTTAATTAATTTATGTTAATTTTACTCACTGAGATAAAGCGAAGCGTACAGTATCTTCATTATGTGAGGCAACCATAATACCAATCTTACTACAAACATCACCCTTGTCCTTCAGTTCCTTGATGCGAGTTAAACACTCTGTCAACGTGTCATGATATATTTTAGTGGTGGCTTCATATGATGGATTGGTTGGATCAGGATAGCCCAATGCTGCAGCTCTTGCTCTCTCCTATAAGATATTTATTTCAATTACTACTGAATACAACGAGACACAATCATTTAAATATTGATAATAAATTGTTCCAAACAAATTCTAATTTAGAATACTTGTTTGCAGAATTAACCATATATTATTTTTTATTACAAAATAATTATTTAATATTACTAAATATTATTTAACAGTTAAATTACCTGGTCGATGTAGGCACCCCGAACAAGTTTGGCTCCAAAGTAAAATTTTTGGCGTTTAGCTTGATTTAAATCAGTCTTGACTTCGTTAAGTGTTTCTTTTAGGTAACATTGGTATGTATTAAACACAATAGCTTTTTCAGTGTTGTATTTTTGCATTAGTTCAAGAGTCAATCTAGATATAGCAGGTTGGAAATAAGTTTGTTCTGCATCAATCATTATACGTACATCTAAATCTTTAGCAGTCTATAAAATGTCAAAATAAATAAATATAATAAAGTTAACCTTCTAATATTTTATTATTGGTACTTAATAGATTAGTCAAAATTATAATTTTTACTTGAACTAATGTGTTGAGTCGATGAACCATATTACGGAACATTTCCTCTTCTTTCTTAGACAATTGAGATAATAATCTAACCATGCGACCTTCTTTTAAACAAGGCACACGGAACGTATCACTAAGTTCTGAATTTTCATCCAATAAACCACTCCATGGGAATAAATGAATAACACTGTATCAAATAACAGTATAATTTAAGTTAAGTTTATATTTTATTAATTACCTAATTAATTCATTTTACCCTTGACTGTCTTTGGTGACTTTTTCCAAAAATTTTTTTGTGTCTTTGATGCCAGCTTCAAACAATCGTTTTTCTAATTCTTCGAGAGTGAGATGTTGACCAATTACATTACCTTTTCCACCCATCATTTCACTAGCTAATGTACGAGCTCTCATAATTACTTCAGATAATTGCAACTGCAAATAATGAAATAAATTAATACTTTAAATAAACATTTTCACACATAATTACATATATTACTTGCTATTTGGTATTTTTTTTTTTTTTTTTTAATTTAACTGGAATTTCAATAGAATTTAACAAATCCAAAGTTATTTGTTATTTATCATTACACTAGTTAAAATTTATTTTGTTCAGATGCTAATATAACATATTCGAGATTATATTCCAAATAAATTTACTAATTACATTGATAAGTAATATAAGACAATTCTTAGCTATATTTTCTATGAAATATATGTATTTTTTAAATTATAAGATGAAACATTTTGAATATATTTTCAAAAGACGTGTAGCTCCATTGATTTTCTCAAAATTTAAAATATTAAATTAAACTACTAAATATATTATTAACTGATAATTAATATACATACTAATTTTTTTTTATTATTATTTATATTATTTATAAGCTATGTATAATTTACCAAAAGTTGTGGACGTCCAAGAGCAGTTAATTTAATAGCTGTAATTCCTGTTCCATATGTAGCACCTAAGCAATAAATTAAATTTAAAATAACATAATTTGTTAAAAAAAAAAACCAGTTATAATAATTATAAATACAGGGATTATTTATTTATCATCAATTAACAGACATTACATTTTATACACAGTAGGCAAGATAATGCAGATGTATTAATATTGTGTAGGTATAATAAAGTATATTAGCTAACTAAAATCAAATAACCCTTTTGTGTATGAGAAACATAATGTAAAATAAATAATATATATTGCTATAAAGTTTAAAATAAAATAATAAAATGTATATATTGTATTAAAATAAATAATGCAATGTCTCAGACAATTTAAAACTCATATTTAATAGCTATAATTTAGATTGGTAAAATGAGAAAAACACATTAAATATTTTTTAAATTACTCCTTTATCCAAAAAGAAAGATTGAAAACTACTAATGACAATTAGCCTAACTTTGGTAACAAAACAAACATTTTGATTACATAGTATTGCCATCAATTTCTTATCTCGGATAAAATATGTGTGTGTAAACTAAGATAAAAAAAATTAAGTAATTATATTTAATTGAAATGTAAAAAGATTAAATGTAATTTGTATTAAACAAGTATCTTTTATTGACTTTCCATATTAACATGACTGTTCTCGTCCAGAAAATAGTGCTAAAAATTAGATGGTCAGATCAGGAATCAAACCAGTCTTTCAATTATTGGACGATTGCTCTACCACTGAGCTATCCTGAGCTAATCAGGTGACTTCTAATTCTATATTCGCTGGACCTGAAAAGTGCCGGGTTTGGGCAGGTCAGTGAAACAGCTGTGTGTACAGTTGAGGAAATAATCATTTTTAACTGAACTACACCAAAAGAACCAAATTTTACAATAACAAACTGTTATTGCATACAATTTCCCCAATTATTAAAAAAAACACTAAAATTTACTTTCTCAAATCCACCAATTAAAAAAAATACACAACCAGAAACCACTCCTAATGTTAAAGATGGGGTCAAAATTATCATAAAAAAAATCATAAGAATCCTTATACTACACTCCTTTCTCCTTCTCATTCACCATTGTTAATTTGTCTTTACTATATATAGTGTGTAACTTCGTTTAATTTGCCAAGAGACATGAATTTTTGAATAAATAAATAATATTTTACAATCATCAATAACAATGTAATAAGTTTAATTTAATCTATCTTTACCAATTAACCTACCTATTAAAACATAACCTATAGTAAATTTCCAATAGCTATTTATACCCGCAACCATAAATACTAATGCATTTTTACATCTTGTATTTCATCATATTATTTACAACATCATGTTGAGTTAACTCTCCATTTCTATATGCTAGCAAATACTCAATTCATCAATTACAACAAGATTGCAGTAAGTTGGCTGTTTGTAAATAATATTTGCAATGAAGTCTAATAATTATTTAGTGAAACTGGGTTGTCCATTTATAGCTATTCTTTTAAAGGTACATGAATGAAGTAATACATTTTTACATTTTTATCAAACATAATCATAAGTACCACAATACTTCTATTAAAACCATTTTACTATTCCTGAAGGTATGTATGTGAAATCTAGCTGCAAATCTTGGATTATTACTATAGAAGAGAAAAATAACTAGAGGCCTTTAAAATGTGGTGTATATAAGATAAAATGGATCAAAAGAATAACAAAGAGGTATTTAATAGAATAAAGAAAAATCAATAACTTTGGCATACCTAGTATTAAAGACAAAAGATACAAAATTATAGGGCTTCTACTATATTAATATAGCTTGAAAAAAATGCATTTGAAAGTTACATCGAAAGAAGATCAAGAACGAAAAATATGAAACAATTGAATAACACCTATAAGGTGATACCCACGAAGATATACCCATTGTAACACCTCTGGAGATAATAAATATAACGGTGTGGTACGAATGTATTGGTTTTACAATAGTTATTATTTTATTTTTTTAAACAACTTTTCTACCAGCAATTTTGCTCTTATTTTCAATGATACTACTTTTTCTAAAAGGAAAATTAACTGGCGAGGTACTTATGGAGTTATTTTTTGATTCTCCCAATAAATGAGAAAAACAGGGGAAAACATGGAAAAACCTGAAAAATAGGTACAATATTAAACAAATATTATTAAAGCAAATGTTTAATATGTAATTGTATATGTTATTATTTTACCATAATATGACATTATATATTGTTGACAAAGCAACACTATGATCCAAACTTAGCTCAGAATTGTTTTTCGTTAGCAATGGTTAATTGTTGTGTATAGATATACATTCAATTACCCCTCTACTACCTTCCCAACTTCTGACCTATAACAGTGGCTGCACCGGTCGGTCCCCATTATCCTAGAACAGGATATTATCTTATTCACTGAGAAAAGGACTATAAATATTAAAAATGCAATTAATTTTTTATGGATTGGTAAAAAATAAAAATCTTTATTTTATTATTTTTGAAAAATTTGAAGATAGTAATTTTATAGTTTTTCTGAAAATGTTGATGCATTAACATTTATTTTCATTAAATTCATGATTTTTAATAATTTTTTAAAGTTCAGAGAAAATAAGTATTGGTACAGTCAATTAATCGTAATAATAATAATAATCAAATAAAGAATATGATTTTTGCCCGCTGCATAATCATAGGTACTTTCTCTGAACTTTAAAAAATAACATTTTAATACATTAAAAATTTCAGAAAAATAAACATTATAAAATTGCTATCTTCAAATTTTCCAAAAATAATAAAATAAAAAGTTTTTTTTATCAAAGCATAAAAAATGAATTACAATATAAATATTTGTAGTCCTTATCCCCGAGTAATAATAATAATAATAAAAAAATAAAAATAGAATTTGATTATCTCTGAAAATATTACAATATGTATATCTTTATGGGACACCTGTATTTATAATATACACTTGAATAAAGATAGTTACAATGAATTAAGAGAATTTAGTAACAAAATGAAAGCATAGTGAATTACAAAAAATCAATGAAATAAATAATTGAAGATAAGAAGAGATCTCATTTTAAATGTGTAAAATAGTATTAGTAATGTAGATAGTTTATTTGTTTTACTATAGATATTTATGTAATTACAAACTTTAAATTTTGGTTTATATCCAAAAAAATTTAAATTACAATTAATGTAGACATTTATTTTCAAACTTATACACAAATAATGGTTCAGTGTGATAATAAAACAATACTATCATATTTTAATTGATATTATAGTGAAGAAACTTTGTATTAAATGTATTTAATTTAATTTATATGTACAGTGTTGTATTATTATTTGATAATACATAAATTTAAAACTATAACTATATATTTAATTATATTCAAATTTAAGATACAATTCAATAGTTGTTTTAAAATTACTTAAATTAGTTTTTTTTATCTTTTTAAATTAATTGGTGCAATAGGAAACATTGCTAAATAAACTTCTCTCTATTTGAAATATATAAATTGGCCAACCAATTCTAAGTATAATTTACTTATTGTTAATATTACTTCACATAATTTTATCACTCTAAAATAAAACACAATCAATTTTTCAAATATAAATAATGGTACCAAATAGTTTAGGCATGTACTTATATTATATTCATAAACTATATATATTTATAAACTTGATAATTTTTTATTCATTGAATTTGTATCAAATAAATTAAAGTTTATTTGATGAAATGAAAACTGTCTACTTTATAAATATTTTTTTTTTTCTATAAATCTTACCAGCTACTGCATGTAGACAATTTTGGAATACTTCCATATTACGTTCACAAGTAGCTTCATTGAGGTAGAAGTAGGTTCGAGCACTTTGTACCTTGTACCGTCTGTCTGCAAACTGTTTATCCACATGGTACTGTGGTAAAGAACCTCCAACTGTTTCCGCTGTAACAGAAGCTATCCAATAGGAACCACCCAATCCCAAGTATGCATGCGTTAGTTAAATCAAACACAAAAAGTTATAAGGGTTTCAAAAATTAATATATAACCAGCAAAATAGATGGTAAAATAATATGGTAAATATCAAGATCATTAAAAACCTAAAATTGATTACAACCAAAGGCATTTTTATTTTTGTTTACTTTATCTTTATAACAGTGATTTGTGTAAAATATAATACAAATGTAATTTACTATATTTACTGGAGAAATTTTAATTCCATTATAAAAATAATAAATATATCATTATAATAAGTAATAAAATATTTTCTGTTACTTTATATATAACTGTATATATATATATATTTATGAGTTTCATTTTATTTTCATTAATAATAATAATAATGTTTCATAGATGTTATTTTAAATTAAATTATCAATTTTAAGTCATATTTTAATACTATTATATTTCAGACCAATTTTTGTTAAAACAAAGTAAATGGATTTGCAATAAAATATAGGAATTGGAATATTAAAATATTATAATGAATAGTAATTTTTGGGTATTGAGTATATCGTAAAAATTGTATAATAATGTACTTATACTTTAGTTATACCAATTATTAATACCTAAATCTCATCATACATCAAACAATGTTAAACATACATTAGAAATGCATACTCATTTAAAATATTATTCAGATACTCATAAAACTTGTTTGGTTTCTAGAAAGTTTAAAAAAGATAGTTTAAATATTTGACAGGAATTATATGTTATCTAAACAAAGATAACAATAACGATAACTTATAGTTTATACCAGTGATAAATATTATACAATTAGTTTTTAATTTTTTAATATTTAATACATAAATATGTTATGCCTATTAAAAATATAAGGTTTCCAAATTTTCTAAATTTATTGTGCATAAATTATCATCTAATAAACTAGTAAACTAAATTATAATTTAAATCAAAGAATATTATGAAATTTTGCAAGATATTATAAAACATAAAGATTGAGCTAGTAAAATGAAATAAACATAAATATAATATAAAAAGATATACCAAAAATAAAAAAATAGTGCATTTAAACTAAACATAAATCTAGCAGTTAAATAAACATTTATCAAAAAACTTTGAATTATATTTGTTATTCTAATAAATGTATATAGTTTACCTTCTTTTTGGGCAGCTTTTTGATCTCTTTTTTCTACTTCTGACATGCTTGATCTAAAAATAAGTAATATTACATTTCATGTTATTTCATTGATATTAACGTATAATAAATTTAAAATAAATTTTAGGCAAAGAATGGTTGCATTTCTTTACACTTGTATAATTTTAGCTTTCATTTGTTCAAATATAATAATGTACTATTTAAAAGATTTAAAACAATTTATCCAATTTATTTATTTACAAATGTCTAATGTGCATAAAAAAAAAAGTGTATATCAAATCTTGATAATATTATATGCTAAATTTATTTAATGAGTTCATTCAGTACTTCTCTTTATCTTAATTTTTGCCTTGTATTTACTATTTACCAATGGATCTGTTTTTCGAAAAAGTCTACTGGTTATTCTTTTTATATCCCCAATCTTCATATTAAATTTTCCAATAATGTTCCTCTACCTACATTGTCTTTTACAACTGAATGCCTTGCTATATATGAAGCTCTTCTAACCACCGAATCATTAGGTATTCGTAAATTTTGTCATTTGTTTTGACTTTGAATTATGTCTCCCGGCATTAAATTCTTCCGCTTTCATTTTCTATCTAGTACTTAAAATCCATTTAATCCTCTTCTCCCTTTCCAGCTTGCTACATCATGTTCCTATTCTATTCTTCCTACAATTAAAATCCTTTAGTTCAACTTTTCCCCAGCTCTTGAGGCTCATGCTTTTAGGTCATGGAATCAAGTTTAGTTATCCGGAGGTATCAAGGAACACAAATTTAGAAAAAAAAATATTCAGGAAAGTACAAGAGATAGATAATTGTGAATGATATATAAAGATATATGATTCAGTTTTATGAGTAGGTAATGATGAAAAACATTGTGTGAGTTGTAGTAATGTAAACGATTTATTGGTAGTTTTCGAGTATCATATAGGATTTACATGCTCAATTAAAGTAAAGGGGGTAACTAAAATTGTTAATTACGATCAGAACACTAATATATTTGTTTTAGTTTCATAAACTGAAATGAAAAAAATTACATAAATGATCATAAAATGTGAAATCAACAATTTGTTATTTATAGATATGATTTAGTTGACTAATAGGTTTCTATTAATGAAGATAAGTGGAAAAGCAAAGATTAACTAAAAATTTGATAGTACCTATTGCTTTTAATAATTTTATTTTTTTTTTATTAATAGTCTAATTAATTAATGCAAATTGTGAATTATGCTTTGATGAGACTAAAGCAGACAATCTTTATTAGTTTGGCAGGAAGTGTAGTAATTATTATTAAAACATTTTATGTAATATAAAATCATAAAATACAATGACTAATCACGTTTTCATTCACCCACTTTCAAAGGTATTTGAAATTAATAATAATACACAGTGTAAACAATAAAGATGGGTGGGAACATGTCAGCATTACTTCCCCTGGCCTGATATTAAATTCTTACAGGATTTCTCGGTCACTGTGCTGAGGCCAATCAACCTAGTCCAGCTCAACCATCACTGTTGCCTAGCAGCCAAATCCTCAGCTTGCCTCGTCTTCTCACAATCTTCCTACCTGTCCATGATCACCTCACTCACTCCTTTCCTTCTCCCACCAAGAGCACACAAACACAATGCCTGAACATAAGCAGTTATCACTACCTGTCAGTTTTAAATCTAAGTCTATTAAAATATACATAATTATTAATCCCCTTATTTGAGTTTTGAATTATTAGTTTTAAAATTTTAAACAATAATCCTACAGATGATGCTAAATCTTATATGGTTATAAATTTTAAATTCAAAGATTGGTTTACAACAAACGTATATACAATAGATTTATTTCTCTACATTTTCCTATTATTTGTCATAGCCTTAAACTCTTCATAAGATGTGATCCTTGCATCTATTGTTAATTGACTAATAAACCTCATTCTTGGTCTTCCTCTTGATTGCAATCGCTTTTTCATTCTTCCAATTAATAAAGCTGTGGAATTTTTTACCACATCTCAGTGTGTGTCCTATCTTAATATCTTTTAACACTACATTTCTAGAGCCTCCAGTATCTCTAATATATCTGTTCTTTGTTTAGTATCCATGTCTCACAATAATATAAAGTCACACTCTATAAATACATTAGTAACAACACGGTTATACATAACACACAACAAAATAAATACCTATGCATAACGTTAATTTTTTTCTTTAATTATAGGTATGAATTATATGAACCTACCCTTTCTGAAAGTACATACAAATTTATATGCTAAAAAGAAAGGTCACCTACTTCAATATGTTACCTAACTAGTTTATTATTTATAATTATAAGGCTTACAAAATATCTAAAAGTAAGATTAATATAAGTTATCTTTATATAAAATATCTTAATTTTTACCCTGTTTAAACAATTATTGAAATGTTACAAAAATGACTTTTTACAATATAATTTTGATGTTTTCCAAAAAACAAAATATACCAAAAACAAATTAGGATAAAAATGATTCAAATAATAGTTTTAAGCTTTTTAAATTGATACATTTACTTTACTATTATTAAAGAGTTATCAGTTCATTACTTTTAGTTGGTCCTTGAATAACAAATCAATTTATCATACTTAATAATATTAAAACAATTTTTTACCTTATGCAGTTTAAACATCATAGTGGTTCTATAAAACTAGTTTCATATGGTTTTTTTTTCCTTTTATAAAAATCTATGATAAATCTATTCCCGTTTGAAAAATTAAACCAAATACTTTAAACTATTATATTTATTAGCATGGTACTTATATGAATAAACATAATATTATACTATCAACAAGTACATCAGCAAACAATTTTTTTCTTTTGAAATGAAGTACTCTATAAAAATAATGCTATAGTAAGTTATATTAAGCCACTCACTCGACTTCACGTTTTTCTGCCTCTTCTTGACTAATATCTTCTTCAACAGAGTAATCCAATATTGGCTTAACACCAAAAGATCTCAAGCGTTTTAATGTAGGAACAATACGATACTGATCTTCTCCAGCAACAAAATGACCATAAAATGTCATTTTCATTATAAGGGTAAATAATTTTTCACCAAAAATGGCTTTGCAAATTTTCATAATCTAAAAAAAAAATCAATAAAACACAAAGTTCAAAACTATATAATACGTACACATACATAGTAAAATCAAATTAATGGTATAATACATAACTTATATTTTGGTTATCTATACTTGGTATGAATCAATACTGTTTATCATATTTCATATATAATATACAATATATATTAATAGTAATTCTAATGTACTGATTTCACTCGAAGGACCTCTCTCTTACTAAGAACAAATTTATTAAATAGAGCTATCTTTTCAACGAAAAATAAATTTACAACACATTTTTTTTTATTATTGTCATTAAAAAAAAAAATAATCATGTAATTGTATTAATATAAATAAAATAATTTAAATTGTATATTATATACATAAAATCATAAAACTATATAACATTACTATCATAGCATTCACTATTTTATAGTTAAAGATAATATTTTATAAGAAAATTAATCTTAATAAAAAAATTAATTTAACTTGGTTTAAAATTTAAAATATTAATTGAATAACAATAATAATCAGAATAAATAATTTGAATGCAAAAGGTAGGTAAATTGTAATAATTGTATTATTTATTATATTTATATTTTAATTCAATTCAAATGTTGAGTTATAATTAGGTATAATAAATTGAAAAATGATAAATTGATAAACTATAAATAATCTAGTAAAATTCCGATAAAACAATTAGGTATATAATTACAGGAGATATGGTAATGTAGTTTAAAATTTGGCATTTTTATGCATCATTTAAAAATGGGAATATTAGGTAGCAAGTTTAACATGCAATATTGTGAATAATGTTGCTATATTGTACATAATGAAATAGATAATAGTATATAAGTATTTAATATAATTTTTTTATAATATACCTAAATATTATCAATATTTTTTTAATTTGGTTACTATACGAGAATAAAAAAAAATATTTAATTAATATATGTTTGATAATTGACCAATTGATCTATAAATTGTTTTAATTTTTTGTACTATTCTTTAGATAACCTTTAACACAAATTAAATCAAGGAATATATATTAAATTTAAGAAAATATGTACATATCTAAATACATATATATATATATATATATATTATATTATAAATGTTTAGAAGTAGAAAAACTTGCATGCAAAAAATAAAATTAATTAAGTAACTATTTTATAACTAAACACCTAAATATTATTTAAAATAGAAAATATTGGTTTCACTAAAATGTTAAAATTAGAATACCCATATAAGCGCCCTTGATAATTATTTATTAAATTTTAAATTACCTACCAACATCTAAATATGATTATTATTAGGTAATGGGTAGTAATCACACAAATTAACATAGTACAAATTATTGTATCTAATAAACTTTAAATAAGTAACTAATTTTGATTATTCAATAAAATATTTATTAAATGCAAGTTAATTTAATAATGTTATATTAAAAGTCTGTGTAGCACAACTGAGAATTTTTACCTATTATGTATAAATACCTAAATTTGCACTATGGTGGGCATACAACATGGCTAAAAATATACTACTAAAAATGTGTATTAAGATATAAGAGGTAAAATATACCTCTTGTTATTAAGTAGTACCTATATAAACCATACAGCATAATCCATATATTATATAAATCATTAATTGTATTCATAAATTTATTATTATTATAAGATTAATATAGGTAAGATTTTACAGAGCCCAACACAAGCTTGCGCAGTGGGCCTGAATCTTATCTCATCTTATAAAAGAACAAAAAATAAAAATAAGAAACTCATATACATATGACTTGAGTTATAAATTCAATAAAACAGGCTAAAATGTTTTTATTGATTAGTCTTTACAAAGATAATAACAGTAAATAAAGATATAGTAGGTATGTTTCTAGTTGACAGAAAACTTATTCTAACCTATTGTTTAACATTTTTAAAATACCTTATGTATTTGTTGATATTAATTATGGGGATCAGTCTTACCATTTATTTGAGAAGTTATAAGTAGTAATTTTAAGATTATGTATTGTAATCCTATACCTATGCTTAGTGGTTTAGTGAAGCAGGGGTAAAGTATATACTCACTTTTTTAAATACGAGTAAGTGCTATGTTTGAAGTATTCTCAATTGTATACAAACAAAAAATTTAGTACTCTAACATAAAAATTATACATGTATCTATCTTTCATTCATATACTGTCTAAAACTACTACCTACTTAATCAGTATCATTTTGTTGAAATTATGTATATAACATATATATTATATACTTTTTTTCCTTTGACCGAGGTACCTAAAATGGTTTTTCATGAAAAATAATAACAAAGGCCAATTATTTTTGATTAGCAGAGTGATTGGTAAGCATAGCAAATCAACTAGACAGTTAAAGATTAGAGTATATCTGAAAATCAAAAAATGTCCAATTGCTAAAGTTTGTGTTATAGGAAAATAACTTAAAAGTCAAAAACTAAAGCTTTCAGCCAATATTTTTCTGGCACTACCTATTGGTTTAAAAAGTAAAAAATACCTACCTATTTCATTAAAAAACACATATATATTTATATATAAAATCTCTGTACTCTACAAATTTAAGTGCCTAAGATACCTCATAGTATCTATTATTGATTTTATAATAAAAATACTTATGATACAATTAATGATAACGATATTATCTGTTATATTATCTACAGAAGTATTATATTATAAAGGATATAACTAAACAACCCTAAAGTAATTATAGATACTATAGCTAAATAGAAATATGTTCAAAACAATACCTGCATATTATTCTCGACGAGATAACCAGACGAACAAAGCTGATAAACTATGTAAGCTCTAAATATCTCCCAAGTGGTCTTGCTTTTGAAAGTAGCCTCGGGGTTAGCGAATGACGTGTCCAGCGGATCCCATTTTGGCTTCTTGTCGATAGTTGTACTGGTAGCAGCCGTTGAAGCCGTCGCGGCCACGCTGTTATTCCTACGCTGAAGCCGTTGACGTTCATTTGAGTTCTGTCCGTTTGACGTGGTCAGGGACCTCACGAGCCGAGCATATACGTCGTTCCTGAGCGAATCTTGCAACAATAGTTTACTACACTTACGGGATGTGGATAGTTTCAAAAAAGCCATTTAACGTACACTTGATGGGGTTGTACCGGTCGACTGTATTTTCAATATTTAACACGTCGTCGTTAGTATTAGGTATATAGACAAAACCGTACGGCGTGCGCGAATATATGCGTGTTCGTGGTGTCCCGTCGAGGGTCGACTGGCCCGTTCGTCTCTTTTGAGCGTCTCAAGAGCCTTGATGTTGTCACACACACACAGTCGCACAGACGAGCAGGCAATAAATGACGGACACGGAGCAAACGCCTCGTGTAAATCACACAGACACACACACAAGCGCACGTACGCACACACACACACACACACACACACACACGTCACACGCGTACGGGGGTCGAGGACGCACGCGCAAAACCTACACACACAAACATAAGAGCGCGGGCGATCACAATATAAGCATAAGTATAGACATCGACGGTCACACGCGCGCTAAATAGTATGCCGAAGTGCCGATAACGCTGTTTTCTGGACGTGCGTTCAGGGTGGGGAAAAACGATGAATATAGAATTAGAAAAGGTTAACTGTCCGCGTTAAGTCACTTAAATCGTTCGTAATCACAAGGAGCGCACCGGGCCCGGAGAATTCGACAATCTGTCGTATACTTGTCTATGGTCGGGGCCGGAACAATTAATGATTGCAGGCGAGATTTTAAATTAATTCGGATAGTAGGGCAAAATTTATCGTTCGTTCTATAAGTACCTACGCACGGCCTCTACGTAGTGCTGCACGAAAAACAGGGAGTCCTATTCTGCAGTTTGTTGTGTTCATAGACGTCTAGACATACAATAGTTAGTTGTCTATGGTTGTAATATAATACGCATTGCGCAGTGGTAGCGTCGAGCATAGAAAAATAAGATTTTTCCACACAAATAACGCGCACTCGCAAAACACAGTTGAAACGCAATATTGTAAATGTATAATATTTTTATTATATTGCCACGGCAATTTATTTTAGCGAATGGGCGGAAAACAAGCAAAGCGCAAGTCCAAGAGCGACGCCGGCACGTCGCTCCCGTGGTTCCGGCCGCGACAGTCGCAAAAATAATTTTCGTCCCGTCAGTGCCGCCGATTTATTACGGGCGTGCCGTAATAATGTGGGCCCCGGTTACACTGCTTTCCGATTCCGAATAATAAATAATAATATACAGCTGTAGCTTTGGCATGCAAATATTTTTCTCGAAAATGTATACTTTTCTGTAGGTATAACCTACTAATACATTATAATATTATAATACGAAATTTAAAAAAAAACAATTATAAGTAGTCAATAATATTAACAACGAATATTAGTGTACAGAGAGAAAAAAATTATACGGAGAACACCATAACCGGAAAAATTACCATACGGCATACCTACATTGGCCACATTGGTAGTACATCGTATGGCTAGCGAAAATGAGGATAGCAATATAGACTGTGCGATAGGTACCAACCATTTTATGTCCACAATCCCATATAAGTAATATACGGTGACTATAAGCCACAATGGTGGCCCGCGTTATTTTTATAACTTATATAAAATCATTTCAAAATCGCATTGGTATAACTTAGACATTTTTGGGGACCGTCACTACGCGTGGTTTAATATAACGTTTTATGTACTTGCAGATATTATAATGATAAATAAATATTTTTTCCGGTGTTTCGTTGTGCTTGTGTGGAATTTCACAAAAAATATGGCTAATACTACACCAGCGTACCGAAATCCTCTCGGAATCGTTTTTTGAAGGCATTTTCTACCACACTAATAGTCTACATCCTAAATATATACCTTTTAAATTTACCACCTATAATAGTGGCCTATTCATGGTACAAACTACTTATATAATATCAATATGTGTGAAACTTTAGAAACTTAAAATGTTTATAAAAAAACTGTTCCATTACGCTTAACTTGTTTCGTTTGTGACTAAGTATAACTTATAATGAACCTCGTATTAAATTGTTAAACAATACAATTTTGTTCGGGCAAAAAATTTATCCACATGAAACCAAATAGAACTTGAAAATAAACTATTTTCGCCTAACTATTAAGACTATACGGAAAATCAAAAAAATGACATTTAATGCACCAATTAGATCTACATTTTTTATGAAAAGCTTTGTTGTCATTTTTTGATTGGACAAAAATTTCTGTTAGAAAAGTTCCTCACGATTTCACAGACACAAAATTTATATATATATACATTATAGTAAAACCAATATATTCCTCACAAAGTTCAGAATTTAAAAAAAAAAGTCTTTATAATATTATTATTTATAATCTATATTGACAGGTAATTTGATATCTTTTATGTACGTTTTTTTTTTTTTATAATTATTTTAATAATCTCCGCGTATATTACATGTATGTATAGAAAAAAAAATACGGTGGCATAATAAATTATAATTATATAATCTATCTTGGTATGCCGTTTACTTGTTAACGCCTTAACGGCATTTGAAGGCTATAATAGTATTTGCAAATAATAAATATTATTTGCATTGATAAACCATTTTAAAATGAAACGAGTAAAATTAACCTCATGCAGATTTGAACATACTGAAGGTAGATGTAGAAAAAATATTTAATACCACATAATCAATATTATTAACATGCTATATAATATGAATTTAAAAAAAAAAAATATGTACAATTCAAATTCTAACGGAAAATACAAAATTGATGTCCCAGTTTCTTTAGATTTAAAAAATAAGGGTTATGGTACTCTTATTTTTTACCTTACCTAATTTATAGAGGTGCCAAAATCTCCTAATCCAGCACAATGGATATCTACCTGAGTCGGGACTATTTAATTATTATCCAATGAGCAATAGATATAATATAGGTGAACGTCATTAAAAAATAAAATTAATGATAAGTAAGTATAAATTAATTAATAATTATAATAATAGGCTGCATAGACGCAATTAAAGACAAAATTTGGCCGTGAGTTAAAACCCTTCCATAAATATTTTGATCAGTGCCCCTCAAAAGCTTTCCTTCCAATCTTCCCCCACTGTTTAAAAATTAGCTTATAGGAGGAGGGAGGACTGGTAAAAAAAAATATTTTCCTAATTTTAGATTTCTAAAATAATATATTGTTATTTCGGCAATGAACCTGAAATTCCTGTGAAATGCCGAAGCCGAAGAAGAAGAAGAAAAAGAAAATAATATGTTTCTTAGAAAAATTGTTTCTGGTTATTTACATACCTGTAAAATATCATTCTTGAATTTAACAGTTTATGATTTTGATTTTCCTCACTCTGATAGCCATCCTTTTAGGTATACGGAATTTGAACATTTTATGTTTTTTAATAATTCAAATATTCAGGAATAACCGGTTTTGTTTTAAGTTTTGGCCGGGTAGCTACGGATTAAAATCACTGGTTTTATTCTTTGTTCCATTTGTTTTTCAGGTTATTGACTAATCAAACATACTCGTATGTCATAGATATTTTCAAAAATGTAAATTCATGAATTTAAGATTCTGAGTGTAACGAGAAATATAACAAAATAAATATATGGTACTCATATCTACTTTTACTTCAATATTGTCCTTTTTAGATTCTAAGTGAAGCGAAGCTTATGGTTTTATAAAGATATCATCTAAGTGTAGCAGTTTTTCTGAAAGAAAATCGGTGTGGTAAGGTACTTTTAGGAGGTTATTTTTCAATTGAAGAGTTTTCTCATCAAATTCTCATTTTGTTCTGCTTATTAGTTATGAAATACACGGATACAATTTCTTATGGAAAAATAAAAATATTTAAAATCCAACATAATTATTTCAATTTCAGATTTTGTTAAAACTCATAAACATGACATTGAACACGTTTAGTCATATAAAAATGCTTTACAATTTAAATAATTTGGTACATTTGATTCATTATAATTTATAAGTAAATTATAAATTACTTATTATAATTCAATTAAATAATTGTATGCATTCTACCATTCTAACTTCCCACTAACAATAGTAGTGCACCAGTTCCCAGTATCAGCTCTTTTCTGTTGTAATTTAATTAAAAATAATCATTGAGACTTAATATTTTCAAAAAATACTTATTTTTATAGAATTAGTAGTTTTTAGACGTGGTACTTTTCAAAACAATATAGCGATTTTTGAATTATTTATAGACATTATAGATTTTAATCGTAAAAATCATTACATTTTTAAAACATATTTTATCGAACTTCGCTGAGATTAGTATTCTGATAGCGATGATTTATCATTGAGTATAGATATAAATTATATCACTCGACAATATAGAGTAAACCTACCTTTTTAGATTCAGAGCGTAGCTAGGGATCTATTAGTTTTTCTATGATGCGTGCTATTTTTTTTTTCTGCCTGTGAACAACTTATCGAAAATAAATTGTACTCTAATGTACATAGTAACCGAGTAAAGTATCTTTTCTGATAGAAAATTTTGTCTAGTTTGTGCATTATTTACAGCACGCAACGAATTAATGATTTCATTACTTTAAATGTTATCAACTTATGTTTTCTGCAAGTAATATTGCCCCTGTAGAAAAATAACAAGAGACATTTTTTGTTGAATTTTTAATCTAGTTGGTGGCCAAATAGGTCGTTTTTTGATTTTCTTTGTAGTTTTTTTTTTTAATAATTAAGCAAAACCGTAAAATATATAGAAGAAATGCTCAAATTTACGAAAATATTTATTTTATTATTTTTAATTTAATTCAGTTAAAAATATTCGTAGTCTTGAAAATTGAGAGTTATGCATTATTATTATTATTTTTTGTGTAAGTTTTGAAATCGCATTTTGACAAAAATCGTAATTATTAAGGCCTTTCAAAACATGTTTACACATATACTTCACTTTAAACCGTTTTTTGTTAGCAATGGTTTATCACTGGTTACAGGTGTAAATTAAATAGCTTTCTATATTTCATCTTCCCAACTATTTACCTTAGGCTCGGATACACGGAAGGGAGGCGAGACGATGGGGGCAATCGCCCCCTCCCATGCGTTTTCTAGAATTATTACTAACTGTTATTATTTTATAACTAACGAAAAGTACTCATCAAAATATGTTTTACTTAAAATAGAAAATGTAATTGTAATTTCTAAATAATTTTTCATTTTTAAATTTCAGACTTGTCTTTAATTTTTATCTGATTCTTGTTATTCTAATTATCTGATTTTGTATCACCGGAAATCGTTCAATCGCTAACATTAAATTATTTATAGTGCCAGAATATGTTGGGAAACAATAAAACATACATCTATCTTATCTGTATTTTATAAAACCTATAATTTTATATTTACGTAACTGTATAATTGTTTACCATTCATTTTTATAGGTTAAATAGAAAAAGGTAATTTAATTTTTGAAAATTAGTCCCCTCCCCTTTGGGTGACTTCGGGATTCTCTACTAACTAACCTATAACATTGGTCACATCCATCCATCAGTTCTTTTTTCCTTGTTCAGTTTCTATTTGCAACGCAATTTTGCACATATTAACGATATCTATATAATAATCATACATGTACAATTGTATTAAGTTTAACATCAGAATTAATTGACCAATTATCAAATTTAAACCATACCTATATTATATTATCTGTGCTCTCTTCTCGATTTTTTTCAATAGGGTTCCCTCATTAATTTTAAAATGAAGTTGATATATTTTTAATTTATATATTTAAATAGTAGTATTAGTATATATTTTATCTTAAATAATTTTTATATTACTATACTATTATTATGTATTATCTGCAAACGACTTGGAAATGGATGACCGATGATAAAATATTGTCTCGTATTTATACGAATTAATAGTTAATTTTTCTTAATGACAATTTTATCTGTTTTACCTAACCTTATTATCGGTAGGGGTATACGCATACAAAATCAACAATTTCTTTTCGTCATTTGCACTCGTTTTACAGTATGTTCTAATTTCTAGTTCTAACATATTGGAGAAAATTATTTTTAATATCTTTATTTTAAGAAAGAAAGAATTAATTCAACATTTATTTATTTTTCTTTTCTACGTAATTTCATTTCTAAAATTTTAAGTTACTTTTTGAAATATTATAATTCTGTACTCTTGGAATCAATAATATATAAATATATTTATATAATGGTGTAGAGAGGGGATTCCAAGGTTAAACCCCAGAATGAAAAAATATAAACAAAAACTTAGTCATAATCTAGTTTATACATTAAGAAATGTTTTTAATTATTTCAGACAGATGACCTTGAATTGTAATAACCCTTTAGATGTGCGCAATTTTATTACCTGGTTTGAATATTCCTACATTTGTATTTTTAATTCAAAAAATTACTTGTTACAAAAAATTACATCTAAAATTGATTGATAACTATAATATTTTACCTTGATTTTTCAACAAATTTAAATCGTAGGTATGTTATTTCAGATTTAATTTTATAATTTTTATTAGTTTTTATTTTTACCTTATGTTATGAATAATGCTACAAAAATTTCTTTAATTTGAAGGTCATGCATTTTAAGTATTTTGAAAAATTGAAAAAAAAATTATTTTGTAATGAACTTTAGATAGCTGAATCTCATTGCTACTTGAAAATCAAAACTAGGAAGGTATTCGTTTTATACAGTCCCACATTAAGATTGGTTAGAGGAGGCCATGGCCACTAGATATCGTAATATTGAGGGCCTCTGGTTTTAGCTGATACTGTATAAAAACTAATATTTTTAATATGTTTATAAGCTCCTAAAATTATTCGGCCCCAGGCCCAAACTTATCTTAATCCGGGCTTGGTTTTACCCTTTAAAAATAAGTGTGATAAAAAAAATGATAATGCAAAATTTTAGAACTGTTTGTTTCTTAAGTTTTAAAAACAAAAAAAATTCAAAAATAGTCAATAGTTTACGAACTAATGAATACTTGATGATTAAAGAATCATCTGGTAGTATTTGGCATATCAATTATTCGTTGGCAAGATAGACCTTAAACTACTACTACATAGTATAAAGTGTATGGCACAGTCTTCTAAGATCATTTTTGTTGGCGTATCTAAAGCAATGCGCAGTAATATTTTATAACAAATTTATCTAATGGTTTCAGAAACTCAAGGTCATTAGTTTATTTAACCTTATTTAGATAGGTACAAATCTAGTATAATCATAGCAGAATAGTAGAATTGTTTTTCAGGACTTAGTGTTGTACTGTTTTCAAGTCTATTTTATGGACCAACGGGATCAATATGGTGTTATGATGTCAAACAGTGTTTGAATAGAGATACTAGTTACTAGAGATACTAATTTAATTAGGACCAGTGTAAAAATAAATGGTGTTAAAATAGTGCTCGGGTAGAAAATAACATCAATATATTGATAAAATGTATTAACTACGAGCTTTGTGGAATTTATATTTCGAGGCTAATTTTGAGGTTTTATTTATGAATTCATTTATATATATGGATTCGTGGCTTAAAAAAATTAGATTTTTAAATAAGTGAAAACATACGTTAAACGATATCACAGTATATTATCGTTTAAAAGTTATTGTCGAAATGATAACAAAAATACTAAGTATAAATATTGTAATTTGCAGTATATTTTATATAATATACGGCGTATTTTATCGAACAATTTACTATTTTAGTACCTAACTATCATGGTTAACTAATAAAATATACTTGCCCCCCCCCTCCAAAAAATGATTTGAGCTAATAATTTTAATATATTGAAATTAAAACCTTTAATTTTATTATATATATTTTGTGAATTTTTTTTTTTTGCCCAATTTTTTATATAATTCTTGAAATACAAATCTGGAAAGCACATACCTGAAATGTAAAAGTCTGGAATGTACAAATCTTGAAAAATACTTTTCTATTAATCTAGTGTTAACAACTTTTGGACATAAAACATATAAGCCCATGAAAAAAACCATTCTTTTAAAAATTATAAGAAAAACAACATATACATATAAATTAATGTAGACCAGAAAAGGTATTAGGATTATTGTTAAGCTTGGAACATTAATTTCCTAGAAGTTTTTATTAGTGTCAGAGAACGGCTAACATATCTTTTCTTTTAATAAAACAATTATTAGGTGTATAGGTAAAATTTGCAAAATTGGGATATATTTTTATTTTTATAAATATATGGTTTACCCCTTTTACATAAAAGTAACAATACAACAACGAATATAATAGTATATTAAAGGTATTATGTAGACATCCTTAAAAATAAATATAAATTAAAAAAGTATAAATATTAATACAACTACACATAAAACAAACCTACATCAAATGAGGAGTTTTCATTGGCAAGTAACTTAATACATCTTAGAGGCTCATTTTGTAAATAATTTGAGTTGGCACTAGGAATATGAAAGGTTCTTTGAAAACGAGATGTACAGGAAGGGACTTTATAATTGATTTGGGATAGCAAGGATAGAGAATCAATTTGGTTAGTTATTAAACCACAAATCATTTTTTAAATTTAATATTCTTCTTTGTTCAGCAAAAGTAACTTCCTACGTACCTGCGTTAAGTACTTCAATGATATTGGCATAATTGTGGGGTAAATGGAAAATTCCTAAAACATCTATGTTGAACGCGTTCAAGTTGATCAGAGTCAGAAACAATATAAGGATCCCAGATTATCGATCAGTAATCTAAAATAGGACGGACTATAGCGCAGTATACGGATTTTAGTGATTTCGTTAGTCTGATATCTTTGGACAAACGCATCATGATCACTAAAAATTTAAATGTTCTATTGGAAATCATTGAAACGATAGGATCTGGATTTAGGGTACTAGACAATTTAAAACCGTACGATTTTTAAAACTAAAATATAATAGTCAAACAGTGTAGGACAACTAGTGAGAGTACAAGAACAAGTAAACTACATGATTCGACATTTAGAAGAATTGACTTTAAAACCTATTTTAGAACACCAATGAACAAAACAATCAAGGCTATTTTGTAGATTCGTACAATCATCAGCTGAGTTAATTTCTGTAAAAAGCTTCTTGTCATCTGCGAAACATAATAAAATACAAAAAGGCAAAGCAATACGTACGCTATTGACGAATAATGAGAATAAAATCGGTGATAAGTGTCCACCTTGGGGTACCCCAGACGTTGCCGAAAACGTGTTTGACTTAACACCAGAACATTTTACCCACTGTTGCCTTTTGGTTCAAAAAAGAACCAAACCATGAAAGGAGAGGATCACCAAAACCAGATGCTTGTAGAACTTTCAGTAAAAGTTTGTGGTTAACAGTTCTAAAAGATTTTGCTAGATCAATATAAACAACGTCAACTTGAGAACGTTTTTTAAAAGAGTCAAACACAAAATTGGAAAAACTAAGTTGCAGGTTGATTTACCCAGTCAAAACCTTGTTCTTCAATGAGGATATTATTGACTGATGGTTTAATACTGTTCAAGATCAAAGATTCAAATAGTTGGGATAAGTTAAATTGAACGGGGATAAGTCTATAATGAGTAATATTGGATTTATTACTAGACTTATGGATGTACATAATAGAACTAAATTTTAAAACTGAAGGAAAATTGCCCTCATCTAGAGAAGGTTGGAAAAGTAAAAAAAGCGAATAAGCTATAATAGAGCGTAACTGATAAATGTAAACTCCGGAAAGACCATCAGAACATATAGTTTTAATACCAAGCAAAGTAGAAAGATCTTGAAAAACATCATCAACAGTGAAGTATACATTATTTGGTAGGTCAAAAAATAGAATTGCTAAATTACTCACATCACCATTAATTACTTCACATGAGTAGACAAACTTGAAATATGATGCAAACATGTCAGCTGCATCTTATTTATTAGGACAGCAAGCACCATTAAGGGTTATTATATTTGGAATATCAGATGTAGAGCGGTATTTCTTTATAAATTTCCAAAAATTTCCTGGATTAGAACTAATTGACAACTCTGTTTGGCCAACATTCTCACGATAGCATTTTTAGATTCCGAGCATAGTGAGGTACCTCACTAAAAGATACCTTTTTTGTTTCTCTTTTGATTTACTTTCTTTACAGTATCATCGCTAAAAGTTTTAAGCCACTTTTGAAGTTTTAAGGAATTTTAATTTTTGGGAGTTTTTTTGCTCTAATTGGGTTATAAATACACGTAGAGACTTGAAAATTGGTAATAATACCTATATTGGACTTACCTAGACGTGGTAAAATTTCCAAAATTATCTAATGACTTTTAACTAATAAGTGTTTTGAAATCAAATTTAAACGAAAATCGTAAAAATTATGTATTACCGAACTGCGCTCGTAATCGTTTTTCGTCAAGCAATGGTTTATCGTTACTTACAGATATAAATGAAATAAACTTATGTATCCTATCTTTCCAACTCCTTAACAGTGGCCGCTCCCATTGCCAGTATGAGTTCTCTATTGGATTCATGTTTATAACATGCCCTAAGAAGTGAAAAAGTTTTCTAATATTCAGTGTTAAAAGTGGATTTTTAGATTTGTTTTCAAGAATTGTACCTTTCAGATTTATACATTCAAGGTTTGTATATTCCAGATTTTTACAAGTGTCCCCACTCTAACACTAAACTATTATATATTATATACGTATATAAATAAAAATGTAATGACTGGCTAACAAATTCATATACATGTTTAGATATAAAGTCCTAGTACAGACATTGTACAACATTACGTTTGATAATATTAAAATACCATTGATATTATGATCTATAGTCGTGTACATAAGATAACATATGACTATAGACTTATACATCTAGACGAAACATTCACCTTGACTGGGGATTAAAAGCATCAAAAGGATCAAGAGATATACACTGATACATAAATAGTATAGTGTGAGAGTGAGCAACTTTGCACTCTGAGGATAGCCAACTAGGCTCACGTACAAGGGAGGTCTTCAGGTGCTCACCTCAAAAAAAAAAATTTCATGAATATTATGATAAAAGTAGATTTTTAATAGAGTCTCATAAGTGGTTTCTGTCAATGAGGAAGATAAATACAATTTTGGTTTTATTTTTATTTTATTACTATATAGCAGGTATATATTGTTATTATTGTAGTTTCTAATTTTTTGTAGTTTTTCAGCTTTTATAAAATTATAACTGGTACGGCGATACTGCATAGATCGCATTATCATCACAATAATATGAATTATGTTAGGCTGTATTTATTAAAAAATATTAAATGTAAAATTTAGTAATAAGTACCTAAAAGGCTAAAAATTAATGTTATAAAATATTGACATTTTTTACAAAAAATAAATAATCCAATGATTTAAAGTATGTAAACTTCTTTGTTATACGAGTATGAAATTGTACAACCTTAATTCTCTCCCCCCCACTTGAAATATTTTTTTTTAAATGCACGTGCAGCCAAAACTCCGTTACACATAATGAAATGAAACTTCTCCTACTAGAACTCGTTTTCATGCTGAATGTTCAGTCTGCATATAAAGGTCTATGGATATGACCCTCAACAAATTAGTTTACTGATCCAAGGAGAGCTAATTTTTAATATGTATTTGTATTTTAAATAAACTACATTTGAGTACATTAATATGTTATCAGTTATTACTCATTATCATATATTATAGGGACATAGGGAACACATTGTAAAACCAACTGGAAAATTAAAGTATATGATTTTAAAGTCCGTAATATTTACGATTTTCGTTAAAATTTGATAGTTAAACTCTAAAATATAATACTACATCACACTTAATTTTTTTTTTTACCAATAAATACAACTCAAACCTCTTCTCAAATATTCTGGAATTTTTGTTTGGTCAAACAATTATATCTACATAGTACCTACACGAAATAAAAACTACCTACATAAAAATCTTGCTAATTTTAAAGCGCTTATAAAAAATCAAAAATCGCTTAAATAGCCCTCAGAAAAATGCCATAATATTATATAAATTTTACTACGTCTGGAAAAAGCAAATATGAATTTTCTGTCAAAATTTAAAGTCTCTATGAATATTAGCTAAATTACAGTAAAAAAGACGGACATACGTCGCATGATGGGTGAAGCACTGATCACTGTTGTAGACGAGAAGTTGGGAAGGTAGGATATAGAGGGGAATTTAATGTATATGTATCTATAAGAAAAGATAAATCATTACTAATGGAAAACGATTCTGAGTGGAGTACGGTTAATAGTATGGATTTTAAAATAATATATATATGTGTAATACTAGCTGTCCTGTGTCCGGCGTTGCCCGTGTCAATTTGTATTATTATTATTTTACCTATATTAATTTTTGTTTGACCGTGTCAGAATTGAATGAAAACAAATACCTTAGGTAAAAAGTAAGTAGTCTACCTTTGGCGAACTAAATGTATTCTATTGTGAAATTAATATAAACTAATAGTGTAAATAATAGTAATAATAATAATTATAATAGTTTTCTTTTCCGTAACACCAAAGTAATCGTCGAATAAACAAAAATAAATAAATAAGTAATTAGATATTCGTACCAATTATACTTAAAAACATTTATTTTACTTAGGGGTTGAATTTTTAAAAATCCTTTCCTTAGTCATAATAGCTATCTGTGTGCCAAATTTTAGCCCAAACCATTGGATAGGTGGGGCTAGAACATGTTATTATATATATATATAGATTATAGTAAAATTATTGTATATTTAAACAACTCGTATGGACCAGCAGTAGCTAGATTTGTTTCACATAATTTTTACTAAAACAATTTTCGTCAAATTTGATATTAAAATTCGTATATAAAAAACAATTCTACATTAAACTCAATTTTTTTGTTTAGCCACAAGTACGACTGCTAATGAACCTTCCGTTCAATTTTCAAGCATTTCTGTTTAATCTAACAATTTGATCCACATAGTCTCCAATACTAAATAAAAATGAATCACGAAATTAAAATGTCTATAAAAAGCTCAAAAATGGCTCAAATATTTTTACAATTTTAACACGTCTTGAAAAGTCAAATATACGTTTTCTGTCCAAATTTTAAGTCTTTATGAATATTTTAAACTAAATTATAAATGCATTATTTTCGTAAATTTTTCCGTTTGTCCGACATTTTATCCCGGGCTTTCCCAAATATTATGAAAACGCTTGGAAAATTAAAAAATGACCTCCCTAAAGTACTATTTAGAGAAAATTTCCTTTTAAAAAAATTTCTATACTTGATACACCGGAACAAGATTTCTATACTTGATACTCCGGAACAAGATTTCTGATAAAAAAATTTGCACAACAAATAGAGGGGTACAATTTTAAAATGGATTTAAAATGAATATTGTCCTTCTAGTCCAGGTTCAATGGAATCAATTTTTATCCCCTTTAGGGTGCATACATTGCTGCGGGCTATGTTAATCTTTCCATTCCCAATGTCTCTTGCCATAAGACACATTTTACCAAATGAAATTTGGTAAAAAAGATTCAAATTTAATAAATGCCTGGGATATGATTTAGTTAAAATTAGATTCTTTAATATTTTCCCGAAAAACCATTGTTCTTTTAACTTTTTTACATAAATCCATGTTACGATTATCCTATTTTCTTGTAATATGGAAATTATCTACAATTTTATTTTACTCATACATAAACCAAGCAAACCCACTAACGTACCTTCTTTATACAAACTCATAAGTCTATCCCTATACTCGCCATGTTACGACTCTCAACCCCGTATCTAAGTAGGTATGATATAAGTTTTTCATTTTATCGAATGGACGCCAGTAGCGTATTTAGAAATAAGTTCAACAAAATAGTAGGTATATTATTATTATTTCCATGACGAATTCTTTCCTCTGTTGACTGATAATATATCATAATTTGTTTTTATCTTGTGGCGGACTGCGCACTGCGATAACAATCGTTATAATTTTTGTTATTTAAATAATGCTTCTATTACCTCATAACTATCCTATTTTGTATTAATCAATAATATTTTAGTTATAATAACTTATAAACTATAGTATTCATATTTTTAACCAATAGCGAATACTAATTTTACATGTATACATTATGATTTAAGTTATTATTTTTTATTTCAATAGTTAATTATTCTTGGTTGTCATACCTATTCAAATATATGTATTTATAATGTCTGAAAGTTTTATTAAAAATGAATATGGTATTATAGAATGTTCTGATGATGAAAATTATGGTTTTAAACAAAATCAGGTAATTGTAAAACAAAAAAATATAATTATCTAAAGAAATGTATTTATATTTCACGTTATAAATTATTTCAAGTTCATGAATGATTTAAATAACAAAAAAAAAAAAAACCATTTTGTTTTGTCTCTATGGAAACAATTATGAAGGAATACTATACAGATATTTATATATCTACTTGTATAAAGATACCATATATTAATAATACATTAATTAGACATTAAAATGTGTTAAATAAAGTTGTCCCTATAACATAGGTTCTCAATTTAAGGTTAATGTAACCAATTTAAATTTACATTTTATCTAGACCTTAAAAACTAAATTTATTATTTTAATTAATTACTTAAATTTGTAACAAATATTGTAAATATTTTTTTTTGTCTAGTATTATTAAATATTTTAATTTTAGGTTAATGAGTATTACCCGGAACCATCTGAAATATATTCACTTTACAAAACATTAGAATCAGGTAATGCTGCTTCTTTAAAACTAGAATGGACATGTCCAGGGCGAAGAGAATTAACACCCAATGATGATAACCAAATTTCTCAGAATAACGCTAATGATCTTTGTGATATTACAGAGTAAGACTTATTTTTGATCATTTAAAAGTACATTTATTAATTTTTTTTATTAGGTCATTGAAACAATCTGGTTTTGATTTTGAAGAAGATATATCACACATGAACTTAAGCCGTATTGATGGCAAAAAGGAATTAAAAGGAAGTGCAAGGAAGAAGACTACTAGTTTAGATGCAGTTTTATCGAATATGGCCAGACATCAAAAATTAGATAATATGCTTGATGAAAAATTTGATTCTTTATAAATATCAATAATTAAATAGGTATGAATAAAATTTAAAACTTCATGATATTGTATGACCAAAAATCTGAATTTAGATTTACTATAGTAATATTCTAGGGATGTATAAAACTGGAAATTATACATTTTCAAAAAAACAGCAATAAATCATAGTCAACAATTAAATGAGGAAAGAAAATTTCAAATCTAATTTTTAAATATTTAATACTTATATTACTTATTGTACATTCTGTAAAGATCGTAATTTTTCAAATAAAGCTTTAAAAAAAATATAAATTTAGTACTTAATAATTTTTTTTATTAAGTACTAAATTTATATAGATAATTAATATATATGTATTTTTTTTTATGTAAGTTTGAATAATTTAGATAAAATAAGTAAACAATTTTGTTTGATTCACGATATTCAATCCCGAAAATCAAGTTCAACACATCTAAATATAAACAGTGAAAATTTGGCTAAATCATCAAAGTGACTGATAAAATGTTTTGATATTTTTTACTATCCTAAACAAGTGGAGATCGAAGAGTACCATTTGTATAATGTTTGAATAAGGCTATTTGGAATATCTTGTTAATGGGTCAAACCATCTTGTTCAATGGAAATCAGAAATGTATTTAAATTACTACTTCATCTATTTTTGGTATTTTTTATATAGGTAGCCTTTTATAAATCAAAGAGAAACCAAAATATAATGGTAATTTAACATTTTAGAGCTGTTTGTTTCCTAAATTAATACATTTTCAAAAAAAAAAAAATTCTGAAAAATGTTAATACTTTCCTAGATGTTGCAATGGGTTTATCTTTATGGGGTACTGTGTATATATTGTAATATTCAATGTATGTATGTATTGGTATTATTTAATAATTTTGATTTAAGAATAACATTTACCAATACCATATTAATTACATTGTATATTTATCAATTTAAGTTTCAAGTATAATATTGTTAATTTGACATATGTTAACATATGTCAAATATATTAAGTATTATTAACGAGTAATAAGTACTTTTGTTTTTCTATTTCAATGCAATAGCATACAAGAGTTATTTTATAAAATCATAAATTTTAGTACCTACTCATTTAATGCATAATATATACCAGTTTTATATGCATCAATTTGAGTTTAAATCAACGAGGGCCTTTTTAGAGCATAACTAATTGTTAAGTGAAAATTGCATTCCATAATTCACAAAGGTGTAAGCATATACGGATAGATACATAGACATTTGCAAAATAGACTATTACTTAATAATATTGAACAACTTATAATATTATAATTTATTATCAAATATTTTAAATTTTCAATTACACATTGGTTTTTCCAGGAGAATCAACCCTAAATACTAAAAAGAATTTAATATGATTAAATATATTATTTTATTTTAATTAACTTACATCCAATTGGGTAATCTAACAAAAAATATTTAAAGATGTTTATAATATTAAATATGTATAAAGGACTTAAGAGAGGTTGAATATTTGTTAACATAAACATTGAGAAAAAAAAATATAATCATTTTTAATAAGTTTAAAACTGTTCTAACACTTGATTGCATTTTAGTAAAATGTATGGCAATTATTTTTCTATTCAAATTTGAATTTTGTTAATTTATTTTGAAATATGTAGTAGTTAATAAAACTATAATAATGTATGCGTGTTTTAGAATTTTAAACAAAATAAAATGGGAGTCAAAGAATATTCTGATCGCCGCCTTGGATGTTCAGTTTGCCCAAAAACAGCAACTACTAATAATTCTTCATCTAATAGACTAAGGTTTGAAAAAAAACATGCAGAAAAGAATATTACTACTAGTCAAAAATATAAATGTGAAAAAAGTGAAATAATACCAAAAGTTAATGAATGTTATTGCTATCAAATGGAACTTATAAAAAAAGAATCTTGCCCTAAATTAATATGTTCAAAACGTTTCAAAGCTCCAAATATTGAAATCGATAAAGACTGGTTAAATGGAATTTTGGAATTTAGACGTGAAAATTGGTTTGATTGTCATACTGATACCACCTTTTTTTAAAAATGCTAATCTTATTTGTAAGTATAGGTGCATATTATTTATATTTTTTCTAAAATTGTTACAGATTAACATTAAAGTTTAAATAGGTATATTAGTTTAACTAAGCACTTTAAATTAAATACATATCTGTGTATAATAAATACAAAAAAATAAATTTATTATTATTTTACTATAATAAGTTTTTTGTGGTACTCTATATTTTGGTAATTATATGACCAAAAATATAGTAAAACATAATAAATTAGTAATCTATATTTGAATTTTGAAATTTGAACTGTTACTTATTACATTTAAAATTAATTATGAAATATATTATTGACTATACCCTTTAATTGAAACAATTATATTTGTTTTTATTGCAGATAACATTGGTGTACATACATTGGATTTTAATCAATCTGGAAATAATGTATCTGTATACATGGATAAGAATAGTTTAACAAAATGAGCAAAGCCAAATAAAAAAAATCTGATCATAAATGACCCATAGCATTTCCTACTTAAATAATGCTTAGTAATAATCAATGTATTCACAGTGCACCTATATCTCACAAAGATTAATTATTTTCTTAAATGAAGGACACATCAACGTAAAACTAGTAATAAATTCTTTGGAGGAACTTTTGTTCATTATGGAAGTTTTAGTAATTCAAATTTTACATTTTTGTCTTTAATCGTGAAACATTGTATTTTTAAATAGAAATAATTTAATAATAATTTTTAAGATTCACATTTTATTTTGTATTGTATTGTTGTATATTATGTTGTTTTTAAATTTAATTCAAAATGTAAAAATGTTTTTAATACACTGTCTATTATTAAAACATAAATCATATAGTTTAACTATGTGTGACTATATAGTAACCAGTGGACTGACGGATCTAAATGATAACATATTCAACAACATTCGGTATTTGACATAATTTAACAATATTTACAAACATAAACCCCTTTAATAATCTAATTAGTATTAAGTTCAATTTGCTATAAAACATTGAAAACTAAGTTAATTAATAATGCTATAAGGCATAGTACAATAGTAAGTGGTTAAGTGGTATACAACATACTGAACTTTGAAAAGCTATGATTGTCTGAGCCTATAGTGGCTCTACTATACTAACTATACTGTTATAGTGGCTTAAAATTAGGCGATATGTCCACTATAAATATTACTATAATGATGGGACGAGATTTTTATACATTTTGGCTATTAAAATAAACGATTGAAGCTTTAAAGAAGAAAAGAAATAGGAATTTACCAGCAGGAAAATATAAATACTATTAGATAGTAGACATACTATGATAAAATTACTGTAGCAATAGCAACGAAATGAGTGCCGGTGACAGTAAGTTGTTATCCACGTTCTGTGGAGCAAATGCTATTGGTACCACTGTGATCACGTAGCTCTATCGATTCGCGCTTCTCTACCACTTCTACCTACCCGCACAGTATCGCGCTCTCCCCTCCCGATTCCGTGTTCTGCAGCTAAGTTCGTTTTGGTCTATGACCGTACTTTTTACCACTTTAAGTAGTTTATCTATTGGTTGTTTTTCGGCGAGTTTTGCTTTTTTTTTTTTTTTTTTTCAATTTTTTTTTACTCCACACAAACTCCCCTCATGTTTTACCTTTCAACGTTCATCTTGTTCACCGCTTTCGTTGTCGCGTAAAATCCTTAACGATTCCTCTAAGAAAACGATATCGTGTCGTCGCGCGCACGACAACAGACGCCGTCACCCTCATCATCCCTGATAAAGGTACGTCGTCGTCGTCGCCGCCACCATCGCCGAAATTGAACTGTAGCAGAAGTAGCAGTAGTAGCAGCAACAGTAGTAACAGTAATAACAGTATCATTAGCCGCCGTCGTCGCTGTACGCCGTATACTACTACCGCCGTTGCGAATCCATCAACAGCAACGGTAACAGCTTCAACAACAATAGCCGCAGTAGCTGTAGCAACAACTATAAGTCCTACAGCATTATCTTCGACGGCCGCCGTAATGGAAACTCAAGATACGAGCATGACGAACCTGATAATCAACTATTTACCGCAGTCCATGACCGACAAAAAACTGCATCAAATGTTTATCCAGATCGGACAGATCGAAGCTTGTAGGGTGATGAAAGATGTCAAAGTAAGTTTCTCCGCGCCATTGTGGTCCACTTTAATGAATGATGAGTAGGTGTACCTTTTCGTTTAACAATAAGAACGATGGCTGTAGGTAAATCTGTACATTAGACAATATAATAATTGTTTGTATTTTTCTTAAATATTCGGGTTAAAGGATTTGAAATTAATTCTTAGTTATTCTTACAAATTGTTGTTTTTGAAAAAAAAAAATTTAAATACTTAATATGTGGTTTTGAATTCAGAAATAGGAATTTTTTTATGAAAAGCATGTAGCGAAATAAATTGAAAAATAGTTGTAATTAATACAAAAAATCCCTTTAAAAATAGATTAACTCCAGATTAACTGTACATAAATAAAAAATTCAAATTACCTATTTTTTATTAATTTTTTTAAGAATTTAATTTCAGAGTAGTTAATATTTTATATATTTGTCTAAAAGTTTTTCAATGTGTTTTTCTTAATCAGTTCATCAGTTTTTCAGTGAAAACATTTTATTTTGATATCTACTTAGTTACTATTTAGTGTCTTATATCTCAGTAGCTGTAGTTACTTTAGTTTTCACATTTTTGTCTCTATTATTGTCAGAATTATTGTTACTTTATGATTATTCTGTATTGTTGGACTTCTGATAATCTGTGAATCATTGATTTTCCCTTATGTTGATCATTCATTATCGATAACATCACATACCTACTTTTAAATTAAGACCTTTTATATTAAATTTATGAGTCCATGTTTCAAATGATTCAGTAAGGATTATTAATATTTTCATGTCCAAGTTATTTTGTAGAAAACCTTCGCTATAAAAAATAATTGGCTCTTGGGTTGATATAGGGTAGGTAGGTCTTTTTTATAATTAGGTAGTATCTACCTAATTCGATTCAATGCATTTTTTACCATTGCTCTAATAATATTGATTTGTGTATTCTTGTTTTCTTCAATACTTTAATTATTCCCAAGACAAATTGTTTCGATAATTATTATTAATAAATTTGTGGCCTATAGTAACATAGTTGTTGAATTAGCTGGTTAATTTACAATTTGAATATGCTTTTACGACATGTGTAACAAATAAGTAGTGCAATATTATTAAATTTACCTAACCTAATCATTTTAAATATTTTTAATACAGTTTTCATTAATATAAGCAGTAGGTAATGAACACATTGATCAATTTTTAACAATGTCCATAGAACAGTGAAAATCCCATTACAATGACTAAGGCAAACAAACCAAAAGACTTCAGGTCAATATTGCTACTATATAATATATTAATTATAAAAAAGAAATATCTTAAATAGAATAACCAATCAGTAATAGAAGATAATTTAATAATTCTGCACCAGTCAAATATTAAACTTAACACAGAACTTTGAAGATGGTTTTGAAATAAAAAGTTACTGGAGCCGTCTGTAATATATGATACTGTTAATCATAATCCCTTATTGCTAATAAGTTATTGAATAAAGTTTATAAAAAACTAAGGACTGTTATCTTATGAAAGTAATTGATTCAGTTAATCACAATAGTCTAATATCCAATATTCCATGTGACTTTAAGACCAAAAAAAAAAAAAAAACTGGAGAAATTAAATATATGGTGTCATACAAAGTTATTGTCCTTGCATTAATAAACTTGAATGTGTAAATGATCAGTCCATTATGAAAACTACTTGTGGTTTCTTATCTGCCAAAAAATTAGCGATTAATGCATTGGGAAAAATGTTTAGTAAAATTGAACAAACATTCACACATGTGCTAGAGACATTGGACATATGCAATGAATTCAATAAAACTCAACTAAATAAAAAAACGCAAGTACCTTAGTGTATTCTACCTTAAAAAGATGCATGCAAGAAAGGAACTAAAAATACAAAAGTGGACATCAATCTTGAATTTACATACCTAAAGGGCTCCATACACGGTCAGTTATGAATGTCAATTTTTGTGATTGTTACTCATAATTGACCACCTATGTTGATGAATGTCAATATTTTTTCGTAACTGATGAAATTCTAACATGTTTGATTTTTGGAGTGAATCAGAGTGATTGGCATTTATAACTGACCATATGCGGTAATGATTGATACGTGTTTATCATTCAAAACTTAATATCAAACCTGTACCATGTGCTTTCCTAACCACTTTCGTCTTTCAAATAAACAGTTTTTTATTTCACAATTATTTATAATTATAATTATTAGAATAATCAATAAATAAAGTAGGTTTATTTTAACTACACATAATGCTATTTTTAATATAATATTTTATAGTATAATATATTACTGTGTAAGCTTCTTCCATTTGTATTTGATTTGGAAAACTTGAATATACAATAGGATATAAATTATGGTAGATATATTGGTGGCAAAATTTGTTTTTAATTGAAGAATCATCAAGTAATAGTTATTCACAATTGGCCATGTATGTCAAACTTAACATTCATAACTGACCATGTATGGGGCCCTCATTCACATTGGACAGAAAATTAAAATTAAAACTCAAAATAACTTATTAAGCAAATTAATTGGAACAATATGGGGAGCTGACGGCTCCTCAACTGCTACGGACCACAACACTTCCTCTATGCTATTCAGTTGAAGAATATTTATGCCTAGTTGAATAGGGATAAATGAACGTGGCCGTTTGGATGTATTTATAAATTATTAAACCAATGATATGTACCTATAATATAACATAATATAACTAATCTTATTGTAGGTAGATAACTTATCATTTATTAATATACATTAGATATTATAGGAAGTACCACATCATATTGGTTTTTATAACCGGTTATACTTTATTGCAATTGTATACAAACTATGAATTGTGTTAGTAAAATTTTTTACTAATTTTTTATTAATTTATTTTTTTTATGCTCAATTTGTTTTAACGTCTAATTGTCCTAGATCGATGCCCAGTATAGAGTAGATTATGTCATGCAAAATTAGTGGATATAGTCTTAAATAAAACATGTCGCTTAATAATTCATTTGGTGCAAGTTTTAACTGGCATAACCCTCCCTCAGATTTCAGAAGTATGACTAGTAATGTCCAAAAAATAGCCTAGATAAACGATGCAAGACTCCCCTCCATGAATACCAACCGGTAAAGCAAATTTAAATTAAGAAAACAATTTTAAAATCAACAGCGTTGTAGCTCTCAACATTTTTAAGCATGAACAATATCAAAGATAAACATTGAATCAAACTAAAACTTCAAAATAAGATGAATAGAAAAAAACCCACCCAGATACTGCAACATACTGGAATACCTAGAAAACACTTATTATATGGGTGTGACTAGGTATGTTTCTTGAATAAGAAAAAATCTGCCCAAGTGTGGGGGTATAATGCAGGACCATAGACTGCAATGTGTAAGTGAACTAACTGAACATCATTTACTAATATGCTCTTTAAACTCAGTGTCATACACACCTGAAGACTGAATAAATGCAAAAATGTGGCTATACGTGTAGCTATTCAATGGAGCAAAAATCAATGAGCATTGAGAAGCATTTATTGCCTATAAGTAGTAATAAATTATGTTAAAATAGTTAAAAGTACCGTTTTGGGTTTCAAATATATTTGTTTAAGCAATTTTAATGTTTGTTGTTCGTAAAACAATATTGATTCATTATGATGGAATATTTTGTCAGTGTGAGTAGTCATTTTGAATCATATATCACTTGTTAACCCATCTTAAGAGATTGAACCTTTTGATATTGGTACAGAAATATTTCCTAGTTGATAAACTGAATGTTCAATGTTATAGCTGTGTATAACTCAAGATAAATTATGGGTAGCTTCAAAAATAGTTATTATTATGACAAATACAGACCTATAAAAATTACAATTAATGATGAGATCTTGAACCTTATTTGTACAAAGCAATGTTTTGAAATAATTAATTTTATAAAAAAAAATAAACTATGTGTAACATGTAAATTTAAGTGTTTCTTTTGAAACTATACATTTTGATTATTTTTGTATTAGTAGGTATAAGTAGGTATAAGAAAAATGTTGATAAAATTGACTTTTGTTTATTTTCAATGTTTTTAATAATGATTCTATAATAGCCATTTTGTTTCTTAAAAGATAACACTTTTAAATAGCATTATAATTGATATTTTGTTTAAAATCATACTACATAATGTTTATTTAAAATTAATAAATAATTCATTTTCATCAAAAATTAACTTGCTAGAAAAAAGTTCATTAAGTTACATTAATTATTGCATATTTTTGTCTAATTTTATTTATTAATTTAGTGAATAATTATAATAATAGATAACATTTAGTAATTTACAATTTTTTTTAGACCGGTTATAGTTTTGGTTTTGGTTTTGTCAATTTCGCTCGCCCTGAAGATGCATCTAGAGCTATTGAAGTGATGAATGGTCTTCAAGTCGAAAATAAACGTTTAAAGGTATCTTATGCTCGACCTGCCGGGGAAGATATTAAAGATACAAACCTTTATGTTCAAAATTTACCAAGGTAAAAATAATCTAAAAGTAAACTTTTTAACATGATTTATTTTTAATAAAAAATATATTTTAGGTCAATAACAGAAAGAGAATTAGAAGACCTCTTTGCACCATATGGTCAGATTGTTCAAAAGAATATACTAAAGGACAAATACAGTGGACTTCCCAGAGGAGTAGCTTTTGTTCGGTAAGATTTTTACTATGTATTATTTAAATGTGTCTCTATTAAACATCAAATGCTAAATTATGTTTTAATTATAGCCCCAGCAGGGTATACTTTATTTAGAATTCCTTTAGAATTATTCTTTTGCCACCATATTTGTATCAAAAGTTAATTTTTTTTTTTATACTATAGTTACAACAAAAAAGAAGATGCCCAAAAAGCAATAAATCAGCTGAATGGTGTTTTGTTGGAAGGATGCTCAGAACATTTGTCCGTGAAAATAGCTGAAGAACACGGCAAACAAAAAGCAGCATATTTGGCTGGTCTTCAAACTGGCTTAGCGCACAGAGGTACAAACGATACCCTCACATACTTAAGCTACTAGATAACAAAAGAAAAAAAGAAAAAAACCTAAAAAATTTTCCCCCCCCATTCAATAATCTGTTGTTTCAATGTCTTCTTCGAGGTTACATGCCATAGATCAGAAACAAAATTTAATACCTTGCATTCTGGCGCTTCGGTTTTCTGTAAGTATCATCAATCGTATAAACCTAGGTCTATTATGATACATAAAAATGTAAAATGTATGGTTAATATTTACGTTAGGGTTGGGTCTTTTCAGTATATTGGTATTTTAGTCATATTCGGCAGAAAGAGCTTATGGTTTTGCTTATTAAATCTATTAAATACAATTAATAGTCGTCTATTATTTATTGCATGTAAATGCTGCAAAAATATTCATGAATAATTTAATTAAACACTATACTTTAATATATAATGAACCAAATTTGTTTGAACAATGTTTGTAATCCAAACTTTTACTAATGGACTATACCATAACTAAACTTAATAACATTTAAATCATAAAATGTAATAGAATACAATGCATTAAGTTTTTTGATTTTAATTTAATGTATTTTATTAATAATTAATAAAATGCTAGATACTAGAAATAACTTCAGAATTAATCTAAACATAGTTTGATCTTTTAAAAAAATATTTATAATACCCTTTTGTATAAATATATTAAATAATCAATTATTATGTACGTTATTTTTTTATTTATAATATTAACCTTAAGACATATCTTGTGAAGTTTACCTAAAATGTAGATTATTACATTATATGGTTTATTATATATGTATGACTTTTCCACTACTTAATAGTTTTACTAGCCCAATATGAGCTCACAAAGTTTTATGGTAGCAATGGTTTTTTTATCATATCTACTTTAATAAAACAAAAGTATTACCAATCGGAATAAAAAAAACAAGTCTTTTTATAAAACAAATATTAAACATGTTAATGGTATGATAAGGTGTATTTATTGTGAAGTTTACTTTGTTGTTGAATGAGGGAGTGTTTGAAATACCCCTATAGTTCTCCAAATGAATCTTTTAACTTTAAATCCTCTTCCCTACCAATTTCAGAGTATATTGTAGTATTGTATTATTATTATAATAAATAAAGAACTAGACAATTTGAAAAAAACAAATCTCTGCTACTTATAGATGTTTTACTATAACCCTTTTTTTGTTCAAATTAAAATCTATATTGGTAAATGTCCATATATATAAAAATTATTAAAATTAATTACTTGAATACAAATTTAAAATAACTGTTATACATTTTTTAATGCTTAAATAATAATTACACATTTGTTTGTGACAAAAATAATATTTTTAAAAAATATAATTATTTTATCATATTTCTTAATAGTTACTTATATTTTTGAAAAATAGGGTACCATAAATTGAGGTGAGGTGACCTTGATCAATTTGTGCCTTTTTTTTATCGTTTTACTCGAAATTTGTTTAATACTTACGTTACATATCTCAAAATAATTTTGTTGCCTCAAGTTTATTTTTACCAATATCCCTTTATTTAATTTAAAGTTTTCAACAATTGATTTTTTTTAAATTAAATTTTGAAAACAGCTATCAAAGTTACACCGACTTAGGAGTGACTTTGATACTACTATTTGATTTTCATTATGTCTAGTATCCAACTTTCTTTTATTTACTCGACCTACTATAAACAAGTTTTATTAAATTTTAAAACATCATATAAATTATCAAACCTGAAGAATTAGTTGAAAATAACGCCATGATAATGCCTTCAAATTATATAAATTGAGTGAAAATTAATAAAATGTATTAACTTAATTTGCATAAATAATTTGTTTCTGATCTTTTTTAACTGTCTAATGCATGGTATTTTTATTTAATAATAATGAATAAAATATTTTATCATAAAATTGCTTATCATTGTTCAAATGTTAATCTATATTTGGTATTTATTCATGAATTATAAAAACAAATAAATTCATACCGTGTAGTCACTATTGATGGTTTCATAAAAATAAAACATTATTATCAAAGTTGTCCCAATTTACCATAGATAATTTTATAATAAGCATATAATAATAATGTACTTATAAAAAGATATCTTAAATATGTTATTTAGTGTGCATACGTTTTGGTGAAAAGATTTTATTTTCTTTAAAATAGATGCAAAATTATTTGGTCTTTATATTACAGTATAGTGTTGTGAATATTTTTATTTCGTAAAATTTATACTATATATATGTACAAGGTGAAAGTTTTAGTAAAATATCAAAATTATTTTTCTGGTCCTTCTTTTATATGAATTATAAATGTTTATTTGTTAAATATTTTTGGTTTTTACACACATATTTTCAAATAGTATTTTATAATAGAAATATAAAATTAAAGATAAGAGTTCAATTTTAATAAATGTTTAAAATAATTTTGAGTTAGTTTAATTTTTTTATATATATAAATTATATAAATCTTAAACATATTAATTATAATTCAATAATTAATCAGGAAATATATCACTTTAATAGGAATAATATAGTATTTATGTTGATTCATTTAGCGTAAAACACTATTTTGCTAAGTATAGAATTTTTTCTAACAAATTTCAATTTATTTTCCAAAATAATTACTTTAATAATTTAGTTATTAGTCTAAAATTTAATATTTTCCTTTTTCAAGATTATGAAATATTATAATAGCTTTGTACATATATATCTAATATAATTAATATTAATTACTAATTTAAATTTATTAAACATTAGTTTTATTGTCTATGTATTATAACTCAAATGGTAATAAATGGTTTTTTTTAAACTGTGATTTACATGCTTTGTGATAAAATCTATTTTAAACGCTGGTATTGGATATGTATGTATTTTTAAAATAATGAATATAAACTTAGAGTTTTCTTTGTCTATTGTATAGTTGTTTTTATAGTTTATAGCAAAGAATTAAGAATTAAGTATTCTTCTCTGAAAATGATACACTTAAAATCAAACTATAGATATGACATTGATAGTCTCAGCCTTTATCCTCTACAAGCTCTGATCTTATTTCACTCCCATATTGGACAGCTTATTTCTTTTATGTGCTTTCTATTTTTTGCATTATGGTCTAAAGGTTTTTTTTTTTTTTTAGACCATTTTTATACTTTGTTTTTGATTTTATTTATTTATAGTGTTCTGTTTTCGTGTCATTAGGGGCCAAAAATTCACAAAACATGCACCAATTAATACGAACTAATCATGTAATTGAAAAGTATCCAAATCCATTGTTGCAGCATGTTGACAGACATAATATCGGTGCTGTGCGTCAAGATAGGGCTAGTTACCGTTATACACCGGTTGGTATGTTTCCACAACCACCACCACATGGTTACAATGTTGGCATTGGTAACAACAACATGTATTAAACATTTTTCATGTACATCTTATACAAATTTTAAGGTTTTTTTCTTTAAAAAAATGTAAATTAAATTAATATAATATATATACATATATATATATATATATATCTTTGTATATATATATATACATATATATATATATATATATATATAATCTGTCTTCATAATTTAAAATTGCTCGATATATTTAAAAATATGTTGTAGATTTCATTTATATATATTATTATCTAGCATAGAAATTGTATTGTAAATAACTTCAAATAACAAATAAAATTACTTTAAAATTCTTCGGAATGTTTATCATGAAAAAAACTCTTAATTTTAATTTTGATATTATTATTATCCTTTTATATAATAATTAATTATCTTAATTATTAGTTTAAAATATTATAAGCCTATATGCATGTGTGCTTATTATTATGTTTTTCTACCTTTTTTTTTTTTAATAATCTTTGTTAGAATGAATGATTCTGATCACTGAAGTCTTAAAAAAACTAATACTTGCCACACAATTATTATTTATAATAAAACTTTGGATTAATATATATTTTTCATTTTGATGTTGTTAATATTTATGTTAGAAATTTTTTTTTTTTTTTTACTGAATATTAGCCTGGCAACTAATGTGTTGTGTGTTTATTTCAGTAATGCTCAGTAAACAAGTGAATTAAATTTACATATGTTAGTAGAGTTAAGTTATATTTTTAAATATACAGGGGATACATATCTATAGGTATTAGGTAAACAAATTATTTTAAAATGATATTCATGAAAATTAATTTAGTTTTACAAAAAAAAAAAAAAAAAAAAAATGAAATTGGATATTACGTGTAAAATATAACCTGTATGTAATTTTTTTTCATATAATAATATTATTTTGAAATGTTTTTTTTTTTAAATGTATGCTAACATAAAATTTTATTTAAAGCATATATATATATATATTGTTAAAATGTATATATACATATTTATGTGGTCATCATGTATTTTGAAAATAGCATACAAATTATAGAATTTTTTATTTTTATAGATTAATGTTGATTTTAATAAAAATCCATGAAATTGTTCTCAATGAAATTATGAAGATGTAAACCAAAACAACACGATACTGAATTGATCACGGTTTTAACAAATATTTATTGTAAATTAACTCGAACGTAATATCTATTAATCATAAAATAATATATTAAAATTTAGGATCACATAAATTTAAAGACATATTAACACCAACAATTTTTTGTTATCTATTTTTTAATATACAATTTATGTTGGTTGTTTAATATTATTAATTTAGGAATGTTTTTTTTTATTTTGAATTTTATTTTACATATAACTACATTTATAATCATTGATATTTTATATGTTTATTATAAAATTAATGCTAGTATTCATAGCTTACACCAAAGTGACTGGTAAGTATTGTTTCAGTTTTTAAATCTAATTTTAGTTAGACACATCAATAAGTTTTATTCATGTGTATGCAAATTTAATTTGAGTCACTTAATTTAAAATAAAGAAGTGAATATTGTAAAATATTTAGCTATACTTATGTTCTTTGGTACATTTTAAAATTAAAATTAATTATCTAGTTGTCATTTATTAATAGAGCTCAAATTTTTATACTTGTAAAAATACATTTCTTTTGATTGTGGTAAAAGAAAAATGAAACTACAATAAATATTACAAAAATGTAAATTTACTATTTTATCTTGGATAGTTAAAAATTTATTTAATAAATATATTAAAATTAGTGACAAATTGAAAATTGCAAATAATCGATCTGAACCAAGTACTCAATAGTTTGGTTTGAAAAATAAATTGATGTCGACCCTGCACGGATGTTTTTGAAAGCTGGACAAATGGTAACAACCAGAAGATAAATGTTGTCACCACAATCAGTTGAACATTTATTGGTCTTCTTACATGACAACATATAAATATATTTTAATAAAATATTATTATTTTTGTTTTCACTGTTATTAGTATATAAGTTCATATGTTCATATTAACATTTAATAATATACCTATAATTTCAAATTTGATACCTATAAATAATATATAATAATTATAATATTATATTATAATTTTAGTTTTAAAATGTTTTGACTTAATATAACCTAACCTTTTTACTCTTTAAATGTTCAAGTTCGATAAAATATTTTAAAAATTCGGTTCGGGTTTGTTAATTTTAAGGTTTAAGTTTAGTTTAACCTTAAAAATCAGGTTTCATAACATCTCTAATTAAAATTATAAAATATGCAAAATATTAAAAAATACTTTTGATATCAGTTTTCAAATTGGAAAAATTGAAGATTATCACTAAAAAAAATTAGCAACTTGCAATTATCAAACTTATCATCATAGCTTTTCAAGGGATGCATTATTCTCTACACCATTTCTTAAACATAATTTAAGAATTTATAAAAAAAAAAAAAAAAAAAACCCAATAATAATATTGATCTATTAATCTTAAAATTTCCATGGAAGAATATGAATTTTAAATGTAATATATTATTTTTATATATATAAAAAAAAATTAAGTTGATATTGTGTATTTAAAAACTATCAGTATTAAATACTTACTCAAATATGGTTGATTATATATTCTGTACCCTCAAAGTAAAGAATACCATATATCACAAAATAGTAATTTTTCAGAAATTTAAGTTTTCATCTATAAATTGGTTTTCCTTCGTGACTAATAATACAAATTGCTATACACACTTACACATCATAATAAGTAAGATTTTTACAAGATAGAATCGCTAATTTTAATATTTGGCACTAATAATGATAATTTTAAAAATAATGTAATCTTTTGTGGTCACCTTATTTGTGATAACTAAATGTAGTTTTACATATTGTGAAAAATCTATATTTATTAAACATGTCATCTTATGGTTAAAATGAAATGTTTTGTAAGAATGTATTGCATATTAATAAATTGTCATAATATGGAAACTAAAAATAGTAGTTGGGGATAGACCAGTCTACTGCTCAAATAAACAATTTTTTGTACGAGTTTTTGTTTTGCTTGATTCAAATAATTTAAATGATTGAAATATACATCTAGATTAAAATTTAAACATTTAGACAAAAAAATCAATTAAGCATATTTGGCTACTAAGTATTAGGGGTAGAAATGTGTTTTTCGTGAACAAGTCTATTTGGATCGTGGAAATAAAACTAGTTCAATTTTGTTTTCATTTGTTGTGCCTTTGGTTCATATTATTACATGTAACCATGGTTAGATGACTAGAACGAATTAGTTCACATTTATAATATACATTGTGGTGATTAGTGATCACAAAATAATATATACATAAATTATTAATGAATTTGATAAATAATGATATTAAAATCTGCATAATTTATACACATATTTATTAAACATTTGTCCATTGTTAAGTTGAACAATATAACCGAATCACATGTTTATTCATAGCAAAAAATCTTAACAAAATGAATTGTTCAAATCACTTGTTTTGAACATCTCTAATTAGGGACAACAGTTTTTTGGCATATCATTAAGCTTTGACAACCGGTCTAATCAATAGTTAAGAACTACAGAGTTAAAATTTCAAGGATATAATAATGTAATTTTAATATTTTAAAAGTGCCAAAGACTGAAATTAGTATTAAATTTCATAGTAATTTATATAAATGAAAGTTGTTATATAAAATAATAAAATAAACGAATAATTAAGAAAATACAATTTCTTCTAACATATTAATATTTAATTTATTATAATCCATTTATAAGGTTAAAACCATAGGCATAACTCAGAAGGCGCTGGCTATTTTTTAGCACCCCAAAAATACACAGTAAAAATCCTTATTAAAGTAACAACTAAATATTTTATAATATTTAAGATAAACAATAACTATGAGATTCTTAAAAAAAATTGTGGTTATAAAAGATGTTGTACAATAGGGATTGTTTGACAGGCATTGCTTCCGTAGGTTCATGTCTATAATTTTAGCACCGCCTAAGTTGGTGGTCTAGTTGCACCTATAGTTACAATAAAATACAGATACTAATTGTCCAAGATAACTATTGAATTGCCATACTACCCAAAGAATCTACCACTTTAAATAATAAGTCAAAACTCAAATTTGATGGAATTTTTATATTTAATAAAATTATTATTTTACAAAAACATCCTTATTCATCTCCTTTGGTTACCCTGGTGTATATAACTTGTGCATGGTGTTGAATTACTTGTTTGATAAGACCTACATAAAAGTTTATAATAATTAATGAATTCGTTTAGAATTATATTATTCGTGTTTGACACAACTTACCTTTTTGGCAGAGCTCATCTAAAGCTTTCCTAGCCAACGATCCTCGGACCTTCAAACGTTCACTGACTACTGAAGGGGTAATAAGTTTGTATGATGGAACTTCTTTCAATAATTTGTCATACGAAACCTTGTCAAATAACACTTGGTTGTTCAACTTGTCACGAACTTTTCCCTTGGACCACTTCTACAATAATAATGTACACAAAACATAATATAACCTTAATTATAAACACTGTATGTATTATGATGGTTTACCTTCTTTTTGGCTTTGCCACCACCTCCTCCTTCTTTCTTCTTTTGAGTCTTCTGGGGCTGTTTTGACGAGCCCTTTGCATCTTTCTTGGGTGGCTAAAATAATGACATAAAACTATAATACTGATTTTTATCAATCTTTGTAAGATAATACATCATGTGAAAGATCCGAGTACAATTTTTCGGAAAAACATTTAAGAATGTTTACACAATAAACTATAGGATTTCACAGTACGAATTAAACCACGAATTCGAGGTTATCGATGAAGAAATTAACATAGAAATATAATTCATTACAAAAAGTCACATGGTTTATGACGATAATTGATAATTATTATTTGACCGATATGGCTAAAATGCTAAACGTATAATTATAAAATTAATTCATAGAATACTGGATATTTTAAAAACTTACCATGATTTCCTAAGGATTAAACCTGAAAAAGTAGAAATTGTGACTCGTACAGAAATAAACAAAATAATTTCACCGAAAAAGCAAAGAGAGACAAATCATGAAGATGAAGGCATAAAATTATGACGAATGAGTGAGAAAACGAAAACGTACAGTTTATACAACTGAAATTCAGTGTCGTTTTTAAAGTTGTTGCGCGAATTTTATTTTTAAAATCTCTATTAGGTACCACTGTTCTATACTTCTACGATTATCATTGCCCTACCAATAACAGCTGTTTAAAAATTTAATTTCTTATCAGTTATCATATAAAAATTATATTTTGCAATGTTAATATTAAGTTAATATAAATTTTGAACTTTAGTATTTATGTAATAGTGAAAATTACGTACGAAAATGTCCATTCACATATTCAATAACGTGAAGGTTCTTAGTATGTATGGCAATATACTTATTGGAATTTGTGTGTAAAACAATAATTGATTTACAGAGAATCGGACTTTGTCATTGGCCGTCTCTTCACATTATAGTACGGAATCGTCTGAACCTTATGTTATTAAAAATCCAGCATTATCGCAATTGAAAAGGGGTACCGGTGGGCGATCTAGTTTCAATGGAGTGGTCGCTACTGTATTTGGAGCTAGTGGTTTCTTGGGTGGTTACCTCATTAACAAATTGGGAAAAATCGGAACGCAGGTAATTGTCTTTATGAATAATTTTAATCATTATTGTTGTTGATAATTAAATATATAAACAGATGGTTATTCCATATCGAGGAGACTCATATTTTGTAAAAGAATTGAAACTTACCGGTGATTTGGGCCAAGTACTCTTTCAACCATACCATTTAAATGATGAAGAATCTATCAGAAAAGCGGTAAAGTATTCCAATGTGGTTATTAATCTGGTTGGACGTGATTGGGAAACAAAACATTTTAAATTCAATGATGTTCACGTTGAAGGAGCAAGACGCATTGCTCGCATTAGTCGTGAAATGGGCGTTGAAAGGTTGATTCATTTATCTGCACTCAACACAGATCCTTTGCCTGCCGTAAGTTAAATTCTTATAATTAAATTAATGATTTGAAAATGTATATATTCTATACAAAGTTTATAGGTTATTAATTTTTTTTTTTTAAATATGACTATTTTAGAAAATATTACAATCTATATAAGTAATAATCGAGGTAATACTTATGGTAGGAATGAAAAACTTAGAATGAATAATAACATGGTAGGAAATCTCACTTTAGAGACATCTAGTGGCTTTAAATTTGCAATGACATTAACATTTATAATTTATAGTTTATAAAGTTTTTAAGTCACGGTATCTAGTGGCTTTAAGTTACATTTACATTAACATTTAAATTTTACAGTTTTTAAGTACCAGTTGCGTTTGAGTCATCTGGTTGGGTTTCCAGGTAGTGATGGTAAGGCTAGATCCCTGATGATTTGTTTGGGGTTATAATATAGAGTAGCTGTTTCGTTGACAGAACAAATTTTGAGGTCAGAGTTTATTGTATTGTTGGAGATATACCGGGGTGCCCCAGTAATTATACGACAGCAGATATTCTAGAAGATTTGGATAGTTCTTTTGTTTAATGTTTTGGGAGAAGCCCAAATTATTATTCCCTATACCCAGAGTGATTATAGGAGAGTTTTATAAAGTATGAGTTTTGAGGGGTAATATTAGGTTTGAGCGCAGAAGAGGCTTTAGTAGGTGAAGTTGAGGTTTTTGAGTTTGTCCTTGAGATGGACAGGTTACTTATGTATTTTTTCTATGGAAATTAAATTTCAATGTTAAAATAACGTAACACATTACAAAATATAATGTAAAATATTAATTATTAATTAACAATAAATGTAAAATATTGTATTTGTTATGTTCTGTCCAAGGTTATATAAATCAATTTCATATCAGTTTATCAGCATTTTGACGTTAGTGTTTTTTTTTAAATTTGTATTATGTTTAATTGTATTGTATTATAAATGTATTAATTTTCTAAAAAAAAATTTGTTTTTATTAATCATATTTTAAGTGTTTTGACTAAAGTCTAAACCAAATTTTAATTTATTTGTCCAGCCAATTTATCTGTCGAAAGGATCAGGATTTTTGGCATCGAAAAAAGCTGGTGAACAAGCAGTCCTTGAAGAGTTTCCTAACGCTACTATTTTCCGTCCTTCAGACATGTATGGCCAAGGTGATCGATTTTTATTGTAAGTGTCTTTGCAGTCTTTAATTTTAAGAATTTAATGAAACAATTTAGAAAAGCCCATACTACAAGTGTTCTAAATTCTTGGGTTTTAAATGTATGTTAAACAATAAATTATAATTTCATATTATACAACTTAAAAAGAATTTAGTAACTTTTATATGATTATGGGTAAACCTAATTAAATTAAACGCCATTGTGGATTCAATCAAATTAGTAAACATTAGTGATTAACAGAGTGAATAAAAAAATAATTTAAAATTTTAACTATAAATGGACATGCCGTGAATGTGAGTATAAGGTGTCTAAAATTTATTATAAGAAACCTAATAGGAAAATTTGAAATGCGAGTTTACTGTAGTAAAATGAATTTTACTATTTTTATTATTTTTGATTTTTTTCAATTGCATCCTTTTTATTAACTTAAACTTGAATTAAATTGTGTTAATCATCAAATAAATTTGAAGATTTGACTGATTGCACACATTCAGACACTTCTTTTTATTAATATAGATTGAAAGAATCATATTTTAAAAACCTTAGACGATTTAATCAAAACTGATATATTTTATAGATAAAGTATTAAATATTAACATTTTATTAAAAATAAAAATATTTATCATTTTAAAAGTAATTTAATATTTACATATTTGAACAGAAAATTAGTGAAAGACTAAAATTTAGTTTAAAATAATACTTGCTTATGTAAAATAATACTATAGTATTATTTAATATTTGGCATATCAAGCATATTCAATTTCCATTCTTATTATTTTTTTTAAAATTTGTTATTTAAAACAATAGTTTCACTTTCAACTTTAAATTTACTTTCTTTCTTATCCCACAAAAGTGAATATATGGAGTATAATATTATTTTGTTAATGTAATTCAGATATAAATATTCGTAGATGCTTAAAATTTTGACAGTAAACATATATTTTTGTTTAGGCCTTTTTCAACAATTTTCAAAATACTTTAGCCATTATTGAGCTATTTACAGACATTTTGGTTTAGTGAGTATTTTCGCATTTTCATTTAATAGGTATTCTGTTGATAAAATTTTAAAAATGACTAAATACAGATGCTTGAAAATTTGACAGGTTCATTGTAATTCATACTTAATGGTCAAAAAAAAAAAAAAACTTACTGTAATGAAGTAAGGTTAGGTTTTAATTTTTTTATGATTTCTAATATCAAATATTAATGAAAATCTTAAATATTACAGTCTTTCAAAATATATATGACCAAAATTCGTTCTGAATCATATTTTGTTAACAATGATTTATCGTTGGTTACAGGTATTAATCAAATAACATTATGTATCACACCTTCCCAACTACCCGCCTACAACAGTGGCCACACTCATTCTCAGTATCGGCTCTTTTTTTATTGTCTATTTACCTTTATTGGTGTATTTATTTATTGTATGTTTCAAAATATATTTAATGAGTATACATGATGAAGTTATATTCTGTTATTAAAATATGAGAATATTTAACTTTTATATTTACAATAATTTATATTATTATTATTATACTAATGTAAACGTACTATGAAGTTAATTTATTTTAAAATTAATGTTTATGATATTTTTAGAATGTACAGTCATGCATGGCGTCGTAATGGGCAAAATCTTGTTTTATGGAAGAGAGGTGAACAAACTGTTAAACAACCTGTTGCTGTAGCCGATGTAGTGAATGGCATTGCAAATGCAATGCTTGATCGTTCAACATCAGGAAAAATATATCAAGCTGTTGGGTATGTCAAGTGTGATAGTCAAAATCTATTTTTGATAAAAATAATTTGAAGAAAAATAAAATTATTTATAATTGTAGACCCACTCCATACCTGTTAGCAGACTTGATTGATTGGATTTTTGCAATTTTACGTCGTAACGAAGATTTCAACTTTAAATTTAAACGTACTGGTTTTCTAGAAAACCCACAACATCTAATCAAAATGTGGTTAACAGATAAGTTATGTCCCAGCTGGCCTCCGGGTTATGTTACCGCTGAACGTTTTGAAAGAGTAAATATTATTGTCAAATCTTTAGTATTTATAAACATTTTATCTTAATGTTTTTGTTGTAGGAATTTGTTACTGACACACTTGATGAAAGGCTACCAACATTAGAAGATTTAGGCGTAAAGCTATCTAAAACAGAATATTATATACCTTTTGAACTTCAATTTTTGAGAGATTACCAATATTATATAGATTCAATTGGTGAATTCAAAGTTCCAGATCCTCCTCAGCCTTACGTAGCTCAAGCTAAACGTAATTTTGCATGATTTGTACATTGAAACCAGGTAATCTTCATATAATGTACCTATGTTATTTAGTCATGATAATAGTTAAGACATATAGTAAATATATTGTTTAAACTTCACGTTTTGTTTTTATTTACAAACTATAAATTCCTTGAAAATAATCTTTATCTTAATAGTAAATATTATAATAACATAATAATTATATATTTTTATCTATAAAATAGTTACAAAAAGTACCGTTCACTTTTAAATCCAGTCATAATCAGAAGGCTATATTATATTATAGGAATACTGACTAGGTATATTTATACGGTATTAATAACTTAAATTGAAAAGTCATTTTCATTAAATTATATAATAATATTGTTTACCTAATCCTAATCTCTATATCAATAAGACTTGTATTTAAGATGCATTTTATTATAAAGTCTAAGTTGTCTTAATGGCTAGTATCACATCCGTCCTGAATCGTTGTTTTGATGTTTCAGAAACCATCTGAAGAACGTGTTTGTCGCAATGGTCCTAAGCGGCTGTGCCACCAATCAGAGTCTAAAAATAAAATAAACAAATGAAGATCTTAAATGTTTAAAATACAAATCATATTATAGTAAAATCAACATTTATTGTTAAATAAAAAATACAAATATGTTATATTTTGTTAAGTATAGTTTATTTCAATATTCAATTTTTTTTTTCCAAATGTATTAATTGTCAACATAATAATATTTATAGAAAATGAAACTAGCATTACAATGTGAATAAAATCAAATGTCTATAATTATAAATACTAATAGTATATATATTTTGTATGGTATACTAGTTAGATGATCTAGAATTGTACAGTTTTATTAAAGTTAAACCAAACTACTGAAAAATAAAAATATACAAATACTACAGGTGTTTAATATTCCACCCGTAGATAAGTTTACATGACATTTTTTTATTGGGTTTAAAGTCCTAAAATAACATCTATATTTTAATAATTATAAAAATTTGATTCATTTTAAATAAAGATCCTTGATAAATGTCCAATTTTTACCATTGAGAGTAGAGTAGTAGGTATTATTATCATAGATACTTTCAGCTCTATGGTTCAAAATTAAACCTTATTTAACCTATCTATAGTTTAAAATTAAAAATGCACGTGTCCTGGTCTAAATTGACCATTGAGTCTAGTCACACACACACATAGGAGGGAGGGAGTTGAATATTCATCCTTCCAATCCTGACACTCTTGTATTTTAGATTTGTATCGTAACAAGTGGTCTGTAGGTATTACTAAGATGTTATTTATGTCCGTAAACTACATATCGAAAAGAAATCTTGTTCCAATGTATAGAGTTTAGCACTTTGTCTGAAATGTAATTTTCTCTAGTTGGTGTATTAGGTTGATAATATTTTGATTTCACAAGGGGTTTTCAAAATAATTGGGAAAAACCAAAAATGGCAAAAAATAAAAGCTGATGAATTTACGATGTTACGATTTCTTTATTTTAAACTATTATAGCATATATTTTCTACCAAAAATATTATTGTAATAAAAAAACAACAAGAGATCTTTTTTATTGCATTTTTAATCTAGTTTGTGAGTATAAGAGTCATTTTTTGATTTTCTCTGTAGTTTTATTAATAATTGAGCAAAACTGAAAAGTACATAGAAAGAACAGGAAAATTCACAAAAATAATTCTTTTATTATATGTCATACAATGGTAAAAAAATAAATAAAATATAATTGAGTGTTAAAATAGTATTTATTTTTTTTTTACAATAATTGAACATTTTGACGAAATGGAAAATTGTAAATATTACGGTCTTGTAAAACATGTATAACTGAACATCGTTTCGAATCGTTTTTATTGCTATACCTAATCAATTTTCCAAAAAAAATATATAAAGTTTTAAATTATTATTTTATTTTGTAAGTTATGGTATGAAATATTTCATGGGCTTTAGCCTTCCCCCACTGTATTATTTAAATACGCCCCTATTTGTACTGCCAGTGCGATATGTATCTACAGTTACACACATAATTTAAATTCGAACTTAGTTGTTCGTGCAGGTAACCGAAGCTAAACATTTAATTTGCGATTAGAGCCGTTTCATGGATTTACGATAATAGTCATAGGTACTAAGTAGGTACCGACGGTAGTATATCTGAATCGCATCATAAGTATAGTTTTCGACTCGCAGAAGACTCGCCCCAATAATCAACACCGTCAATAACGTTTTCCACTTTTTTTTTTGTATAATTCGGTGAAATAATCATAGAGACCTGACATTTTCACCGATTACGTACCCACTTATATTAGTATTTTCTTTAGACGTGATAAATTTTAATCACTAAAATATTTTAGATTTTTTTTTTTGTTAGTAGTGATAGCTAAGTAATTGCAATTTTTCCGTGACATTGATAACGGTATAAAAAACTGAAACTATATAATCGCCTCGAAATGGACCGACGCGGGCTGGCACCTAATAGTATAAAAAAACAATAAAGGCAATAGGAAAACTGTAGTATTGCTATTTAATAATAATTACAATATACCTAAGCAACGATCAGCGTTGGCGTTCAAAGATACTAGGTAGGTAGGTAGGTATTTAATATTTATTACGCGTACAGTTCGGGATCGCGGTCGCAACAAAATCGGAGGCGATTGACGGACGAATGAAAAGAAATATGTATAAAATAAAAAACGGCACAATTCCGTCGGAGAGTGGGCGTAACGATGTTTCGTTGTGTATGTATAGGTATCTATATGATATACGACTAGCGACCGTGTTAATGGTTGCGGTTTATAACAAGCACCCGTGTTTAATTGTCCGGGCCGAAGTCAATGCCTTCGCGAGGTGCACGTCGCATAATATAACCGTACCTACTACAATGCGTCAAATAAAAATCGTGTTAGTTCCCGTGACAATTAGTGGTGGATCGCTGCAGTTATAGGCAAATGATGAGACACTGACTGAGACTACTCAATCCACAATATCGCTGTATTTCATCTAGCTAGGTATTTTCAGTTTCAAAGGGCGCCGTGCATTTCGCGCCCGTTACCCTTTTCGTGCTATTTCCGCCTGTTTTCGAAATCTTTAACCTGCTGACATTTTATAAGGCGAACTGTACACTAAAAATTTAAAATTAATATTATGTACTAGAATCGTATGCAATTGTCAAATTATTATAGTTTAAACGCTCAATATCATAGATAAATGTGTATTTAATATTTTAATTTATTAAAATATCGTATTACCAGTAGGTACATAATTGTCAACCTATTAGCGTGTAACCTAATTTATTACGAGTGCATTGTTTAAAATTATGTAAAACTAATGTGATATAATATAATCGTATAAAATTGTCAGATTATAGTTTCGATTCAGATTTCTGAACAAATGACAACTGATGGGTATAATAACTATTATACCTATTAATACATTTATATTTCATGTAATTTTATACGTATGGATTTTCCATCGTAATTTTATAATATAAACTATAAATCGACGTAGGCTTCGGATAACCGATAACCGTATTATTATTATCGATCAAATGTTCACTGTTTAGTAGTGTTTTGACTTCTGTTGTGTCACGTTCGGATTTTTAAATACACAATGAAATTTCTTGTTTTTGAGATTTGAAATAGGTAAAATAATCTTAGAAACACAAATCTTTGTCCACTTGAACATACCTAGTTATTTTGCAGTATTAAGAGTTTAATGGTTTAATAATTACAGTTTTCAATATGAATAGGAGCTAGCAATATTGTATATTGTTTATGAGTGTGCCACTGTTTTAATTGGGAAGGTGGGAATGTATGCACTAGGCATGGGTGCCCACAGAAAATTCATCAGGGAGGGGCAGTGGCTTAGTAAAGTGTTGAAAGACCTTTTTTTTTTTCTTTTTTATACGTATAACTCTAAAAAAATAAGAACCTGCCTAGGCCCTTTGATGACCAGGCCGACATAGAGAGATAAGTTCAACTTATGATTGAATTCGTGTTAAATTTTCAATCATGTTTGCTGGGCCAAAACAATAAATTTAATTACCTTTAAATTTACTTAGTAGAACAAAATGAAAACTAAAACAACTCTATTGTTTAAAATGGCTATAATATAGCTTAAAAATTACCAGAAGGTTTTGAAAATTGTACCACGTCTAGAAAGTGGTAATATAAGTTTAAAATATTCGATATTAAGTAATTGTTATTTGGTAAATTTTCTCGTTTTCTCTACATTTTTTTTCAATTATCGAGAAAATAAGGAAAATTAATTACTTACCTCCAAAATGCACCTACTAGACAAAAATACTACTAGAGCGCTCCTTGAAGTTGATGATCAGAGAAAAACTATGGGTAGAACAATTGTTCACAAGTGGAGAAAAAGTAAAAAAAAAAAAGCTTTCACTAGGAACTGTTTTAAATGGGATGTTGGGAAAGTAGGATACACATATAGTTATTTAATTTATATCTGTACACAACGATGAACCATTTCTAATAAAAAACGATTCTGAGTGAAGTTCAGCTAAACTTGTTTTGAAATGTCGTAGTTTATACAATGTTCGTTATTTCATCAATATTTGATCTAAATATGCTTTTAAAAAGCTATTACATTAAGCTTAACTTTTTATACCATTGAGTTAAACTATTATAATATTATCCTCGTATTAAATTTTCAAGTATTTCTATTCTATTAAACAATTTTATCCGCATTAAACCAAAAAAAAAAAATTAACAAAATTCAAAAATATCAAATACCTATAATTACCTTAAGAATCGTCAAAATATTTAAAAAAAATTCTAATATATGTACCAAATATTCTGTGAAATTTTCAAGTCTACGATAGTTTTTAACTAAATTACAATAAAAAACGAAAATAACGAAACCTTTTATGCCATAATCTTTATCGTTTTTCCTACGTTATTTTTCGGTTTTCCCAATTATCATGGAAACTACATGGAAAATTAAAAACTGACTTTTTTATGCATATACTAGGCAACATTTTGTTTTAGAAAAAATGCTTGAAATTTGGAAAAAGATTTTTGGTTGAAAACAAATACCGAACAATATTGAAATAATGAAATCGTTATTGACGGCACATATATATTTGCCCATTTTCCTATACATTATTTTCAGGTTTATCCTAAAATATTATGAAAATCGTTTGAAAAAAAAAATTACCTCCCTAATACATCAAGTATAAGATTAAAAATTCAATAAAAAGGTATCTTGTTATTTTCGATTGGAACAAAATATGTCTTGTTTACAGACAAAAAAAAAAAAAATCATACTATAGTAGGACTTGGCCACACGCACAATACACATCATAGTAATACTAAGACGTTTCTGGTTACGCTAAAAATCCAAAATAAATTTTTTAAAAAAATAAAAAAGATGACTAGAATATTAGGAACGAATATACAAGAGTCGTCAAGACGAGTAGCGCGGGGTATATTATCATATTAAGACAGGATAAATGAGACGGTGGCGAGAGAAGAAGAAACGCCGAGATAGTCAAGAAGATAAAATACACACATATTACATATTATACATTATATAGATGACATGGGAGCCGGGGAAGATGGAGACCAATGAATAAGTGGCTAGAGAGTCGGTATAAAGGTTATATTATATATATTATATACCGGTGAGAGGGTATGAGATCGTGCGGAGTAGACGGAGAAATGGTATAATAAAGGATATACATACACCAGCGGTTCCCAAACTGTGCAACACTGCGGTGCCCAAAAGACCCCGCGAGTACTTTCCAGGGGCACCCCGACTCATACACAATTATTTATAATTTATTGTAATTTTCTTTTGAATTTCAGATTCCGAGCGTAGCGAGGGAGCTATTGGTTTTACTAGGATGTGTATTTTTTTTTTCTTTGTTCTAATCTTTGGACACGTTTTTTCCTAGTAAACTTGCTCCGATTTTTACGTCTAGCAACTTTTCTGAAAGCTTAGGCTGTCTATATGGTACTATAAACAAGTCATTTTTGGATTTTCGATGCCATTTTTTAAATAAAAGCATTTAAATGGGATAAAACGTAGGAAAACGTACAATTTCAAGATTTCATTATTTTATAAAAACACGGATGACGGTTTTTACCAGAAAAATACACGTAGAGACTCGAAATTTGGTAATAATAATACTTATAATAATATTGGACTTATCTAGATGTGGTGAAATTTCCAAAATCATTGGATGACTTTTTTTTTTTTTTCATAAACGATTTGAAATCAAATTCAAATGAAAATTGCAAAAAAAATTACGGCACTTCAAACTATGTATTACCGAACTGCGCTCGGAATCGTCTTTCATCAGTAACGGTTTATCGTTGCTTACAGATATAAATGAAGTAACGTAATGTATCCTATATTCCTGACTTCTCACTTAAAACAGTGGCCGCTCCCATCCCCAGTATCAGCTCTTTTTGTTAATTTCAAATTGAATCTTATATAAATAAAATTATTAAGTTGGCAGTAAGCATAGAATGCTTACTTTGTATTATGTTCAGGAAAATTATAAAAACTGATTATCAACGAGAATTGCTAGCGTTGATTTGTTATGTATATTCCTCGTTGTACCTATTCACGGAAAGGCACCATGGCTGAATTTAGTCCAAAAAAGGCACTGACGGAAAAAAAAATTTGGGAACCGCTGACATGCACAGTTGACAGTACAGCGGGAGGATATGTGATGGAGGGCGTGCATATAAGACAAAGACGAAGAGCAAATCGACGATTGTATAACTCCGGACGAGGGTTTTTGAAAATTTCACGTGGATTGAATTCGAGTAGAATTTTTTCTTTTAAATTAAACAAACCGCGGGTTCTCCGTATAAACGTACGGAGTCGGCGAACGCTGTTGGGTACGACTACGGTAGAGATGGATCCAGGAGGGCCTTGGAGCCTAGGTTCCCCCCCCCAGACATATTATTTTTCCAATTTTTTTTTATGATTCTATAGATATAGATATATAGACACTAATTTTACTATATCTCAATCACAGATATGCATGATAATATAATATGTATATCTGTGGACTGAGATTCCAATATTGTAATTGTTGTTGATTGTTGACACCATAAGAATGCGTCACGTTGCCACCAAAGTCGGTCCTGGACATGCAATCAGTGGCGTACAAATGGGGGGGGAGGTGGGTTTCGGGATAAATCCTCCCCCAAGGACAAAAAATTTAAAAAATCCCGTTATGAAATGGATAGAATGAAAAACATATGTCATGAAAATTGCATCGTGTATATAAAATAATTTAGTATTTTTCAATTATGACAAATAATAAATAATTAATGACAAAAACATTAATTTTTCGTCCGAGGAGTATACAAAATATAGATGTTTGTTACTTACATGAAAACTATTTTTGTGTAGACATTAAAATATTGTTTATCACTATTAGTAAATTGTCTAGGTTTTGACCCGTGGGTTTGTTTGTGTGTGTGTGTGTGTATTTTTGTAGAGGCATGCGCATACGAGCAAAGAGCGTAATCAAAATAATATTTTAATTTATAATTTGATTCCTTATCTCTTGTTTGTTAAATTATTTCGTTTTGTTCGAATGACGATGATCATTGTCGTCGTGAGTCGTGTTCGTAATATAGGCAATACACTGCAATAGTTATCTAAAAGGTGAGTTTCGTTTAAAGGTAGTTTTAATCGTATTAAATAATTTTTTTTAATTATAATTAATCGTACATGTGTATATTATGTTCAATCGATTCTTCTATCTTTTTTTTCTGCGAACCTGTTACTATATTTCTTTATCGAGAAAAACGAATTGATATCTATACGCATAAAAACGAATGTCTGTCTGTCCGTCCTTTATAGACTCAAAAACCACTGGACCGATTTAACCGGGAAAACACATTTTTATTACATTTTTTTCGTACAATACTGTCACGGGCGACGACGGGTGGGATGTACCTGCAGATTTCACGTAACAAAACTGGCCCACGGGCTATACAGCGAGCATTGAATACATTATGCACCTATGTGTGTATACATATATACTATTATAATTGAATATAATAAACGAGTGAGAGTAAAAATAAATTATAATGCCGAATCGTGACGGCGACGTCGAAAACAATTTAATTGGTAATGTGCCCATCAATTCCGTTTTATCGCGGGTCGAGGGGTATTTTATACTTGTTTTAATTTTTACACTGTGAGATTGTGTGCACTTCTGCTGCTGCTACTACTACTACTACTGCACTACAACTAAACATACCGATACCGTTCCGGGTTCCGGCGCGGACAACCGCCAGGCCGTTTGGCCTTCGAAATAGCCCAATCCAAAATTGGATTGCGGTTGATTTAACTACTATGATACTATAATTAGAACAGAACCATAGACATTGTAATTGTATTTGTGTTGTAGACAAATTGTTAGCCCCCCTCCCCCTCAGATCTTTGCTCTGGGTCCGTGTCTGGATTGCAGTGTGCCCAAAGATGTTCGGCAAACATAATAATATAGACATATACCAATAGGCGCAAATAGGGGGAAAGGGCTAGAGGACTGAGACGCCCTAGAATTTCTAAAGTCCCACCCCAAAATTTGTTATGACGTAAAAATATCACGAGAGTATCTAGTATAGACCTGACCTTCAGCCCTCTCCCCAAATTTCAAACACTATGCATGCCTATTTTAATACGTAAACACGCAGCGTACCTATACGAGTGTATACACGCAGACATTCACCCGGCGATTTTGTTTTTTGTGAATGTCGACGTGGTGGAGATGTTTTTTGTTTTGTTGTTCACGAGTCGCCTGGCTGTAGTATCGGTCGCGCGAAAGAGGTAATTTCCATCTCGGTACAATTAATACTATTGTCTGTAATAATCACTTTTATTACGCATAATATGCAGTCGTTCGTCTATCGATTATTCGCGTTATAATAATACATAATGATAAACATATCATATTATAGGGTATTAAACTATTCTATAGCTAATGTAAGTATTATAATTATCGCGCAGTACATTTCCACGCTAAAAAAGCGCCGTATAAAAACGATCTCAAACGTATACACCGTGCTCGTATCTTATATACTCGAATAGAATTTCAGAACTCTAGCGTCTATACACATGTTACCGAACCCTGTGTAATATTATACATTTCTCGTCGAACAGCGAATATTTTACATTGTACTCGTATATAATATCTAATTTATCTATCTATATATTATACAAAATATTATACGCTACTACGTCGCGGATAACAACGGAGAGTCGTATCATAACTTTCGAACTGTTTACCATGTTTATCATATTTCTTCCCTCTAAAATTTTTACCGTATAAATAATGCGCATTAATTGTCCACGATTGCGTTAAATGCAATGTGCGACATCATCGCGCCATGTAATAACTAATTTTAAACTCTCGAAATAGCGCGTTATTTTTCGGTCATATTAATATAATGCGCGTTAATCGAATATCCGCATCGGACGCTAATGAACTATTAATTATAATAGTTACCACGGGATTAAATAATTTGAGAATTCGAGATGGATGTAATATTATGCTCGAACCGCGGCTAAAACTAAAAGCATTGTAATTATTAATAAACCATTAATCTAGATAGTCATAGATAGTGCAGCAGGTTTTCGGGGGAAAACAAAAATGTTATTTGCTTTTAAAATATTTCAGTAACGCTATTACGTTGGCGTTGGAAATCCGAAAATTATGCAGGACAAATATACGTCGATTAAATAGAGGGTCGATCCGTGGCAAAATATTACCGAAACTGGGGAGATACACCACCACCATATACAGACGTGCGTGGGCTGTGGCAGTGGCGTATCGTTATCTGCAGTTGTGGTCCAAATATTTTACACGGCTCATCAGTCACATTTGTCTATTTTTCTTCAGCCTAGAATCTATGATATAGCTAAAACAACCTACGGAGAAAATTAAAGAACACGCAACTTGATGTGTTGCTAAGGGAATAGCCATTTACATTTACTTCAATATTGATGTATATTGAATTACCTTTATTTTTTTTTTTATCTTAAAGAATGGCCACTTTTTAATCTTGAATATCTAAACCGTCTCATCATTCGAGTTTACACACAAATATGTCAAATATGTATACTGAGTATAAAATCTTTAAAATCACTCTGAATTGTATCTATTCTTGCGTGAAACGAGATTCTCGTTATTTCTTTTTTTACAATTTAAGAAACAAGTAGCTTTAAAACGTTACGTCACAATTGTTTTTTGTCACTTTTATATTTGGGGATACACTGACTAGGTACCTACAAATCCATATTTTATTTTTTATGACAACCCATATTAAAACATAGAAATCCCATAAATTTATACGTAATATTAGTTTAAACACATTTTGGTGTTGACGACAGTTTTGATTTCCATGAGTTTAGGCAGGGGGAGAATAGATGAGCACTATAATTCAAACGTCAAACGCTGTGCTGCAACACAAATGACGCTCCACTACTCTCCCTCTTCCCAAACGAGAAATGTCTCGTCAACGGGTTGATGGAAATCAATAATTTCAGCACCAAAATTTGTTTAATCTAATACTCCGTCTATTCATGAAGTTTTTAACATGGGTTGCTATTTTAAAACCTAAAGTGAGTATTCGGTTAAAAAAATAATTTGAATGTACCATTTTAGAGCTGCGTGTTTATTAAATTGTAAACAAAAAAATTACAAAAAAAGTTAACTCTTTCCAAGTAATCACAATAATCATAGTTTCATGAGACACCCTATATCGGTAATAATTTTCGAAAAACAATTGACAAACAAAAAAAAAACAACTCTACACCTAGCAGCTAATGTAAATATATATTATATTATTATGTTATTATGTCGGGAACGTGTTCGGTTAGCATGCACTATTCACGCGGTCTAGCGGACTATAAAGCAATATGACAAATTGCATTTTGCGAAGTTTTCGCGAACCGAAAGTGCAGTATTTACACTTTTATACATGATGCGTCTCGCAGTACTATTATTACCGATTATGGTTCTTGGTAACCGCACACGGCACACACTATATGTTCTATATGTTACGATCAAATATGATGTAGCGTGTGCATCAAACCCGAAGCCGGGCGTTTATTCGGTATTAGCGGATACAACCCGGATAACGGGATGATTGACTCGGGCCGGCTGCTGCTCTTCTGGCGGTTGAGTATAGAAAAACAGAAGAAAAAAAAAACAACAGTAATGAAAATTCTTAAACAAATCATAGTCCTTGACCCTCCACCCAATCATGTGGGCTTAGTATACCGGCGTAAACGTATTATCGTGATAGTAATGATTGTTATTAAATAGCCTTTAATAATAAATCATTACCACGGCGGCGTATTAAAAATATTTTCACCTCTAGGTTAATTTATTTTATCGTTTCCTTTAGAATAGTTGTGTTCCTCTATCCTCCCCCCCCCCTATTGTCACTAGAGAAAAATTAAAAGAGAAAAAAAATTATTAAAAATCGGCCACCCCTCTCAAAATATATAGGACTGCCGTTCTATATATGCTTCAGCCTACTGGGCCTGACGTTAAATTCGTCATCGGATATATTATTTAATTTTTTTATTTTATTATTTTATTGATATAGAACGGCCACTCGTCGTTCTCCGATTTCGGTAATGCTTATCAAAAGGGGAAATTTCGAACTGATTTGTACACGGCAAGATTTAGAATTACCTATACAAAACTTGAATCGATATTTTCGAACTTGAATTTCTGGCCTGTGAATAAAATATATATTTGTAGCTTGATGTAAGAGGGGCCAGTGTCAATACAAAAAAAAAAAAAAAAATGTATTTATTGCAATAATTACGAACTTTACGTTCGATTTTTGGAATTTTTGAACACGTTTAATTAGAGTGCGTCGTGACGGAACGCGTGTATACAATGAAGTTTTTACGATAAATAATCCGCGTCTTACGAGCGCGACGTGCGCATAGAAAGTAGGCACGCCTGGAAGAAAAAAAAAAAACGTGAAATTGATTTCGAAGACGACGACGCGTTGTATAATATTAAAATAAAACATATAGTAGACCGGAATGTAGGACATTTGCATCACTCTGTGGATAGAACTCTCGAAATTTAATAATATATTAGGCAATTTTCTCCCAGAAAAAACAAATGTTTTCCGATAACAATTATTTTGTATAACATTTAATTATAATGCCGTTTTTATCCGACTATTATTATTATTCTTAACAAATTTGTTGATACGATGACATAATTTATCCATAAATCTATAGACATATAGTGCAAGTACACGCATTGTAACGACAATGGACAATATAAAATAGGTAATAATTAATTTTTATACGGGAAAAATATTCACTACAATACAATACATGCTACAGCATGTACACGTGATAATAACACGATAATTATTTGTAAGTGAAATTGAATATCATTTTTTGAGTTGACAAATTTTCAAAAATTTCGTTTAAGCCGTCCGTTGTAATCGGCTCCTTAAATAACTTCTGACCGTAGTAATTTGTTCAAGATTACCGACAGTAAATAAGTTATTCGCATATATAGGTGTGTGAGTGTGAGTGCTAAATGTGTATAATATTATAGGACTTCCCTCCCTCGTTTTTTTTTGAAATACAAGATCATCCGTTACATTTCGAAAGTATCGTAAAAATAAAAATATATAAAATACAAAAGATAAACGGTGTCTAAATTAGGGGATTTGGACAATTTTCCTGAAGATAACGAAAGTGTGATCAGTTACACCGACCTATTAAAATCCCGTGACCTACCCAAAATGTTTTTTTCCATCAATTTCTTTTTCTGGACCAAATATTAATTTTGAAAATTACTTGCGGGCTGCATGTATCTTTTCATTAAAGATATTTATTGACATAATGAGTAACAACCAATTTAAAACATATTATATTATTTTACAAAAAAAAAAAAAAATACACAAATCAATAAAAATACTAGTATAGTATAAGAAATAATAATAATATAGTTTAAGGATTATTGTATAATTATATTTATTAATTATTTTTTTATTATGATTGTTTGATTATATTTTATTTTGACATTGACAACCGCAGAAAATTGTCCAAATGTAGAAAAATAAAATAAATAATAAGTTCAGTAAATTAGTTTATTTTATTTACTCTTTAGAATTTTCAATTTAAGTATGTAAAATTCATATAGTTTGACTGCGGGCAGCATATAATTTGTTAATAAGTAGTGAATAATTACTGATCTAAACCATAAAACCGATGTGGGTTTTCATCGTTTTATAGGTTTACACCTCAGGACTACACAATGCACCAGTTCTACTTAATATTTAAGTTTCAAATTAAAATTATTTAAAAATTACTTAAATTTATTTCAGTATTTAGTTCTTAAAACTTAAGTACGTTGCACCATCGAAAAACTCAAATTTTAATTACCTCAATTCAAAAATAAGTAGACGCTGAGCTAATTGCAGATAGCAGATGATTCAGAGTACCCGACTGATTTTTAAATTAATAAAGAGATGGTAAACACGAGCGTGCGTAACTCGTGAATGCTGAAGAACTAACATATGCTAGGTAAGGTCGTAGAGAACAAAAAAAAAAATTATAGTTTCATTAAATGTATGAGAATTTAAAAATAATTATAACAACTGACAACAGAAAATTAACTGAAAAATAAGTTAAGAAATACTTTATATTAAGCTTTATAGATATTTGCAACATGGTGCAATAAATTTTATGTTCTACTCAAATTAAAAGATACATAACGTCAAGTTGGATATAAGTATTACTTAGTAAGAGAGACTTAATTATCACACTGGTGTAAATAGGTATATCGAACTTCCTTCGAGTACTAATTAACTGCACTCAACTGTATTAACAGGTAGATTATTAGGTTAACGACGTAATCTAATCTTTTTGGTTTTTTTTTCTATCCGTGGTTTCGGGAAAAGTGCCCCAATCCCATTGAAATCATCCAATCTACCCATAAGGCGATGGAAAAATGTAACATTTTTTAATTAATGACTGATGGCACCTGGTGTGTGCACAATATATATATTGTCACCGGGTATAAATACTCACCAAATGACGTCGACCGATTGGTGCCGGCGGCAACCAGAGTGCAGTTGGTGGCGTCTGTACAGCCGCCGCCGTGCTGGACCAACGCGGGCGTCAGTTCGTCGGGCGTCGACGACCGACTGTCGGGCGACTCGAACGTGACTGTCGTCCCCGACGGCGCCGCCGCTGCAGCCATCGCGGCAACGTTCGGTATCTGCGCACACACACACACACAACGACCACGGTTTTGGTTTTGGTTTTTTTTATGGTTTTTTGTTTTTTAAATTTAATTTTAAGTTTAAATTATCGATACTTTTTTTTTATGTATATGTTTTAACGAGCCGTTATACTGCTCGCGCGTTAATCATTACCGTTCTCGAATTTTGCATCGTGTCCATGAAATTTCGGGTCCGCGCGAATTGGTATACGTCAAAATCGTTGGTCACCTCTTCGACTTCCACGTGCAAAAAACTCTCTTGACTGCCGGTAAACTGTGTGTACAAAACAATTAAAAAATAAGTTCCCAGTAAATCGTATTATGCATTAAAGTATTATTATTATAGTTATTATAAATGGACGTTAAATAAAGTTTGATCGAGAGTAAACTAGGCAATATTTTAACCTAAATAGAAGACAATATGAGGTTTTTCTAAGTTTTATTTTTCAAAATATTTATCGCAAAAACAGGTAAGTACAGACAAAAAAAAAAAAAAAATGCCCTGCTAAAATTGTCTAAACGTGACTATTTATAAATACCTACTGCGTGCTTACTCGTACCTATTGTAATCAAATGACATCATAACGTTATGTTAATAGTGTTATGAAAATGAAATAAAAATTATTCGAACTATTACCGTGGGATTGTTTATTATACAGGTAGTTTTTGCCGGAGAAAACGGAATAGAAGTATTAAATATCGTTACTAAGGTAAATTATTTAAAAATGGATTAAAAAGAGGCGCTCTTGGCACTCAGTGTTAAATTAAGCTATATTATTGGTTCTGTACACCTAAACTAATAAAATGCACTTTTCTTCATAATGGGGATATTCCAACTGGTCATGTGGTGTATACAACATTCTTTTCTGATTGGTTCATCTCATTTTGGCAGATATTAACATTTTGATCGTGTTAACCAAGACTACTCAGAGGTCGAATACGTATTCGATTCATTGGTGATGTTTAGGAATGACACGATAGTCAATAGCGTTTACAGTGCGATTAGTGCTAGATATTATATATGTTAGCGGCGATATGTATAATCACAGCTTTTTGTATAATATCTAAGAATTTTACATAACGCCAAATATAGTGGACAATCACTAAAAATGTTCAAATGACCTAGGCATTATATGAAATGTAAAATAATGTATAGGTACTATATTAAATACATCTTATCGACATTGAAGGTCTCTAAATATAATAAAAATGTGACGATTGTCATTATTTTAAAAAATTTGTCTCAATTTCTAGCCTACCCCATCTCTAGAGTAATCTGTAATATCGATAAGTTTAACGGATAATCATGCTTTATGCTTATGCTACAACAATATATAGGCCATAATATAGTAAAATAATTAAATATGCTCTATGTATTTTATTTAATAACACTTGTTTAATGTTGTACCGATTTCCCCGGGTTTCCCATGTTTTTCCCCAGTTTTTCACATTTGTTGAGAAAACTTCGGAGAGAAACGAAAAATCACCTCTTTAAAGTACCTCCCCAGTGAAATTTGCTTTTAGAAAAATTGCTATCATTATAAGTTAGAACAAAATTACTGGTAGAAAAGTTGTCCATAGAATACAAAAAACCGTAATATTATAGTGAAATATGTAAGTATGATTCTAATCAATCTTATTATCAAAAAATATAATTTTTAAATTCATTATTCTATAGGCTTCAACGTATTCCATTAAATAAACATTATTATCAACACGAACTCAATATTATCTATAATATAGCCCATAGAAATAATTTCAATTTAGATACTATTGAAAAAGTGCATAAATGTATTAATGAAAAAATAAAACAAAATTTACCAAATAATGTAAAAATCGCTTTTAAGACTATAATATTCATTTAATCAAACATATAATCAAGAGAACTAAAAACATCACAAAAAATTCCCCTTCTTTTGAAAATGCTGATATATATAAACTTAAATGTAACAGTAATTAATTGTATGTAGATAAGACAAATAGAAATTTTAAAATAAGATAAAAAGAATACATTACTGAAATAAAATTAAAAAAGACTACCCTTAATTTAAATTTCGCTAAACATGTTTTAAAAAATAACCATAATACAACCTTTGATATCAATACGGATTTGGAGAAATTTTAAAAGAATTATAGATACGAAATAAAATAAAAAAAAATAACTTTGATAATATTTTAAATGTTTAAACCGATTTTAAAAATAATATCTTATATCAATACCTTTATGATAATAAATAATAACCAAATAATTTATATTTCTTAACATATTTATGTCTAATAATAACTTATTTTAAATAATTTCTCTTATTAAAATAAATTATTTCTATGTAAAACGACCAATTTATATAATTTTTTCGTTATGTATTTCTATTATTATAATAATTTTTTAAAGTCCAGAGAAAAGTACCTATTATAATTATATAGCAAGCTGTAATCGCATTCGCTAAGGTTTACATTGTTGCATGTATGATTGAAATATACCAGATTATTGCAATAGAAGCCCCATTCTCACATTTCATCACATATACGAATTCAAATAGTATCTTAAAAGCCTAAAATATGAATACACATAATAATTAATGATACCTGTACAACAATATATAACACGGTTTTGCCCTTACACCGAAATTTTGTTTTCAATTTGATCACGTCAGAGCGTGTATGCAATAACCTGGTTCTGGTATATATCAATCATGATTGTAAATATCGATAACCGTATGACTATAAAAACTTCCATTTTATTGCAATGAAACCAAATTTTATATTTTCGACACCGTGGTCTTGATTGGGTTTATGATTATACAGAGTGGTTTTTTTTTATCATGAACTAGCAATTATCTCAGATGATTTTAAGTGAATTTGATTTATTTTTTTTCTAATCATTATGGAATCGTTTAAGCTTTATTTCAAAATCATTCTTAATGTTTTACCCTTCCTCCATATATCTTAAATAAGTAAATACTTTTGACAATCAAATAGGAATCACCCTTTTTAAACACAGATTGGAATAGAGAATATTTTTCTAGAAATTTTGATATGCATAACACTAGTATCAGATTTACCGTTTATGAGTTATAACAGTTTAAAATTTTGACCGGAAGAGTAGAGAAGGGTTATAGATAGGCAATTTATTACATTTATCGCTTTAATATGTAAGAGTGTAGCACCTATTTTGAATTTCCTAGTAGTTTTCATAATTTCAGCAAAACCAAGGGTAAAAAGTAAGAAAAATGGTAAAATTTACGAAAATAATGCTTTTATTATTTACAATTTTGTTTTTTTGTTGTAATTCAATTTAAAATATTAGTAGAGAATTGAAATTTGGACAGAAAATTTATATTTGTCTTTTCTTGACGTGGTAAAATTTGAGCAATTTATAGACATTTTAATTTTGCGAGTTTTGTACGTAATTTTTATTCGGTAGGTACTCTATGGATAAAATTGTTAGACCAAACAAACATGGTTGAGAATTTAACATAAGATTTATTAAAAGTCATAATTTGTGGTAAAAAAAAAATTTCGAGCAGAGGCTAACGGGCTTATCACTTTTAAATATTCATCGAAATGAAAACATTAATATAGAAAATATTGTTGACCAATTTTTACTATTCATATTATCATAATTTTAATTATTATTTATTTAATGTTAAAAAAATAAATTTAACTTTTAAAATGTACTGTTTTATTGAATTTGTACAATATATCTGCAATTTTCTAAGCTAATATAAGTTGAAAAGAAATCAGACATAAAGATTTTAAATTTTTGTGGATCAAAGCGGTGGTATTCAAGAGTAAAAATTGTTTTACCTCCCATGGAATTGACCCGAAGACGCTCCTGAGCAATAATATTAACCGAGCTCAAATCTTTTTTTTTGGCAATGCTTAAATTTGCTAGATACAGATATACATTAAATTACCCTCAATATTCTACCTTCTCAACTTATCATCAATAAGAGTGACCCAAATATCGTACTAAGTATGTCTGTTTTTTTTTTCTTATAAATCATTAATATTATACTTAACTACTTTGCCTCCCCCCTATAGTCAATGTCTGGACACGCTTCTGAAATTGAATTTATGTTTATATATAGGTGTACCCCTTGCACTTGTATATAGTCTATCACCATTGTTATTGATTTTAGTATGATTCTAATCAAACGTTATTAAATTAATATAGACTACATAGGTGGGTACATAATGATGCAATTATTATACCTTTATTACACCTTATATTAATTTTAATTAGACTGCATAATACAGAATATTTTGAATATTTACATAATGATAATCATTTAACCTTGGTATTTTTGGTTGGCTTTGGATTCTAATTATTCAGACACAACACATATTACATCAGTGTTTCCCAACGGTGGGATATTCCTAGGAATCCCTAGGAATTTACATACTACATGCGGAGTAATATAGTGATGATAAAATCAAAAACAATTTATTTCATATTTTTAATTAATAGGGGGATATATGTGGTTTTTGAAAATGTACAAGGGAGCGTAGAATAAAAAAAATTAGGAAACACTGTGTTACATAATATTATTTGATTTTTACCCAACTTCCGATGGAAAACAGATATTGTTATGTAAAATACCTAGTAATTAAACCTATATTATAATGAAATCTTGGTTACTAGGAAAACAAACACTGCTAATAATATTCCGCTCAAAATCGGTTTTCGATATCGATAATACACGTTATTTTCAGTTTTAATTAATATATTCGATATATCTTATAATTTTTAAACTTCCCATTATTTACAGAGGCCATACCCATGGTACATTCTTTTATTTTTATCTATAAACTTTTAAATTTATTTTACCTATATACAGTGTCGGTTATCTATATAATATTCACAATGTTCGAGGAATAAGCTATTGTGTAATGTACTAATATTACAATAGAACATATTTATTATAAAGTCCTTTTGATAAAGAAAACATTTTTTAAATAATGAAATCCTTGCGCCGCAATTTGAAAAAATCGTTTTTTTCGTCTTTTATTGTTGAATTCTGGGCAGATAGTTTACTGTTTATTAATTTTTGGACAAAAGCTATACTATTATATAACCTTCTAGAGGCCAGTGATGTAGACCAAATTCTACAGCCAAGATTTTTAGAGGAACGTCCATTCGATCAAATTTGTATGACACCATCTTTAAAAATACCATTAGATTTTTCAAGTTTTTTCAATTAAATCATTTATTTTAGGATTTTAAATTACTGACGCAAATTTTAATATGGACCTGGCATGAAAGGCATATGATTAAGTGTAGTTGGATAAAGTGGAGAAAAGCGTCAGGTGTTTTATGTGACAAGAGAATTTTATTGAGACTTACAATTATGTTCTACAAAAGTGTGGTGAAACTGACTCTATTGTATAGTTCGGATATATGTGTTGGACTGCCAGAAAAATAGATCAGAGAATGAGTGTAACAGAGATGAGAATACTAAGGTGGATGAGTGGACTGACGAGAGAAGATAGGAAAAGGAATGAGTACACTAAAGGTAGCTTAGGCATGGCTTTGATAGTAAACAAAATGAGAAAAAATAGTTTGAGATGATTTAGGCATGTCACGGGAAAAGAGACGAGAGGAAGACCAAAAAAGAGGTGGTTGGATACAGTTGAGAATATATATGATATGATATAAGGACAGACGGAGTATGTGAGGTAGGAGGTCGGGTCAAGTAGAATTTTAGAACGAAGGTGGCTGACCCTAAATAGTTGGAATGAAGACAAAGAAGAAGAAAAAGATGGATAATAATAATTATGATACAATCTATTTTGTCATGATAATAACATAATTAATAAATAATAATATAATTACTATTTTACGATGTCTTAAACGATTATAGTGCCCCCCTCCCCTGAAATGTGACATTCAGGACCAATACACCTTCTCTGGCCTTTGTTCTCCCTAGAAACGTCCACCATATGTGATTAATGCATAATACAATACAGGTAATCGTAAAGATAATAATTTTAAACTAAAATCGTCTTATTAATCAATACAAATAAATAATTTAACCGAACAATATTATGAAGAACCGTTTGTGCGATGAAAAGCATTTTTGATAATCGCGTATATTATTTTTACCATGACGTAATAAATAATTATTACAATGATATATATTATAAAGTTGAACACACATTATGTTTTATAATTTATATCCATCATATACACAACATAATTATTTATTACAAAATAATATTAGTCGCGATAAAATGATATGACGTCATCAATAAAAGATATAATTTTTAGGAGTTTGATGATTTCTGTTTTTTTTTTACAAAAACATTATTCCATATTATACACCTTATCGCCCATTATAACTATGCTAGATTTTGTTTTCTTAAAATAACTAACATTTTTGTATCATAATATTTTATAAAAATGTTATACATATCACTCGAAAATATTCTTCTCTTTAAATACTGTTATTTGTAGTTAATCTCTAATTTTAACCTCAACGTCACAATTTACGTTTTATTAACGCAATTTTGTTTTATTGCACAATTAGTTGAGTTTATTACTATTAGATTGAGACAGTAGATGTAGGTGTCTTTCTTGCGATATTACATTTTTCTACATATAAGCCGATCACGAGCCGAAAACTACCTAATATACTAAAGGTTAAAACCATTACGGACCAAACATCGTCTCTAATCGTAATGTATTTTAGTTTCAGGTATGGCAATTATGGCATGAATATTATAAGTATACTTTTAAGCTTACAGGTATTGTTTAGGGAAACTAATAATATCCACATATGGTATATATTATTGCAGGCTCTTTCGAAATTTACTTCTTAAATTATACAACAGTATTACTCCTATATATTTTCAAAATGGTTGCTTTATGAATCAAAAAAGCAAATACTGCTGTGTGTAAATGGGTGAGCCACTGTTTCAGGAGGGAAGTTGGAATGGTGAATATATGGAGTAATTTAATTTACATGCAACTAATTGTAACATAGTAATTATTATTATCTGTACTTTTACTCTTTGGGGTGTTCACATTAATAAATAAATATAAGTATGTAATGATAAACAATCACTAATGAAAAACGTTACTGAGCAGAGTAATATTAGTCATATATTTCCCCTTGTTACTAAAAATAATCCAGAAATTAACGAGGATCGTATAAAAATTTCCAGTTTTTTCCATTTATTGAGAAAATTAACTTTGTTTTTTTAAAGAAAATCAAAAAATTACCTCTTTAACACACATCCTGAATCAAAATTTCTCCAATAAAGTCCCATAAAAGTTTTTTATTGAAGCAAGATTACAGTTGTCATATTTGTATGTATACAAAACAGCCAATAATACTCGTATGTATTAAATACAATTTAAATTCTTCTTGGCTGATTTTTGTTGGCTAACATTTGTGTACGTATATGTTTTGAAATTTTCATATAATATTATCTCGATTTAATATAAATTATAAAATAAATTTCTGCATAATTGTTATATGTATATGTATATATATATCGGAGTCAAATGGTGATGGAGAGTGCACCGACTTTGTTTGGGACAGTTAATATTGTTCAAAGTATAGACACTACATATTTGAAGTAATTCAAAATTTTCATAAATGCATCATAACAATAATACTTGTAATAATTATTAATCGATTTAAATATTGTACTAAGGAAGCTATAACTCACCTCACAGTAATAATAATAATAAAAAAAATGCATTTATTACAAAATCACAGCCCTATTGTATCAGCGTAAAAATAAATAATATCGTACGATATTAATGTAAGAATTTTGTAAAAAAAAAAACAAGTATATAATTTCGAAAGGTGTTCCCGTGATAACCAGTAGAAAAGGGGTGGGGGAAAAACTCAAATAATTGTGGGTTGTTTAGATAAACAATATAGGATACAGTAGATAGTTTTCTAACACGTTAACTGCAGCAGAGTGTGTCGGTAATTACCAATTTTTGGCTGGTGATATAATATGACCGAGAAAATAACGTATACAAGTTTCTTTTTTTTACTGCGCAAATAATTGTACGTAGAATTCGAATCCATTTAAGGGATCTCGTCACTAACATATTGTTTCCTCTGATCGAGTTTCTACTGGTTGAATTTAGGACAAAGGGATTAATTAGTTGTACATGTAATAAAGAAGAGCATTTACCGTTGATCATAGGAGCGATTTGTTTAATATTTTTATTCTTTATCACTTTATCAAGATATGCGTGTTTTCATTTTGACCATTACCTAAATAACTAATTAAGAAATTAAAGTGTTAAAAAGTTCATTCGTAGGATCCTCAGTCACAACTGTGGAAATGCAGAATATGTCTTGGTTATTATACGTTGTTACACGCGAGACAGACAGAGAAAATAAATGTTAAGGGACGAGGATGCTCGTTCACTATTAAACGTACCTATGCGACTATGTTATTTGGAAATATATTCAAAATTCCGGGACAACGGGTTAATAATAATTTATTTTTCTTGGCGTCTGTAGACTATTATAATACGATCATTATTATACGGTTACATAAACGTATTATTCAGCGATATAATATACTACACTTATTTTGTTTAACCTAGACTGAAACTGTAATACCGAGAGCCCCTACCCCCCCATCGTCAGCATCGTTGATACTCGTCGTACTACACTCCTCATTCGTGTACACAGTCATTATGGCAATTATATTCATGAATATATTATTATTATTATTATTATTATTGACAGTATAAATTATAATTAAATCCATTATTTCGTACAAGTGCACAACTACTGTAATATTATTATTACAACAATATTATATTTTTCTACCGATCGTATATTAGAATAATAATAATTATTCATCAGCGTTTACGTCACCCAAGTTAGATATTTGAATATCGTATTATTATATTACGTTTATCGTATATAGCGACGTGAATATAAAATTGAATAACATTATTTGTTGTATTTGAAACGTTATTGTACCGTAGACAAGACGATCGAATCGTATGATATGAAAAAATCAATAGCTTTTCATAAATCGCCATTAATATAACCGCACACGTGCTCTAAACTTTGTGCAATAAACTAACGTTAATTCATTATATTGTTCACTGAGCCGCGAAATTTAATTTAATTTTTTTATTTATCGTAAACGCAAATCTATGGGACGGCATCGATGACTGACCATACAGGTTGTACTTTTTTCAAATCTTCAGTAGAATTTAAATGCAACGATGACCTCGTGTAAAGTTGTATTAAACGGATATTATAATTTAAACCTGTACGCATTATTTTGTCGTATTCGTTTTAGAACAGTTTGTTGGGAAATTGTTCCGAGGGGACAGGGAGCTAACTCAGAAGCGAGGTACCCGGATTTTAGCTTCCTTTCCCAATGACCATGTTAAACTATACCGAATACAAGTTATTAATATAGTAATATGTTCGCACATTTGCCTAAGACAAAGACTTTATTGTATAATTGATTTAGACATTACTTATGGTTTTTTTTTTTAACTTTAATTTACTATTTTAGGTCCTCCCTCAATCGAAAAGCCCTGGGTAAGTTTGACTCTCCCTCTTCTCGGACCAATCCGGTTATGTTTTATATATTATTATATTATACTTGTACGAAAAACCAATTAAAAATCGATTTTGTTTGTTTTTTGTACATAGTATTACGTAAGTCAAATAATAACTTTTTATAATTCTCGTTCTGCGAACAATAGAAAACAAAAATAACACGCGAACGTTAAACAAATGATAATAATGTTTCGTTCGGATTCTGTATCTATAATAATTATTATGTCGACACAAATACGAAAAAAAATCCCGAATGATAGTCGGATGATGATTTTGCGCAATCGATGGTTCAAATTTACTTAATATACGCATGAAAAAAAACCCACCACAACGATGATTACTATCGAACAATTTACGAAAAAAAAAAAAAAAAAAAACCGTTAAAGTGAATCATCGTGTTTTTTCTCGCTGTAAACTTTCTCGTGCGCTCGTTGTGTTCTATCTCCTATAATATAACATAACATTATATTATTATAATGCTGCAGTAATTATAGAAATTATTTCTACTTATAAGCGATAACAACACCATTTATATTTTGTGTAGCGATATACAAATAAGTGAACACGTAATTTTTGAACGCGTATTATTTTTCTGCGGTACTGATGATGACTGTTTGTAATGGTGCGATAATACGCGCGAATCGGACAAAAGTATAAGTATTTTAAAAGGCGACAGAAATGTATCTAATAAACTATACTAATTGTGTTCCAAAATGGGTAATAAAAACGGTTATTTCTCCTGTTTTCCCAACGTTTAAGAAGTATACAAATAATAAACTGTCCTACACGCTCGCAACCAGACGAAATTCCCTGCTAAAAAATGTTGGCATTTATTTCAAGTCAAAAATGTTGACATTTGGAAACACTCCTTCGCGTATTAAAGGTTATTTCTAATAGATTTTAATTTATTATTTATACCTAAAAATCGTTACTAGAAAATATCAAAAATATATTATATAGTTTAGTCGGTTAGAATTGAAACATCAATATTTTCATTGAACTCGGTGCTATTGAGTTCCCTGAAATTAACTATTGGAAGAAGGTTTCTAGTACAAAAGTTGTTTATAAACAGAAACAAAAAATATATCATAGCTAAATCAGTATATACCCTTTTACGCTTAGAATCTAAAAAAAAATTGACTTTGTTTCTATAAAACAAAAACGCCAGTTGCCGGGCCGTAGAAATTCGTTAATGCCGTATGTTTATTATAATAAAATTATAGTTAGTGTATAGTGCAATTTTGAACAGAGAGCGCAGTGCATGAGTTCCCTGCATATTATTACATTATTATATAGAAATCGTTACACACGATTATCGATTTTACGTGGTAAAAAAAAAGAAAAAACAGCGCACATTGTCCGATAATAAAAACAATACGCCTGAATATAGCGTAGGTCTGTATAGTATATAATACCAAATCCGTATCAAACAACCGTGCAGCAGTTTATTTTTTTTTCTACCCGTTTTTTGACATAATTTTTGTTTTGAAATAATTTCGATTTTCCTAATACGACGACAGAAATTAACAAAACCGACCGAATATAGAACACCATATTATTAGATTCGACAAGCACAATCGACGCATAATGATTTGTTAAGGAAGTTTTTTGAATCGTACAAATGGACAAACAGTATAAAGTTCACATTGCAGTAAAGTAAAACTTTGTTTACTTCTTGATCACTAGAAAATAAACTAGTAAATGACTAAATTAGTAGATTGTGTAACAAAATATTATATTTCGTATAAGAAATTCTCTCACTCATGAGATAACTGGGGTGAGTTAGGTAAACGTTAAGGGAAAGGATTGATTTATTCGTTCAAGGAGTTTTTTTAAGGGATTGAACACGCAGTGGATTTCACTTAACAATGCTTTAAGTGTGGAGGAATATTACACACGAAAGATATTATAATTTATCAATAAGTCATAATTTGTATAAAATACGCACAACAGGAACATGTGCGAAATATATTTTTATATTATATGATAGTATTACGTTCTCCGACTTGTGTGAGTTTATTTTTACATTATTTATTTTTAATAATCTAATGTGGAAAAATTGTTGATGGACTTGAATTTTCCGACACGAAATGTCGAAGGTTCTTTGCGTGAGAACAGGCCGTTCATCGTGAACGTTGCTTTCGGTGTTTTCGAAAAAAAGAAAAATGAAGTATAAAATGTAAAAAAGTACACGTTGTTTTGTGTATAAAAAAACAGAAAATATACTATTGTTTGAGCGATATACGTCATTGTGAATTTTTTAGAGGTTTAACAAACGTAAAACCAACTCATCAAATCAGAAACGAACAGACTATTTTATTTCGATTAAATTAAAAATGAGAATATTTCGAAAATATATAATTATACGCCCGTAATTGCGCACTGTGCTATTTTGTCCCTATACTACCTCTTCCCCTATTTGGCAAAGGACCAAAGCCGGCAGCACTGTAAATACACGTCACCGATTACATTGTTTTTTTTTTTTACAGTAATACATTTTTTATGTTTCGATATTAACCCCGAGCGTACAATATTTGTATTATGTATATAGGTGTATCAAGAAATTGTTCACATATCTGGCCAAGAAATATTTCGAGCTGGGAGACACCCAATAAAGTCAGCCCTCACTTCTGTAAATAGAGATCCAGGGAGACTTACCGCGGTCTAAAATGTTTTATTGTTTAGAAATTGTAGCTATAAATCCCCTAAATGCTTATACCGGACTTTTCGTATGTATACCGGTGATTCATTTAACATAGAAATTCATTATTTCGCAAAATATAGATTTTTTTTTGAAAATTTAAGATACAAGTAGCCCTAAAATGTTACTTAACTATTATTTTATATCACCCTTATTTTTGGGAGTAAAACGACTACATACTTTTGATTTTCTTAAGATAACCTGAATTAAACATTTCATAAATAGACAAGTATTAGTTGAAATACATTTTGGTCTTGACATTTTTTTTTTCTGCCAACACGTTAAAGTGGAACTTTTAGGTTTATATAGGGAGACAGTAGTAGAGCATCATTTGTTTGGCGACATGACGTTACTGCGTTTGAATAGTGCTTCGCTCCTATTTAAACTCAAAAGTAGAATGGATTAATGGAAATCAAAAATTTTAACCCCAAAATTAAGGGTGACAAAAAAAAAAAAAAAAAAAATGGAGTGTTATTTGTTAATATTTATTTAATGTATACAATTTATACAAATTTTTTGAGTGTTGTACGTTAAATGAATCATCTTGTATAACAACGCTATGTATTCTCGTTTCATTTAAAATTAATAATAAGACGTAGTCGTTATAAACGTAATTATAATAAGAAATTGTTGGAACTTTATATTGGATGAGGAAACAAATACAAAATAAAAAATTACTACATTTTTATAACACTGACATCCAAATGTTTAGTTGGTTATGTGTATTTTTAGGTCTGGCCATTACTACATCTGTAAGCACACGCCATGCGTTTACGACCACAATGAGTTAAATTTATTTTTATATACTCTCCTCGGGGGCGTACGTAGGGGAGAGACGATAGAGATCATATCTCCGTCCCATAAAATTTTGGATACAACAACTATGAGTAGGTATATATTTAGTGATTTAATTTTGAAATTTCTAAATTTCAGTAAAGTGACAAAAGTTTGATTAATTGATTCAAATTTGATTTTTTTGATTAGGATTTTATATTCCAATTTTTGGGTATCGATAAAGAAGATGCTATACGATTTGCTTATGATTATATTTACTACATCCCTTTCCGTTGAAAATTTCTGGGCACGTCACTCTCTTTTACTATAAGCCCTATATTTATAATAATATACTCACCAAGAAACCGTAAAATTTGAGTATATCCATTTTGCACATGGGGCAAGTTCGGTGCTCCAAAAGCCAAGGGTCTACACAGCTTTTGTGGAACTCGTGTCGACATGGCAATATCCGTACCACGTCGGACGGTTTGTACGGTTCGAGACACACTGCACAACAATCACAGTCGCCGACAATTTCCTATATAAAATGCGTTAAACAATAATAATAATATTAAACAAACAATAATTTTTTCGATGACGGCGAAAATCCGACTTTTATTTTGATTGGACAGATGTTTACGGTTTGATTAATCGCAGGAATTTCAATTTCACATAGATGCCCAACTGTGCGAGAAAAATAAAACGTTAACCTTAGATTATACACGAATATAGCGCATCACTGCGTAAAACAATTTTCGAAATTATTTTCTCGTTTGTTGATTTTATATTAAATAATAAACAAATTAAGTATACGAAATTATGTTTTAACGTGGTATGTTCCATACATAACCTAACCTGAACTAACCATGCGTTCGAAACGCAGGATCTTGGAAGTAAAATTGTAATATTTACGTAAAAACAAATCGAAATAATACGTTTCAAACATACGAATATTCTTCCGTCCGTCAAATGTCAGTGTACGATTTCTCCGGCGGGAGTCCGGTGCCACACATTATTGAAAAAAATGTTATTGGATATCATTAAGGTACAATACTCTACAGAACGTGGGTACACATTATAGATTTCCCAAAAATAAACACGTAAATATTGGTTTTAATATAATACACGAGAACCCGCGACCAAATATAAACAATTATATAATATTTGCACTGTGTACTGGGAAACGACAGGCTAAACAAATATTACGCGAGCTAATATTATTGCGATCTTTGCGAGGGTTACGTATAAACGTAACGATCATAAATTTACCTTATCGTCCAGTTTAATGTGTTTGGTAGGTATCTTGGACAATGCTTTTTTGGCTGCAATACACAATCGTCTCTGAAAATTAAAACACAACCGCACGATATAATATTATAACGATTGTAAAGGTACTATATAAATATCAACATCGCCTTAATATAACGCATAAAATATGTACGCCTCAAGAGCGGGCACCTGTATAGTAAACTCTTCCAGATCGACTTAAACAATGAAAATAAACAAAAACAAGTTAAGAAAGCCCATTCTGCGAGCGTGCAAAGTTCTTGGTTTCTAAACGTATCTCATACACAATAAACTATAATTTCCATAAACAATTTTGAAAAAATTTGATTACATAGTATTTATATATAGTATAATATGTATTATACTTATATGGAGAAACCTAATTATATTAAATACCCATCTGAATTTGTAAATAGTTGATAGGAAATTTTTAAAATTGTTAAAGTACTTATATTTTGATAATTATTTTTAATATTGGTTATTAGGAAATAAAAAATGATCCTGGAAACGAAATGGACTGCACCTATATGAGCCGCAGGCTCACCTGCGGCGATCAATCGTTCTGCGAGAAAGACAAATGATACTGAATAAAATTGTATGGAAAAACAAATTATACATTATTCCAAGAGCACTTTTGTCGTAATTTGTAATATATCATGTACCTGTGTACAGAGTGGTTTTTTTTTTTGTTATGAACCAGCAATTTTCTCAGAGGATTTTAAGCGAATTTGATTTCTATTTTGTTTTTAATCATTGTATAGAATCGTTTAAGGTTTTATTTTAAAAACAATTTTTAATTTGTATACCTACTCTATATACCTTAAATAAGTATATACTTTTGGTTTTCAAATAGGAACCTCCCTTTTTTAATAAATATTTTTCTAGATATTGTGATATACATAACACTAAAAACAGATTTACTGTTTATGAATTATAAAACCGTTTAAAATTTAGACTGGAGTAGTATTCAAATATATTTGAACCTGTGATTGAAAGGAGGCGAGGTGCTATTTAAAAATCCAAAGTGAATACATATTTCAGGTAAAAGAAGTAGGGGTAAAAAAATTAAAAATAGCGTTAAACAGAAATAAAATTAATTTAAAATCCTCAGAGAAAGTTACTGGTTCATGATAACGAATCACCCTGTATATTATTATATTGCATAATATTATACAATAATTATTGATTTGTTGATAATGAGTAACAGGATTAAAAAAATAAAACGTGTAAATATGTTGTTTATTCCATGAAATCGTTCGAGTATATTATTAGCAGACCTATAATCTATATGGATAGATTTTTTCTCACCTTCCGTCTAACACAGAAAAGAGAAACTTATATAGTACTTTTATCGTAAACTATCTAACACCATAGTATCTATATTTTCCATTCACTAGATGTTTCTTCTTATATTTACTTTTTCTAGGATTCGTTCATAAGTTAATAGCTGCATGTGTATATATTGTATAATAGCTCTGTTTTTCTCTTTATAAGTTGATACCAAACGCGATGAGAAGAAATGCCTCGATTTCCAAAACGTATAATACTTAATAGCAGTGGCACCGAATCCTATGTTAAGGTCGGGTCTTGGCCCTACTTCTTTTAAAAATTAAGTATATATATACTAGATAGCAATTTATAGGACCATTTCATTTTAGGTCAAAGTTTGGTCGCCAAACCGAATGAATACTTAATTACAGAAATAAAAACCTACACCAATCATAATTTTGGACATAAAATGGGCTGTGTTTAGTTATTGGGGCCTTTAGAAATATATTTCGCTCGAATACGTTTTTAGAACTTCGGCGCTACTGCCTATAGTAGCAATATTATAATATGATATCGCTTTATACTCGATATGCGCCTATTCGATGACGATCGCGGAATTTTCTGTAAAACGAACCTACAATTTTTTCTAAGATCCAGGTGAGTTTACTATTGTGTTTTCGGATCGATAATAAAACTCGATAGGAACCGTGTGAAAAATACGCGTAAAGTTCGACAAGTATAATAATATAATAAATATGCACTCGCGTCAACCGCGAATAATGGCATAATGGCATTTTCCTTTTACGCATATGAACTCGTTTTATTCGTGATTCCCCCCTCCCTCCCTTATAATTCGTACTCGCACGCATACGCTGACCGGTCGGATGTAATAGGAATATATTATTAGTATGTAATATAGGTGGATTTATAATATACTGAATGTATAGGTATTTCACGCAATTTCACTTTCACTTCCTCGTTTCTCGGCGTGTTCGTTTCGTCTTCGTCGTCGCCGTGTACCTATATACACAACTATATTAACATCACTCTTTAACCACTATCGATAAAAACTAACACTTGATTCGCGCACTGTACAAAAACGTTTATGTCGGTCTGAAAATATAAGTTTAATAATAATAATATTTTCTTGCAGTATAAACGACGGAAAAAAAAAAAAAAAAACAAAACAAAACCGATATTTTAAGCATCCAATTCTTATGCGCATTGCGTAAAGTAAGCAAGTATATACGGTTTGTTAACGACGACTTACCGACAATTGGTCTTTGGCGTGTATGTACCGGAATCTTTGGATGTAGTAGAACACGAGCCAAGCCAGCGATATTACCATCAGTACGATGAACGAAATGCTCACGAACAATACAGACGTTCTGAAAAATAGAAGCAAAAATATACATTAGAATATAGTTTGTGGTGCAGTGATGTGATTAATGGATACAATAATTTATTACTCGTCGTAGATACCTATTATAAATAAGTATTGTATATAGACGAATAACGTGAAAGAATATAATGATAAAAAAATAAAAAAAACGATTTGACGTAAATTAAGCTACCTATTGAATTTTTAAACAATCGGACCGTGTAAATTATCCGTTATAGATGACAATATAAAAATCGCTTTAAAATAACGGTTTTGTTGATTAAAGAACAATTTTCTATTCCATAATAAAAATATATAAAAGTTTTCAGTTAAAATAGACCTATGCGAAAATGTTAAAAACAATTTTTAATATAATATTATTATTGAAATGTTTAGAAATTAGTTTGCTTTTTTTTTTATAAATTTAATCGAGCATTCGAGTGTATAGTAAGAAGTAAGAACTTATGGTACTTAAACATCTTATAAACTTAAAAACAGATTATTACTCAATAATTTTTCTATTAAATCAACGGTTCTTAATTATATTGGTTGAACTTAATAATTGATATTTTGAATTACATATTGAAATGTTTAAAAATATTTTGGCAGTAATTTTGATGGGGGCAGCTTCCTACTCTACCACTCAAGTAAACACTCCTATGCAAATTTGACAATCAGAATTTTAAAATGTGATTTATTTTAAAATGTATACCATTATACGACTCAAGGTTACCTGCAAATATAAAGAAAGTCTTTCGGGAAGTTAATCGATTTCAACAGGATACGGAACTCTTCTCCGATTTTATAATAATTAAAAACTTCTACGTAATATTATTTATAATTATAATTTCTGCGAGCTGCTGGCTAAAATTTCGAATGGCGAAATCTGATTGATTGTTATTCAAGTATATTTTACCTAACATTGAATGTTATGATTATTATACAAACCCAATAATTTCACACAATGTAACCGCAGTTAGTTTTAACGGATTTCGGACAATATAATACGGGCAACACTATTCGGTAGAAAATGTAAGTGCCGAATCACTGTGTCACGCGATACGGTCTGCCGTCATTAAATTTTTTATTACTATCGTACTTATATTATTGTTATTATCATTCGGTTATAATTTATTATCATTTTCGTAATATTCTCTATACATTTTTAGGTATTATACGAGGGAGTACCGAATCAGCTATATATATATATATTATAGTATACTGCTACTGCCATGATTTTTCTTTTTTATAGGGCCAGTTGGAAATATTATTGGTTAGGTGAGATGCGTTGAATAAAATCTCGTAAAGTTCCCCGTGAATTATATGAAATTACGTCATTGATTTTATGAACACGCCGCACAGATGAGAGTAAATCTACTGCAGATAGTTTCTTTTATTTAATACACAGGTATTAAAATACAGTTAATAATGTTTAATAATGTAGATACGGTATTATGTGAAGATTATAAAAGCTATATACACCGTTGACTGTTAACTTTAGCGGCTGACGGTGAAATATTATTACATTATACATATATGTTACACCAAAGTTTCATAAATTATAAAAATTTGTATTTTTATAAGATTAAACGTGTTTCGAAAAAAATTATCGTTATATATACATTTAACTATATTATAAACCAGATATTGCGTTTGATGCGGACCACATAAAACAAACACTATGACATTCACAGTATACCTATCTAGTAAATATTAAGCCGTAAGTATAAGTAGTAAGCAGCACCTACTTCGCACAATGGATAGGCCGTTATTAGAACACGTAGGCAACAATTTTAGAACGTATTGGATATGGTGTGATTTGGTCTGGTTTTTATTTTTATGTAAAAACTGTCGGGGTTCTGGATTCTAGAAATCGTTTTTAAATAAAGTACCACCGGACTAAATATATTTACTTCATATAAGGTACGATGCAAATGATATGGAGCCTAGGTACTTATAGTATACTTAGGTAAACTAACTAAAAAAAGGGTTTTCCGAGAATGAAATGTACATTTGAGTAAAACTAATCAATCTCGCTTCTTTAAAATATTTAGAATCTAATATGGTGAAAAAAAAAATATTGATATTCGATTTTCGTTCATAAAAATATATATATAATTGCGTGGTTTTTGGATAATATAGATAATAGGTATACGAATAAATAATAACCTTGTAGCCGGGAATTTTAATAATAATAAAAAATACATATATAATTAATTTCCGGAACAATAATAACTAGTATTACCCAATTTGTCGATTATATGAGTATTATCAATTTACCGTACGTGAGATTAGAAAACGTATATTGGTGAATTGAACAGGTTAGTTAAACAAATATTATAATTTTCAGACGAATATTTGAATCTGTGTTTAAAAAGGACAGAAGGAGTTTCTATTTGGAAATAAAAAAAAAAACCTATATTTAATTAAGGAATAGGGCTAACATTTGAAAACAGTGTTCACATAAAGGTAAATAATGATGCCACTGGTTAAAAAAAAAAAAATAGAAATCAAATTCACTTAAATCCTCCAAGAAAATCGCTGGTTCATAATAAATGGATCACTCCGTATGCATACACATATATCTATTTGAGTATTTACATTGGTGGGCGGGCCCACGACCCGGTCAGGGAAATTCTAGCAGGCGCCACCGAGATGCACACGTGCAGACATAATATTATTGTTATCCACCACTACTCTACTCTATTCTACTCTACTATGTATAATACTGATATCGTTTCGAAACATTATTTAATATTGCATTGTTGTTGTTATTAGCGTTCGCCGATAAAATAAAGCTCAAATCTAACATTTCTTCGGCGATACTAAAAAACTACCGGAGTACTACTATACGGACGGCGGGAAAACGACACCGAACGCTAAATTGCTAAAAATAAACTCGTTTCTGCAGCATAAACACCATGAATAATTTATTTATATTTTTTTTTCGATAACGACTTTTCTCCAGTAGACCGTTTTGATTTAAATACATAATTTCGTTTCGGTATAGATTAATATAAGTATATATAAGTATAGATTAATGTTTTTTCAAACTTTTTGAGATTACGGAACACCAAACAATAATATTTTTGTGCGCAGAACCCTTAAGTATAAAAATTATTGTATTTTTTTAATTTTAAAATTAAATCTAACTTACGAGTATTTTGTTTATTCATATCGGTGGTAATATTATTATTTTAGTTAATTAAGTAAATTATTATACGCTCACACATGACGGCGAAACGGGGGAAAATTTCGAGGGAAAAATCATTAATATTCATTTAAGAAAAGAAAAAAAAAACTAAACTCACTGTACTGTACAGGTGATTGCAGCGCAGCACATGTGCGGCATGTCATTTCTATTTTTACTTTTTTGCATTACTGTTATCGTAATGGTTAATTGTTGTAGAATTTGAATTAACTTTTTTCAAGCCCTCGTGGAACCCCTGCAAGCTATTCGTGGAAACAGTTTAAGAGAAAAATTAGAATAAACGGTAGATACATTTAATTAGTCGACTCTAGACGGAAAAAAAAAACGAAAAATAATATAATGGTCGAATACATCATGTATAATTTATCATATAAGAAACTAGATTTCAAACTACTGAAGAGACGCGTGTAGAAGTTACAGTAATCCGCCATTTAATTTGAGACCCATATACTTTTATATTGTGATTACTGTTCATCTTACTGAGATCTGTTCAGTATCAGTAACAATCATATATGAGTAAATCAAAACTATTTTAGAGTACTTTGTGGTAATAACCACAGATATCTAATATTTAGTAGATATCTAATAAACATTTTTGCGCGGAATATATCAAAATATATCTAAATGATATATTTGTTCGTAGCGTTAGACTGGTACGCGCCGAGCATAATTCATGTTCAACCCCGCCTTTTATTGTAAAATAATTGAGCACAATTATAAAAATTATAACTATTACATTATATTTTATAATAAATCGTTTATTATTCACAACAGAAAAAAACAGAACATTTTTCTAAATTAAAAAAAAAAAAAAATAAATAGTATTCAAAATTAAATGGATAATAATAAGTAATACCGAAAATCATTTATTTAATTATTCATCGGAATACTTAAGAGGCTATCACAGTGATGTTTGTGGTAACCGAAAGCTTTCTGTCGGAGAAAAAATAAAACAAATATGTTAATGTGTAATACAAACGAAAAGGCCGATAAAATCGGCTAGGATAAAACACTTACTATACAATTTATTAGTTATAAAAATTCGAGAACAACCTTGTGAGCATTTTACGATCTTCTAAATATTCAACTAATCTATTGAAAGTACAAAAAATTATATTTAACATATATTGTAAAAAATAATTTGGCTTTTTTGTAATGGTTAAAATTTAAATAAAAACACCAATAAGGTTGTCTATAAAATGTTACTATCTACAAATTATAAAATAAGTGAAAACCGATTTTAAAGAGGTTTTATTTTATTTTATGTGCACACATTTTTCCTATTAAAATACTAATTGAACATTTTAAATTTGGCACAATGTATAACACAATTTTAATATTCTACGACCTGCAAATTGATCATATTTTTAATCGGTGCCTACCATTTTGCAATCAGATATTTTAACGCGATTTCACAATACCTATATACTAGCAGCTTGACATTTAAATATTATTTGTCAATTTGTCATTGGGCATTCGATTTATTTAATAGTGATATTTTACAAATCTAATGTTATAATAATATTTTGTAATGGTTTGATGTTCCAAAATTGTCTGGAATTTTACTATTTTTTTTTCCGTTGATTTTTTTTAAATTAATAATTTTAAGCATTAACCTCTAATTTTTATCTAGTCATATATTATAATTTTTTTATGATGAAGTGGAATATATTCGTTGAATTTAGTTGATGTTATACATTACCTATATGTATACAATTTGAATAATTTCTGAGTTGATAAAATTACATTTCTTAGCCAAAATTTCCGTTGAAATTGCCTAAACGCAACTCCATAATATATTAATACTATATGGGCGTGCGAAAATTAAATCCAAGTCGTCGGCGAAGGTTTTTCATCGAATTTGGCACCGTGAAATTTATTATCATTAAACCGAATAGTTATCGATTTCAATTTAGCGTGACAAAATCGTAATCGAAATGTCCGAAAATCTGAATATCCGTTATATGTAACTGGTCAATACAGTAATACGATATTACAATATTATAATAATGGCAACGTTTGACATTGTCGTCAAGTCGTGTTTCGCTCAATTCTAATATAATAATTGCTATGCACTATTATATTATTACTATAGTGGGTATTGTTGATTACTCACTATGCCGTCATCTCCGTGACCTATAGTATTAATATCATAATCATAATTAAAAGTAAAATATAATGTGTTGTTCGCGTGGTCGGTGACGGTACGGAAATGCGTAGTGGCTCGGCGGCGGTTGGATTTGTGTGGAATCGACAATCGGCGCTGTATTGGGTGTAGATTACTAATGCACACTAGAAGGCCTATTTTATAACAAGACGTCGGGGCGCTTATTAGTTTTCGCAAGATTTTGCGATTGTTCAGTATTAATAGTATACAAAATTGGAACAATAGAATGAGGATAGGATTATAGGAATGACGACTATGTGAATTATTCTACTACAGCGGTAGCGGTTTACGCACCTGGCGCATTTACACAGCAGAGTACGGGAAAAGTTGCCAAATACTGCAAAATAGAGCACCCATGAAAGGCAATTATATTATAGAAACAAATTCCCTAGTAGGGCATTTTAGCTCTAATTATATTACATGTTCATATCTAACTCACACTATATCAAGGCGTCAGTATAGACGAGTTCGGATGTTGTGTAGATAGTTGGGTTTTTTTTTTTCAATCGGTCAATATTACTGTGCTTATAATGAAGCTTTGTAAGCTATATAAATTTGTTTCATTATATCTTTATTTTTTTTTATGTAGTATTAACATGAAATTTGTATTTGCTGTTTCATTATATTTTTGTTTTAGCGATTTTTTTCATTATTTGTTTTATATAAAATCCGTACTTATATGTCATATTAGCTATACGCGTAGGTAGGTATTATAAGTATCTGAAAAAGTATATATATATATATATATATAAATACATTTAATGTTTATATAAATATAATAGGTAATTTTTTTATCTGCATAAAGTTTGTGTCGGCGGGAACGGATCAAATCGGTATTATCCATCTCGTAATGTTTGTAATTATGTATCGGTCATATCATTATTAAGATAATACAAAATTACGTAATGAACACATTCTAAAATGTATTTTAAGTTTGTTTTTAATTTTTTTCTTCGAAATTTCTATGAAAATAGAAACTATTCCACCGTATCGTGTCTGATATATTATATGTTACCGTCTAACTTGCTATACTCTAGTGGCTCCAGGACCAAATGACCTCAAATTCAATTGAAATGATACAAATACAAGTTGAGTTCAATTTAAATATGAATATTAACATTTTATTGCGGGAGTGGGTGTTATTTTAGCTTTGAATAACTCCATAAAACGAAGCGAAGATTGTGCAATCTTGTATATATGACGTTAGTATCAATAACGTGTCGTTTGGGGTTTCAACTTTTAACACACAAATTTTTGTCTGAAATTTCACTTTTTAAATTGAGAGTTAGCGAGAGATTTATTGGTTATACTATGATGTATTCTGTTGTATATTTTTTTTCTGTCTGTAAATAATGTTTCAAAAAGAATTATTATTCCGATGCATCAAGTGTAACATCTTTTTTGAATGGAAATTTTCTATTTGGTGCATTAAAAAGGTCATTTTTTAATCTTCCAAGAGATTACCAAAATAATTGGGAAAATCCGAAAAGAAAATTATAGGTAAAACGGCAAGTATTTACGGCGCCGTGCGGCCTTACGGATTCATTGTTTTTAATTTTTGCTCACGATGTTATCTACCAGAAATATTGCTCCAATATAAAAACGACATAAACCTTTTTGTTGCATTTTCTCTGTAGTTTTTCAAAACCTGAGAAAAATCAAAAAAAAAAAAAAAAATGTAGAAAGAACGGGAAAATTTACGAAAATAATGCTTTTATAATTTTCTATTTGATTTTTTTGTTTTGATTCAGTTAAAAATATTCGTAAAGAATTGAACATTAATCAAATGACAAATCGTAAATATTACTGCCTTTCAAAACATGTACAACCGAATATGACTCCGAATTTTTTTTCATTAGCAATGGTTTATCATTGCTTACAGATGTAAATTAAACAATTTTATGTAGGTAGCTTTTCTTCTTAACTTCACACCTACAACAGTGGCACACTATTTTTAGTATAAGTTCTTTTTCTTTTTTTTAAATATTATAGTAAAGTTGTGGTTTGGTTGTATATTATTATAGTTATTTGTTGATTTACGTTCAATATTTCGGTAATACAAAACAGGTTAGACGAATTCGACTCTAGTATAATGGAGCTCTGCTGGTGTTATTTTTTCAGAAGATATTCGGTGCTCTTAAAAATATATATAATAGAACTAAAAGAACACAACTCTAGACATCAGTAAATGGTGTTTTTCTTTTTTTTTGGTTTTTAATTTGGGACAACTTTACCACGACCATTTTAGACATTTTAAATATTTGTACAACATTATTCACGGATTTAATAGGTATATTTTAAAGGTATCTATTAAAATTGTATCTACATAGTTGGGTTACTGTGTTCATTGTCGGGAAAATGCTATAGGTGTTTTTTTCTTATGACAAGACGATTTATAAAATATTAAGTAGACCGACCGACAATAGTCGTTGTTGACTACGCCATCGGCTTTTTAGTCCTGCGTCCCGCTACGCGTCACTGTACCTATTAAAATCATTTTATATTATTATTATTTCGTTTGTATACGAGCACGTGTGTGTGATAATAAAACGTTTTACACTATATTATCATTATCATAATAGGTAGTTGTCACTTTGTCAGTAATAATAGTTGACGTTGCTAACCGAAAGAAAGGAGAGTCGTTTGTCGTTGTCAAACCTACAAAACGACTATACGTTTTGTTGTTGTTTTCGTTTGGCATTGATCACGGTAGGTATAAAAAATAAGACATTAAAAAAATATCCAATATAATCTAATAATGATCAGAAAACATTTTCTACGATTTTCTATAACCGGTAAACCGCACGATCTTGAAAAAGTACCTAAACATATAGCGTTGTTTGAATTTTAACGTGTTTTTTTATTATGTTTTCTAATATTTAAGTCTCAAAATTCAGAGGACGACAAAGTTTATTGTTATTTTTTAGATATAAATATTAAATATACATTTGTTTCGTTTTGATGAACCACCGTTATGTTATTTTAATAACAATAATTATGTATTCAGGTATTCTTATATTTTTTTTCCGGACGTTTATAGTATAACACGTTTATTTTACTCTCATCTTTCTATTATAATATTGAAGTTTTCCGATTTTCTTATACAAAAGTCAGCGATTCCTATTAATATTTTACATTGTAATTATTTTTCATTTTTAACAATGTAAGTACGGGTATCAGACGATAGGAATCACTTCCCACCTCCCCCTTTAAGTTAAAAATGAATAGTATAATTATTGCATTCAAAAGAACCTTAGTAAAACTATATAAATAATTTATATTTTTCTCGACGTTTTGTTTATTCGATCGGTTTCTTAAAGTCATCGAACTAAGAATTGAATACAAAATTAGTCTTTTAAATTAGGAGTAACTATTACTGCTACTTTTATAACTTTTCCACATACAAGCATAAAACATTTTTGGCTCTAAAAAAAGCTCGAAAAGTTGTAGTATAAGTCGAACAATATCATATTTTATTTTTATAAGTGATTTAAGTTCGAATTAATGATAATATCTGTTTAAATCACGTATAATTATTAGAAAATTGAGTTATCGTTGCATTCAGAATTTAAACTAAATTAGTTACCTATTATGCACCTATCCGTCTTAGCACCTTCAATAACGACTTACCCACGAGCAGTATAAGTTTTCTTCGACTGATTTTATTTATGTCTTTTAAGATTATAAGGGTCTTGATGGTTTTTTTTTTAATGAATTCCAAGATTAAACCCGTTTTTAAATAAAAAATCAACAGCTATTCAGAAGAGTCGATGTCGTGATTATAGTGGCAGCCTGAGCGATATTCGATAACCGACTGCACATGAATTCCCGGTACAATATTTTAATATTCGGTCGTTAAATCGTCAAAATACCGTAATTTACTCTCAGAAAATTAAAAAATGATACCAAGAGTTAAGTTAGGTTTAGTTCAAAAGGTGAGTGTACGGGTTCGCCTGACCTGCACCGCCCGTTACCAAATATACGTTTATCGTCCACCGTCCAGCAACCAATTGCTTTCAGTCTCAAAACCATCGAAATCCATTTTATTATGAAGGATTTTTGATGATTATTATAATAATTCTGAAATTTGAGCGTAAAAAAATAGCTAGGTATTTGTTTTGCTGAAATATGTATTTTATTTTTCCTTAATCTAATTCTCTTCTATACGTGTATAGCTACACGCGGAAACGTTGAACAATTATTGAACAATAATAATAATAATAAAATAAAACGTGTGACTCAAAAATAGTTACGCTTTTAGCTTGTCACGATCACGCGTCACTTATTGCACTTCGACTTGGCCGACAACGGAAAATAAATCCAATAGGTTATACTCCACGATGGGAACTACAGTAGCGTTAAGTCATTCGTAATCTACGCAACGTGTAAATCAACACGTACGACTTTTTTTTTAAATTAAAACAATATGGGTATTATTATACGAAGTGCATTCGACGGTCGTATATTATATAAGTAATTGAAACCCATATGGTCACGATATATAGGTACTACTAGACCATGTTATACAAAAACCGCATTATAATATAAACCACGTATATTATACCGATTTGAATCGTAAAATATATTTTTTTTTTTTTTACAAATTACTGATTGTATAATTCGGTGCAGAGGGGGAAACAAATTCTTCGCGGGATAATCCGTACGATACTTTGTACCCGTATAGACAAAATGTTAATATACAGAATACTTCACATGCGGTGTCTTATAGATGGCGGCGGCTAAAAACTTGGCTTTAGTAAATACGAATTCATTCAAACGTTCAAAAACAACATAATAATAACACGACTAATAATCTCGGTGCACATACGAAATGCATATTATACTATTTGCATATACGATGGGGTTCCCACTTCAAAAAATAAAATAAAAAAGTGGAGTATGCAAAAACACTCAATATAATGGGTTTAGATTATATTAATCCATATATCGTCCGCACAACTAATAACATGTAAATAATATATAATATTATACTATTATTTCTACAGAATATTTATATACTATGAGATTTATACTATACTGTTCCCTGGACATTTATAATAATCGAATCCAGGCCGGATTAAAACGTGAAAGAATCCAAGCGAAGAATATTTCAATGTATCTGGATGGTTTAATATAAAATTTAATAATTTTACAAGTTCAATCACTGGAACGGTTAAGTCGACTCTTATAGAATGATCACCTGTATTCTGAGTAAAATTTTCAAATTACATTGATATAATTCATTAATACGAGAATGGACTAATGAATGGACAATTTTGGAATAACATGCTCCCAATATATTATGACAGCAATATACTGGTTCTATTCGAAAAAAATCTCAAAAGCCCAGTTTTTATCCTTGAAATTGGCGTGTATACTCTCTCATCTATATTAGATCTAGAACTATGACGGGGAATGAAGATGTTTTATTATAATTGTATTCGTAAAAATATATATATTATCAATTTTGTTCACGGTACACTATCCATATATGCGATTTATGAAGATATGAATGAAAATAAATAAATTCTATATAGTTGTTCATAGTCTAAGGCGAATAAAGTTGCTGGGTAAAATTCGTACGGTATACATTTTACGTGCCAAAATCAAAAACTGTTCGTTGGATGGTCACCAAAAAATTATCATTTTAATAACAAACTGTAAGTCGAATATAAGTATTAAGTACGTATAAACGTATTTTTAATAATATTTTGTAACTTAAACAGTAAACGTGATCATATCTTACGTATGTTATTCATGTTAGAATTTTTTTTTTGTTTAAATCTAAAACGAAATCAAAATTAGTAATAATAATTAAATTAAATCATAATCCGATGAAAGTAGTGATGATTATTGCAATTGTGTACTGGAAAAATCATAAAGGCTGGTACACATTTTAATATAAACAAAGATTGTTGTTATATTATTGACGGACACGTAGTCATTGAATCACCTATTTTGACTTACATGGTCGCAATTAGCTATGGGGATATAACGTAATCTGAATATAATTTTACTGAATAATACCGTATAGTATAAAATCTGTTCCGCTCGGCTTTGTCCGAACGATAAAAGTTTCTAAATAAGGTTAATAGATAAATTATCATTATAAACTATTACCATAGATACCCTGCGCAGCACAGGGATTGCAACAACAAAAATTAATAACAATGTTTTTTTTATCCGTGTTGCCAAGGTAACCCATACATCACCAGGAATAATTAGATTTGTATACTAAAAATACCTAAACACCGAATTTAAGGAAATTATATTCAATAGGGGTGAATTTTAATAGCTATAAACCTTCTCCGGACACCGTGGAACGATTTTCCCAAATTTTCATGGCGATCGGATGAATAGTGTAGTAATGCACAAAAGACAAACAGACATACATTCGTTTTTATATATATTTATTATTATTATTATACATATATATATATATATATATATATATATATATAGATTGTATTTTTATTCTTGTACTTTTGAGATGCAAGGCGAGTAAAGTATATAAACAAATTAAATAGAAAAAAAAAATACAGCGGTCTTTGACCCAAACACATTATTATAATATATACCAGATTTTACGTAGGTACATATACATATTATACAAATGCCAAATTCGTGTCAGTGTCTGTCGCTGTGGACACGAGCTAAAAATTGCATTTCGTATGTTTTTGCCAAAAACAATTTTGTTCAACCGACCACGATCGATACATAAGGATAGTACTGTAACTTAAATTTTCCCAAAAGTGTTTTTATAGTGATCAAGGATATGATGATTTCCAATGCGAACTCGCGAAAAGTTAAATCACAATTGATCAAAGATTTTCGCGAATCGAATTGTTTGGAAACATTTTTTTTCTAACAAATAACTAGAAATTGTAGGAGTTATATATAGCTCGGTTAAAATTAAATCAGAGGGAACATCTTCTTGAAATATTTATACACATTTTTGTAATTTTACTTATTATATTTATATAAGATCTGAAGCTTTTAAATAGTTTTACGGCACAGTTTTTTTTTTTTTTTTTTAATGCAAAATCATTGTTTCGGCCTCACACACTGCTGTATAATTAACGTCGATTCGGGGAGTTTTTTCATGTTCTTTATTAAAACCGTTCGACTATCAAAACGTCTACATATCGCAATATATACATTTTTTTTTATTAACAAATACTAATTATAACGAATATAGTTACTTCCTATATGCCGTGTCAGCATTATAGCATTGCTGCAGTCTACAGGGGGTTAGAAATAAACCAATACCGGAATTAAAAAAAGACTTGATTTTGTTTTGCCTAGAGGTCAGTGAAAAAATAAATAAAATTTATAAGTTTATTCGTGGAAACAATCGTGTGCTAAAGAAACAATAAATATATGTATAGTTATAATAATACTCATAATATTATACACAGTTTCAGTGTTCCGTAATATTTTTAACCTTACGGCCTTGCATTGTAAGTGCGAGTGGTACGACCATTTTCTTTTTCTAATCACTTAGACCGTACTCGGGATTGTTGTGATAAAAACTTTTGGCGATCGTTCATTATAAAATACCTAAGGAAATTGGCATGTGGCATGTTTTGTAACAAAATAAAGTTGACAATATTAATGAACCAATGAACAATATTAATATTCATTAATTATAGGTATACATCACTTTATGAAATATACTCGTAAATACCTATTTCACTGATAATATTAAAACTATATAGAATTCAGAGTGTCCAAAGACCATTAACGAAACCATGATTCTTCTCAAATCACACTTACGGTTGTTCGCTACTCATTATCCCATTTCTGACTCCACAGTAAAGTAAAATACATTATTATTATTTACTATCTATATTTGTGTATTTTTATATAATGTAACCCTTTCTAGCAATATTAAGTATCAGACACCGAGGTCAAGTCCCCGAGACCTCGTAAAAATAAACAAACACCCAACATTCCAATCACCCCGCAAGGGGTGAAAGGAAGGGAAGTGTAGAGAAGCGGACGTCACTAGTATATAAACAGATTATTAGAACATAAAATATTATATATATAAATCGTGTTTTTACACATTATATTTATCTCTATACACAATTTTTACTAAAAGTATTTGACGATTTAAAGAAAAAAAAAGACATCCTATAATAATGGACATGGGTGCATCCACTGTTGTAGGTAATTTAATATATACCTTTAAGCAACGATAAACCATTGCTAACGAAAAAACGATTCTGAATGCAGTTCAGTTGATAATGATGATTTGTCAACAATATTATGCCATATTATAGTAAATAATTCAATAGGCATTAAATATTGTCTTTAAAAATATTTCTTTAATATTGTACCGATTTTTCCGTTTTTCCTGTTTTTCCTGGTTTTCTCATGTTTTTTTCCTAGTTTTTCACATTTGTTGAGAAAGCTTCTTGGAAAATCGAAAAATTACCTCCTTAAATTACTATGGGGATAAAATTCCTTTTAGAAAATAAGCTACCCTTGATACATCGTAACAAGATTTCTGGTAGAAAAGTTTGCACGACGAATCGATGGGTATTTATCGATTAAAATAGTCCGAGCGAGCGATATCTGGGTCTCTAGGTACACCTAAAATGTATTTGTTTTATTACTTGTTTAGGTAAAAGGGAAAAAATAAACGCAAAAATTATTTTTCGAAACACGAGTGGGTTTGAACTCCCGAACCCTAGGATGAAACTAGGTATGTATAACCATTTATCTACGACAAATATACTACAGAATTGACAATATTTAGTTATTTAACATAATATATAATATTCGCATAATAAAAGAACTTCAAAATGCTTTAATTTCAGAACTATGTTAGTCCGCTCAATTCACCGCCGTTCTTAAATCGGCAATAAAAATATGTTTAAAAAAAAAATTGAAAAATTAAATTTTTTTCACATAATTTTTTACTGAAACGATTTTCGTCAACATTTGATATTAAAATTCCTTAATAAAAAAAAAAAAAAAAATACTACATTAGACTCAATTTTTTTTTTTTTTGACCACAAACTAAGACTCTTAATGAACCTCCTGTTAAATTTTCAAGCATTTCTGTTAATTCTAATAATTTTACCACAGAGTACATACCGAATAAATATTACGTACACAACTCTCAAAATTAAAATGTCTATAAATACCTCAAAAATGGCCTACATTTTGAAAATTTGACCACGTCTAGAAAAATCAAATACAAGTTTTCCGTCCAAATTTCAAGTCTTTACAAATATTTTTCACCGAATTAAAACAAATAATAAAATTTAAAAATAATTAAAACATTATTTTCATTCGTTTCCCGTTCTTTTTACATTTTATCTTGGTTTCCTAGATATTATGAAAATTGTTTGGAAAATCAAAAAAATACCTCCCAAAAGTACAATACGGATAACATTCCTTTTCAGAAATGGTGCCGCGCGTATATATTTGAGCAAGATTTCTGGTACACAGTATAAAAAAAATAAAATAAACATCTTAGTAAAACCAATAAATTCTTCACTATACTTGGAATCTAAAGTTATAGAGTGTTTTATAAAAATACGGATAAAGTACTAGGTTGTGTTATAATTACGCTCAAAAAATCTACCTATCTTTACATTGCTAAACACCGTGCGAAACCGAATCAATCGATAATTATAATATTTTGTACTATATATTTTAAAAAAAGGAAAGTATATACACGCGCATATATTGGATACCTTACTCACCTTGGTATAAAATATTATAATGTATAGTAGTGTTGTTATCCATTATTTTTAATTTCAGTGCTATAACGATTTATTATACGCATTCGGAAACCGATTCTAAACGTATTTATAATACGTTTTCAACGTTAAAATGCTCGTCGAATATTATTAAATAGGAAATAAATATTTTGAAGAATTCTACGTGGGTTAAAGTAATATAATATAAATTACGAATTAGTTCTCAATATAAAAAAAATAAACATTTTAGTATTGACTGAATTTATTGTCAAAACAAACGTGAAACGCGTGCGAAAAGTTTACGTAACACTAAATATAATAACATTACGGTAAAAAAGACATTCTAGGAGAATGGGGACGGGTGCAGCCACTGTTATAGGTAATTTAATGTAAACTTGTATGCAACGATAAACCATTACTTACGAAAACAATTCTGAGTGGAGTTCAGTTGATAGTGATGCTTTATCAACAATGTCATATTATAATGACTATTAAAATATTAAAACTAAATAAAATAATTAAATAGGCTTTATACATTTTCTTTAATAATATTAGTCTAATGTTGTCCCGATTTCCCCATATTTTTTCACATTTTAAACTAATACATACATTTCTTACATTTTCCCGTTTTTTCTCAGTTTTTTTTCCGGTTTTTCGCATTTGATGAGAAAACTCTTGAGAAAATCGAAAAATGACCTGCTTAAAGTACCTCCCCCATAAAGATTTCCTTTTAAAAAATTACAGGTAGAAAAGTTGTCCATAGAAAAAAAAAACCTTATTTTTAAAACCATAAACTACTTAGCTTCACTAAGAATATAAAATATAAAATTAATTTTTATTTAATATATATGAAGTTCAACACTCCTTACTTTCAATGGTTGGATAAAAATATAAACACAAAATTTGTATACCTCTTGAGTCTTGATACGGTTTTATTATTTATAATAATTTTAATCTATTGGTTACTAAGTCAAGCAAATATGCTAAATTAAAATCAAAAACCTAAATAGCAATCGGTTAATCGAAAAATATGGTACCAGAAGTTCAAAAGGAGGACGAGTAATCCACCGACGTATGTCTGACACAGTGCCACAATTGTTTTTCCATATTATTTGAGGGAATTTTAAACAATAATTTACGACATGCACGTTAACTTCAAGTGCAAACTTATATCAAATTTACTCAAAATGTTCATACAGATCACCTTGATTATTGCAGCTTTAAACGTAAAAACGCAATAAAAATTGAACACCTACTTTTTATCGTAGTTTGTACGATAAAAGTTATTTTTTTTTTGTGTAGTTTACACTTCGTACACTAGGCTCCTTAAATCTGCAGTGTTAGATATCATCCTAATCGTAAATAGCATACATTGCGATTAACGTTCATGTAAATTCGATCGTCATTCTCCGCGGTGCTGACTCATTGATTACCTTTTCAAAAAACATAGATACGCTTCCGTTCGATTCATTGTTTTTTACGTTTTTACTTTTAAACGCGCTCATGTTACAGTATATTTGTTAATAATAATAATAATAATTATTATTATATTATTGCGAACATAATAATATTATAATTTCGATAATGATATTTTAGATTTCAAGCGTAGCGAGGAAGTTATTGGTTTAACAATGCTGTTTATTTTGTCTTCTTCGTTTTCTTTGTTCTAGTTTGTGGATACGTTTCTTCCTAGTAAACTTGCTCCGATTTTTACGTGCAGCATTCTGAAAGCTCAAGTTGTCTAGATTGTACTCTAGGTTATTTTTTGAATTTCGACGCCATTTTTAAATAAAAACATTTAAGTGGGAAAAAACGTAGGAAAACGTACAATTTCACAATTTCATTGTTTTATGTATACATGGACGACGTTTTCTACCAGAAAAAATTATTTAACCGAAAAATCATAAAATTCTTTTTTTTTGCTTTTTTAATTTAATTTCTAACGGGATCATCGCCAAAACTTTTGTGCCACTATTGAGCTTTTAAGGAATTTTAATTTTTGGGAGTTTTTTTGCTGTAATTCGGTTATGAATATACGTGGAGACTTGAATATTGGTAATGAAACTTATATTGGACTTACCTAGACGTGGTAAAATTTTCAAAATTATCGGATGACTTTTTTTCTTTTTTTAATTTTTTTACAACGGTACTTTTTTTTTTTTTATATACTGTAGAAAAATTTTATCATAGAAAACTTGCTCTGATATATAAGTGTAGCACTGTTTTTGAATATTAATTTTATCTACTTGGTAAAAACATAAGCCATTTTCTGATTTTCGAAACAGTGTTTAAAATAAAAACGATTAACTGGGAAAAAATATATGATTTTTTCACAATTTCGTTATTTTAAATAAGTACCTACCATGTTTTCTATCATAAATATGGCACCAATTGAAAAACTACAAGAGAACTTTTTGTTGAATTATTAATTAAAATGAACAAAAATTACGGTACTTCAAATTATGTATCAATGAACTGCGATCGGAATCGTCTTTCGTTAGTTTTAAAACATTTTATCGTTGCTTACAGATACAAATGAAATAACCTTATTTATCCTACCTTCCTAACTTTTCACCTACAACAATGGCCGCTCCCATCTTCAGTATCAGTTCTATTTTTTTTTTATTACAACTATTATCGAACGAAAATGCCATAGACTGTTGTGTTATTATTATTTTAACATAGTATTTTTGTACTATAGATGGTACATTTTATTTCTACAAATATTACAATAATAATGTTATACTTACTTAGGTATATTCATTATTGTTATTATCATTAATTATTTATAAAATACGCGATCGTCGATAGTATTATCACGATATTGTTCATAGCGTTCGCGTATTGCATAATGTGTACCGCAGTGAGCGCACAATTTTTTTTTGTTTGCTGTTATCTAATAATATTTTATATTTTATTATAATAAACAGTTCAAATAGTTTATACGTATTAATCTGAAGTTAAAAGACATTTTTTTTCTCGGGATTATATACCCACGTACAAATTAAAATCATAATAACTATGCACAGAGTGCGCAGTATCTACAGGATTAGACAATTTCCAGGTTTCTATAATGTAATTATTTATTAGTAAATTTCTACAGATACACCCTGTATATATATATATATATATATATAATATAATAGTAGTATTAACATCATCTTCGTCTTATATTTATAATATATTATGCATACCATAATTTTGATTCAGAAATACAATGAATTTATATAATCAGCTTTTTTAATTATTGTCATATTATAAGTATATACGAGTGTAATGCGCATAAATGAGAAACATTAATTTCAAAAGTTCATAACATTTGTCGATTAACTATTTATCTCTTAGTTTATAATATATTACAAAATAATTGAAATTCAAATCGATTATATCCCACTCGGAGAACATATTATATAATATGATGCGATGATATTATCACATTTATTTTCAGGGTTTGTTTGTAGTATATAGGTTGGATTTAGTTACAAAAAAAGACACTCGGAATCTAAAGAAAAAGGATGTTTATCAATTCAATTTCAAAAGTCTCATCGCATAAACAAACGTGTTATAAATGCAGTATAAAATAATAATTGCATGGTTTCAATGACTATTTTTTTTGTACAAGTTCAAACCTTCGAATTTGTTTACAATTCTATATAATTTAATTATAAGCGCATTGCGTTTATTTAACAATATATACTGCGGGTCATCGTTTGCACATCGTTTGATTGTTATATAGTACAATAATAGATAATATTATTACTATATAGGACAGGTACAAATAATATAACAACGACGAGGAAGATTTGAAGGTCGTCGTTATTTGTCCGGTATGAAATATTTACTTAAGCCTGATCCGCATAATGGTAATTACTACAAACCTGATTGTTGATGTTGCTATAAGGATCACAGAAACAGCGCCCATATAATTATATGGCGATTATATAGAAGAGTGATGATTGTAGAGAACATGGTGATGATAGTACAGTGAATTTTGATAGAATTGTCTGTGAAATTGCAACGCGACAGTTAAACGGTGATAGCAACTATCACGATTATGAATTTTGCAAATATTTTGATTGTAACTTTATCATCGTGCAGACCCGGTTATTGTTTATATGTCTACACGTGAGAAGTTTTCGAATGTTCATGAATGCATTATATTGTGTATCAAAGATTGTTTTAGCTAAAAAAAAGATTTATCGGAAGTTTATCAAAAATCTCCGAGTTTCGCCGATTCGAAAATATATTTATGTTATAAAATTTAAGATTTTTTATATTTTATGTTTGTGGAATTTAGTGTTAAACAGACGTTAAGTACCGGAAGATCATTTTACGTTTAAAACGTATTTGTTAACTAAACAAATTTAGATTCAACTCTCCATACCAAATTGCATATTTTGGTTGATACTTGACACGTGTATTTGTCCTTTTGATTCTACTTTTTTGATAAACGTGTCGCCTTGTATGTATCTTTATTTCCACTAAATATAATAAAGAATTTTTTCCTTCCGTTCGGAAAAAACGTGAATTGATACTTTACAAGAGACAAGTTAAATTTTATGTACCTACCTATTTGTACGTCCGTGTACCGTATAAATTATTGTTGTCAATACTATAATGTTGTGTATTATTTTTGTTCCATCATTATGAATACAACAATCTCAAGACACGACGAGTAAAACTTTTTTCGTTTTATAAAGTCCAACTCGACTAGCAGTTGAGTATCAATTATACAATTAACTTAATCCTAAGCCCATCTTGGACGTGACGTTAAGGTTATGTATATTTGAGAACCTATTTTATTTTTAACAACAAAAATCTAGTTTCTCAGGTTTCTGAAAACTAACCTGTAACCTTCTATACGATAATTACTTTATAATATTAATTGTTACGCCCATTATTGTGTCCAGTTCGTTTCGAAATTTTCGTGTCGTCAGCGTTACTCATTAAACATTATTTATTGATTTCACGATTCGATTTGTTTATTTCAAAAGTAAACGTTATTTGAGGGTAAATTAGGACACAAACTCGAGTTTATATACGTCAACGGCGACGTTTTATTATGTCTTCAGGTAATACATAATTGATGAATAATCATCATTATCAGTAGTATTCTAGAAAATACTTTAATTGAAAATGAAATTTCATTATAGATAGATCACTAGGTGCCCTCACCTCCTATATACGCCACCGATTTAGTAAATTTAAAGAATATTATTATTTTGTTTTTTTCATACACGATGTAAACTAATAAAAAAATAATTGCAGTGTACATCAACGAAAAGGATAAATAAAAACAAGAATGCGGTGTCAATATTATACAATTTGAATGGATATAAAATAGATATCGTATAAAAATTATTATCATTAATTACTCACCGTTTTATCGTCTCTTGATACCCATGGACGTTTCGTGAACAATAAACTGTAATAATTAACAATGATATCATTGCTACCATACAGTAATAAAAACTTGTGTTGTATAGGAAACATAAAATTAAAAATCCAGATTTAAAAAAAAAGCTAGTCCATTCGGGTGTTTTGTATATCGTTCAGTGTATATTATACGCTATTCTTTTTTTTTTAACCATTAAATAGGATTTACGAGGGCCTTTTATTAAATGTGTGGACATTTTTTCTGGGCCAAAACTAGTGTAGGTATCTATATAAAAGTAAACAATAAAAATATAACCCCAAATATTTCAAATAGCTATAAATAATTACAAATAACGCCAGAATATTTTGAAAATTGTACCACGTCTAGAAGTAAGTATTTATATTAAGTATTATATTTATATTCGAATAATTCGGTGAATGTTTCGAGTTTTACGATTATTTTCCACTAAATCAAAATGAATAGAAACCCTTGTGGTGTAATTATTGTCGTTTTTTTGGAGTGTTTCATAATATTGAGTAAACTACAAAAAAAAAAAAAAAAATACTTTCTTAATGCACCAAATAGACATCATTTAGTACCAAAAACTGTTGATGGCGTTGATGACTAGAGGGAGATTTCTGGTTAAAAAATTATTCACAAAAAGAAAAAAAAACCACATTAAACATTATAAGAAAAACAATAAATTCCTCACTTCGCACCAAGTGAGTCTAAACAATTATTTATTTTAGTTTATCTTATTAAAAATAAACTATTTCTAAAGTTGTATAAAATTCGAGTGTGGTAGTTTTCCCTCATTCCCATTCGAATGTAGCTTTATAGGATAGTACTATTAATTTTCGTGAGCTTTTTGTGAGCTCATCAAAAATGCAGTACTACACAATAATCTTAACGAAAAACAATAGGTATACTAATTGAATTTTTTTTTAAATATTTCTAATGAATATTATTACACCAAGGTGTTTATAACCAATCGTACCGTATGAGCTCAACAATAATATATATTATTAGTTTATATATAACAATAATATACTCACGATGGAAAGACATTAACCTGTTGACCGTGAAAAATTATATGAGACTACAATATCAATTCAATATTATAGTATAGGTAAGTCATAATGACTGTATTATTGAATGAATAATATGGGGCGGAGTTTGAGGGGGGGGGGGGGGTCCAACGTTTCACGACATAAAAACCGCACGTTGCGTACATTAGTATACAGTTTATAATATCAGAAAATTCTAAATCGATAAGATAATACAATACTATGTAAATTATGCATATTATGTGTAGGTACTGTGTTTAGACATACTGTTTCGTTATTTTACCATGTTGACGTTTATACGATTGAGTTCTATTTTCCGGATCTCTGATACAGATAAAAATTTCATAATGCTCGAGCATTATCATTCAACAGGCCGCAGCAGTATATGGGCAAGAAGAAAAATTATATTTTTAAAGTATCGTAAAATTTAAACGATTTTCATTTCATTTTTCATCTAGACGTTATTTACAAATATAAATCGATAAAAATGTTTGATATAGAAAGCGAAAAAGAAAGAAAATACCAAATAACTTAATTTAAAAGTATTCCCACGTGCGTCAGAATTAATGTATAGAAGAATTACACCATTGATATTTTTGGAACAAATTCAAATATATGAAACGAGAATACAAAATAATGGATGAAAAATATCGAAATATATTTTGTCTAATTTATTTTATTTTTCGTAGAATTCTAATAAATTATATGATCGAGTAATGCTTTTCATACTATTTAAAATTAACTTTTTTTGATACAATTGTGAGTAAAGTAAAAATACGAATATGAACTCTGCACTATACGAATATTGTTAAGCTCTGTATTCGGGAAATTCGAGAGCACAATTCCAAAATGTTGCTATTCGTAGTGAATAAAAATAATAATAATGCTATTGGTTTTTTCCTCCTAATGACGTGATAACTATATTACTCTACACGTTTTACATTTTCTTTTCTGACAACACTTTGGAAAGTTTTTATACTATTACCTGTACAATAAATTCGTCACTCAGCTTTTAGCTTTAAAACGCATTATCTCGGGCCGAAATATTGGCATTGACTTTTATTTAAAAACTATAACTGTCGACGTTTTTATTTTATTTTTTTCATTTTTCTTATTATTGTAAAATTTATGTTAGGTATATACCTGCATTTTGCAATAAGAAATGCACGAAAAGTTCGAGAAGATGTACCATTTTTTGGCAAGCTCTCTGCAAAAAAATAAGCAGTTTCTCCAGGTAATAAATTTACATAAACTACAAACAAATATTCATATTATTAAAACAAATTATTATCAACATTTGATTTACTTTTTTTATAATATTTTTCAACCATTTCGAGTTTGACGTACTTTATTTATTAACTACCACTTTCAATGATTTTCTGTGGGCACTGTTTGTTCAGATGTTCGCATTTTTTTTAGTGTGTATTCCTTAATTTGTTAATATATTTGAAAAGTAAAAATCAACCATAAAGGTACTTTATTAAAAAAAATAATGATCGGATAAGTTGATACTATACGCAATATACGCAATATATCGACTTTGACGTGTACATATTATCAGTTATATACATAAAATACCAGTTCAATACTTCGCTTCCTGTTTTCATTGAAAACAAAAATAATTAGAACTTAATATTTTGCCAAATCAATCATCTATAACTAAGTACAAATATTTTGTATATTTTCAAAATTATTATATTACCAAAGTAAATTATGATTTATCAATAATGTATTAGTTATACGTTATATCTTATGCTACGTTTGCAAAAATAACGATAATCACCGCGATTATTATGAAATATCGTTTATGTTCGACTGTTAATATATTATAATATTATTAAGTATCATATTGTTAATTATACTATACATACGATACATACATATTATATTATCGTGTAATATACACAGAAAAGTAGAATCGACGGACTTTGAAAAACAAGTTAAAATCGAAAATTATTCCAAGTTATTATTATAAAAAGTTTTTTGTGAAATTACCGGAAAATTTGAGAAAATATTCGTTTTAAAAACGTGTTTAAATGTACGTCTGTAAACGAAGGTTTGTGGAATGTTATTCACTTAACTTTTCAAATAAAACAAAATCGTCGTATATGATGCGTATTATATAAAAGTTCTGCACAAAATCTAAAACCTATGAAATTTATAGGTTTTTCAATTCGAATTATTATGAATGTGTCAAATTGTATTGAAATGACACAGTCATATGTTTTTTTTATAGTTTTTATTTGGACTGACTTTTAAGTTTGATTTCACGTGTCCATTCATACGAGACCCTACGGACACATTATTATTGATAGTAGACTAAAAACAAAAAATAATAATAATTTAATACAGTGCTTATTAATTTTCGTCATACACATGTATGGTTAAGTTAAGTTATGGCCACTTATAGGTTGATACCAACTGGTTGATTTTACTTAGAAAATTATATTTAAAATATGATTTAATTTATTACTTTACGCGTGATAACATTACAATAAGGTGTACACATTTGTTTTGCTTTGTCCGGTATTAATAATAACTTGTATACCGAGTGTTATTTATCAGATTATACGTGATGATGATCTAGTCACTATTTGTTCAGCCACGTTGTATAGTTTACGACGCAACGACACATGAATTATAATTTTTTTTTCGTGTTATACAACGATGTTATCGACAAAAAATAACGAATGCTGATTTTCGAACGCCCAGAAGTGGATTTGAATAAAAAAAAAAAAAAAAAAACAGAAAACAACAAGAAATTAAAATGGACTACGGGCATCTCGAATTTATTTATTCCGTCGGAAATCTCAAAATGTCGTGACCGTAAACCGGTATATTCGACGATAATCATTTTTCTGCTATTTTTCAGCTACTGTAACTTAACATGAAATCTCTTTGGCTTGTTCAGTTAAAAAGGTTTTAAACTTTTTATTCGCCATTATATTTGTGTATTATAATTAGAGACCGGATTTATATGTTCTTAAAATCTACAAAAAAGCACTTGATAAAGTCAAAAAGCCTTGAAAAAAATCATTTAATATATACATAAAATCACAAAAGTAATAGAAGAGTTTAATAGTCTCCTCTCTAACAGATTTAATTTCTAAATAAAATTTGTTTATAATACGCATGATTTAATTGAAAATAAATCATTTTTTTAGTGTTGGGAAATTTAATTTAATAATTTAGAGCCATTAGAGGAGGACTTTAAAACCCCTATATCATTTTTACTTTTTTAAACGTTTTTAAGTGCTTTTTCGTGGATTATAAAAAAATATAAATCCCGTTTCTAATTATAATTATATGACTCATTTTTGTTGTTAGTTTTGTCTTCCTAGGGAACTTCTGTATTAAGTATAGTTAATTTGTTATATTCATAAATAAGTTCCGAGTAATTTTTTCGCATACATTGGCTGAGAGAACAAAATATCAGCAATCTGTTAATTTTAAAACTGTCGTTATTAGATAAAATTTAAAAATTATGAAAGACCATAATCATTACAATCATTATAACTACATCATTATTTTATTTCTGTGTACCGTTCTTTACCGAAACACATAAAATACGCGAATCAGTTTCGTGTTAGAATTAGAATTTATGTGCAAATAATGTCAGTGTGTTTATCAAATTCACCAAATTAAAATATCCGAACTCAAATACTTGACAATGAAACAATATTGTGGTAATGCTGCGGTAGAGTCTAATTACAATAAAAAGTCAAAGAGAAATATTTAACATGCAATCGTCATTATACCGTTTTATAACATGATGACTATATCGTCTATAATAATTTATCCTTTCATCTTTTTCGTAGGTATAGATGTTTTTATTTTCAGGATTATATGATTGGACTGTTTAATCACATCTTTTTCGAGTTTTGCCCGACAAAGTACAATTACTTCAATTTTAATTCCAACGGAGACGAATTTCTCACATGTATACAGAGAGAAGTACACGCGTGATGGTCTGCAGATGTCGAGTACTATAGGTACTTTTAAAACGTGAAACAAAGACCTATAACTATCTATCCATTGCAGCCAAGTCACGTCAATATGGAACAAATGCAAATCAAAAAGAAAACAAGTTTTTTACAACCATCTGGGATTTTCAACAACTAATCCGAAATCGTGGTATGCGTGAAACACATTTTTTAGGGTATGCAATGTTTATGTTGACGTTTATTACATTACTAAAATTAATTTTAAACATACCCAAAAATAATAATACAAATTTCAAAAGAGGATTTATGTTCTTATTTATGACTCGGTGAAACTATACTCGAATTTTGAAGTTATATAATCTAGGATTAAACACTTCAATAAATTGATTATTGTATCGAAGGAATTAATGGTATTCTACAGTGATAATATTTTAAAATTTTAGATTGATAGACATAATGACGTGATGATTTTAAAACATGCGAAGTCCTTTTATTGTATAGGCGTAGTTAGGAGATCTAAGCCCCGTATGGATATATTAGCTCCACAGAATTTTAAATTTTAAACTGCACATTAAAAATCTATAGTGGGGCTTCAACCATTCAAAAATATTTTATCACCCTACGCTTATGTGTTTTAAAAAAATTATTATTTATTGATTCAAATAATTTAAAAATAGGTAAGTATATTATAAACACAAGGTGAACCGAACTCTGTTAAGAATTATTTGTTGTAGAGTTTAAAACAATAAAATATAAAAACAGTCTTGGTCGATTTGGATGAAGAGTATCCAATACCTGGTTTCTGTTTCATATAAGCTATTTTTTTTTTTAACATTTAGATTTATACGTTAATATTTTAATGTCAGCGGCTCATGTAAACTATGCGTAAAACTATGTTGACATTTTCAAGGTTCCATTATATCATGTAGTATTTTGGTTCGTATATTAATCGTCGTAACTTATAAAACTTGCCGTCGTAAGTTCAAATTTCAAACCCGAATATACCTGCATGTCTAAACTATACACAAGGTTATCCATTAAACCGGATATTTATTTTATAGCATTAACCTTAGCCTTAGTGCTTCGATTCATACATATCCAATTTGTTTTGTCGGTACCTATGATTTTATGTTCAATAAATTATTTTTGCAGACACTATACTTAAGCCCCTAGTTTAATAGGAATTTCTATGAGACGAGTTCGTAACGATATTCACGCAGACCACTCAATTGAAATTCAACTTACAAGCACGACCCAGAGTCCTACAGTCCCTATATTAGTGACCCAGAATTTACTTTTGGTGGGTGGAGAGGGAGGGGGGAGATAGGGTATGCATTTCAAACTAATTTCTGAACAGGTATTTAGGATAAAGCGATTGATAAGGTAAAATGTAATACGACGTACGTATTCAAAATTATAAGGAAATGTCTGAAATTGCAATAGGTACAAATTATGGAACTTTGTATTACTTATATAACCTCCTAGTGGCATTCGATTGCGTCCCAAATCACTACTGGCTTCTATATTCGTATTTCAATAGCTCATTATCGGTTTTTGGTAGCACCGAATTCGCCCGATTTACATAGGATTTAACGAGCAATTTAAACTGTTTTCGATATTAAATTTCTTTACGAAGGAATTTACATTTTTTTTTTTTTTTATCGGTTTTCATAATATTATTTTATTCTTATGATTCTTATCTACGTAAAATAATCCTATTTTAAATCTAAATATTGTACGCATTATTATATTATAATATGAATATTATTATGATTAATGATTTCTAAACGCGAGTTACCACCATACGTCTAGCAGTATAGATTGTGATTGATTATTTTCCACATCATACGTTATTATATCAAAATATAAATGTATTATGTATATATGATATAAATATTATTTTAATATTTCGGCTATCTATACTTTTGACATTTAAACAGATTTTTAACGACGAGTGATGTGCGTATTATTCGATTTTGCAAAATATTTATTTATTTATTTATTAGTATTATATTTGTTTTATTTTATAATATAATCTGAGCGACAATTGTAAAACACTGATATATACATATATACGCAAAGATATGTACTTTTTATATTAAATTACACCATTATGATTCGTTCAAAAGTTAGTATTAAGATAAAGGGTTTTGAAAAATATAAAATCGTTAAGATCTATTGGATTCATCGCTTCACTTTTTTTTGGGAAAATTCAATAAACGGCTGAAACAGAGTGTCTAAATTATACGGGTTTTCGTGTACCATGAGGAACTTTCGTATTATCGTCATGCAGCTAACCCACGATATTAATAATTCCTATCTATGGCGTTGACACCGTTGTTAAAGGATTGTATTTATATTAATGGTATCCATGTTAATGAAATTGCAATAAGTTATAAACTGTATTACTTTTATTGAGAAATCGATTTTCCGTTATAGTGCATTTTTTTATAACTGTTTTTGACAAGAAATATATCATATAAAAAAAAATTCATTGATATTTTAAATGAAAAATAATACAAAAAAAAACTAATGTCTGATGATATTTATCATTGTTAATTATTATTGTGTGTTTTAACTTATTTATTTTTCGAAAATTAATTTAATTTTTATTTAAATCAAAATATTTGCGTATAACCAACTCAAAAAACTGCACCTGATCAAGTCTGTGTTAAATTTTAAATTATTCGCAAACCAATATTTAAATATATTTAATTTTTCGTTTAATACGACGACGACCTCGTTTTTGACTTTATTATATTAATAGTTTTTCTTATTTTTTTGTATTTTATTACTATTATTACAATGTCCTGCTATAAAATATTTTACTATGTCAGAGAATGATGATGAGTAATATTACTGCGGAAAGGATTTTTTTTTTATCACGAACCGGCCATTTATTGTTAGGTTATTATACATATAAATATTTGCATTTACGGTTTTTTCTTTCTAAGCAATTTGAAGTCATTATATTACGACCATACATTATTACGAAAAAAAAACGAATTATTATTTTTTTATCTTTCGTGATTATTTTAATTTTAATGAAAATCTATTTGATGTTATATGGGTTCATATGGTTTAAATTTGTCAGCAGTGAATAATATAACCATGGTGCGAATTTGTAGGGATAAATATTTGATTTCAATTTGTATAGGAATTGGTATCTTACTTGAAACAATTCGTGTGATAAACACTCAACGCACGTAAACCCGGAATGTAAAAAAATAATCAATTTGTTCAACATCGGAATATTATTATTACACTCGTATTATGATTGATGTTCAACATTTTGGGCAATAATTCATTGGGCCTATGCATTATAATGACTACGTTAATAATATTATATTATTCGTATACGCTACGAATATTATAGGTACTGCACCTAATAATAATATATTATTAGATTATCTATAGAGAGTCACTATTAAAACGATAGTTGTTCGTTGTAATGTTATTAATATTCGAGTGGGTAACCGTAAAAAAAAAAAAAAGAACGATCAGATTCTTCGTATAACCGACGATATGAGACACGTAAACAAATCCTGTCACGGTTGAGTGAGAATACAGTTCAGAAACCTATTATGGCTCTAAAATAATGGAAATGTAACGGTAAAACACTAAAAACAAACATTTGATTCACCTATAATATAACTTTAAACATTTTTCTTCGTTTTAATATAGAGAAAATTGTGTTATTCAGGAAATACCGAAATGTTAGAGGGGCCGTGATTTGAAAATTGTTTAAGGGAGCGAAAAACCGTAATTTTTAACATAAATATTGTGGTCGCTTATTTCCCAATAAAGTTTAATCATGCCAATTTCTTAACGCTTACTTCGTGGAGTTAAAACATCAATTGTTGATTCATTATAAAGTAATTATATCGATGTTGAAGTTCAATTAATCGATGCGGTTAATTTTCGAAAAAATGAGTTTGATAAATCAATCGAGTCGACAACTATAGTAAACTAAACGAATTTCGGGTGCGATACTGTAATTTACTGTCTCAGTTAATCTATAATGGATAACATAGTAAAATTACGTAGTTTATAGTTAAAATTGTGACGTTTACGTTGAAATTAAGAGTTTAAACACCGTAATAAATTTAAAGAGAAGAAAAATGTCGAGGTTTTTTTTTCTAAAATAGTTACTGTCGATTGGACTGGACATGGTTAAATTTTGTTACATGCCGTCCATTAATTTGACTGCATAGAAAGTCAGAGGTAGATCTAGAAATTAGATAAGGGGACAGGGGTTAAACCAAATGCACTTTTCATAAGTGTTAAAAATTTATTTTAAATATGAATTATAATTTATAAAAGGCCTTTTTTTTTTAAAGTATCTACCCTTGTTTTCGCCTCCGATGACATTTAATGTAGATACCTACATTGAATCGCGTATATATCGCGTCCTCTTAACAATTAAATTTAAAGATATCTATAATATCTATAAATATAATAAAATTCGGTTTAGCACTAGACAAATTGCAGAAATATTAGAAAGACAAACGATTATATATTTTTCGAGAAGGATGCAATATGTTTGAAAAATAGTAACCATACACATTAAAAATATTGCCAACGGCAACAAACAAGGTCGGTTCTCATATTTCTAACTTCCTATCTAGTTTTTTTGGACGAGTATAGATTCGAACTTCTTCGTTGTGGTACGCAATATATACATTATATATCAGAAATTGAAATAAATGATGAAATCAGTGGCGTATCGAAGGGGAGATGATGAGGGACGAACGCCCTCCTCCGTTCACTCACAATAATATTCTTTAAGATTGATTTCCATCATAAAAATTTGTATTCTATATGAATTTTAAAAATCACTCCCCCCCCCCCTTCTTCCGGTATAGATGGTATAAATGATATTTTCGGGAAGTTTAACATTAATGTGATAGAAGAAAAATAAGAGGAAATTTGTTCGTTCACTACAGTACATTTGTGTCGATAAAATACGGTTATAGGAACGATGGAAAATCGCGGTGAAAAATGATGGACAACTAAATAAAACTAAATATGCGTGTGTGTGTTTGTTTGTGAAATGCAGACACGGTCGAATATTGACTCGAACGTCGTTCAAGAACACGAACATGATTATTATACGAATATATTCGTTCGATTTCTTTGTCCGAATATTCATCCGTGACAAAAATACAATACTATTTTATTTTTTACAAGCATCGATTAGAATTTTTTCTCCGCGGTTTTCTATCGTATTTATTTTAATTTTTTTTTCCAGATAATTTCGCGATTTCTCGCTTGACGGTTTCTTTTTTCTTTTTCTTTTTTTTTGTCATAATCGAGGTTGGTTTGCTTGTATATTTTGCGTTTTAATTGTATATCTATACTTATATATTAGGTATATTATAACGCCTATACATATTATTGTAAACGTTTGCATTTTTATTTTCAATACGAGACTTAAAACATGTGGTAGTTTATTATATTACTATTTATTATATGGTACTTATAATATAATATAGATATCGATAAAATTAAAACGAGATAAAATTTTTTTTTAATATTGTAAGCGTTAATGTTATTGAGAATATTGTCGTCGAGAACACCGGAAAAAGTGACTGAATAATATTATACATTTAAGCCGTTTTAAACTGTATAAATTAAACAGTCTTAATTATAGACGTGTAAAAAAATTAACAATGGCGACGAATGCGCATCCTTGAATGTAAAAAAAAAAATAAAAAAACCTAGACGTATAAGATATACAAAAAATGTGACGTACATTTTTTGATATTTTACTTATTTTTTTCTAACCCATATTAAACCAAGTTTAAAACGAGAAATCATACCTGTTTTCATTACTATTAGTATTATTAATTACCGTATTCACGCTAGTAAACACAGGGTAATCCACATAACGTATAACACTCATTATTTCGTAAAGTATTAACTTTTTTTCGAATTTGTTTTTTAGAACATTTAAGAAACAAGTAGCTCTAAAATGCTAAATTATTGATATTATTTTTTTCATTCTAATTTTAAAGAGTGAAACCACTACGTAATTTTAATTTTTAAATGGCAACCCATATAAATAAATTCCATAAATAAACGGAGTTATAATTTAAATTCATTTTGGTGTTGACATTTTAAATTTTCATCAACACGTTGATGAGACATTTCACTTTTAATTTTCGGCAGGAAAGAGTGCGGTGGTGCATCATTTTTGTTTTGACATAATTTGCAATGTTAATTTTAAAAGTGTTCCACCACTATAGGGTTGTCATTTGAAAATCAAAAATAGGTAGAAGTATCATCCCTTAAAATAAGGGTAAAAAAATATAACCATAAAATACCATTAAGAACTACATATTTTTTAAATGTTCTAAAAACAAAATTTTCTAAAAAAAACTTATACTTTCCAAGATAATAAGTGTCTTTAATATATTATATTGATCACCTTGTATATTATGTTATTATATTATTTACGGGAATAATTTTTAAAGTTCGAACCACCGTTTCGTTGCCTTTTTTTAAGAGCACTTTTAACTTATATTTTACTTACTAATATAAAATTTAAATTCAATTTCGTCCAGTTTACATTGATTTTTATTATTTATACTATGTGACGTATAATTTTTAATTTATTTTTTTTCATCGACTATATACGACCTTTGCGACGTCGTTTTAGATACGCCATCAATTACGTATCATTTTGTCCCCATATTTTATGTATACCAAACGGTGAGAAAGCGTACGCAGTTGGTTTGATATAACGTTGACTCGGGAAATGTTCACAGTTTCTTATTTTTAGTATAAGCGAATAATAACTCCCATATAACATCGGTTATAGTAAATTATCTCGACTAGATTATACGAGTATATACATGTAGTAAAGCCGTTTTTAACCAACAAAATTTACCTATTTATGTTGCTGTATGGTTTGGTGCAGTGGCTGGCGATCGTGATTCTGACCATCACCTTTTTGGTCGAGTCGTCCACAAAGCGGGCCATGTCCTCACCCTTCCATTTGTACGTGAAAACCGCACTGACGTTTCCTACAATATAATAAAAAAAATAAAAAATACGATTTAATATGATATATGATTTCAATGTCAATGTTACTTAGTTATTATATAATAATATATTGAACGCCAAACCGGGAGGGTTATAATATTAAACCGTGGAGGTATTATAGGTCAGTAGGGCTATACACTACAATGATGCGTGATGCTATCTGGCGGATATTATCGAAACAGTGTAGTAGTAGATACCTATAATGGCATTTGACCGTTCGTAAAGTATGATTAGGGAAAACAAAAATAAAAATAATAAATCGTTATTTCACGCGACACCAAACTATAAACCAGTGACTGGTTTTTTTAAACGGCAATAATATTTTTAATATTTTCGCGGATGTAGGTCACGGCTAATAGCGTCGTTGAATATTATAATATTTTTCATTATTTTCCGCGGTTGCTGTCGCTGAACCGCATTACGGCGAAGTGCGAACTCGCGTGTCGGTGTGAATATTTTATTTTTCTCGAATAGACCGAACTGGATCCCGGGTTTCCGAGACTCTATACTGTTACGGGAACAAGTTCCGGCATCATAAAGTTCGGGGCGCGTTGTACTATCTGAAACGCATTTTCCCTGAAGGATTTTATTATTACATTTATAAATATACGAAACTTAAAAATGTATACATAATAACGTATACATTCTATATCCGTGTTACCCAGTATCTTCCAATAACATTCTCGATCGCGTGACAAATATTCGAATAGTGTGTAAAAAACAAAAAAACAACGGTTTACATCACCTTGAAACACTGCAGCTATTACAGTATACCACTACTACTACTACAGCTGTAAGTCGGTAACGTAATAATTATTATCTAATTTAAATACGATATTTTTAAATAGGTACCTTACACCTATATTACAACACAATTCGTTTAACCGCGTGCAAATCGAAAACAGTAAAATTATTACCAATATTGTTCACTGCAAAGAGAGTACCTATATATATATATAGTTTCAAAACTGTTGCAGTTTAAACGATAAATCTACTGTCGATTTAAAAATATGAATATATTATATAAAAGCCGTTTCACTCAAATGGTAACGTGAAATATTTTAGTCAAATTGACTTATTGTTATATTGAAATAGCTTGTTTTACTCAGTAAACTTGACATTTCAATAAAAACCACCAGTCGAAAAATCGTTCAGTCCGTGGGTTATTTTTTTTTTTAATTCGAAGAAGCAAAACAAAAAAATCAAGTATTAAAACAAATAGTTAAAAAATAAGTACCTAATAATCACACTGCAAGTGCTCGAATTTAAAACAAGCATACAATATTAACAATATAAAATTGTAATCAAAATTTGGTTGCGTTTCGTATTTTGTTTTTGTTATAAAACACTTAAAAACCGTTTGTTGAATATTCTGTATGTCACAATGTTTGTATCACGGATTCGTTTACGACCCATAAGGATTTTGTTTTTATGACGGATAAAATTCAAACGAGATCTTTATTGTTTTACACACACGCGAACGCGCAATAAAGCTCTCGTTCTAAGCGTACAATTCTTAAATAAACACAACATAATAATTAATAAGTATTATTGAAATACTTAAAACAATAAATATAATTTATTATGTTTATCGCGCACCTACATTTTATTTTTATTTTCGATCGAAACGAAATTCTATGTTTGATAAATGTTTAAACAATGACTGACTGAATGACGTAATAACGTATACTGACTCACTTCTTAATCCTTATTATAAGTCGGAAAACGGATCATATCCAAAACAGATGAAATTCAATGGCCACTAAAGTTAAACAACCAGCGATGCTAAAGTCTAATAATATGCCTTTATGTATACACAATACCTCTATTGAGAAAATGTAGACACCTCCCCTACATTCGATTTGAGATCAATCGGCGCTTATATCATATGCCAGCCAACTAATATAAAGCTGAACAAATATAAGGTTTGTAAAAATCACGTAACACGCCACGCCTTATTACTGTAATGGTCATTTTATGTTTACTATATATCAACCAACGATGTTCGATACGTGTGTGTTTTTTAAAACCTATATCTTAAAAAAAAAAAAAAAAAGCTGTGCTGCTGTTTACAGAAATAAATATGTTTACCGCGTTGAGGGTTGACGGGACACGAGTGACTAAGCAGATCAAACATATTATATTCTCGAAATATATATTATTCGATAACGATCATGAGATCCACTGTGGTATTGGGTTTAGGTATTGAACGGTCGTGGACAGTGGGCTGACGGAAGTATATACGACAATAAAAAGTAAAATATCGAACGTGATAATGTATTTATACGTATACAATGATGATTTATTTTTTTTATACTTAAAATTATTGACATCCCGTCAAAATAGTATTATATAGGCACTCTAATGCGATTTAATTTATCAAATATATACATTGCGGGCGTATAATCATTTCATATAATATCGCACTATTGAGATTGGTGTTCTAAATTAGCAGCTTAAATAATAATACGGTACCTAAGTACTTTTTTTTTTCAAAGCATATGGAAATTACTTTGATGAAAATCGGTCGTAAAATAGAATTATTCACGATTTCATAATGTCAACAAAAAAAAGTATGTATCCACGTACGTGGCTTTGAATATTATTCTGCATTATGAAATGTATAACGAATAATAATATTTTTGAACACTTCATAATATTTTTCTGGTTTTTTTTTTTTTTGTTTTTTCCTTCCAAAATCGAATCAGTTTTAATTTTTATTTTTCAAGACGTTTACGCAAAATATTTTTAATTCAATATCGCGAGTACCGTCACTTTAAAGACAAATTTTATGAGGGTGTGAAACGTAAGAGAAAAAAAAGTAATTATATTTTTCAAGGGTATAAGCTACTAAAATTATTATCCCCCGCTTGTGACGGGTTATACAAAATCATTGGTAAAGAAATTATTTATTGTCCTAGAATACAATATTATAACGCTATACTTCTATAAACCGATCTAAATCAACTTTGTGACTAGTGTAAATTTGTTGAATGTTGGAAAATGAAAAATTATAACTTATTTTAAAAGGCGTGTATCTCTAATATATTATTATAACCTAAATGGGATTGAGTTAACTAGAGTTTTTCAAAATAGATTTAGGAGTATTTTTGATTCAACTTTATCATTTAATGGAAATTATGCTCATGTTCCAAATAAATCCTATACTAGGTTTTATATGTGGCATCTGTTCTGATTTTGACAACCCCATAGCTTTATTACAATTTATAAAATCGCTTTATTGTTATTTTATTCAGTCAGTAATCGATCACAATGCAATTGTTTAGTTCCCATACACATTGGGTTCGGCTAGTACTATTGAAGGAATCCAGAATTGCTTTTTAAGGTTTTTCGCTTTTAAGTGTGGTGTTCGTAGTCAACCGCATTCATCATATTCAACTTTACTTTCAACAACTAGTTTAGAATCTTTAGCGGCCATAAGAGTTCGATCTAATCTTTGATTTGCTTTTAAATTACTTAATGGTTTTATACATTGTTCTGAATTATTATCAGCCCAATTTAACTTTTTAGTCCCAGTATACCGTACTCGGCAACCAAATACGTTTTATGTGTCATTCCGTCGTGTTAATTATTCACAAAATTCTCCGATTGTAAGACTAATGTGCTTTGTTAATAAATTTAATGTCGACTTATTCTGTGATAATAATAAATGTTCAATATACACCTAAATAACTTTTTGTTCAGTTTATAATGTATTTTTCACGATTATTGTGTTTCTAACAATATCATGTACTCGTATTACTATATTTATTATATGCGATCTTGTATTAAAGGTTTCACCCGTTAAAATAAACAAATAATAGTGATAAAAATAAAATAATAATATTAGTTATTGCAATTTCGATACTTAATTTATTATTATTAATTCGTGGTAGACACGAAAAATTTTAATTATACTAACCGTTGTACTTAACCTAATCCACACAATAATATTATGCGATTGATATCATGTTATCGCAACCGTGTTAGTTACTTTAATGGACTATATCGCCGTGCGAATAGGACGACAGTAATTAAGTAACTAATATAGTGGCGTGTGCAGGGAAGGGAGGAAGTTTAGGGGTAATACCTATCTCTCCTAATGATTTAAACATATAACAACTATGTATGAATGTTTTAATTTAGTAACTTTATCTTTAATTTATAAATTTTAGCCAAATTATATTACGGAGACAAATCCCTGTTTATTGAATGCGAATTGGCGTTTTTGGATCCAGCGTTATATAATTCTCATTGTCGGGTTAGCTATACCAAAAGAAGATTATACGATTTATTCGTTAATCTCGATTATTATATTATTTACTACACACCCTCGCATTGAAAATTCTTGTATAAGCCAGTGTATCGAATTATCGTGAAAGCTACTAAAACACTGTCGCGCGTGCGAGATCCTGGTACGTAACTACAAATATTTTTAATTATGTTGTATCTCTTACATACATGGTACTCACCTAACACACGTGGATACGTCGTACTTGAACCACGGAGTGAACCTTATGCGAGTTTAGTGACCACGACGTCCAGTGATCACATCAATAATAATAATGATAATAATATGTTGACCTCAGTATTATAGATTCGGTTGAGAATATTTCGCGGTGTCGTTGTTCACGCAACAATGGCGAGGAATATCTCCCACTATACATAGAATATTATACATAATAGCGTATCGTCGCCGTAACAGAATCGATTCGAACAAATGTTTCCACGTATAGACAAGTAAGAATCTCAAAAAAAAAAAAAAAACAAAACAAAACAAAACAAAAAAAAAAAATCGTTGGGTACCCCGAGTAATAAGTATTTATCTCGTTGACGAAAATATCTGTTTAGTCGTATTAACTGCTTATATATGTATACGTATAAGGTTCGAAATAAAATACGATACGGAAATAAATTTAACGTGTATGTAAATTATTATATATGAACACGACGGCATAACGAAATATGTATTTCAATAAGCGCCGTGTTCAAAAAAATACACCGAATTGTATTAATGTTGTTTTTTTGTGAAACATTATTTTCCATAATCGTGAAAAACATGTACAAGAGAAATTTTGTATGGATATACAATTTTTTATTTCAAGTGCTTCTAATGGTTTTAACGTATTCTATGTTATACTATCTGTGTGACTTATTCGATGTTTTTCATAAATTTATAATTACGTTTCGGGAACGTTCAGGTAATATTAAGTACGATACGATTTACAAGATTATTTAAACTTAATAATAATAACAAAAAAACATTTTAATATAATATCATAAAATCAGTATAAAACTGCGTTAATACGTATGCATATTGATTTACATTGTTTTTAATTTTTAGTGTATATTATGGGTAAGGTATAAAAGCGGGTAGTGTACATATTGCTCGGGTAAAATGTAAACCTTATTCGTACTAACAATATAATGTATACATAATCCGCCGTCAATATGTACAGTGGATAAAGTATTCATATTACCTACTATAATCGTATGAGTAGATAACAAATCTAGGAATATATTCGTGTAAAACAGTTTGAGCGAGCACAGCGATCGAGTGACCCCCCGGATTTCTGTAGGTGCACCCTAAATGCATTTGCTTTTGTCAAGTGACTCGAAGTAGGTCAAATGATTAAAGTAAAATGTACCATACCCACTTAGCCGTAGATAATGTACAAATTACCCGGGTAATTTACGAAATAAACGTTTTATAAATAATATATTTTTACATTATCTTATGCAGGGTGTGGCTAATGTTACCTTACTTGAATAATAATACCCAAGTAGAGAATAGTTTTTCGAAACATATATACTAATTATTATACAGATGTCGATAAAATAATGTTATCCTGCAGGAATCTAGGTTTAAAAAAAACAAAAACAAAAAAGAGGAATAAAAACCGCCGGTAAAAAAAAAATTTATGTGGGAATTGTTTTTTATTTTGTTAATTACAGGTAAATACAGATGCATAACCCTGACACCACAACCTAAACATTTTTCTTCGAAATTGATATCTTCCTATAGTAACCAATTCGTAACCATTCTCAAACACATATTTGGAATTCGTAATATAAACCCCTCACTGGAAAATTCGTTTTTATCGATGCAGGTACTGGTACTACGTTACACTAGTAAACCCACATCTAGATATAAACTTAGAAATTTAAAAACTGTTCTAGGGTAACCTATTCTAATTGTTCTCCGGTCATATTAGCGTAGGATTAACGTAGACACCGCATAGGTATCCTTATCTAAATTTCTAATACAGAATAGTTAAGGATAATTCTTAAGAAACCAAAAAGCACAGAATAAATCAAAATACGTAAGGATAGTACCATGGGAGGAGATCAAAGAGGGGACTTAGAAGAGCTGATACCCCTCAAATTCGTTCAAAATTGTTCGTATTGTGTATTTTTATTTTTATTTCAAAACAAAATATTTGTATACAAGACCAATAATGATTACTGATATTAGAATATATTTCACTTCATAAGTAGAACATTTACTTTAATAATTGTTTAATTATTGAAGTTATTTTTTTTAATAAAATGCAAGTTTGTGTTTAAAGAAATACTTAAAATAGTATGCTAATTAAATATAGCATACAACAAATTTAGTCACCAATAAATGTTTTTATTTAATTTAAACACTATATACTTACGTAGCGATGAAATTACCGGGTTTTATTAGTAAATACATGGCATACAATTTTGAGACTTAAGTTGAAAATAAAGTATCATTATTGATTTTGTGTAAAAATATTTCGTTTTAAAATCAATAAAAAAAAAAAATATATATATATATATAGTATAAAAAAGCTTGAAAGAGATTTAAGGGTGCTGAGGTTCCCCCTTAGATCTCCTCCTTAAGTATATTTTAATGTTGTGATATCACAGATAACACACCTAAATATATTTAGGTTTATTTTTAAAGTGTAAATTAAAAATATACGGTGGCATCATCGAACTTTGCAACGTTTTGTGTTTGTTTATTGTTAGAAGCTGACTTTCATGTATAGTGACTGCATTGTTGTGAAATATTTTTCATTGGACAAAATTATTTCTAGTGATACATCGAAAATAGAAAATAATACGATATTTTTTCAAATCCCATATTCAGCGTCGGATTGCTTGTCAATCGATGTACAAATAAAGTAAGTGTTTTTTGTTGTTTTTTTTTTTTATTATTTGTCCACATAACCTAGGGAACTCCACAAAGAACAAATAGTTCTATTTTCGTATTATGTGGGCAAAATTTAAGTGCAAACACATCCCCTTTAGTGGATTTCCCTACAAAAAGGGACCCGGATCAATGTCAAAATATCTACTTTTAGCTGTTTTTCGAGAGATAATAAAAAGTACTTATACATACAATATAATTTCTGATACCTTACGTTTTAACTGTATAGAAATAACTGATTATTGTAGTTTTTTTTTCACATTATCACAACCTAAATAATTATTCGCGTTTATCAATATACACGTATTATACATAACTATTACATTTTTTAACGTTTCAAAATCATACTACGAGTTTGTATTTTAATTACCCATGTTTACTTATTGGAAAAAACCTCTATGTAGGTGCTACTATTATTGTATGTATAAAATAATGAACTAGCTATACTTAATGAATTTAATGTATCTAATTAATGAAAAAAAACGATCTTTACTTTGTTTATTTTTTTCCCCTAATTTAACACATCATGCAACCGTTATTATACACGAGTATACATGATTGAGTGTAAATTATAAATGGAATTTTTTTTTTTTTAATACGCATTTATATAATGAGAAATGAATTGCATTTTATAGATTTTATAAAATGATTATTGTTTCGTTGTTTCGTACAATCGGGTTTTATTTTTTCGCACCATTATAATATAATATTATATACCTACTTGCTCGTACATAGACCACGCCGGCATTTCACCGCGTACAAATCGAATTACGGCCAATTTACGGTTCGGTGAAAATAATAATATTGTATGATTATTGCTGCAGTCAGATAAGCTGAGATTTCATTAAAATATTATCCTTAAACGTATTACCTATTATTTTGTAATATATTGTGATGAACTCTGCGCGGTAACTCGTCGATAACCGTCATCGCGGTTGCGACGTAAACGTTTTTAATTAGGTTGCGAAAAGTGAAAAAATAAAAAAATAAAAATTATATTTTTAAAAAGACGAGGACGGATCGAGATCGTATAAACGGACGGACATTACAGAGGTATTATTTTGTAATTCGACTTGTGCGTCGCCGATAGTGTAATATGACGGACGCGTAGCCTAAAGAAATGGAATATATAGGTACATATAGTGTATATACATAGAAAGGTAATATTATAATTATGTTAATATTATTATAAAACCATGCTTTACTTAATGCAATAATTTACACAATAATTGTCTGTGTATATTTACACGTTAAATGACGTACGAGGCTTAATATAATAATAATAATAATAATAATAATCACAGTGCTTAAATTAAGGGGAAGGGAGACGCAGGGTAACTAAACATTTATACCAAAACTCATTTTTCAGAAATCTTAGTTTACCTCTATAATATTATTATTTTTAAGTGGAACGCATTGGACAGTACATATTTTTGCATTTTTATCGAAATTAATTAATTAAATTAAATAAAAATCAATTATATCTCTAATTAAAATTTGAACGATTACGTGTATAAAAAAAAAATAACTACATAACGCTCAACTTTTTTTCACCACTAATTGTAACTCATGACAAACTCTGGGTTAAATTTTCGGACATTTTCACAAAACCAAACAAAAACCTTTAGAAACTTTCAAATGCCTAGACACATAACTGAAAAACTGCAAGAAAGTTTTCAAAATTTTGCCATGTCTTGAAAGAACTATATGTTTATAAATATTCGGTGAAATTTCCGGCCTTTACCATTATTTTTCACTGAATTACGACAAAAAAAAAAAATCTAATAAGTTTTAACATCAAATTTTATATTGGGTAAATATTAGTTTTTCAGACATTTTTCACAATATTGAAAAAACAATAGGGAAAATAAAAAAATTATCTCCTTATCATACCAACTAGACAATATTTATTTTCTATCACAAAAATACACATTTCATAGTACAATGTATATGTAAAAAAAAAAGTTAACCTGCAGTAGTGTTAGTAAGTAAGGATTATTACAAGGGGCGTTAATTTTTTTTTTAAGTATTATATTCCCTCTTCTTTTATTTTGCCAATTCAAGCATTGAATAATCGTGTAATATCGTTCCAAAGAGAAGTCAAAGTAGTCGTGTACCGCAAATCCATTTTTTTTGCTCCAAATATCGAATTAGTTACTTAGTTTCATGATCAGTATATCCTTAAACCCTAGGTATGTAATCTTTTTAAATGCATTTAAATCTAAGATTAACGTAAAATAAATGCATATATAGTAGAAGAGGTATAAACTGAATTACTGACACAGTAGTCCTAAACTTAGAAGTATTGAAACAAATGTTATATTATGTCCAGTGTTATAGTTTACTTGTTAACTTTGATTAATATTGTGTGTACAATTTTTATGTCCGACAAAAACACATCTTATGGGATCATTACTTTCTTACTCAACTCACGCCCTTTCAATTTAATTTTAAAGAATCGGCCAATTAGAAATAATTTTTATACTAATCATATACATATACCGTGTAGGTATTATTCTTATAACATTTTAAAGGCTTCTGCAGTTATTTAAATGAAATTCAATTAATTTTTATCCGCCGTTTCCGGGTTGATAAAACTGCAAAATTTAATTTTAATGAAACAAAATTAATTAACAATTGCTCCTCAGCGTCCTTTCTAACCAGGCAAATTCAAAGTCGCACAGATTACACACAATGGTCACCGCATTCGATCGAATATGTGAATTGATATTTTCGAACGAAATCCAACTTTGTCAGCCGTTAACATGGTTTGCGCTATTAGCGTGTGATTCTAAACGAAATTTTGTGCTGTTCTTCAAAAATATTATTAAAAGTATTTTAATAACATGTATATGTTCCTCGAAGTTTTTTTATAAAAATAAAAATCATATAGATACTTATATATATATAAAACAAATAAACCTTTATTTTTTCATTTAAGTTGGGAGGTGGAGTTCAGAGGTCCATATCCCCTATTTTGCAAAATAAAAATGATCAGTAAAATGCCAAAAAAAACTATCATTAAATTGATTGTAAAAAAACATTTGTCCCCCATGAAACTTTTATTCAGCTACGACCTTGAAACGAGATGTCCAGTTTTAAAATTGCCCTAATGCTCTGTGACTTTGGCTGACAAAACGTATTATAATTTCATTGAGGAAACATGTAGTATATACATTACAATGCAGGTTACAAGATCTAAATTTTCAATAAAAATCTTATTTTACTTGCTATCAACTATTATACTAAATATTATTTTTTATTTATATGCTAAAAATTAACTTTTAATTTCTGTTAGATATCGACTTTGTCTTGTGGACTATGTAGCGTCTTTATATTGTTTCGTAATAAGAACGTTTAATTTAAGGTTTCGAAAAATTAAGATTAATTTTTTTTTTTTCGTATTTAATGATGGCAAAAACCCGGTGAGCCATGTGATGTGCCATTATTACACGTGCATTCCAAAAAAAAAAAAAAATTATATAATTATGCGGAACAAATCTCTGAGTAGTTACTACTCCATACAAATTGTATCAATATAATATTTATTTTACTGTAATACTTATGACATAGTATATGTAGTCGAAAAAGAAATACTTTTAACCAAACTTCGCTCAGAATTATTGTTCATTAATAATAATTATATTTACTTTCAGGTATACATTAAATTTCCCTCTAAATCTTACCTTCTCAACTTCTTCCAATTCCTCATCTACAACAGTGGTCCACCCACCGTGCAAAGTATGTACGTCATTTCATTTTTAATTATTTCGGCCCCCTTCCACCATAGTCAAGGTCTGAAGACGCCCCTGAATTGTATTATTACTATAATAATAATAATGTATTTACAATTTGATGAACATGTATATAACGCATAAGTTATCATTATACTTGTAATAACTAGTGTTCCGTAAGAAAGCACAATAATAATAATAATAATTATACAGTATAACAGTAACCGTTAAGCCGCGATCACACGATGGTAGTTACCACCATGATAGCTGTTATCATGATAATTGCACTATACTGTCATCATGTGAACAATGCTCTCACACTATCACACCGTTCATGATGGATACTATCACACTATCTTGCAAAATCATTTGGAAGATTATCACTCCATGTTTGTGGCTGAAGAGCGATCCCGTAAATAAGCCAAAAACCGAAAGAGATGATGCTGATGAAGAATTATTAAGAACTTCAGGAATAGAAAAAAAAAAACAAAAAGCATGGGTCAGGTTATTTTGTCATTACCGTAGATAATAGACTTCGAATGAATGCAACTACGACTAGTTTTTATGTAAGATTTAAACGTTTTTCCGTGCGAACGGCGATTGGGTAGTGATGGTGAAAGTAAATTATCAAGATAGTAACTATCACGGACTGACTATCATCGGGTGACGTCGGCTTTATTATAAGTATAGGGAGTCTCATCTTAATAGTATAGTAACGTTAATTGTTTTATTGTTTTTACACGCTTAAAATATAATATACCTATTATATATCTATCTTATCGGTCATAATATAGTTTTCGAAATATAATTTTTTACGATTTTTTTTTTTTTTTATTTAACTACACTTATACCTATATAATACCTATATACATAGAGGCCGTTAACAGTTTATAACATTGTAAAACTAATCAATAAAATACACTACGCGAATATTTTCGTAAACATTACAAAGGGATATAACAGCTAGAATGGCATTATACCTATATATTCTGTTTTATAATAAATTAGTTACGCGTCTGCGGTGTAGTTTATCCGGTTAAAAAATATATCATTATCTTTCCCAAAATAAAATAATATCATTTTGTTATTATAATATTATCAAAGTATTTTATTACAATAATTTATAAAACAACAGTTCCGCGCGCGGCGGAGAAACTAACGGAAGACACGCGTTTTTTTCCCATTGTTTTTCCGATGATCGAATATATTTCTTTCGGTTTTATCAATATTTCTCTTTTTTTTTCTTCAATCTAATTTGGAAACGCGCAGTAAAGAAACAGAGATCATCCTCGAAAACACTATAATTTATTGATTAATTATATTTTGTCTAAATATTTAATTGTTACAATAATCGTTGTCGAAAAATAAGCAACGATACTCATTATTATATTAATATACTTTAGTGCACCATAATTAATATCCCGAAACTTTAATAATATAGACAAGGCCGTACACATGAAAGGGTTTCCTCCCAAAAATTACTCGTGTTTTATTATACTGTGGGAAAACAATTATTTCAGTCAATAAAATTAGAACATCATACATTTTTAGTTCAGAATCGTCGCTCCCCTCGGGAAATATTTTTCAGTTGCGACCTTGAATAAAGGCAAATCCGGATTGAAATAGTTAATATTGTTTATCGGACGCGTAATTTATTCGCGCACATAGAAACGCATGATAAATAATATTAAAATAAATTTGAAATTATTTCAACTTACGAATACAATAAGCGATGCTTTTGAAATACTCAACAATATAACTATAATAGAACACCATTGCCGTCGTCTATTATATTATACGTATGTATATATCAGCGGCTAAAATATAAATTCGTTCATACTGTACATTTTATATCATACTATATTAACCATACTATATCATAGTCCATAGGTATCAAAATTCCCTTCCCCACACTGGAATTATTTCAGTTTTTGATAGAGGGGGGGATTTTAGATCAGCCTATCAACGAACAAATAACCGCTCGCAAAATTAATCTCAATTTACATTTTACTCTATGTATTATCATTTATCACACAAGGACAAATAGCCCTAGTAGTTAGTATACTATTTATATAAATAACTAAATACATAAATCTACTCATCGTGAATATAATAAATATTAATTATACATTTACACTTATAATCTGTTTTGATTCTTTACTTAATAATGTATTAATCATATATGTTTAAATACCTATGAATTTAACATCGATAATAAAAGTACATTTAATCTATACTGGGATTCCATCATCTTTGAAATAATATGTGATAAGTGTCAACGTGTTGTTATTTAACATTATAATAAATAAACATTTAGGTATTCTTTTTGTTCGATAATAATTATTAAAAGTGCAAAAAAATGTAAAATTAAAAATGAATACAAATAAATTTAATAACAAAGCCGCTACACACTTTTTAATTTCGTACACGCACTAAGCGTTATAATTGTTTTGATATTTAATTATTTTAAAACTTTGTGACTGTGCTTAAATTGTTAAAAAAATAAAAACCTAGCAATTATTTAACGATTGATATGGTACGTGTAGCCAATTTAATTTCGTTAAAATATTACAGCACGTGATAATGGTCAGTATCTTAATATCTCAGTGTCTGTGTCATCGGTTAGGTTACGGTAGGTTTGGTTAGGTTAAGCCACCGTGAACTAAGTCCCTCAAGACTTTTCCGAGAAATCGTGTATATATTATAATGAGGAGTTAGTATCGATGTGTGGGAAAAGATTACCACTAAAATACATTATATACTCGGTGGAGGTTCAGACTTCAAATGAAAATAAACGTATGGAGAGAGGAAGATCAACAATGAAGTGGTCGTTGGGTGCAATTAAAAAAACGTGAGAACATGAGGACGGTGGTTGCATGATGATTCGAGGACGATGTGGCGGATCGGGTCAAGTGGAAATTAAAAAGGACGAGAGTGGCCGGAGGATCGAATGCGAGGTGCGGAATAGTCTTAGAAATACCCATAGACGCCAATAGGAATCAGAGAAGAAGGAGAAAATGGAAAAAATATCATTGCGAATTGCAATACAATTGTTCAGTAAACCTATTGTGGTTTAATGGTATAAACCAGGGGTCGGCAATAGGCGGCCCACGGAAGGAAAAAATATGGACCGCCAAAAATTTTCTTAATTTTCCTATATATCCTATGCATCACTCCCCCCACCCTTCATAACAAAAATTAAACTAATATTGAAATCGATTTCATGAGGCGCTGAGACAATAAAAACGGTTTATCATTATCTGTGTTGTTGTTGAACGTGCCGCAGTCACGACTGCGGGCCGAGTCGCTTGCATTCGCGTGTGTGTGTAAAATACAATATTCAGATTTCAGAGGCGATCTAACAATTCTTGAATATAAAAAGAATTCCGACATAGACTGCAGTATGTTTTTAAGTTTTTTGTCGGACCTTGATGAAGAATTTGGTAAGAGATTCAAAGACTTTGCAAAAATTGGAAAACTGACTCAATTTTTAAAAAATCCGTTTGAAGTTTCTCCGACTGGAGAATGAATTGACTTCCAAAATCTTCACTTCAAATGGAAATTATTGATTTGCAAGATGATATCTCATTGCAAATGAATAAGACTTCGTCTACTGAAGATTTTTGGATAAAACATGTCTTGGATAAATACATGGACTGTAAAACCCTTGCCATAAAATTAGCTACTATGTTCGGCTCCACTTATGTATGTGAAACTTCGTTTTCAAATTTGACGTTTTTAAAAAACCAATACCGTTCAAGATTAATAGGTCACAGTCTTGAAAACACTTTACGCATCAGTTGTTCTCCAAGAGTACCAAATTTTAAAAAATTAGCTCAAGAAAAGAAATGTCATTTTTCTCATTAAATTTTGTTATTATTAGTATCAATGTATTATTACTTTATAAATAATTAAATATTAAATATTGTGTCTTAAAATGTGTTTTTAATACAAAAATAAATACATTAATGATAAAATTATGTTTAAGATTTTTTTGGCCCTCGAAATTTTTTTTTTTTTAAATATCTGGCCCGCCATATAAATTAATTGCCGACCCCTGGTATAAACCATACACTTCTTAAACAATCGATATGATGTACGAACATTTGGATGCATTTAATCGGCTTCCATTCCTCCCAAAACTAAATCAGTCATAAATATTTCGATCGATCGATTTAAATCGGAGGTCCCGTTTACGCTGCGTATTACCGAGTCAAAGGTCGAAAATAATATAGAGACCGTATTATTTTTGTTTGCGATGCGCAGTTTAACTGGGCAAAATTAAAAACGACGCAGAAGTACCTACGGTTTTCTAATTATTTCCACCAAGAAATAACGTAACGGCAAAACGGCATAACGAACACTACTGTCAGTTGTTAATAGTATACGGGAAATTCCTAATTGTGCGGCATTAAAAAATATAATACACAAGGCCGGCAATTACATATTTATATAGTTCCTTATCGTGAATTTCACTTACACAATATATACACAATAAACAAATACTTAATACACATATTATAATCTCTATTCTTATAGGCAACGAATGAAGCACTCCTCTTCATTAGTTAAGAGTGGGGGTAAAGGGATTATAGTCACTTAAAAAGTTATAAATACTTAAAAAAATAATATCCTTTTTTGTATTAATTCAATCTTGGTCAGAGCCAATCTATAGGTACATTAAAAAAATCTAGATTGGTTCCTATGTATTTATTGTCACATTTCAGTTCGTATGCGCAACGCATCGATCCGAGAATATAATAGCCACGGTAACGCTCTTTTAAACATCTTTGAACTAACTGCAGCCATCATATCCTTCAGATTTCCTTTGTCGACCTTGGAACACTATAGTGATTATAACAACAAATCTGATTTGTATACCTACTGCAATACTGCGCATATCCCCTAATTATATCAACACCGTTATCTCTTGTCCGTAACCTTGTTATGTATATATATATATATATATATATATGTAATTTATCTCCAATAACAACCGATAAACAATATATTATAAATTTTATAAATATTTTTTAATTATTAACTATTACCATAGGAAATATATATTCATTATAATTTGTATCCTTTATTTTACACGAGCCCAACAATAATACGAACAATAGTCGTATTCGGGAGTCGCCTATAAAAATATAATATTTGTAAAAAATATTGTGACCGAACTTATATCAGCTTTTTGTTAGGATAAAAATAAATAATTTGGCCCACCCATCCATTAATTGATAGAATACATACCTTAAAATTAAATTAATCAAGCTAATTAAACTCACCATTTTTTACTTCCTATGAATAATAGTCATCTAATGTTCAACGATGACAGTGTGCATAATTACACGCCCGCCGCCACTGATTTAAATAACGAAGTAAATTGCAATCAAATAGACGTAACGTTAATGTTTATTAAAAAAAAAAACCTCTTAACTAGGTCGTTTTAGTTTCAATTAAATAAAAGATAATAATCAATTTTAGTTTCATCCTACTAAGGTTATTTTATTTTGTTTGAACTGATAAAATAGCATATAATACTATTACACAAATACCGACTAAAATAATTGTATAGAAAACGATAAGTGATACGAAAATGTATATTAGGTACTTGTATACCTATAAATAAAATAATTATATTTGGTCTGCACATTTTATAATCGACTATAGGTACCTATACATTTGTTTGTTGTGGAAAGAAAATTTTTAATCTCAGTAAATCTTCAAATGAATATTATCTATTTTATCTATATTATCTATTATATTATCATTTATTAGAAATTCTGATACGACACGTCACCTACTTATATTATGTTCACTGTCTATATTTATTTAATTGAAAACAAACGCAAATGGTTTTGAGTTATTTTATTCGAATCATCGTGTATTTTATTGTAGGTAAAATAATATAATGGTTAACATTTGTCAACAGGTACTTTATTACAACGAAACTGGCATTTTCTTAAAATTTGATACCTATGTACGATTAATTTTAATGATGTGCATTGATTAGTTAAAAGTTAAAGTCAAGCCGAAAAGTTAATTTTTTTAACTTTTAAACTTTACTTATAATTCTGTTTTCATTGAACTCGCTGAGACGGATAATAAAAAAGTTCTTTTTATTCCTCGAAATACGAATTTGACTATTCAAATTTAATATAACATCTATATTACGATGAATTATGACAGTGTGTTTTTTCCGATTCCAAAACACTATTACCGAATCTTAGACATTTTGAATGTTAAGTTTGTACTCTTTTCGTTTTTTTTTAAATTTAATTTTTTTTTTTTGTTGTATCATTTTAATTTTTCACCGAACGTTTTTGTTTTGTCTGTTTAACAGTTAACCAAAGCGAATTCGTTAATTCGCCATTCCCCACCCTTGAGCAGTTCATGACTGTTCTGCCACAATACCCGCAGTTTTTTGTTATTTCGCTGCACATGTTATGCAATTTGAAATTTATATATTTCATATAATATGTAATATAATATATTGAATACCTAATATTATTATTGTATAAGACAAAAGGGGACGTGACGAGAATATATATTTCGGACAATTCGTTCGGTGATAATGTTAGAAAAAAAAAAATACCCAACGGGTGACGAATAACAATATATACTGCGATATACGACAATAATAATATCATTATAACAGGATTCGAATAATGTAAATTCCGAAAAACAAATAAATAAAATCAATCACGCTTACCAACAATACGATATTGCATTATACGTTTGCAATAAAATGGCCACGAGACAAAAATTAAAAAACAACAATAAAAAGAACTCGCATCGTGATGAGTATATTGAGAATATACATAGGCGCATGCGTATTGCCGTATAGTCTGAGAGAATAAATTATAAAATCGACGACGTTAGATTATTATTTTTGTAGGTATTATACGCACGATCGTATTATGCGTTACACGCTTTGATTATCTCCTATTGTTTCCGAATGTAAAATCGCGTAGAGTCCAAACAAACATAATATTATTGGTAATATATAATATACTTGGGTACAATGTTTGATTTCAAAAAAAAAAACAAATGTATAACATATTTCTGTTATGTATAAAAATTGCAACCGTGCACCTGTAGTATAATAATAGTATAATAATGTTATAACAAAAGACGTACCTATCGGTATCATTGCTTTTCGTAGCTATCTGGGTACTATTGTAGATACAACAAGAACAATCAACAAGTTGTTGTTGATTTTTTTTTTTATCACTGTATTTTAAGGTCTTTTTGTACGAGAACAATAAATACACAATTTTTGATTATTCCAATCGTGCTGGCGTTACACTAGTCAATACTTAATGTGCATAATATAGTTTTGTATGCGGAAGCCGGACACATCATACAATCGCCACCTTGAATCTACGGCTATCGTAATAGTAATAAAGTAATAATAATATCATAGGATTACGTATTTATGGTATACATATATAAATACATTAAGTAACTAGATATTATTATATCGTCGAAACACGCGTGTAAAAAAACAATCTATCGAATTTTTAAAAAAATAAATATTCTCATACTAATATATTCAACTTGTTATATGTATTATAAGAAAACTATATAATAATAAATTAGAAGACAATAATTTTAAATATCGTTTAAAAAACATAATATCGTAACGTACGCATGATATTCTAAAAAACATACGTTTGGTGTACACAATATCCTCTTTGGCGGCGAAACGTGAACGATCGTTAAAGAACAACAAACAATTTTGAGATGAGGTACAATGGGAAGAATGTTTAAGACACATACGTTGGATGGATATGACGATTACCGAAGATGCATTAGATAGAATATCAGATGGAAGAGCTCTATATAAAAAAGCATTGAGAAAAAAAGATAAGAAGATATTAATGTCGATTGGACGATGGACATGTGTACTAACTGAGAAATCATTGCTAGGGTTAATTATACATAGAGGGGTGCGTGGAAGGAAAACATTACAACATATAGAGTATAAGACCGCGATCGGATTATATATATTTTGTTCTCTGTAGGGAAGAAGTACTTAGGTCAATTTTTGGCGTTTCTTTTTTTTTTTTGTGATAATTTTGCCTTATGCCATTTTTTCCCTTTATTCTTTGGTCTAAAAGACATAATAAATGTATGTAGTTTCAAAATTGATGTATGTATTAATATATCAGTGTACAATATAATAAGCGTAATCATTTTCAAAATGTAATTTTCTTTTATTGAAAACTATACAAAATCGAATTAAGCCATTCTTCTCTAGGATCAAAGATACAACAAATACGAGAGTAGTGATGGACCAACGATGTAATTATTACGAAGAAATCAAAAGGAGGACAGTTAAAAACGGAAAATAGTGAGGTAGATTTCTGCAGCAAACCAACATTACGATTTATCACAGAAAATAACAATAAGAAAACATAATGTAGGACTATGTAGATAGAGTTTGGTTGTTATCTATATTCATGGACCGCTATACGATGTACTAAGTACATTGAACTATCATATAAATATTATTCAATAGTATATTATAATTACTTTAATCGATAATAAAACTTAAACGTTTTTGGTAACAAAATAACTTAATTTTTATGGAAATGAAACATTTTGTTTCGATAATAATGTAATAATTTTTTCTGAGTATACAAAATGGTGATCCAATCAATAGTGATCAACCGAGCTAAGCTCTCTTGTAGTATGAAATACGCATTTTATACTATAAAACGTACAAACTCCTTAATTGTATACATATAAGTTTTTAATGGTTAACTTCCGCATTAACTTCCGCCCAACATACGCATAACACCTATACTATTATAATTTATGATGATTATATATATTTATACAATTAATACATTTTTATCACACTTCTTGCATTCCCTGTCTTACTCAGTTTAACCATTCAAAATTAACATTAAAAATGGTGTATAATATACCAGATAATCCATTTAAGTCAATACACTTATTATCTCGGAAAGTATTAACTTTTTCTAGAATTCGTTTCTTGCCCTACAACTTTATATTTATGTTATTTTTTGTCACTCTTATTTTCGGGGGTAAAACCACTACTTACTTTTGATTTTAAAATGGCAACCTATAAAAAGTTCATACATAAATAGAGTATTAGTTGAAATCAATTTTAGTGTTGGAATTTTTTATTTTCGTTGATTCGTTGACGAGATATTCCACTTTTAAGTTTGAGTTGGCGGAGAGTAGTAGTACATTATTAACTCGCCGCGCGCCGTACCGCCAAACTAACGATACTCCACTACTCTCCTCCAATCTAAAATTAAACGTGAAATATTTCGTCAACGGATCGACGGAAATCAAACATTTCAACACTAAAATTTATTTTAACTAATACTCAATCTATTTATGGACTGTTTTCTAATATAGGTAAGTATTTGAAAATTAAAAGTTGGTAGTTGTTTTACCCCCAAAAATAAGGGTAACAAAAAATAACAAAAATAAAATCGTGGAGTAGCTTGTTTCTGAAATGTTCTAGAAAACAAATTCCGGAAAAAGTTAATTCTTTCCGAGATAATGAATTTACCGATTATAAATGAATCACCGAGCATATAAAGAGTGTAACAGTTTACTGCAAATGCAATAACGTTTTGTCTATTGAATATATGTAAGTTATTTTTATTTTTTTTTGTTTAATTATTATTACTTCTTGGCGCTATAATTGAAATGGGTTTTAATTAAATTGTAATGTTTAGAAATTCGAAATAAGAAATGTAAAATTATGTTTAAAATTTAAAAAAATATCGAGATAATCATGTTGTAAATCCGATTTTTAGACAAATTTTAATGTCAAAAACCTTTACTAAGATTAAGTTCATAATTATTAAACAATTTTTTGTGAGCTTACATTTTCAAATAAAAAATTTGATTTTTCAATGAAATATTACACAATTTCATAATATTCTTATCATATTAATTTAAGCCGTGGGGCCGGTAAACGTTTATTATTTATGGTTAGTTGAATTAGTAAGAAATAAACTTAAATTTTAACAAACTTTAAAAATTAATGATCTAACCTCATTAATAGTTTTAGACACCGACAATTTGTATAATAATTACATTAAAAAATAGTTATTTTAGGTTAGAAAAAAAAATTTTAACATTTTTTTTTATTTTTAGTTGTAAAGTAATAAAATAAAATATAAAAATTATAAAGCTTTAATAATTATTTTAAAAAGTAAAACTTAAAAATAGTCAACAGACTATAAATAGTAATTACGTTTTTTAAATAGTTTTGTTGCATTCTGTATATCTAATTTATAATTGTATACCTAATATATCTATAGTATCAATTATATAATTGTCTTTTGTTACCTATTATTTTTTTCGAATATTTTCTTTTAATTTGATAACATATTATTTATTGTGTGCGGTTTAATAATAATGAAAAAAAACAAAAACATTTAAAATTACAAGTATGTAAATCGATATTTATCACATTATATGTTTATCTAAAAAAAAAATATAGTTCGGGACAGAAACATATATTTATCATTATTTTTTATTTAAATTAAATTAATCAAATATAAAAAAGTGTTTACAAGTTTTATAAGGTGATTCATTTAGCATGTTCACCACTAATTTTAGGTGTATATTATGTATACATCCAAATTCTGATTTTGAGAATTTTTAAATGAGGTTAAAGACGATATTTTAGTATATTTAGATTTTTTACACTATTTAAGGAGTATTCTGTCGGAAACACCAAATTTGGTTTTTCAAAGAAGAACCGATATTAAAAATTTCATAAATAGTTCGGATAATAGTTACAATTTCGATATTGAAATTTTCGATTTATGTCAACTCGTTCCACTAGTAAATTTAGACGAGGGGGGGAGGTTGTAGAGAACCATTTAAACACCAGGTGCCGTGCCGCTGTACACAAACTATGTTCCACCACTCTCCCCCTTCCAACCCTTAATGAATCACCCAGTAAACGTTTTGTAAGCTACGTTTTATACGCGTAAATTATCACCATCCCCCGGTATAAAGGATTGAAACGTATTAACAAAAATAATACAAGTTGGCGGAATTGACAGCAAATCGTATATAATTTGATTTATCGAAAAACATACAGTACATGTTAGATACCTATACTTACAATATAATTTATCGACATGCAATCTATCATGATGGGTAATAATTATTATATGATCACTCAACGACGAACTTAATAAATAATATATTTTTTTATACGTTTTTTTTCATTACGATTTTCATTACAAAAATTTATTTTTTAAAAAAAAAAACCATGATATAATAATATGGGATTTTTTTTTTTTTTTAAACGCGCGTTCAATTCGTTCTTTTCAAATTTACTAACATAATAAATTAATTACATAGGTGTACACACTGTTGTCATGCAAGCACAGGTAAGTATAGATAGGCATAATTATTAGCGTGACTCATTTTGAAAATAAGTGTCACGATGCGCAATAATATGAAATAAATTTGCTTTTTAAAAGTAGCTTGCTTTGTTTATTTATTTACAATTTGTTAAAAATCGAAAAGAAATTCAGTTTTTATATTATTATTATTATTATATTAGCTTTTATTATTATAAAATACGATGATAATAATATTTATTTATCGCCACCACGTCACGCAGTGTCCAAATGAAATGTTAACTTAGTTTATATAATGACGTTCACAGCGGACTAAAAAACCACAAACTTATTCGATTTTCTAAATACTTTGTCAAATACAAATCTGTGAAATAGTAAATAATTTTAACCTTAAATTATACGATTGAATGTTTAAATGTTCAATATATAACAATTTGGGAAAAGTTCAAAACATAATAACAATTAGGTTAAACACTCGGTTAAAATACGTAACGATCAGGCAAATGTAACTTGTTATATAATTTCAATTTTCCGTTGATCGTTTTCACTTGATCATTTTTTGCATGATGTTCGACAAAATATAAGACTATTATTTTTTATTATATAGTTTTAGAACTGAGATAGAGGGGTTTCGTCTTTTTTCTTTTGGCTATCGTATAATTTATGCTGTAGTAAAAAAAAAAACACATTTTTAATCCGTAGGTATTTTTATTTATAGAGATAATTGATAACATTTTGTTTTTAATTTTATCTAGTAGGCATACGTAATTATACGTGTATGATTTTTTAAAACTTTTTGGTTTTTGGTAACAAAATTTTGTTTATTATATTAATATAATACGCAATATTATGATATTAAAAATTGGGGCGAAGCCATACGGTAAAGTCCATTGTTCAAAATGTATTTTACTTTTATAGAAAATATGTAGGACGCAAAATAATATCGTCGATATAATAAATTGCAGTATTTATAAAATATTACGAATTCCATAATACTGTAATATTATATAGAACGAAAGAATTGATTGATGAACTGAAATATTGGAGTTACTATACAGTATTATATACTTACTAGTTATTTATCAAGATTAATGAGTTTCTTTTCATTCTTATAAATTTATTTTTAAAAGAAAATGCTACATGTCGTACAATTGTACGCACTTGTATAAATTGGAGAGATGGGAATGGAGAAAATGTTATTTCATCATAGGAGTCTATAAACATCAAAAATATCGAATTTTATAATAAAACAAACAAACGAAAAAAAATAAATGTAGCTTATATGAACGAGAGATGTATTATATATATGTAATATATTTGGTAACAATTACGTTATCGACAATTGTAATTGTATGAGTACCTGCAGTGTAAAATTGCAATAATAATTTTAATGTGTTTATAGAAATTACAAAAAAAAAAAATATACGACATTGTATTGCGATAAATTTATAGAGTTCTGTCTCTCTTGATTCGAACTTTTTTTTTTTATCAGAACAATTATTATTTTATTGGATATTAACACGAGTAGTTATGATGATGTACATAAATTATGATCAATGATGTACATAATATAGTAAAGTAAAGTAATGGTACCCTGTTAAGTATTATTGAAACTGATTTATTTTATAGACGACCCGAGTGAGAAATGCAGAAGATTTTTTTTTTTAAATCGCTACAATGTATAGATTTTTTTTCTTTTACAAGGTGGCAAAAAAAAGCCACAAACAATAGTATACATAGATATAGTCGATTGTAATATTTAAACGACGATTATGATTGTAACACAGAAAACCATATTCGTTAGCTATGGAAATTTTACAATCGGTTTTTAAATATTGACAATTAAGAAATTTAATCGAAAAAAAAAAATTACGACACGCTCGTTATATATATTATGAAATTAATTAGGTTTTTTTTTTCGGTAATCAAAAAAACAAAAAAAAAAAACGTCGTGAATCGCAAATCTTGTGTTTTGCTGTATAGACGTATATAGAATGGTAATATTAATATTTTATTTTATAATCGACAACAAATTGTGACCTAATAACAGTTTTGTTTAACTGCAATTTAGAGTAATAAATTAGTAATTGCGTTAATTATTTTAACGTCAGTCTGTCGTTGTTTTCAGTAAATCGTTATTGGTTTTTTTTAGATTGGTAATAACTGTTTTATTACATAGCATTAAATTTATAACGAATCTGTATCGTTGAATCTTTTATTTTTAAATATAATGTCTATAATTTGATTCATATTTTAATTCTATTATAATGTTCTAGAGTATATCATTTTGTAAATATGGTGGATTTGGTTCCACGAAAAAATTTCATGTCAATTTGTTTACAATTTTTTTTTTTAACTCGGCCGTTTTTCCTTTTCTACCAAAGATACGAGTATATAGGCAGAAGCTAAAATTTAACGAGTATTGCTATGCAAAGAATGATACATAAATTGTATACTTAATACGCTATTTCACTAATTTTCTACTAAAGAGTGTGTCATTTAAGACCTTTAAAAACGGTAATGATTTACTAAAATATGACATCTAATTCGCATACGAACGGTTCGTACTTGAAAATTTAAAACAATTAAAATTTTTTTAAATCCAAATCATTTACAATTTTAGAATGGAACTATGTATATATATATTTTCACGTAAGTTTTATACACATAAAAAATCTACGTGAAAACATAGCAGATGTTATCACATTTAATTTGGAGGTAAAATCATTTTTTTATTTTAAGTCTATTAGAATCAGATTAAATATAGGTATACCCACCTCGTTAGAATTTCGAAAAGGCGATTTTTTTCAATATTGCCCGTTAAGAGAAAGACACGGTAAATGCTGCGAACAACCTCTTCAATAAAATTTAAACGTCTCGATAAGGTTCGATTATGATGTTCAATAACGATTGACTATAATTAAATTTAACTATTCAGTTAAACTATTATTGATAAATCAAATTTTCTAGTTATGAATATAAACGGTCCATAATTGTATTTTACAAATAAATGTATACTTACTAATCGTATTATTTTATCTATCGAAGCATAATATATTTTGAATTTGATGACACGTAAAATTCAAAAGCCAGGAGAGAATGTTTTACATTTAATAATAATATTTTATTTGATTTATAAAATATCCTTAGAACAAAATGTGTTTTGTTTATAAAACTTAGACAATTTTTAAAAATATATACTTTATTACTGAACCATGGAAATTTCGAAAAAAAAAATGCTATAAACATATTATATGTTATTATAATTATTGGTATACTTGAATATTGGTATGTGACCCAGATTCGCACGAGAATTGTTGTCTGATTTTTAATAATAATACAACTACGCACAACGATACAATAGTACATGTGATGACTTATGAGGGAAGCGATACAAGTGCTATTACATCAATTTTCTGTATTATTATTACGTCTCCGATTTATTAACTTTACAAATTAATAATGTAATATAGTTTGACAGATTGTAAAAAGAATAAAAAAAACTTACAAATTTATACATATAAAATTATAAAATGTTCCGATTTAAACTATAGAGTATATAGACTATATCAGTGGTTCCTAAACCATGAGCTGCGGCACACTTGTGGCAACGTGATGGTGAACACCGTGAAGATGAAATCCAATGGATTAAAAATCCCTTTGGAAAAAATTAATTAAGACGAATGAAAATATCAAGTGAGAGGACTTGTTGATTGAATTATCACGTCGCCAGACTTTTAAAACTACGTCATTGTTCCTATTCTGGATAAGTGTTCGGCAAGAGTGTATTCAGCAAATGATAAAATTGCACTGAGACACCTTATGGGTTTTTCGACAAATTATTTATGTGAACGATCTCCTTCAACTTTACTTTAAAAAAATGCATAAATATAAAAATAAATTGAAGATTTCAAGTGATTTGAGGCTTAAACTATCCAGTTTTAATTCTGATATTGACTCTGGGTTACAAATAATGTCAAAAAACATATAAAGTTTTTTTTTTTTTAACTTTAAACTCTTGGTTTTGATTTGAATACTATAAACTTTTAGTTATAAAAATAAATTATACATATACAAGAATGGTTCACTAAGCGTGTTCACCCCATTTTTTATTATATTTTGCATATATTCAAATTCTGATTCTTGGAATTTTTAAGTACAGTTAAAGCCGATATTTTCAAATACTTAGATTTTTCACAATATTCACAGCGTGTGGCGTTTTATTAGTGATCCGTTATTCTACACTACGTAAATTTAAAAGTGAAATACCTACCTTGTCAACAGGTTGACGGAAATCAAAAATGTTGAACACCAAAATGTATTAAAAGTAGTATTGCATATATTTATGGAATTTTTAATGTAGGTTCTCATTTGAAAAACCAAAATAGGTATCGCCACAGGATATTCCTTAAATGTTGTGAAAAATCAAAGTATTCGAAAATATCGACTTTAACTACACTTAAAATTCCAAAAACCAGAATTTAAATGTATGCAAAATTTACCCATTAAAATGGAATGCAATAGTGAAAAACATAGTGAATCACCTTGTATATATATAAATATATTATATTCATCATACGTATACAGGTTCTATTTAAGTTAGTGTGTTTATATTTTTTTATCCATATATTATAAGTTAGGGACTCAATGGTTTTTTTTTTTTTTGGTGGTCTGCATAACTTAAAACATTAAAAATCGCTATACTTTATATACTAAATTACATAGTTTTTTTTGACGTCGAAGTCTCCAACCTAACCTGGGGGGGGGGCAACGGATTTTACCAAAATATTTGAACAAACATTTTTTTGTACATCATTGTATGACCATTTTCAGAAGTTGTACAACAGGTTTTGAAAGTTTTTATAAGTAGTAGCAAATACAAATTTGATGGGCTGGAGACATAAAATGTTGTTACCCCCATGGAAATACCTGAGTTATCATAATACTTATCATACCAGATTTGAATGATCTATTTTGATATTGTATATTATTATAGTTGTGATTTATTTATTTATAGTTAAGTGGTAGCACAGAAATCAACAAAATATAACTAATGTATCAACATATAATTTGTTATCAATCTTTTAGTTTTTACAAATAAAATGTCGATAATCTAGAAATATTTTCAAATAAAATACCGCACAGTTAAAATTCCGGATCTTTTCGAGTTCAGTGATGTGAATAGTTTAGAACAATTTTTTACTACACAATCGATAGTGTTTTCCGAGAAACAACAAACGAATTTTATAATAAAACTATGATAGTTTCTCCGGTACACTTCAGAATTTAAAAATGTATAGGTAATTAATATTTTTTTAATTTTATATGCAATAAAATAATATACAACGAAAAAAAAACAATATTTACACAAAAAAAAATAACACATACTAAAACATAAGCGCCATAAATCCCGAATCAATATAATAACGAATATAAAAAATAATATACGGGACACTGCTGTTACGTCAATATTATAATATGACAAAAAACGTCATAAGTCGTTGAAAAACATTACAACGTAATTTGGCGTATCTATGTCTATATCTATGTATACCTATTACTGGTACCTAATTGTATAAATATGCATTTATGGCTATAAACATATTAATAATTACACTCTATAAAAGTGCTTTATCGGTAAATTCGAGATGTTTTAAAATGCGAGCGGGTACGCGCGTGTGTATATGTACACATTTTTTATTGACGAAAATTTCAAGGATCCAAGAGTGTCTATACAATTTAGTGTGCAACTATTTTATAACATAATATACATCATTTTTTTTTCCACTGTCCGTTTTATATACTTAAACAGTAATTATTAAAAATTTAAAACTTCCTTATCAAACTGGGATTTTCTCGCCGTAAATAATAGAAATTATCGCTGATCATAAAAATAATGAGCAACGAGCTCCGTCAATCAAGTCGAATTTTACCCCATTCTTTGAAAAACAAAAAATAACCGAATACTATAATAATACAAATACAATATACTATAGGTACTAAAACTATATAAAACTTACAAAAAATGGTGAAACTTGACCATTAAAACCGATAAAGAGGGTTGAAAGTTGGAAAATGCACACCATTGATATGCTAACGCTGTGCACACACAAAATGTTATTTCCCTGGATTTATTTGATAATTCTGTAAGGGTGTGCAAATCCGAAAAAAATGTATTTCAGTTCTACACATAAACATACTGTAATAGGTTAAGAAATTCTTTCAAAATTGCGTATGGGTATAATACCTATAGCACCTATATCCCATTGATTAAATTCCGTTTATAAACCGGAAACTTTACACGACCGCAGAGTGGGCTCTGTTAAATTGTTTATAATGTTTGCATGTTGTAAACAGTGGTCGTGTGAAGCGGTGTTTAATTAAATCACGTGTTTCTAAAAAAAATAAAAAATGAATGGATGGGTCGTGGGCATTTAGGTATTTAGGAATGTAACACTTAATATTATGGTTACACAAAATAAAATATTACGTATAGGTTTTAAGTACAAGAATTCTGGATACGCCAGCGTTTATATGTATAGTTCGAAAAAGTTATTAAAAGTGTTTTAGACTGTTTGATAAGTTTCAATAAGGACCCCCGTAGAAAATAGTTAGTGAACCCATAGTTTATACACAGACAAGGTGTAGTAAGTAGAGGGTAATTTTTGTTGTTGGGTGGGTGGTTGAAAAAATTAATTGGTAATACAAGGTAAAAATACTTCACGCCGACACTGATCGTATATTTTTTAATAATAATTCAAAAGCAATACTATTGAATGCATGTCAATACAAGATAAATTGGTCAATGGTAAATAAAATCGTTATTAAATTTTCGTTTTTATGCGTTTTAACTACTGCACGTATAGCACTGTTTGTAGTTATGCACTTTTTATGATCGTTTTGAAATTATGATAATTAAAGCGTTTTTATATAAACCGCGGTGAAGTAATTTTATTATATTGTACAACCATGCGCTAAAATATTAAAATATTATATTATATACATATTGCAGACTTATAACCCGAAATGCAGACAAGCGAAACGAGAATACGGTGTTTGCAAACACCCTATAGACCACATTCGTCGGTTTTTATTATATCTATACTATATGGTTGGTACAATTGAAAATCTCGTACTACATGTTATTGACGTGATTTTCTATTATACGTTTCGATCACTAAGAAATGCTGCATAATACAATGATCGGTTTCAATCAGGGTTAATATGATTTAGGCGAATATTTTGTTTTAAACTCGTGGTAAAAACAGTAGTTTAATCAACTAAATTAATCGAATCGTGTTTAAAACAATAGATAAAAAACAGTTGTTAAGAAAAAAAATTCAACATTTTATAAATTTTGAATTTATAAGTGAAATAAATAATTACTTTGAAAAAATCGATTTTTTTATGTGTCATTTAATATTTATTATTTAACAGTGAAAAATGAAAACTATTCATTCTTATCGAGATGAATACGGTGCGCGCTGTATTATAGGCAAATAAAAAAACAAAATATCCATACTAATAAACAATATAAATAAAAACAACATGTACATATTGGCGCATATTATACTTTATAGTTTTTACCGCTGGTAGCGTATACAACTGCTCTCCGGATACGCTGAATTTCTCTGTTATCACACATTTAACTTATGCGACATTGTATTTGTGTGTTAGTACTGCGGTGGTACGACGATAATATAACGTTTACTTATTGTAATAAAATTTACGCCACATCCGGAGAGCCGTTCAAGCCGATTTTCAATTATTAAAACTTAAATCAGTTTTTTAAAAAACGAAAAATTAAGACGTAAGATTTTAAAGGTAACTGTTTTTTTTTTTTTTTTTAATATTATTATCATTTATACACTAAATTTGACTTAAACGTTATACCGAAATCAAATAATTTTATAAACTTCAACAAAATTATTTGTTTTTCGCTAGAAATGAAAACCATAAAAAAAAAAAAACCTTTGAATGTTTGAGTTTACATTTGATAAAAGTAAATATAGAATACATTCGGGTATTTTTTTTGACTGTCAAATTGCCATCAAATTTTAGATATTTTCGTTTCAATACGTAAAGAATTACGCATTTCTTTTCAAGGAAAAACGTTCGGAAATTCGAATATTAAGAGAAAAATAAACTCGAATTTATACTCTTATTTATACGGAATATAAAATAAGGATGTTACACTATTATATAATATATAAATTGAATATTATGTTCTTTTAGTTTAGAAACATATATTTCGGAAATGTTTTATCAAATCTATTTGGTAAATAGTGTAGAATGTAACTTATTTTTTATTTTTTTTATTAATTTATAAAACTGAAACGTCCAAATTTGTTTAAACCTTATAACGTTTACATGCATAAAATTACATAATATGTATAGTGTATTTAATATTACATTGCAAACTGTCATTTATATTTATAATGTTGTATTTCGGGAGATTTGTATACCTTTTACTTCAGATTTTATGGATTTAGGTCCCCTCCGTTAATAGTGGTTAGCGGGGAAACCATGGTAACCATTTCTATAGCGATTCGAAATGTGGATTATAAGGGAATATTTTTGTGCGCATCATCTCGATACACCCCACGGAAATCTAATAAATCGCATATATAATTCATAAAATATTATTATAAATGGATAGGTATATACAATTTGAAAACTATAGACTGTAGAATACAAAAGGTACTTATATGTAAGTTTCTTATTTTGTTTCGAATAAATGCACCTATCTTCGTTCCTCCAATCGAATTTCAAAATATACATTTTATTTTATGTCTTTTTAATAAGATAAAAATGCATGCGATGACTGATTTTAAATTATGAGTAAGCCAGAGATTATAGTTCAACTAATATACGTTTATATCTCGAAACACTTTTTTTGGTTAGTAAAAAAAAAAGCACACATGGTACATACCGTGGTTCAAGACGATACATCGGTTTCTGTTTGACCTTGGTTACAATAAAGGGAAATATAATAGTCTGGTTTGCATAGTTCCGTTGAGAATAGCTTTTCAATTGCAATATCTTATCGTTGCTTTCAGTATCTATAATTTTTTATAAGGTAAATTACTCTATGTGCCCTATGATACGCGAACCCAAATTTGCACCTACAACAGTGATCCCACTCGCTAATTTATTAAATTTGTTTAGTACACTATCCGAATTAACCTACTTTTTTTTGAAAAATAATTTATGGAATGGTATCATTATCATAATATTATATAGTCAATATATGTGTCGTGCCGTAATAAAGATTCTATAACATGTAAACATGTAAACGAATTTAACAAAAATCGATAGTATAATAATATTATCCCTATACAACAGCAAGCGTAATATTATGTAACATATAATATGATAATTTTCTTTCGCGATAAAAATAATCGTATTGGTGTTATTGGAAGAGCACGATGTACAGAGTGTTGGATTGGACAATTTCCCATACTATTAAAATAAATATATATATATATATATATATATACACATATAGAGGAAATTGTCAAATCCTGAAGGTACACCACCTATGTAGAATGTTCATTCGTTCGTAGTTTCGTTTTATGTGATGGTTTAAACCATTTTACTAGGTATACAGTATATTGTGTATTACACGATGGTATAACAGTGAGATTGCTTTCAATATTGAATTCGGACTGCAGTATTTATCTAGGCGAAGATCATTATCAACGCGTTTCGGTTTTTCGTACACACACCGCGCACGTAGAAAAGGCGGAATTATTTTGCTCAACAGTAGAGGGAAATAAAAATAATAATACAATAGAAATCGATTACGAATATTACATACGTACAATAATATTATTGCGTTTATTTCTCAACGATAATATTGTTACAAAATCATTTGTATACTATACTAGGTGTATATAGCGATTAATTTGAATAATTTCACAAAAAAATGATTGAGACTATCTAGTATAAAAAAATAATATTATAATTGCGTTTAACCCAAACATATAATATGCATTATATTTAAAACCTTTTTATATTAATAATCGGGTTCGATAGAGTTTTAAACGGCTGTTGAGAGTACGAATACAATCAATATCATAATAATAATCACTGCACGTTGCATAGAATACGAATAAAAGTTATCTATTATGTAATTATATACATAACTGTCTTTTTATTATTTTTTTTTTTTTCATATAATATCGCGCACGTTTTCAACGATAACCGATTATAAAATACATCGCTATTCGTGTGTTCGATGAACAATTTTTTTTACATTTTCCGAAATTTTGGCGGGAACGAAAATCGCGTTTTTCTGTGCGTGTGTTCAACAGCAGCCTAAGACAACGCCATCATCGTAATCGCAATAACGTATGTACGATAAACTGCCGCCACGAAGGTTCGTCCGTAGTATAAATGAAGAGAGATAAGATAGACGACGAGAACAAAACGATATAATAAACACGATAACATGATTATGTTCCTGATTATGTACGCGTATTTCGTTTTATTATTATTATTTTAAGGTTGCGGCCTTAGCGTAGACTTCCTGCGGAGGCACGAGTCAAAAAAAAAAAATTTTAAAAAGTGATTTTCGCGGCCGACCTCGTTTTTGCGGCGTTTATATTATTCGCTAACACAATTTCAGCGGGAGTTTTTTTTCCCTGCCCGCGCCATCGGCTTTATTTCGTTTAACGCAAAATTATAATTGTAACTATACGAAAATAGATCGCGTCGCTTGGCACCGCGGACGAAAACCTTGACAATGGCAGGAGCAGCCAAAAGTTTCGTAAAACTCGTTCGATTTATCATAATAACATACCCACTATAATACGATTCTCGCACGAAAGCCACGATATCGATGTGAAATATTAATATACAAATATGTAATATACTGTACCACTAGCTTTCCTTGTACACAGCATTGAACGCAAACAAATTTAATAACAATAAAAAAAAAAAAAAACCAATACTGCTGCAGTTGTGTGCCGCCGTTTTAAAAAGGATATTGGAGAAGGGAGGATACACAGAGAAATTTATATCTGTATCCAATAATGAACGAAAAACGATTTTGAGCAGAGTATTAATAGTTGTATTTGTTTGCCTTGTTGCCAAGATGACCCAGAAATCAACAAAAATAGTATAAAAACCGGCTAGTTTTTCCCATTTATTAAAAAAAACAATAACAAGGGAAATCAAAAAATGACCTCATTATTCTAGCTAGATCGAAAATGCTTAAAGAAAATTTCAAAAACGTCTCCTTGCGTCCCATGCCAGCCATATCACAGTTACCCATCGTTATATCCGGTATTTTTTTTATTTTTTTTTTTTTGAAAGGTTACACTTTCTTGTCCGTGCAAACAACCAAAATCAATAAATAACTGTATTTTGTTTGTTTTTATCTGTCACCAAATTGACTATTGAAAAATGTTCATTTCATAAATACCAAAAACTCTCTTTCGGCTATCCTTTAAGGGTTTATTTCGTAAATCCGGCTTCAAAGTGCATAATACGGACCCGTTCATCCGCTTTTGTGTATGGAAATTTACAGACCTCTGCGTACGTGTTAAAGATTAAGCTGTGCAAAGTTCATAATCAAACAAACATACGGACAGACTGCCAATAAATTTCTTTTATTAATACATCATACATACATCCCGTGATAAAAAGATATTTTAATTATGAAAAATTATGTAAACAATAGATATCCGTTTTAAAAATTTAATGCAATGTGTGTAACATCGAATTTATAACAATATACATAATATGTTTCTATCAGGCATGGCACCAGATTTTTTTTTCTGGTGTGGCAGGAAAGGGCAAGTACATTATTTGGAGGAACAAACACAACAATTTTACTTGTCAATAAAAAAAAACAATTAAATTAATTATATATCAGTAAACACTGTATTAATAACACACAACACATTGAATACATCAGTACCCAATTTTTAAAAACTAAAATTAAACAACAATATTATCTACTTGATCTGATGATGCAGCAGGCGGTAACGAAGAGATTGTAAATTGCCCATATTTTACCCTTTATAGAATAGTTATGAGCGATCCCCTTAATGATTCGAATAATACAGACTCCTACTTACACAAATATCATTAGTGCACGGGTTTGGAAGGGGGAGGAGAGAGAAGGGCGAGAATTCGTTCTGGGTGAGCGAGGGTGGGCAACCCTCGCTCACCTTTAGCTGTCTCTGGTTTCTATATAGGTATTTGTATACGAATTTGTTTATTTCGTATTTTCGTTTATTTGTTTATATAGTGTACAGACATGTACCTTTACTATAGGGTAGTTTATAGTTTATATGAGTAGTATATAGGGTAGTTTTAAATGTCAGTTAAGTTTTTATCCAATTCTAATAGTTAACAAATGTCTAGCCTGCCGTTTCAAATTTGGGAGGTGAGGGGTAAGTTAAAGTCTGCCCCCCAAAATGAAAAATTGAATATTTTTCTTTACCATACTTGATACCTAGCGCAGTCCAGCACAATTAAAGTTATACCTAACATTATTTTTCTTTATCTAAAACCTATTCCCACAACTTTCACGGAAAGTAATCAGCAGCGTTGTGAAGAGGAATGTTTATAATAAAATTGTAGATTTTCAGATTTTTAATTTATATATAAAACAAAAGTTGGGTTCTGCTATATGGAAATAATTAAAGTTGACCCACGCAAAACAGTTTTCCCGTAAACACTTTAGCTTATTTCGTGATTATTACCCCCCCCCCCCCCAATGACTTGTTATAATAAAACACAAAACGCGACCACTTTTACATTTATTTGAAAGCGAATTCGGTAATGTTTTCCAATACCTAAAAATATTTTAAATTGTCATTTTCGCCGAAATTTCGTAATAATTACCTATACGCGATCTCTTATCATACAGACCGTGTATGTATGATATCGTAGCTCTTGAGAAAAAAAAAACACGCGGTGTTAATAATATGTTCAAAATGTCTCTACATTTATTCGTGGATTACGGACCGATTGTTCGATAAATCGCACGGGAATGTCGTAAAACGTTTAACGAAAACAAAAAAATATGACGATGTTCCGACGCGATAACCGCACGCAGTTAATTATTATTTATTATTTTTATTTTCGACATCGTCTCATGCTGCAGCCGCTACAGTACTGCTGCAGACTGTTATTTCCCAATAAATTTCATGTATTATTATTATTATATTTTATAGAATATTATTGTACCCAACACAAAGAATAGATCGCGATAATTATTTTTCGCGATGATTTATAAAGGTTACGGCTCGACGGGAATCCTAGTACAGCGACACGCAGAACACATTATGGAACAGCGTTCGATTTTGTCGTATATATAATATACTGCAACGGTGGTTTATTATTGCAGCGCCGATTTAATGTTTAAAATGCGCACAGATGTTAAAATTAACGGGAGGCGTTTTTACGAACCCTATCCGAGTTCGGCGCGAGCCGAAACGTAACCGAGTAGGTTTGAATATTTTCCGGGGGTTTTGCGAAACACAGCATACTTGTTGGTCCGAACCCGACAATGTTCCAAGGAAGTTGGGATCTTAAGCATAAACCTGAAATCTACTACCATGGATTTAGAGTTTGAACTATATAAAATTTGACTAAAGTATATCCGAAGCAAATAGAGTAATGGAAATACTTGACCTACCGTCTGTTTCAAACCCGACACTGCTCCACGGAAGTCATATAGTAGCCGATAAAAAACAAAGACAGATTGCGTGTTTATACGTATCTACTACCATTTGGGCTGAATTCGAATAGGGTCTGTAAATACGAAAACGGGAAATACGGTGTTTTGAAAAACCCGAGTATATTATACACGTTCACCCGGGAGCCGATTTATTTATCCGATTGCAAATGACGTTAGAAACTGGAAACGTTTTTAAAATTATCCTATTTTATCGCGCAGACGGAGACGGAGATGAAAATATCGGTTTTCCAGACGGCGTCGCCTGTGGTGACCTTTTGGCGCGCTTGAAATCCAATACGAGCTATCCTTGAGTAGCCCTGACCCATCCGTCCCTGCGCACGTAGTATTGTGGTTTATTTATTCTGGCGTCAACGGCACAGTAGCCATATACGTATACACTTTGTCCCGAAGAAAAAAAACATACTTACAATTATTTCCGACGAAACAATAATAATACAGTATACGATTTATATAGATAGCGTTGAGTGAAAAACGAAAGAAAAAATAAATTCAAATTGAATGAAAAAAAAAACCGAGAGAAAAAAACAATCGAAAATGAAGCAAATAAAAAAAATAAATAAAACAACTGAAATGTATATGTATATATAATACCAACTGCACACGAATAGGCCTCTCCAAGTTATCGTTTATATGGAAACTTGGGATACACAGAGTGATAAACACAAATAATGCTCCATTCTTCTTCTCTTATACCCACAAAAAAATAATTAACCGCAACTAAAACTTCATTTATTTTTTGGAATTTATAATATAAATTACTATTTGAAAATCAAAAATGGATAATGATTACACCCCCAAAAATAAGAGTGAAAAAAATGTAACGTTTTAGAGCTGCTTGTTTTAAAAAAATAAATTGCAAAAAACATTAATACGGTTTAGTTCAGTGATACACATGTTTCGTTTGTTAGATTTAAATTGAAAATTGTATTATCGATTTTACGAATTTCGTCTAAATTGTGACTTTTTATTTTTTTTCCCCCGACTAATGAGACTATAACTAATTTACGACGATGAACCTGGTTATAGAAATTTCATTAGCACAAATCGAAAAAAACCTCGACCATTTCAAATTCCAATAGTCATGACTAAATATACAGGTATTCATACATGGTTACTTCAGGTGTCATGGCCATCACTGACAGTGATTTTATCAATTACATAATAGCACGAAAATTCGACGATAAAAATCGCTGCTATTCCTAAGTTTTCTTTCCATGAATCCAATAATTGGTGTGCATACAAATGTGCAGTTCACAACCAAAATACGTCGAGTTGCCATCATACATGTATTGCGTATATATTTAGCCATACCTATTGCTATATAAAAAACTAGAAATATTAAATCATACTCAAATATATTTTTTAATATTATAATAATATGTAGAACCCGTTCTAAACTTGTCGTTGTAAATATCAAACAAATTACTGCTTGTTCAATGTTCATGAAAAAACTACAAGAAATTGGATCGCATGTACACTTATCACGGACTAAGACACAAAAGACTAGCTGGTATCGAGCAGTTAGAATTTACAAGTCGCACTAAATCGACGTGAGTACAAGAGACAAGAGCGAGTGGATCGCAATACAACTTATCGTTACACACCGCTATTAATAATGTCTAACATTTCTTATAGAAATAATAATGTCCTGATGGTTAAACTAAAAATCTAATACTGATAATGGGCTGGCTACTGTTTTAGGAGAAAAGTTGGAAAAGGAAGAATATATAGAGTCGTTGTCAGTGTAACTCAGAAATCATAAAACTCATCTCAAAATGCATTAGATAATAAAAATACTCCGAGAAAAATATTTGATTAGAATAAAATTTTTGGCGGAAAATTTGTCTACAAACACAACAAAAATAAAACACCATTTGCTCAGAATCTAAACCGTGACGCTAAATTAAACCACCAGTATCGCGAAAAACCGGTTGCAGGTTTGCAGTGTTTCAACGACAGATGAAAGATTATTTGCTGAACATCCCCCTGTACACAATGGCTCTCACGTCATACCGATACCAGTCCGTAATATACCCATATAACCCGCAATATACTTTCGAGTAAACGAGTGTTGGAAAAGTTTTCGATTGCACGACCAGTTTTTGAATATTATTCTAACCGTCGTCGTGTCGCCGACGCCGCGCCCTGCAAGTAGAACGGGTCGTAATCGATTAGTAGAACGCCGAGAAATGCGTGAAAGAAAAAAAAAATACGATTGTTTAAAAAAAAAAAAAAACTCGGTACACGAGGGCCACTTCACAATATTGTTATTTTGCACAGTGCACACATACACACTCTTAAGTTGATCAATAATCGTGCGTATAACGATGTTCAAACATGTTATACATAGGCATACAAAACTCTATTATCTGTGCAGTGTAGTTAGTGTTTGTGTCCTATAAACTGGGAATTTTTTTTTTTTTTTTTCGGAATTTATTTTTATTCACAAATTCAGGCTATTCATCCTTTACATGCATACAGTTATAACAATATTTTAATATTAGTTGTGATAGCGAGAAAAAATGCTGGTATTGCTGATATTATGGCGTGTCACTGTTTTAGGAGGGATGTTGGAATCAAGGATATACAAGTATAGAGTAATTTAATTTATATTTGTATGCAACGATAAACCATTTCTAACGAAAAATTGTTCTGGGCAGAATATTATAAATACCTCCTCATAAAACCCGTCTTAATAATTATACTTTTTCCCTTGGTGCCAACCTAGATATCAACCAAAATTATACAAACAAAATGCTAGTTTCATCTGTTTATTAGGTAAACTACAAAGAAAATCAAAACATGACCTTAATACACAAACTAGATGCACTGACTAGGTAAAATATGCTACAAGAAAATTAGTAAAATCAACACTTTCCTCTCTTCGCTCAGAATCTAATATATCAACAGATATAAAGAATATAGAAACGTTCAGATATGGTCTATCACTTATGTAAGGAATATCCAAAACAATTCGACGTGATAGTGACTTTCATAATTTGAATGATATAGCGAATTTCGCAAGAATCAACTAGATCCAAAATTAAACAAAAAAAGGTCTATAGTCATTTTTTGATTGCAACAAGATTTATGATAGAAAAATTGTTTACAGGCTAAAAAAAAAATGACGGACATACTTCGCACATGGGTGCAGCAACTGTTGATGGTCAAAAATTGGGAAGGTAGGATACAGATGGGAATTTAATGTACAGCAACGATAAGCCATTGCTAACGAAACACGATTCTGAGCCGAGTTTAGTTGATACTGTTGCTTAGTTAACTACACATACCGGGTGATTCATTTAAGTGCGTACACTCATTATCTGGAAAGTATTAACTTTTTCCGGAATTTGTTTTCTAGAACATTTAAGAAACAAGCTGCTCTACAATTTTATATTAAAGTTATTTTTGGTCACCCATATTTTTGGAAGTAAAACCAATACCAACTTTTGATTTTCAGATGGCAATCCATATTAAAAAGTCCATAAATAGATGGAGTGTTAGTTAAAATCAATTTTAGTGTTGAAATTTTTAATTTTTGTTGATCCGTTGACGAGATATTCCACTTTTAAATTTGGGTTGGCGGAGAGTAGAGGTGCATTATTAACACGCCGCGCGCCGTACCGCCAAACTAACGATACTCCATTACTGTCCTCCAACCATCAAAAGTAGGCAGTGGTTTTTACCCCCGAAAATAAGGGTTACAATGGGTTCTTTTGGAAAATGATAAGAGTTCAACAATAAAATAATCACACGGGACTTCCGTCTATACAAACATTTATTGTTTATTTTTATATATTTATAGAGGGGAAAAAAATAGAAAATACAATCGCAAATTTAAAAAATGTTTCGTCATATTTTGATATCATATATTATTGATAAGCATTACACTGCACAGCAACAACTAAATTTGTCTAAATTGCGGTAATCGTATATTACAAAAATAATATTAATTATCACATTATCACATTATCATATTATTGCACCTAGTAAACACAAACATTTAAAAGTTGCAAAAAATATACGTTGGGAAATATATTATAATAATCATCATAACAACAGGGTATCGACATCGTAATAACGTTACGTTGTACTTGGTAACGTATTAATAATATGCGTAGGTATAGAAAAACACTCGTGAACTCCGTTACTATACAGTCGAATTTTTACGCGGTCGACTTTTTTCGCCGTAACAGTATTACATTTTGTTTAGTATAATTTATCTATGCTGGTTGTTAGGGTTTTATTGAATTTTAGTCATTTTAGTCAAGTGGCACCTAAAACTCGGCATTTCCTGTGAAAACAATTCCAGCATAAAAATGTCACAGTCTAAATACTTACACCTCGCGCATTCAGTTGCACCCCCTTGGCTTTGTTAGGGGGTTCTGTAAATGTAAATAAAGCTTAAAAAAAAAAAAAAATATTCTCCCCCCACGGTTAAATTAATATTGAAATTCAGCCGACTAAAAGTGTCCAAAAGTAGCGGAAAAAGATACATAACTGACACAACGCAGCTGCACCACAACAATCGTCAACCACGTCAATGTAATGCCTGTCTATAGTTTTTAAAGTTTTTAAGAAATAAAATTGCCTGATTGCTTAAAAAAAAAAGAAAAAAAAAAAAAAACATATAGGTGCCTGTAGCTATTTAAATCCATAAAGTCCCGGGCTTGCGAATATTCTGTACAATAATACCCGTAATAATTTGTATTATTGTAAAATACATTATTCAGGGTTGTAACGTATATAATATATTACGTATAGTGTACGATAATACGGTACAGTATAAAATACGTATTATAGGTACCTACGTGTAATACTGAAAATTGTTTAGGATTGTTTATGTATCCTGTTGCTATATAACTCGTACACTGGGGTGACCACACAAATAAAATACAAATACGGGACAGAAGCAAAATAAATGCCAGCTATGTGCAACGGTTTTTAAATACCTATACAGACAAAATATGTGTGTACACAGACAATTTTATTTGCACGACGGCTGTTGGTCGATTTCCTCTTCTGATGTTTCGTGTACTTTGGTGCTGATCTAATTGCGTCGATTTATTATAATTTAATAAGCTATTGTAAAACATACTAGAAGAACCGTTTTTAAAATGTGGCCATTACTTTACTAATATACACCGTGTGTAATACAATATACCCGCTAGATTGGTCAGAACAATAACCCACAAATACCATTGTAAAGGTAGATTTTATTGAATACAATGTCGTAAAGGCGTCGAAGAAATTGCATGCTGTACATTAAAAATAAAGGGGAAACGGGATTAATACCGGACGGACATGAAAAAAACGGGATAAAATGCATCCCGTATAACTTTCGTCGGGACAACGGGATAATCCTGTATAATACGGGACGTATATGGTCACCCTATTGTATATTTATACCCAGCTAATATAAACTATAATTTACTCATAGTTATATTCCATATTATTTCTTGTTACTTGGTACGTATTATAAAATAAATTATTTTCAAATTGATATTAAGCAAAGTAAAATTGAAAATTTCAATTACGTTGAATTGACATTTACATTGTATTTTTACGATTTCACTAAAAAAAAAAAATTTCCCGAAACAAGAAGATTAAATTGCATTACAAGGTAGGATATATCCTACCTTCCCTTCTCTATATAGAGAGGAATTTAATTTGCATCTGTACGCAACGATAACTTATTGCTAACGAAAAACGATTCGGAGCGAAGTCCGGTTTTTTCTGTCCAAATTTCAAGTTGTTCACTGTATATAATTAACATCATTATGGAACTCGTTGCATTCCGAATTTAAAATTGTATAGGTTTTATGCGCGTCTGTATATCATAATAATTTCTGATATTATTAATTAATATAATAATATCTTAACGTAATAACAGTTATTTTTAAATACTTAATAAAGCATCATTAATAAGCATTATTATTTATCTACTTTTAATTAGGTAATTGGTTAAATATTTGATAGCAAAATATTGTACTAAAAAAAAAAAAAAACAATTTTAAAAGATTTTATTGTTAAATCGCATCAAATTAAATATTTATCATCTCAAAATTGTCCCTTGGGCAGTGTTATTGTCAATATTTTCAATTGAAATCCGACAATTAATACATAATATTAAAAACGGATAATTATCATCACCGGTGCCGGTGATGAGTAAAAGCTACGTTTTCACTCTAATAATATGTCGCTGTCGTAATAAAATCAAACGATTAACGAAGAAAGAAAAAAAAAAACCGGAGATTCTAAAGAAAAAATTGTTTAAAAAAAAAAAACGAAAACAATTTTATGTAATAATAATGATGACACGATGGGGCCAACGACGTTGAGCAGAAGAACGAAAAAAAAAAACCGTCGTCATACGTCCGAGTATTTAATAACAGTATAGCAATCAAAAATCGTACATTATTCACTTAACAACGTAACGTGTTTAGTCTGCTCTTGGACACGCGGGTAAATAATAAACGTAAAAACTATCTGTATCGATAATTGCGCGTGTATACGTATACGTTATATATATACAATAATAATAACAATATCATACATACGGATACGTAGCGTGTTCGCGCGTGACGAAATATCGGTCGTTTTATTTGTTTATTTTTTTTTTTTTTTTATTATTAGAGATATTATTTCAGTGAAAAGTGAAAACAAAAAAATAAAAAACGAACAAATAACAATTATAAATTATTATTGTCACCGTCGATCGGTTGCGCAGACGGGGAGATTCAATAGGTTTTTTTTTTTTTGTTTTGTTGGGGCAGGGCGAGCGAGAATAACAATCCTCGTTCTTAGGCCAAGTACACAATGACTTATTGTGCAGCAGTGGTAGGCGTCCGCTAATTTTCGGGGGCTTTGAGAACCCGGATACGTGTTTTTATTTGTTCGGTATCGCAAACGCACCGCAGTGCTTTTGAAATCCGATTAATGTCTTTGCCTTCGTAAACCCGAATAACTCTTTTCGCAGTCCTGGTATCGTAAAAATGAAAACGGCTGCGTCGTTTTGTTTTAGCTTTGGTTCTCAGCCAAGCGAAAGGATTTTTCGATAGACATTGAAATTGCCTATACGCGACTCCTTAAATACCGGTCTACAACGCGCTTATTAGAAACAAAAAAAAAAAACAAATCCAAATCCACACAGTTCACAAAAACATGTCGGACTAGAGGTTTTTATATTGATAAACAACGAATTTTCAAATTACTCGAATACCATTTTAAACGCGAGAAATTGTTCGCTTACGTATTAATTTGTCCATTTTTTTATTTTGTTTTCTGAACCCGAGAAACACGGATTTACACCGGGCCCAAAGGAAATTCTCAACTTCAAACCGAGGTCGGCATATTAATGCGTCGACGCAAATATTCGAGGTTTTATCTCCAATCGGACGGTTATAGCTGGCCCGTCGTGTATAATACGTTAATCAACATTATTGTTTAAGCATTTGAATGTCATGCGGCGCATTATCCGAATACATTCCGCGAATGCGTTCGAAAACGTATCCGGAACGCAAAATAAAATTTGGTACGCTCTACACGGCTGCGACAGGACGGGTCGCGCGGGTCGCAGGTGCGTAATTTTACAACGCGGCGGAACGGCGGAGTCAACCGGTTAGGGGTCGACGGTCACCCGCGGCGACCGTGCCGCCGGCCGTTGAAGGACCGCCGTCCCGGGAAAACCATCGGCCTTCCACAGCCACCCAGCTGTAAAAGGTCCGGCGGCCGATACGCGACACAAAACGGGCAGGTGGTTGCGAGTGACGTGAATCTGAGAAATACCGTCCACGGTGAAAACGTTCGGGGTACGACCCGAACGAACGTCGAATACCGAAAACTGTAATAAATATTGAAACAAAAACCGCATTTATAAAATTAAAAATCGCAAAATCTATTGTTGTTGTCGAACAAAAACCGAGTGCGCGACTTTCGCGTTTGGCCATTTCATCCGCGTCTACATGCCCGGGGGACGGGGGGCGCAATAATAGATCGTGTGTCGTCATTACAGTGCTATGGTTTTGTGTACTCACTGGGGTCGGACGGCTGCAGCTTCATTTTGTCAAGGTCGGTGGCATCGCGGTCGTTATACACGATCACGGCCGAGGCGCCGGCCCGACGAGCGTTGTCTATCTTGGTCTGGAAACTGCACTTGCCCCTGCGCACCAGCGCTATCCACGGGCCCTCCAGCGGCGCTATCCACGGGCCACGCGGCAGTTCCTGATGGACGCCGTGCACCGGCGGCGCGCACCCGTTCCGGTCGCCGTCCGTGCCGATTACGTGGAACAGCACCCCGGCCGCGGAGCCGACGTGATACTCGCCGAACTTGCCGATCTCCGACTTTTCCGTTTGGACCAGGGCGCCGGTGAACGCGTCAAAGATGGTGACGTTCAGATAGGCGGTCGTGTACGAGTCGGTCGTCTCGTCTATGGTGGACGCGGCTGCCGGCCACGGGTCCGACGACGCGGCCACGCCGAGCAACGTCCACGCAGCCAGCATCGCGTGCATGACTACGGAGCGACGTGCGACGGCGGCGATGCGGGCTACGGTGTCGGCCGTTGTAACGTAACTACGGGACGAAATGGATTTCTACAATTTATTACATTTATTTTTGGATTTTTTTTTTTTTTGTGACTAATCGAATCTGTGCCGTAAGTACCTGTATTTATGTTGTACGATAAATCGTATTCTAATTTTTCAGAAAATTACGTCTACTATGGCCTACGCATAGAGCCGAACGCGAGAAATCTATCGGACGACCAGGAACAACTACATCGCCGAGGACACCGACCGCGATAATAATATTATCGTCGTTACCGTTGCCCCGAATCCGATCGAATAGATTAGACCGACGAGACACACTGCAGCGAACGTTTCACCGAAAACCGATCGCGACGATTTAGCTCAGTTACGAGACGACTGTCGGGCATTCCGCCGCCGCCGGGACGAATTTCACCAACTCGATTCGTTTCGTCTACTAAAAACTATTACTACCACTAGATACTACTCTACTGGGTGCTACTATGCTATCGTTGATATTTACTTCGGGTACGACTACGGGGGTTAATATTTTATTCGTCTACAAGTACGCAATTCAATATACACGACTACTATTATTTACGCGACGAAATAATCGAAAAACCGCAAACGTATTCCCGAACACTTCGAACGCACAACAGCGACAACCGACAACGGCGCGTGGCTCGCACACTACTGATGGCCGTCTGCCGTCTGGCCGTCCGACGTTTTGCGTTTATCGGCGACGGACCCCACTGCTTCTGACACACGGGTCGCGTACGGCGACGGCGGCGCGGCGTCAGCCGCCGTAGTGTTTATAATAACAATAACAAAGCCAGTGCCGGCAACCGAAGTGACGCTAAATTACCGGGCACGTCATGACGGCCGACAAGAACGTACCGCATCGGCTGGCGCACGAATAATTATTATTGTCGGGGCCCGCTCGAAACCTGAAAGCCTTATTTGTCGTGAACGTACATAAGTAAATAATGAACGTGATAAAATACAAACTAAAATATCAAAAAATCCGATTATAAACTAATGTTATAAAGCCAAAAATAATCCTATCAAAGTATACAACTATCCCACGAAAATATACTCCTTTAATAATTCCGGGAATAATAAAGATAATCAAATTCTGTTTATTTTTTTTTTTTAGCGAGGGGGGATATAAAAAAGCAGAAAATATTTCAACCGACCGTGTTTAAACCGAACATAAAATCATCAGAAAATATTTCTGCCGACAGTATTTCGGCCGAAGATAAAACAACCGAACGTATTTCAGCCGAATGGCCCGAAACTACTAATTATCAATTTGTACATTTCTTATCATTGTTTTTAATCAGGAAGCTTGGAAGTTTGAACTTCGATATTTTAAACAAAAATTAAAAAATTTGAAAAACGTGCAAATTTTGAATTATAATTCCGACACGATTTTGAAAAAAAAAAAAAAAAAAAACAACATTTTTAATATTTTATATGATAAAAATATACATTATTTAATTAAGTTTAGAATTATTACCTATTATTTTTAATTTCAACTATTTTTAAGCATTTAAATTATCGTATATAAACATCCACCTACACATGTTGGATTTATTATCAAAGCTAAACCAATATATTTTCCAATCAACTTCATTGGTTAAAAATTCGAAAAACATAGAAGTGGGTTGTTTGGGGCATCTGGTTAACTTGTTTTTCATTTTAAAATAATATGTACGGAACTTCTCTCTTTTTAAATTATTTCTCATCACGCGTTATTGTTTTTTGGAAGATCTGACCACATCTCTATATTACAGTAGGCTATAATATTTTCGGATAAAATACTATCGGCTCAAATTTTTTTCTGCTTAAATACTGTTCAGCTTAAATACGGTTTGGCTGATTTATTTTCGGTTGTTTTACGCGCTCCCGTTTTTTTTTTTTATATATAAATCACAGGGATGAGGACTACAAAATATTTATATTTGAATTAATTTTTTTTTTTTTTTTCATTAAAAAAATAAATATTTTATTATTTTCGGATAATTTTAAGGTAACCATTCTGTAGAATATATTTTTCTGGAAATTTTAATGTATCATACATTTATATCCGATGTATAGTTTTTAAGTATAATAACCGTTTTAAATTCTACTGATCCGTGTGAAAACCGATATTATCGTATAATACGGTTAGGTTAGGTTCATTAGCTAACATCGGTTTTCACACGGATTAGTAGAATTTAAAACGACTGTTATACTTAAAAACTATTCATCGGATAATATAAAAAAAAAAAAACAAAATTTTATTATCTTTATAATTTCTGGAGTTATTCAAGGGGGATATCTTCGTGGGACAGCCTGTATATGATACTTTATTGTTACTTACCGCTATAGTTTCTATATGGTATTATGGTACACGATTTACGGTATGCCTAATGCGACCGCTCGGAGACAGAAAATACTTAACTTAACGCAAAGGTTGAGAACCACCGTCCACCACGACCAAGATATTTTACTGGATTGGTATCGACATGGTCGGGGGGGGGGGTATATCGGAAGAGTGGTCCTCAAATGTCCTCAAATCGACAGTCTACCATCCCTGTCATAGTCGGAACAACTAGGGGTAAATATGTGTCGGAGTAGGAAACATTATATACGCTAACATTATAACGCCTCATTCGAGATATACGGAATGGAAATTCATCTGAAAAGTATTTAAGAGATTGGATAGAGTGGTCACGAACACAAAAGAAGTATACTATAGAGTACAAATGGAAATGGAAAAATATTACTTGCATTAAAAAGGTATAGTCGAGTTGTTAATTATATAAACTCGAACACAAAGACGATCAGTGGGGGCACTTATTTGTGCCCAATTATCAGTGCCCACTAGTTTGTCTTCGATGTCCAAGGGGAGGGGGGAAGTAGACGTTTTAGTTATTGTCGCTGAGGTATTTTTAATGAAATTTAAAAACTCGAATAAGTTTTATGAGAAATAAATTCTTTAATATCTATACGATTATACGTAATCAGGCTTTGTTTTACTTTACTGAGCTGCAAGCATATGCATAGACTAATACTTGCGAGGGAGTGCAGTTTACTTTTAAACCCCATTAGTAAGACCTAACATTTTTATGAATAAATATGTGTGAGAAAAAAATATTTTGGAAGTTTTGTCTCAATGGTGGGTTTGCTGAAAGTTTGATTAGATTTTGTTGGTTCTCTGGAACACTTATCAATTTTCGATAAATATAGTTTCCTCTCGAAGTTTTTCCTACTTTCACTACTATAAACGACCAGATAAATTAATACTAATTTTAAAAATAATTACAGTTTAACGGTATAGAATCAGTTAAATTATGACACACGCAGGATTATATTATTTTATTTCATTTACACCAATTCGCACGTTTTATATAACACGTCACATAATTGTTAATTATTTTTCAAAATAACAGCGTAACGCGTATATCGTATAATATTGTATAAATGTATAACATTTTTAATCACTATACACACTAAGGGCAATTGTAAGTCATACTATGACGACGTTAATAAAATGACGCGAGTTAAATAAAACAACAAAACGTACAAAAACGACACACTTTGGACACGTTGTATTGTGATCTATTGTTTTACAGAATGGACAATTTGGCTGAACGGGTGTGATGTTATTTAAAATTCGAATTCGATGAATCATTCGTAAATGATTCTGAACCGAGTCCGTTCATTGACATAAAATAAAAAACAAATCTGCACGTGATCCGCGGTCAAAACTTTACGAACGCAACATAATGTAATAATATAAGATTAAAATCTACGAAAACAAAAAAAAAAAAAACAATTATCACCGCATTCTAATCGAAATACTTATCATTACATCTAATTTGAAAACAATCAATTTTTTAATAAAAAAAAAAAAATAAAGCCGAATATACTTCGGACTATGGCCACTGCTAGGAAGTTTAGAAGGTATAGGATATCGGATAATTCAGTTTTGAAAATAACGATAATCGATAACTCATTGCCATCAAAAAACGATTCTGAACAGAGCTCGATATAAACCGCAGGAAAGTTACTACCTAGTGTTATATACAATATGGATACAAATATACAAAAATATATGAAGAATATAATATTGCTAAATTATGATATCCGTGTGTAAACAATAGTATAATAATAATAATCTTTTACATTTTAACTACACGGTCAATTTGCATATATATTATATAATTGAAAACATGCCGTGTTCTTACAGCCGATCGTAAACAGGTGTATTTACAAAATACTGCAAAACAATGATTTTAATTTATTTCTATATCATTTAATATTTAAAGATAATTTATATGGTCACATGGAAATTACAGTGTTCTGAATCATCGGATGAATATGTCGAATAATATTGCAGTACGAATTATAAGTGTGTATGTTACCTACCTATAGACCAAAATAAAACGTGCCAACGAACTGTGTGTATACATGTATAATTATAACTAATGTTTAATTAAAAATTGCCGGTTGATGTAAACTCTTCGGTTATACCGCCATAAACACAATGTACCGCTACTCTATATCTGTTTATAATTTTACATGTTAAAATGGTTAAATACGTTCAAATCGAATAATTATCGTTCAAAAACTTTTTCGTATTTTATAATAATTATTTATGAAAAATTGAAAATATTCGACTCAACATATTATAATAAGTAATGCACATAATACAGAATGATAAATCCTTGATGAGACCCTCATTGTATCAAAAAGTATTAACTTTTTTCGCAATTATTAATTTTTGGACGACTTATGAAACATGTGGCTCTACAATTTTACATGACCGTTATTGATAGCGGAGAACCCATTATCCACTTTTTATTTTCAAATTTATCTTCACGCGTTTGAGTAGAGATAGAATATATATTTTACATACTCTCCCCACCCTTAGCTACAAAATGGCAAATTTAAAATTGCGATATCTCATCAACGGTTTAATGAAAATGAATAATTTCAGCACGAAAATGTAATTAAACAAAAACTTTATAATTTAAGGGATTTTTTTTAATACAGGTGGCTATTAGTAAATCAAAAGTAAATAGTTGGTTTTACCCCCAAAAATATTTACCATAAAAATTAACGATGATGTAACATTTTACAGCTGCTTGTTTCATAGATGGTTTAAAAAACAAACTACGGAAAAAGTTAATATACTTCGAGGTAATGAGTGTCCGGATTGATAACCCTGTATAGCTTAGTTGCATCAATTTATAGTTTTGATTGCAAATTTATAATTAGAGTTGCGTATATAATAATATATTATAGTCGCTCATAAAACTGATTTACCTCGAAAGTTAGTAAACACAACATGAATAAGAGAATTTTAAATCGATTTTAAGTGTGACAAATTGAAAATTAGAAAGTTGTTTGTTAAAAATGTTCTTTTACTTATTATACTGTAGGGGGATGAACGGAAAAGTAATTAGGTAAACCGCAAAATAAATATTTGAATACAGAGTATATTATTTTTAATTTAAAATATAATTGACTCCCTAAAGGAGAAAGTGCAATTACTTTTAAAACGAGGGATAGCACGAAAGGAAAATATAATTTTTATTTTAAAGTAATTTCACTAATGTATGTTCGTTTAATTCGTCCGAAATACAATAAAATGTTTAGGTTATCAACCGATTCTAAAAAATACGAACTTACAAAATATAGTGAACTCTAACTCATAACAATTTGTCCAGTTAAATTTCGATACAAGGGTTATTGGGGGTGGGGGAGTGGTATGTTCTTAGATTGCACGTCCTCTGAGCATGCTTTATATTATGATGATGGAAATTAAATTGTATACACAGCGGTGTATCTAAAATTTAGCAATGGGGGTATAGAGGGATATAGGGGTTTTAGGGATATACAACCTTCTTAACCCTACTTATAGCCAACAAATATAAATGGGGGGCGGGGAAAGGTGGCAATACCCAAACCCCCTGGCTACGCTTTTTCTTTTTTACAATGTTGTTATCTATATAGGTCTACGGATAAGTTGGCGACAACGCCATAACAATGATTTGTCTCGAAAAACTATTAAATATGAATTCCAAAAATGAACTTAAAGTTTTTATTATTATACTATTGTATTAACTTATAATTAGTACATTTTAAAAAAAGTAGAAGGACGGGGTATAATAATTATACATGCGTCCAGGTTTTGTTTATTGTTTTCATAAATAATGGCATAATTTATTGAAAACATCAATCGCTCGCGTGTATCGTTTTTACGTGTATAAATTAAATACATTTTACGAACGTCTCCTCGATTACCTTACGACCTATAACGAAGGTCAAAAATTGTGTATACACTGGCGCGTAGTCAGGATTTCATTCGGTCCATTTTCTACAAACTACACATTATATTATTGTTAATTGGTTAATATTAGTTTGATTTTAGGAAAAATGTATATCGCCGATAAAACTTATATTACACTCCACACACCAGTCAATATAATAGTTACAATGTTCGTTTATTACACTGTCATTGTTGGAATAAGGCGCACATTATTATATTAATCATATGTGCGAATAGCCGCAGCACAACTACTCGTGTTTGTTAAAATAATTATCGTGAGTTGTATAATATTATGTTATTGTAATAGCGTTTCACGTAGAGCATACACTAATAAAATAAATAAATAAAAACATTTTTTTTTTCTCTCTTAAACCCTAACCTTACAAAACAATAATTATTATATATTATAACATCTCGGAATAATAATATTATAATATATGTACACATAATCACGTCCCATTAAACAAGCATGCATTAAAAATAATAAATAAACTATAAATAGTAATATAATACGCTTATATTATATGAGTCAACTTGAGAAAACGTGTCGTCACACATACGACAGAACCATCAGTGCGAAATTATGTAGTGATAATGACACATACGTCCGAAGTACTGATAAGACGTTAAGACGTAATAAGTATATTATGGAATTTTATCGGGAGAAAAAAAAATTATTACCTTTGCCTTCGAAAATTTAAGTAAACAGAAAATCTCTTGAAAAGTAATTGAATAGGTATGCCAAAATATTTAGATTGCGTTGGATAATAGAACATAATCAATGGTCATATACAATTGAAACACAACAAGCATAATTTATGCAAATGACATACAAAATATTTGATGAAAAAGTTTGGTAAAAATCATAGGTAGGCGGGAAAAAATATAAAATTGTATTTTAAGTTTAAAGTAAAAAAATTAATTACCAATACATTTTAAAAGAATTTAATAATAATTTCTTTTTAAATTATTTTAAAATAGAAAAGTGTTCACATAAAAAAAATGACAAAAAAAAAAAAATTGACATCATTGTAAAATCAACATATTCCTCGCTTCTCTTAGAATCTAAAATTATGTAATTGTAAAAGTCAATAGGAAACAAAACTCATTTTTTTGGAAAAAGTTTTAAAAATGTTGAAAATTATTTCAATTTAAATAGGTGCAAATGAAAAAAAAAAGAGCATATTTCTTAAGACAGGTGAGCCACTGTTATAGGTGAGAAGTTATGAAGATACAGGAAAATTTAATGTATGTCTGTACGCAACAGTTAATCATTGCTAACGAAAAACGATTTTGAACGGAGTTTGGTTATATATGTTTTGAAAGTCTGTAATACTTACGATTCCTAACTAATATATTTCATAAATTTTCCCGTTTCCCTAAGTTTTTCCCCATTTACTTTGAAAACCCTTGGGGAAATCAAAAAAATGACTTACCTAAAATACCCAACATTCCAATCCAATTTCCTTCTAGAAAAAGTGCTACACTTATAGCAAATCGGAGCAAAATTTCTGGTTGAAATGTTGTTCACAGATGAAAAAATAAAAAAAATAAATATCATTATAAAACCAATGCATTCCTCACTACCCTCAGAATCTAAAATCAAGATACTGACTTTGCAAATCTGAGTTTTAGATGACATCTTTAATTTCAGAAGATATCCTTGTAGTAAAACTTCACCAATTCAAAGCGAAAACAGCCGACGGAATTCAAACACAGTGTTTTTGAAAATATATTCGAAGTTGTCAATCTACCCCGAGCAGATTAAATCGTAAACAAATTGTATGCATTAAAATAAATTGTCTTTACAAAATGCTGAATATCAGCAAAGCTCGATCTACAAAGCGGGTACTATAATAGTTTATAAACTATATATACCAGTGGTGTTTGGCCTTTGTGTATACCAATGTCTACACCTATGATATTTATCCAACTGCAGTTCACGTGATCTTATATTTTTAAATAAAGCTAAAGTTTATAACGATGCCAATAATTTAATTAAATTTACCTACATTTTACATACATTTTACGTCTTCACAGTACCGGAAAAAAATAAAAGGGAAAATTTTAAACTATTTTGTAGGCCTTTTTGGCCACCCAATGGTTGAGAAACATTGCTTTATAATTCGCCTCTATCTGTATAATATTGTACTTATTTGATTTATATTTGTGTATAAACAAACATTAAAGATAAAATTTATTTATTCTATTCTAAGTATTTATTCTAAGGATTCATTTAGTCAGTATTATAGGTGTAATAGCGTTTAAAGAAAATATAGAAATGTGAAGACGTCTCGAAATCAGTTCGCGATAAAATTACGAGTTATGGTTCTGCATATAACCTTGATCGTTGCCTTATATAGTAATAATAATTATTTTAACAAAACATCTCGGGAGTTTTCATTAGAAGTTTTAAAAACGAAATAATACGGTAATACTATATTTGTGTAACATCATTTTGAATTACACGTAATACCTGTTTTAAATTCTGAGTGTTGCAAAGAATGTATTGGTTTTACGAAGATGTTTATTTTTTTTATACTGTGTACAACAATTCCACAAGAAATCTAACTCCGATATGTACGTGTGGCACCATTTCTGAAAGGAAATATTGTCTATTCTATGGAGGTCAATTTTTAATTTTTCAAAAGGTTTTCATAAAATCTGGAAAAAAACCCGAGATAAAACGTAAGAAAAACGGACAATTTACGATGTTTTTTTTTATCATTTTTCATAATTTTTATTTGTTGTAATTCAGATAAAAATATTTATAGAGACATTTGGAAATTCGAACATAAATCTTATATTTGCCTTTTATAGACGTAGTATAATTTTCTATAAATTTTAGTCATATTTGAGCTATTTTTTTTTTTTTTTATTTATTTATTTATTTTAAAATACACGCCGAAAGGCATTCAATACAGAAAATATATGACAGTTAAATATGAAAATGTACATAAATAGTTAAAAAGAAAATATATTGATATTACAGGTTATTACAGGCTCTATTGATAAGGGGAAAATAACCATAAAGTGTTTTGTGCCAAATAATGTAAAAGGTTGGCTGGTTTCTAGAGTTGAAAGTGGAAACAGATAAATTAATTTGGCCAAGAAGAAAACTGTCCTCAATAGTGCCATTCAAGATTTTGTAAATAAAAATGACATCAGAATATAAACGTCTAGAACTAAGGACAAATACAAGTTTTCTAGGGGGTTCATAACAATAACCGGCGACTATAAAAATAATTAGGAAATTTAGTATTAATAAATCTAAGAAATTTATTTTGCACTCTTTCAATTTTATTAATCCAGATAAGTCAGTATGAGTTCATAAATTGAGCCAAATTCATGTTGGTTTAGTTATTGTTCAGTTATTGTTTATTATGTTGGTTAGGTATAATATACCTAACCATACATAAACAACAGAGAAAAAACAAATGCATTTGTGACCCAAACCGTCGTTCGCTCGGACTACAACGTTTAATGGGGGTGGGGGAGTGGTAAGTTCTTAGATTGTACGTCCTCTGAGCATATTTTATATTATGATGATAATAATTAAATTGTATACACAGTGGTGTATACAATTTAAAGATTTATCAATGGGAGTTTAGAGAGATATAAGCGGTTTAGGGGTATAGAACCCTCTTAACCCTACTTATAGCTAAGTTTTTAAACTTTTAATCGAAAAATACCGATCGATTTGATGTGCACATTTTTTTTTCCAGAAATCTTGCTCCGATGTATCAAGTGTAGCATCATTTCTGAAAGGAAATTTAATTTACATGACACTTTAGGGAGGTCAATATCTTTTTGATTTTCTAAGCGGTTTTCATAATAGTTGGGAAAAACCAGGATAAAATGTCAGAAAAACGGGAAAATTTACAAAAATAATGTTTTTATAATTCAGTTAAAAATATTCGTAGTATCTTGAAATTTGAATCTTATAGTTGCTTTATCTAGACATGATAAAACTGTAAAAACATCCGAGTCATATTTGAGTTACCTATGTATAAATCTTTTAATTTTGTGTGTCGTTTTTATTTGGTATCTACTCTGTGGAAACAATCGTTAGACTATATTGTTAATTAAAAGTCGAACTTTGTGGTCAAAAGAAAATAAATTGAATTTAATGTAGTATATTAGTTTATAAGATTTCTAATATCAGATTTTAACGAAAATAGTTTTAGTAATGAATTATGTGGAACAAATCTAGGTACTGATCCTTCAAAAATTATTTCAATTTATATTTATTTTACTGTAATATGACATATATATTGTTGTTGAAAAAACAATACTATTAACCGAGCTCTGTTCATAATCATTTTTCGTTAGCAATGATTAATCTTTGCTTAAATATATTAAATTCCCCTCCTCTTCCCAATGTCTCATTTACAACAGTAGTTCACCCATCGTGCGAAGTATGTCCGTCTTTTGTTTAATTGTAAATTTTTTTGTAGGAAAAGTAATTTTTGAACAAACAATGAATCTATGCAATTAGTAATGAACTGCGGATTCCGGACACAACAAAAATTCATCGTGAATAGCGAGAACCTAGCCGTTCCCTTATAAATGTGTTCGCCTGCCGGCTTGGGTAGAATAAAATTTAAATATTCAAATATATACAAAAAATATTATTTCGAATATGTATTTTAGAAATACAATCTATAGAACAAGAAGAGTTGATTTACTGATGGGTGCGCCATTGTTGTAGGTAGGAACTAACTGAAAATTGAAAATAGGTTCTTAGGAAAAAATCAATAATAAAGGGCGAAGACCGAATAGAGGAGAGAGGCAGAGTGAATTGTTGAGAATTTTGAAAAATATTTCCAATCAAGTATCACAGGGTGGAAATTTCACGTATTTTATGGTAATGTCTAAAAAATCGGATCATTTTCACAAGGCAACTGAAAAAGTTTTTCCGTGGAGAAAATAAAATACGCATATTATAGTAAAACTATACTAACACTCTAAAGCGAGAACGACAAAAACACATTTTTTTTTTTAGAAATACTTTCTATAACTATTCTACACATAGATACAATAAATTGAATGCTTTCAAGAAAAATATTTAAAAAAATATTTAGAATAATTAAAGAGTATTCAGACAATTTTTTTTAGAATACTACCCATGTCTATGCACCTATACAATATAGTATACATATTTGAACAACGTAAGTTTTGCAATTTACAGCCCATATTACTATAATTCTAACATTACAACATCGCTGCAAGGTTAACTTAAACTGTACCTGTTTAAAAATGACGTTATGACGTTAATCGTATTTTAAAAGTAGAGTTCATCTCAAGTCTTAGTATGTATATTATAATTAAATCATTTTTTTAAAAATGTTTGAAAATACACGTTTATATTATAATAGAATAATATTCAATGGCATAATATCTATTTATATGATTTGCGTAAACAAATGAATCATCCATATTTCAAAATAATAATAAAAAAAAAAAAAGTAAAATATTTGTATTCAGTATCTTAATACAAAAAACATAATATTATAGATTAGGCACCTATTATTTGAAAAAATAAAATTTAAAATGATTTGTGAACTCTATGATATCAAAAATCGGACATGTTTTCATGTAAGATTTTTTTTATTCGAAGAGATTTTTTTATTCAGTTCCGTTTTGGTGTAAAAGGAAACGCGTATAAATACACCAAAATTCAATACTTAATAATAGTAATATTTTGGGAGGAAAATGGCTTACATACATGACTTCTTATACATTTTATTTATTTTAAATTTCAGTACAGGAAATAATATACTATATTATTATTATACTCATAGGCGCAACTAGGCGGATTCTAGAGGGTCTTTACCAACTCCAAGTTTAAAATTAGTATTTCCCCCTCCCCAATAATACCCAATACGTTATTGTATAGTATAGACTAAATATTTTATCCACGTATTTCATAGTTAATAAGCAGAACAAAACACCGGACATGCGTGCGTGTAAAAAAAATAAAGTTGAAAAAGTTATAATACATTTTTATATACAAAATTATAAATAAAATGTGTAGTTACTTATTATAAGTATTGTGTAAAGGGGGTTGTAGGGGTTTTGCCTCTACGGGGTTTGTGATGTGTCTATAATCTTAGCATCCCCAAAGTTGGTGGTGGTACGAATATACCGATTATGCTTATGTATAAAAACCGTGATCAGTCTGTCTGTAACGTTTTGTTGGTTTACAATGGCAGCCAAATATAAAACCGTTATAATTCATCATGTGTAATGACGGGCATACATCTACTTGCATAATATAGTTTTGAAACGGTGGTGGAGATTTTGCGACTGAAAAATTATCATAATAATATCATACAATTACACACTATAATAATCTATATAAATATATATGCATATATTATAATATGCTGAGGTTTTTTTTTCCTATACAATAATAAGCTGCTTCCGATTAATAATATTTAATGTTTATAACACGAAAAAAAAAACGAAACTTATACGATTATGACGTATCGGGTTAACGATACATAATAACAACACATAGCCAGTTAAGTACTTATATACGAATAGCTTTCTCCTGCTCGAGTCCTTCTAAAATCGAGACGGATATTTGCGTTTTCTCTTTAAATCAATTCTTATAGACTGTAATATAATATTATAAGTACCCGCATTTAAGATTTTGTTATATTGAATTCACTATGGAATATACGATTTATTAATTTTTTTTTTTTTTTTTGTTTCTGTGAAAAACTTATACACCAGATATTGTGCTCCAATCGAAAAATTACAAAAAAAGTTCTTTTGTAGAATTTAAGATCAAGTTGGTGCATTGGGAAGTCATTTTATAATTACCGTAGTAGTCTTTATTACAGGTAGTTGGGGAAAAAATGTACAATAAAGACGGACAAATTTACAGTGATAATAATTTTATTTTTCTACCAAAATCTTACTCTGAATTTTAAGTGCACAAAGCGTATTAAGTGTTTCAAGTGTGATCTTTTCTGGATGAGACTGTTAACTAGCTGGTCGTTTTTTAGAAGGTGTAGTTTTCTGAATAATTGGGGAAAACTATCAGCAATGCGCATAGATACAGATTAAACAACTTTATGTCGTATCCTACCTTTCTAATTTTTTAATTTTTTTTTTCGTACACAGGTAATTTATGTAATTTGTTTGTTTAATTTGTTCTGTGTTATATCAGCTGATAAACTAATATACAACATATTTGTAAAAAAACGTCAATCTAAAAAAAAAAAAATTGTATTGGTCCTTTTCGAACAAAAATATCAATAAAAATTGTATTATTCTTACTCTTGATCCCTGTTGGTCGGGCGTTGGTTAAATTATAACTTTCACTTCACTTGATCTCCATATAAAAAAATATACATATATATTAGGTATGTATATATAATACACTCGCGTTGCAATTTATCGTAAACACTTTCGATTATTTATTACTACCTACCTACATGTATAGTGTATACGTTTGTTAAAATATATATATATATATACAATTATAGCAGTATCATCGATTTTTCACGATATATATTTAGTAACGTTCATCGTTTTTTTATGTTGCCCGATACGTTGAAAAAACATATAAATATCCATAAACCATCAATTTTTTAAAATATGAAATGGTTTGATCATTAGAATTCATAAAAAAAAAAAATAAGAGTAAAAATAATTGGCCAAAAAAAGTAGGGGTTGTCGTTAAAAAAAAAAAGAAGTTGTTATGCACATGCACGAAATTAAACGTCATAAAAATAGTTTAATTAGTTTAATAAGTGTATAATAAAGTTTGTTAGACACCTAAAAAAGCATAATTCAAATACAATTAATTTGTGCAGAGCTATAGAATGTTTAAAACTAACGATTGCACACTGTATGTATATAATTTTATATAAATAAAGCATATTTTATAATTAACTGTACCTAATTAAATAAATGATTGGTTATAATTAAAATTTTGATTTCCTTATAAATTTACACGCTACAACGGCTACACACCAAAATGTCCTAGACCCTACTTTACTCGTCTCTAATTATTATTTAAAAATGTTATGAAATGTTTTTTTGTTTTAGATTTGTAGTTTATTTTTTGCAAATCAATAAAAACACATAATTATCTTATTATTTTTATTTTTTGTTTTGAAATACACGTTCGAAGTCATTCAGTATAGAAAATATATAGCAGTAAAAATATTAAAATGTACATAAATAGTGAATAAAAAAACAATAATGTTCAGTAAATCTGTAAGTGTTCTATGTATATAACTAGTATACAGTATAAAAGTTAAAAAAATAATTAAAAAATAAATATATTGATTTGTAGCGTACTCTGAGAAGAATGAAAAATATCGACATAATTTTTAAAGCTATTACAGGAGATTAGTGCTCTATTAATAGGGGAAAAATAATCGTAAAGTGTTCTGTGCCTAGTAATGTGAAAGGTATTTTTTTAATCCAGATAAGTTGGTACGGGTTCCATAAAAGGGAGCCATATTCGAGTATTGAACGAACAACAGCAAAATAAAGAGTCTTAAGCGATACAGTGTTGTTAAAGTCTCGAGTATTTCTGATAATAAAGCCAAGTGTCCGTGATGATTTTATTATAAATGCATGAATGTGAGTAGAAAAAGAGAGGGAACTTCAATATATAATTCCAAGATCTTTTATAGTCAACTTTAGGAATGTGGTAATTATCGGAGTAATAGACAATATTAATCTGGGATTTATTACGATAAAAAGAAAAAGGATTGCATTTATTAATGTTAACTTGTAGACCATTTTAATAACACCAGGTTCTGAAATTATTAACGTCTTCATGTAATTTAGAGCCATCACTTAAAGAATAAATATTATAATGTAGTATTAAGTCATCAGCGTACATGCTGAAATTTGCATGTTTAAAGCATGTTTAAACAAACGTCGCTCATGTGCAAAATAAAAAGTAGTGGTGAAATATGGCCACCCTGATGGACGCCCGAGGGTACTGTGATGTTATTCAAAATATAACCGTTTAGCCTTACCTTTAGAGAATGACCATAAATATACGAGCTCAATAAATTTAACATGAAATTATTAACACCCATCAGTTTTAATTTATGAATCAGCACAGCGTGGTTAATTGTGTTAAATGCTTTACATGGTTTTCTTATTATCTTATCGATTAATCTTAATCGTAAAATTGAATTTTTAAAAATGCATATTTTAAAATAATCAATATTAGCTGGTATTATAATATAATACCAGCTAATATATCATATTATGATATAGGATTAAGCTATACTAAAACCATTTCTTCATTAGACACGTCAGAAATTGAGGTCTAATAAAAATCAAATACATTCACTATGCAAGTGAATCGAAACTATCACGAGAGTGGCTAGCCGGGAAAACTTAATCGAAGCATCAACTTTTTACCTTCATTAAATTCATAAATTTTAATAATTTTTTAAAGTTCAGAGGAATAAAAAATATAGAGAAATTAGCCATAATAATAATAATCAATTAGTGATTGCGATTACAGCCTAATCTATAATTATTGGTAATTTTCTCTGGACTTTCAAAAGTTATTAAAAATCACGAGTTTAATGAAAAAAAAAAGCTAAAACACCAACATTTTTGAAAAAATAAACTGTATAAAATAGCTTAAAAAAAAATAAACAAATTTGTCGAAAATAATTTTTTAATTTTTTTTACCAAAACATAAAAAATCAATTCAAATATAAATATTTGTAGTCTGTATGTCTGCGAGTAATGTATAAACAAAAAACTATAATTATCTTTATTATTTCAGGAGATATTTCAATAGATATATCTACGTGGGACACCCTGTATAGAAGAAAAAATATAACCCTAAGGAAGAAATATTACGAGTGAAGAAAATAAACGTTCTTCTACCTCTCTCTCAAACACCTTTATTTAACCCCAGTGCAATTTATTTAACTAAAATGTATACAATTCGACCTTACTCATTATTGTGGTCAATTTAAATAGTTTATCTGGGCTTAGAACGTTGTCAAACTTATCACATACAAAATTTAATACAAGATGACTATTTGTATTTTGACAATTTTAGAAAATTTTAGATTCTCTCAATACCATTCCTCTAAAAGTCAATAAATATTAAAAAAAAAAAAAAAAACAAGAAGAAAACAGATAAAATTCTAAACCGAATTGATGTTTAATAGTTATTTTGTTGTAAATCCCGAAATAGTAAAAATATTTTTAAAAAAAATTGGAATCTCATTTCTAGGATATCTTTTAAGTTTTATTACAAATTTATCTGGTCTTGATTTAAAAATATCTATTAAATTATATACTATTAAGTACTGTATTAATATTATTCTGATAACTTTGACTAGTTATTCAACAAATTACACAAACCAAAATACAATCATTTAACCAGAATTCTACAACAATCAAATATAGTACAAAATCTATGGTAGTTCTACAAATTGACTTACTATTATAATTACCCAGCAAAGTTAATAAACATATAATAATAAATACATTTATAAACTTCTCGGTATTATATAATCCTGAAATAGGCAATACAGTTATAATTAGTAAGTATACAAATACAGTTTAAAACTGTTCAAAGGATCAAAGCCACTCAACTGCATTGTTTAAATACCGAAAATTTTTACTAGAAATAATGTTATTAATAATCGAGAAAGTTCTAGTGAAAATTTCAGTTAAGAATGTATGATACGTTCTTAATATTACTTTATGCCATCAATTGTCTGTCGTTTAACGTTAAATCCAAAATAACATTAGCAATAATTGTTTGTAAATTTGAACTTTTTATCACAACGCCTGAATGCATAAAGCCCGGTCCACATAAAGGCAACATAGAACGACATGTAAGTTGTCTATAATTTCCTATTGTTCCGTAACACGTGAAAACAAATTGTAACACTGGAAATATAGCGCACAAATTTAGGCAACAAAACCACAGCAACATTGATAAAAAAACTAGACTAAACTGAGCCCGCACTGATAAACTTGTAGCTACGTGTTACCTGTTTACAAATTTATTATTTTATTTTTATATTGTTTTGTGGTAACAGTTTTGCTTTCAATCGAAACATAAAACAATGAGACATTTTTGTTGCTCGGAACAAATTATTGACGAAACATTTAGTAACTTCTGGAAGTATGTAGGAACTTTTGTTGCGTCAATATACTTCGACTTATAAAGTTATTATATGTTGCACCAGTATGGACCGGGTTTAAGTTTTTACGTGTAAGATTTTTATAGCTAGCAAAGTAACTGTTAACTGAGTTTTAAGATGGTATAACAGTTAATGATTATCGTTTATACTGTATCCCAGTATTGCTATATATATTATTTGATTAAACATTAAAAAGGTAAAAAATACGAATAAATGTACAATCTGTAATTGTATACCTTGGCCTTAACAAATTTTTATTTTCTTACATACTTACATTGTTGTGGACATAATAGGGTCCTCAAGTGCATAGGGTTCGAGCCAAAAAGGACCACAGGTTTAAATAATAACAAAGGAAAATCTATTTATAGGTTGAATAATACCAATATGAAAACATTGGTTTATTATACATATACATATTAAACGTAATAAATAATTAGTGACATTTACGTGTTTGGACGACACGGCGTACCCGGCACCCACTGACGCAAGACACGCCGCGACGATGCGTTTGGGCGGCAAGCCGTTATTATAGGCCATCAACTGATCATTGTTTATGGAACATTGGAACGTTAAAACGAAAATCCAATGAAAATCTATGTACATATTATTATAACTATTATTATATTTATAGTTATTACCATTGGTTATAAATATTATAAACATTGATAATAAATTATATAATTTACTATAATAAAAATTATCTATGCGTTAAAATATCTTAGCCCTCCAGAGTCCTTCCTATTTACGTCCACGTATAGACAAGATCGTAAATTTCAACGGTTAATAATATTAAAATTAACTAATAATTGTTTTCAAACACTAAACCACAGAGAGGATTAGTTTTTATCGTAAAAAATACTACTTTTGAGGTGGTGAACATTCACAAAAAATTTTTCCTGAAACTTTTTAGATGCGTAATTCATTGATGATATTATAAAAACCCGTGACATTTTTCAGTTTAATACCCTATAAATATTATCTATGAAAATTGATAAATGGGGAAACGATATTCCAGCAAGACATTTTATAATTCTAAATTCATGCATAATATTAATTATTTTTGATTCTGAGTTTAGCAAAGAACGTATTGGTTTTACAATGATGTTTATTTATTTATTTATTTTTTTTTAATATGAACACTTTTTTTTGGAAAGCATACTCTGAGTATCAAGTACAGCACTTTTTCTGAAAGTAAATGTTCTCTGGGTGATACTTTAAAGGAGTAATTTTTAGAAATTCTCATTAATATTCAAGATAATAAGGAAAACCTGGATCTTTAGGTTAAAAAAGATTGAAAAATTAAAAATAAGGTTGTCATTGGCAACCGTTTTTATTTATTTTTTGTTATTATTAAGTTTTTATTATTTTAGTCTTGTTTAAACAATCATTATTGTAATCATTTTACCATAATATGACATATATATTATATATATCGTTGACAAAACTATTAACTGAACTCCGTTAATAATCGTTTTTTCGTTAAAAATGGTTTATCATTGCTTACAGATATAAATTAAATTTCCGTCTGTGTCCTACCTTCCCAACTTCCCACCTAACCACCTGCTTATGTGCGAAGTATGTCCGTCCTTTTTTTTTGTTTTTAATTACGTAGGTACTAGGTAGACGTGTTTACCTTTAGCAAGCCATTAGCTGTTTTCATCAAAAACCTAGGTAATTAATAGTCTGAATCATCCAATCACCACAATCTGGATATTGAATCTGAAACAAAGAATAAACAATTGTATAAATAAGAATTACAGATTTAAATATTTTATTTTCTTACATACGTTAAACAAAAACAGTAATTACACAGATAGCAAATTTATAATGAAATAAAAACACTGAAATATTAATTCTTTGTATATTTGTAATGTTACCATTAAAATAATATTATATTATAGTTATATTTTTATAATATTATTGGAGTATCGAGGAAAAGAGTATGCTATATATATTTTTAATTCGCCTGAAAAATAATATTATTCTTTTTCTTTAATTATAAAGAAAACTACAAAGAAATCAAAAAATGCCATTCTAAATTAACCAACTGGACTGAATTCGCTAACAGAATTAAAAACTACCCCTAAAGTTAATGATCGGAGTAAAATTTAGGTAAATTCTGTATGTCGAGTCGATGTTGAGTTTAGAGTTAACATTCAATACGCTGAACAATAAATTAATAATATTTAATATTATATAGTGCGGTAAATAAATAATTTAATTTTAATCTATGGCCCATCTTATCGAGTTATAGAATTGACCTACTGATAGAAAAATTGTTCACAGACATAAAAACAAACAAGTGATGAAAGCTCTACGAGCTTGCGAATCCCCGGTTTATAAATGTATTTTGAACAAATAATTATATATTATTATTAAACGAATTTGGTAAGCCTTTATACTATGATTATGTGTAAAAACCTACCTAATTAAATTAGAAATCATAATTTGTAAATGATTGTCAGAACATTTTTAAAATTCCTATAATATTACCTCTTATAATTTGATACCTATTTTTTAATATCAACTATTATGAATTTATATTAAAATTAATAATTATAATTATAACATAATATTACGAATTTATGTTTAATTAATATTAATAATGTTATGAACAACAAATAACTCCTTGTCAACTAAATGAACAACCATAACTATGTACTAGGTAGTACCATACGAACGGATAAACACAACGGAGATATGAGGTGTTCTAAATTTGTGTTTAGCTAGAAACCTAAAAGAAAACACACATGATATCACCAATACATTCTTCGCTTTATCCTTAGCAATAGTTTATCGCTGATGACTGATATAAATTAAATTACTCTATTTATCCTATCATTACCACTTTTAGGTTTCTAAACAAGATTTAGAAACCTTTTATCCTCGTTATCTCGGTCCGTCCGTACTTATTAATACAGAGTTACGATTGTATATTTATACGATTTGCTGTATTTGAAAAGGCGACGATATTTTGTCGGCTACTATTATGCCATCTATTATATTATTGCGAATTGAAGAGTTTTAAAAATAAAACGAAACTAATTCGCATTTACATATCGTGTTATGAATTTTTAATGTAGAAATATTAGATTATATAAATATATAGTAAATATAATATGTATTCTGGCAATAGTCACTTTTAATTTTTGCGACGGTTGTTTGACAGAATCGGGTCATAAAAAAACAATAACTGTATGCAAATTTGTTTAATAACTAACGTCCTAAAATAGTCTATAGTACCTATATGGCTTTTGGTAATAATAATTATCATTTTATTATAGGCGTGGTTTTAAGTGAAATTACTAATTAAACGAGTGTTGCCGAGCGCGGACGACAAAATCAGCTCGTTATGAAATACCAGAATTCAATCGGTGTATAAATATTGGCAAATTTTATTACACTACTTGTCAATAGTTTCAATATTTTCAATTGAAATCAATTTAAAAATAAATACGTTTAATGAAATATAATAAAATTATAATTCGGTGCGTGTACCTATATTTCAACGTCAACATATAATAATATTATATATTACCTGTTGTAGTAAAATTAAAATACTTTAAAAATCGCGCAATACACCGAACAATATTGCTTAAATACAAATTCAAATTAAAAGAATTTTATCTTCTTTAAATTTGAAGAAAACTAGTTCAAAAGTCATTATATTATGTGATTATCGACAACGTAGACATCTAAAATAATAATATTGCAGATTATTACTCTAAAATGTCTTCTTAGTTTTCAACAAAATATCATACCATTAAAAGCCACACATACTTCGCACGATTAGGGGGGGGGGGAGACACTGTTATAGGTGAAAAGTTGGGAAGGTAGAAATCGAGGGGAATTTAATGTATATCTGTACGCAACGATTAAATATTGTTAACGAAAAACGATTTTGAGTAAAATTCGGTTATAAATGTTTTTAAAGGCCCGTAATATTTATGATTTTCGACAAAATTTGATATTAAAATTCTTTAATTAGATATATTCATTTTTTTTTTTTTTTTTACCACAAAGTGCAACTTATAATGAACTTCCTGTTAAATTTTAAAGCATTTCTGTTTGGTTAAACAATTTTACCTACAGAGTACTTACAGAATACAAATTATGTAAACAACTCAATAAATAAAAATATCTGCAAATATCTCAAAAATGGTCAAAATGTTTTGAAAATTTTACCGCGTCTAAAAAAAGAAAATGGTTTTCTGTCCAAAATTCAAGTCGCTGCAAATATTTTTAACTGAATTACAACAAAAAAAACAAAATTTAAAAAAATACATTTCGTCAATTTTCCCGTTTTTCCCACATTTTTTCCCAGTCTTCCCGATTATTATTAAAACCGTTGAGAAAATCATAAAATAATCTGCTTATAGTACCAACAAGATAATATTTTCTTTCAAAAAAAGTGCTACACTTGAAAATCGGAATAAGATGTTTAGAAATATAGTAATTTTATACACAGTATATATATATAAAAAAAAAACATCATTGTAAACCCAATATATTCCTCACTTCATTCAGAATCTAAAAATCATTTAGAAAGAAAATCTAATGTAAACAACTAATTCACTTAGAATCATATTTCACGATATGGTATAAGAGAGGGGTCTAGTTTCAAAGTGTACAATCTCTATATTCACTAAATTTTCAGAAAACTAGAAAAAATGAATAACTTAATCAAAAAACGTATCTCCGTACTGAATTTTAACTATATTCATATAGTTGTGCAAAGATGATTTGCCAGGTTTTTACTAAAAAGGACAAGATTTTTGTTTGATGTAGATAAGATTTTACAAATTGTACAGCATTAAGCTAACAATTGAAGAGTGCTCGCTTTGAAAATAACTTTAAAAATAACTAAAAGCGTTAATTATTATTTATTATAGTTATTTTAATTATTTAAAAACATTAAAAATAAAAAAATACTTAAAAAATATTTAAGATTAATGTAATATTATATCTATTTTTATAGTGTTCTCTGCAATTATGTCCGAGAATTTTATCGCAATAATAATAGTATTAAACATACTATAAACAGAATCATACTTGACAAAAGGGAATCATACTTGATTGTACGTTTAGAAACTAAATGTAATTTTCAAGCTTAGAAATACACTGAAGTTTAATCATTTAGCTTGAAAATAGTGAATTATTCGAAACGTCGAAACGTGGATTATTCAACGTTGAAAATTGAGTAGAGTGACAATATTTGTTAAAAGTAATTTCGAAGCTTATCTTAAATAGGATTTCAAAATTTCCGACTGCTCATATTTGCGCCATTTCTTATAAATTAATTTATGTTTAGGATTCCTTTTTTTTTTTATTTTTGGTTTTATATGGATCAATTAGACCAAATCGAAATAACTAAACATTTAATATAAGATTTATCATACGTTTAACGTAGTAGTAAGAAAAAATAAGTTGTTCGTAATGTAATAGCTATTATTTTATACGTACTTTGAGATAAATATTAGTACATAATACGATAACTATTAAGTTTAATAATTAGATATGACAACAATTTTTTAGTTTACATTTTGACCTGCAAACAAAGCGTCTTTCTCTTAGTGAGTACTGAGCAAGTTGAAATCATTTTTTATTGCAACTTACATATTTTTATCAACCACTAGTAATTAGGTATTGTAAAATATCAATCATTTTATTTCATATTTTACATACGACAAATTATCGTATATTTGTATTAATTAAAAAATGAAAAATTAACTTTAAGTATATTAATAGTTGTAAGTGAAATAGCAAATCAATTATTATAAATTAAACAAATTACTAATAGATAATATAGCATTGTAATTATAGCCTAGAAAATAAGACCAAAAAAAAATAATATTTTTAATTTTGATAATATACCATAATACCATAGAATTAAAGATAAAATTAAAAAAATGTATTTGTTTATATAATCAAAACATGTAGGTAAGTAGGTATGTAGCGTAAGTATATTATTTTTTTGATTTATTGTAAACGACGGTTTAAAATTATTAATCTCCTCATAAATTTGGATTATATTCATATTAAATTATAATGGTCACAAAGTCAAAATGGTTATTTAAATTATCAATAATATCTTAAAGTCTTAAGACTTGCAATTATAATTTGAATGAAAATATTTACTCTAAATAATTAAAATTATTATACCAACACTAAATATAGATGTAATAAGGCGTTTACTATAGGCAATTTCCCGTGCCGTTGTGTTAGTTCTGTAGTTCTATATTTACGTCCAGAAACTTTATTGGATTCCATCCTCGTATTGAACAAAACATAATCCGAAATATATTCATTATACACGTACAATTTACAAATTCAATGTGCACTCCTACGATACGTTGGGTGTATAAAGTCGATGGTATCAGGGCTATTCGCCAGAAATATCAGCAAGGTTCGAGTATGATGCATTGAATAGATAAAAACTTTAATAGAAATGAAGAGGAAGATCGTAACAATTTGCAATAATAAAGAAAAGTGTAGGGAATATTTGCAAACCAATAATTGCGGATTGGAAACTGCTCTGCGGAAAAAGAGATCTTATTCGTATATATTTGAATTTTAAGTGCAAAAATATTCGGTCTTTATTAATAATAATAAATAATAATGTACAATGCACATGTATGTCAGTTAGATATTTTTGATATGCCTATATATGTAATTAATCGCCCGGTTCAAATAGCAACCTGTAACCGAGTATACAAGTATTGTGCAATCGGCTGTATAACAACAGGTTTAAAGCATATATACCTTAAGACTTGTAGTCAGGGTGAAACACTCAGATTCATCATTTTAAAAGTGATAGTGAAAATTGATAATAATTTGCGCGGAAAATTGAGCAAAGTGCATTACACGAGTCGTTAGATAGATTCGGTAAATAATAACCAATAACTATTGACCATGTCTCTTACCCCGATATACTCACTAGAAAGAGCCGATATTTTAGCATTCAAGTGTAGTTAAAAAATTAATTTTGTGGTTACAAATTGTTACATAATTATTAATAAACATAATACCAGATAATTTTCAAGTGGACATTTTATCACGGTGATAACCGGGTGCATATAAGCAAAGCGTACATTGTTAGAGAACCCTATGGGAATCTTGTTCTCCGATTGGCTCTAAACCCAACAAGATAAAAATTTCATTATCAGTTATCAGTATTGATTTTTAAATGTTTCAGTTTGTAAAAACTAAAGTGTTTTTTTTTTTTATTATAATACCGTTCATTATATGACTATTCTTAAAATACTGTTTATAATATGACTAATATCAAAATACCGATGTTTTTCCATCCGTTTCGCCCTCCTTCCGAATAAAACCGATTAAATGTACGTCCATTTGTATGAAAAAATCGTGGAATTAAAACCAGAATTGAATCCTATTTTCATAATGCTTGATTATGAACACGGTACCATAAATGCAGTGAAAAAAGTATTTCCCCAAACTACGATGAATGGATGTTTTTTCCGTTTTTGCAAATGCGTTTGGAAATATATCCAAAATATTACAGGACTTGCCGTAAAATACCGCGAAAATGCAGAGTTTGCGTTCAATGTTAAAAAGCTGAATGCGTTAGCGGATGTTCCTCCGCAGTATGTGATCGATGCATTCGAAAACTTATTGGAAACGGATTTTTATAAAGAACACAGATTGATATTAATACCTCTCATAGATTATTTTGAAGAGTCGTCGATAGGTAAAATTGGCCGTAACAGGCAACAAAAATCCCCAAAATTTGCGATAGAACTGTGGAACTGTCATGACTTGATTAAAAACGATAAACCCAGGCCAAAAAACGTAATTGAAAATTGCATAATTCATTTACAACAATACTAAACGACACTAAGCGTCCATCAATTCGGAATATTATTAACGTTTTAAAAAAAGAAGAGAAGTTAAATCATGTCAGAATCTGTCAGTTAATGATAATTAATGAACCAAAACCTACCATAAAAAAGTACAAAGATTTAGTGTTGAGAATAAAAAGTATTCACCAACGATTCGAATATAAATCAATAGACGCCTTTTTAAAAAGCATTGCACAAAATATTTAATTTTAAAATATAAGGTTTTTATTTCTATTATTATATTACGCCGATACAATATTACCAACCTAATTTTTAATGTTCACGACTAACGAATTCTCTTGATAAGTTAAAAGTTAATATGCAAAACAAATTCAACTTAAATTACACGGTTGAAAAAAAAAAGGACTAACATACTTCACACCTGGGTGCAGTCATTGTTGTAATTGGAAAGTTGGGAAGATAAGATACAGACAGGAATTCAATGTATATCTGTAAGCAACGATAAACCATCAGTTCAGTTGATAGTGTTAATTTGTCAATAATACAATAAATATTATAGTAAAATGATTAAAACAATGTGCGTTTCTATGACAACAACTATTATTTAAAAAATATTAAAATAAAAACTTAATAATAACAAAAAATAAATAAAAACGGTTACCAATGACAACCTTATTTTTAATCTTTCAATTTTTTTTAACCTTAAGACCAAGATTTTCCTCATTATCTCGAATATTAATGAGAATTTCAAAAAATAACCTGTTTAAAGTACCACTCAGAGAAAATTTTCTTTTAGAAAAAGTGCTATACTAGAAAATCGGAGTATGCTTTATGGTAGAAAAAGTGTTTACATAAAAAAAAAAATGTATCATCGTAAAACTAAAAAATCTAGTAGAATCTAAAAAGAATTGAAAATTAAAAATAATGAAACCGTTACTGTCGTAACTGTGCCTTTTTTTCTCAGATATTAAGACAACTACAAGGAAAATTAAAAAATGACTAGCGTACACCAACTAATTTGTTTCGAAAAAAGATGCTACCCTTATAACCCGGAATAAAATGTCTTGTAGAATAGTTTTAAAAAGACAGACCCATTAATTCTCTGCAATTATCTTAATTAGAGTTATAACTGAATGTTATTATGAAAATGAATTGTGTAAAAATGTATACTTATACCTATACAACGAAGACAAAACGATTAGTCGAATTACGACGAATACAACAATTAAGTGTAGTTGATGCTCACCAATTATTTAATATGGTGGTAATGCTCTGGTTAATCCTAATTATAATTTTTTTTTTTTTTTTTTTTTGAAAAATCTTTAAATTGATTATATTACTTAATTGTTTGGTTTTGACGATTTGTTAGATCTGCTGCGTTTCTATACCCTATACCCGACACAAAACAGGTGGTCACAGGATGGTCCAGACGAGGAACTACGGCATATATTGACATTATAAGCATATGGTAGTCGTTATCCCGACCACACGTATGTGTTTAACGATAATTACAATTATGGACATTTTAAATTTTTTGTCGAGAGCAAATTGCAAATTTTGTTACTCGGTGACTACTATATATATATATTATACGCCGACTATCGAAATATTTGATTAAATTGAAATGCATACCTATATTATAATTCAGTTGTCGCTAATTACTGTGTACACGACATTTAAAGTACCCACGCGACTGAAAAAAACATCGCGTGACTCGTATACACATTGAAAATTCGGATAAACGTTCTACCAGATCAAAATGCAAAACCTAGCCATTAAAATTCTAGCCATTTTAAAATTCAATTTCAAACTCATGATGAAATTTATACTACTGATATATTTATTTCTAATGTAGAATTAATAGCAAAATAAAAAAAAAACATATTTAGACGCCAAATGTGATACGACACGTTTATCATTATGCCAACAAAATAATTGTATCATGGGTAATATCTATTGGATATTCTCGGATCGCATGATATGGTAATACACACTAATAATAACTATTAACAATATAGAAATCCCCAATCCAGACGTTTTGAACACATATATTATACGTTCATCAAATTTTGTTGTTTATTTGTTAATTTTATATTTGTTTCAAAACCGTAAATCGAAGTTTTCTTTACCAAACAGATTCGTCTAATAGTTTCTAAAAAAAAATTATTTTCCTTGTTTTTGCATATATTATTTTTTTGATCGTGATGTTTATGTTACATTAATATTTTAACATTTATATTGTACTTTCATGTTTAATAAATTTAAATGTAAAGTAATACACTTTATGAAGTTTATTGAAGTCTTCTTCTCGGTTTTTTCCTTAATAAATACTAGAGGTATGACGCAAATTTAATAATTAATTTTACAAACAAAAAGATAATATTTGTTGCTCTAGAATATTATAGAAGTTTACGAAAAAAATTAAAAATATATGCAATTTGTATCGTTACTAAGTATTTAAAATCAAGGAACTGGTGTCATGTTGGATAGTAGTCTTCTGGACGAAATTGTGGTTGACGAATTGAAAAAACCGCACATAATAAATACTATTATATTTCTCGCTCCGCTGAGGATTTGCTGCGGTCTGTATTGTAACATAAACTATTACACGAGTATTAAATAAACGTATCGGGTTAAGTTTTAATGTGATCGATATAGTATTTCACGTTTATAGCCACTACACCTTGTTCGAACAACATTCGCGTTATATGCTTCGCTTACCGCAATAATTATTACAAAAACTAATACTACAAATTGCTTTAACGATACCAAATACTTATTGTTACTTATGTTTCAAAAACAGATAAACGCATTACAATAATGTCGATGTGATAATAATAGATCGGACTACAGTCATACCTACGTGTATAGCTATAGCCTATAATAATATATTTAATTTAATTGCTTGCTTATTTTATAATGTTGAATTAATTTACAAAATTGTTGGGGCGATGAGGGAAAAGACTGAAATACTAGGACATAGTTCCATTAAAAACTAGAAATATTATCCCCTTCCCAGATTTTTTTACTCTAGTTTTGCGCATATGCTTTACATTTAACTTAATCGATGTTATATGTATTAGATGTTAATCGTAAACCAAGATTAGACCGGTTAAGGGTGATTTATATAGCTCTCCCACGGCCTAAAGATAAACAAACTTTTTAAAATTAACGTTTATTTATATAGTAAGCCAGCCTTGATGTATTATAATACATTAGGATTATTTAAACAATTTTTAAAACGATTTTTGTTTCTTCAACGGAGATAATATTATTATCATAACTTATAAGTTATATAACCTTGGGCGTTTTCGATTTATTTCTGAGCAAAACTAACAACGTACGCTAAACAAAACGACACCCCCGACGATAGCGTTCTCGTACCAACCCACTGCATACCCTTGTGTTCGGACGACGTTCGCGATAATTTATCTATCCATTGTTGACAAATATTCGTGTGTATTATTTTTTAAGCCGTAATTTACTGCAGTCACGCGAGACGATACTATCGTTCCGGAGACACAATATCATCGACTATTCCGGTATACGGGTCTATAAATAATTTCAATATCACCGAAAGCAATCCCGGTAACCCGAACTCTGTGCGATTATCGTGGTTGACATATTATTAATTACTATTATACCAAATCGTTACTCGGATAATAATAAAGTATACGCATTTACGAGTATTATACTAATAGATTGTACCAAATGTAAAATAAATGAGCGTAGGGAAGACCGAAAAGACCTGCGGACAGTACAAAAACGAACAATACAATATAGTGGTGGTATCTTGGCCGCTGAATCGATAGATCGCTAAAAAGCGATTGCGATGTCATTGTCGTCTCTATTTTAGTGTTCCGGTATCTCGGTGCTGGTTCGACGTGAAACGTGTCTACGAAATGGTCGTTACCAGAGGCTAAAATATATACTATTTCGTACTGTACCTTTTATATCAAACCATACTCTAACATAGGTACTATCACCCCCTCCACCTCGCAATGGAGTCATTTTAATTTTTGAATTTCGGACGAGGAGGGAGGAATTTTTGATCAGCATATTTACGAAAAATTATTCACTCTTAAATTAATCTCAAGAGATACACAACAGCCTTTTTTTTTTTTAAATCAACCCAAAATAATTTAAAAAATTACTTAACCAATACAGTTTATTTACCATGAATATAATTGATCGAGACCTCAATAAATTACACATTTATTTCGAAAGATGGTACCTAACCTTAAACCCGAACAAAACAGTTGCACTGGCCCTCCACTTAAATAATAGGGAAGCAAATAAGCAGTTATAAATACAAATTAATGGCATCGACATACCAAGCGAAGAATGCCCTACATATCTCGGAATAAAAATTGATAGAGCCTTGAAATTTAAAAAACACCTAGAAGGGTTAAAAAATAATCTAAAAATGAGGAATAATATTATTTCAAAACTAGCAGAATCGACCTGGGGAAGCGACGCAACAGTTCTACGTATATCAGCATTAGCCCCGGTATATAGAATAGCTGAATACTGTGTTACAGTTTGGTTCAGGAGTTCACAATACAAAAATGTGGACACGGAGTTAAACCAAACAATGCGAATTATAACAGGTACAATAAGAACGACTGAAGTACAATGGTTACCGGTGTTGGCGAATATAGCCCCACCGGATCTACGCAGATTGATGCATGCTGAACGTATAGTGGAAAAGATTAAAATAAACCCTAAACTACCATTATATGAAGATATTATTACGCACTCTCATAAAAGGCTTAAATCGAGATACCCAATATGGGACCTTACATTTCCAATAGAAGCTCTATCGATAACATGGAAAACACGATGGAAAGACTCAGGTGTGCAAGGAGTTACCTTGATTGAAAATCCAGAAACAAGAACACCGGGTTTTAATCTTCCACGGAAGTTATGGTCCTGGTTGCACAAAATCTAAACATATATAATCATGTAAATAATAAATGTATTTTTTCGTTAACAATAGTTTATCGTTGATTACAAATATACATAAAATTCCCGTTTATATCCTACCTTCGCAACTTCTCACTTACACCAGTGGCTGCACCCGTCCCCATTATCTTATCATTTTTTAATTTTTTTATTTGTGTTATCGTATAAATAATAAAATGTAAAGTATGAAACAAAATAAAGTCAAAACAACAACACTTCGAAGTCGCTAAATGATGTATTATTCTTCGGATTTTACATTAATTTTATAATGAATATTGAGAGCAGCTAGTACATTTAATTTCGATTCGGATGTAGAGTTTCTTAAATAACTTTTGATGAGTTGGAGTGTAGAAATTGACCTTTGAGCTTCGTAAGATATGATAGGAAGTGTGACCAGTATTTGCAGAATCCAGAATCCATTTGGGAATAAGTCTGAATTTCATTTATTTAAGATGTCTATTTTTTAGTGGAATGTTATTATCATCTAAATAATGTTTTCATAATAAAACTTCCGATTTCACAAGACCAAAATTATCAATGTCATCGCCGTAAAAATGCATCAAGTTCTTTAAGTCTTTCTTCATCGAATGTTGAACTTTCCATTAAAATTTGAAATCCACTAATAATGTTTTTATAATTTATAAAACGATCATTCAATTGTTGAATGAACGAATCAAGAAAAACGTTAACAGTTAAAGTTAAAACGTAAACACGATTAGGTCGAACAACCATGGTTATATTTTATTAATAAATAATTATGACGTGATATCATAATCATAGATCTTATACCACGGTTTCAAATATATTTAAATCGTGCCGTAATAGGTATAAGGTCTATATTGCGTAACGTGAGAAAATGACAATATGTGTCATGTGACAATAATTTGTTATCTATTGTAAAGCATTATTATGTTACTAAAATGAATAAATATTTTTTACTGTAAAATATAAATAGACAATATTCAAGGGGGGGTCTAGACCCGGGGATCCCCCCTTGTGTCTCTGGTACAGCATATTTTTCTCAACGTTTCATTATTGTTATTTTAGCCGGTACGATACTGAAATATTATAATGTATATAACGACTCGAAATACAACATAATGCAGCTGCATCGACCTTGAGACGGTCACGCCGTATGGATTTTCCGACGAGACCTTTATACGGTATCGTTACACGCGCGGGTCAAGACGTAAGCTCGACCCAGAACGCGATTGCGATTTCCGGTTGAATTTGGCACGCACATCCACATCGAAAAATAATAATAATATAAGATTCAGGGACCGTGGCACCGTGCACATGGTGATACCGGTTGAAATACTATTTTTTTTAAGGGGCACGTTTAAAATAAAATGCCATAAACAAAAATGTCATTCCACACAAAGGTACAAAATAAAATCAAATTCAACGGTGTACGACGGCACTCGTGATATTTTGTAGGCAATGGACAAGTTGTATTATTCAGTTTTACTGAGACGTGCATTGTTCTCTTTTTAGGTTATTAAAAGCTAGAAATGCACTGATGGTATCTACTTTTTTGTTTAAAATATTTTCCTGTTTTTCTTCGTTATTAAGAAAATTGCATAGAAAACCGATGGAGTTGATGATCAAAGCAAGACTACTTGTAAAAAGTTGTTCAATGGCAAAAAAAAAAGCAAACATCATTGTTTTCAACAATGCATTCCTCATTAAGTTCAGAATCTAAAAATTAAAACTCATATAACTGAACAAATATCAAGTACCTATACTCTAGACAAATATATTATCATAATCGTATCTTAATAATAAAGAATACATTTATTTGTATTTATCTTGAAGTGTAATTTTCAAGTATTTAACATCAAAAGAATATCTTATATCACTATTGTGTCTATCCATATGGTTACAATTTACTAGTACATAGTTATGGTTGTTGATTTGGTTGACAAGGAGATATAATATACTATTGTAATATTATTTTATCCTATAATTTATTAATTTAATATAAATTCTTAGCATTATTAATTTAAAACTATAATTATACATAAATACACGCTACGTTATATTACAAAATAAGTACTAAAATAAAATTTGACACTTCAAGAATTTAAAAATTGTCCTGTTAATTAATTAAAAATTAAGATACCTAGGTAGGTATTTTATTTAGATATAAATAAAATAAGAAATATTATTGACCGGATTATCTTTTTTGTCAAGTTATTAATACATAGTACATACTTACTTAGTATTTTGATAAAAAATACTTTGATAACCTCTTTAGTATTTTGTATAGCATTGAACTTCTGTCCCCATGATTCTATGAACACAAATTTTAAAACAAAAGTTAAATCATTTTTTTTTTCAATCAATTACTCTAAAAAAAAAAATAAAAAGGTTTAAAATTCAAAATATAACATTATATTCTTAATAGGTGCTTAAAGCAATAGATATAATTTTCACAAGAATACTGAATAGGTACCCACCTAAATTATCACTAATCATGTTCATTATTTTGCATCATACCACAGAAATATCGATTAAAGGCATTAAAGAATAAATATTACCTTATAAAATAATGAACAATGCAATTTAATATAATAAATAGTAATTCTAATTTAATAGATTCCTACATAAAAAGACAGACATACTTCACACGATGGGCGCAGCCACTGTTGTTGGTGAGAAGTTAGGAAGGTAGGATGTAGAACGTTCTTGAAATTATCCTCCCGACATTGTCCTATCGACTCTGGACCAATTCCGAAATTCAGTACCCTGATTGTAACCTCAAATAAAAATCTTGCGAGTTAGATAAATATATAAATTGATTAATTAATACAAAAATTAATTAATTAATTAATGCGTCGCCTGGAGTATTATGAAATGTGTATTGTACGATCGGTTTCGAATTAAAAATTCATCGACAGGTAAAATTACTAAGTCAAAAATTAAAATGTGACTGAATATGAAAAAAAGACGTCCTAGGATAATGAAGACGGGTGCAGCTACTCTCATAGATAATTTAATGTACACCTGTAAGCAACTATAAATCATTCCTTATGGAAAAACGACTCTGAGTGGAGTTCAGTTGATAGTGATGCTTTGTCAACAATGTATATGTCATTTTATAGTTAAATAATTAAAAAAGGCTTTATATATTTTCTTTAATAATAATTGTTAATGTTGTACCGATTTTTCCAGTTTTTCCTACGTTTTTACGATGTTTTATCCAGGTTTTTCACATTTGCTGAGAAAAATCCCGAGAAAATCAAAAAATAACCTCTAAAAAACCTATCCGGTCCAATTTCTTTTTAAAAACATTGCTATCAATAAAATTTGGAGCAAAATTGCCGGTAGGAAAGTTGTTCAAAAAAAGAAAGCCGTAATATATTTTAATTTATACCTAAATTTCTTATAATTTCCCGTTTTTTTTTCAGTTTTTCAAATTTCATGAGAAAACTCTGGAGAAAATGGAAAAACGACTTCTTCAAAGTAGCTCTCCACACCGATTTCCTTTCAGAGCAGGTGTTACACTTAAAAATCCGAGCAAGTCTTCTAGTAGAAAGATTGTTAACAGATAAAAGATAAACATCATTGTAAAACCATAAGCTTCTTCACTCTACTCAAAATCTAAAATAAATATAGGAATAAATAAAGAAAAAAATTGCACAAATTGGTCGTTTGACATAGAAATAATTTATTTAAAAAGGAAATATTAAAATAAGTTATTATTAGACATAGATATGTTAAGGTATATAAATTATTTGGTTATTATTTATTATCTAAAATGCATTAATACAAAATATAATCTTACCTACATAAAATTTATTAGTTACATTTAAGTTTATATATGCCAGTATGTTCAAAAGAAGGGGGATTTTTTATGAAGTTTTTAGTTCTATTTTTTATGCTTGATTATTTAAATTATTATTAATCTTAAAAGCGATTTGTACATTATTTGTATAATTGATTAGAATTATAGCGAATTCGTTAGACATATTATTTTGATATTTCATCCTACAATAGTTAACAACATTATTTGGCGAGTTGTTTCATTTTTTTTAATACGTTTATGAATTTTTTTCTAAAGTATTTAAATTGAAGTTATTTTAATGGGCTATATTATAGATAATATTAATCTCGTGTTGATAATTATGTTTATTCAATGGAATACGTTTAGCCTATAGATAGTACAGAATATTGAATTAAAAAATGATTTTTTTTTTTGAGAAAAATTGTGATTAGAATCGTGTGGTATTATAGCATCAGTTTGTATAGGTTTCCTGCAAATATTAAAATCAAATTTATTTTTTACTATGGAAACTGTAAGATCCAAGGAATCATATTTATTATTTATTTGTATTTCGAGTGTAAATTGAATGTTTATATTTATTTTGTTTAAGTACGTTGTTAACAAAATTTTTTACTTGTCTATTTGAACCTCTAAATAAAATTAACGAGTCATCAACATATCTATAATATGCTTTTATAAATAGATTGTATATTTTGTTGTTATTACTGGTTTTATAATTTCGCATGTAAATTTCAAATAAAAGAGCACTTAAAGGTCCACCCATTAACCAGATTAACCCTTATTTTTAGGAATATAATTTATTATTAATCATAATTGTTTTTTTTTATAGAGTATTAGTATTCATGTTTAATTTTTCTTTATAAGAGAGTCTGAATATTTAACAAGGTTAAAAGATGGAGCAGTTTTAAAGTTAATTAATGGACGAATCGGATTATCTTGTCTATACAATTTTATGAATGGATGTAAGTGTGGAGCTTCTATTTTGAAATTAGATTTTAATAAAAATTTTTTTAACTTTAGGTAAGACTTCATTCGAATTAGTTATCAATTTATTAATTTGTTTAGTGTAAATTATAATTGGGTTATATGTTAAATTTTGAATATTATTATTATTTATAAAATTTAAAAAATTTGTATAAATTGCATAATACAGTAAATGATAACAATAGCATCAGATTTACCTACTGGGACTATTTCTGAATTATTTGTTTTTAATTTATTCACTAAATTGTTTATAATTGTATTTATTAATTTAACCATACTATTTTTATTATTTATGTCTACTAATGTTGTGCTACGATCTTAATAAAATTATAACCTAACCTAACCTCCCTGGAATGGAATTTAAATTTTCTCTTGGAAACTGTTTGGTTAAAAATTGCTTGATGTTAGTTACAAATATGAAATCAATAGGACAAAGCAGGAGGCCAACTTCACAAATATAGATATAGTATGGAAATTAATTTGTATCTTGTTTATTAATAAACCATTGCTTACTTAAAACAATTCACAGCATAGTTCAATTGATAGTGATACTTTGTCAACAATATATGTCATATTATGGTAAAATAATTAAACGGATAGTATACATTTTTTTTATAATATTTGTTTAATATTGGACCGATTTTCCCAAGTTTTTCCCGGTTTTCCCGTGTTTTTTTTACATTTGCTGGGAATTCTCGGGGAAATAGGAAAACTACCTCACTAAAGTACCTTCTCAATCAATTTCCTTTCAGAAAAAGTGCCCTCATTGTAAATTAGAACAAAATTGCTAGTAGAAAAGTTATTCACAGAAAAGTAAATAAACATCTTTGTATAACCACTACATTCTTCACTAAACTCAAAATCTAAAATTTAAATTATTCATATTTAAATATTTTTGTGCTCAAATTGTTTAACTGATTGTAGAGACAGACTTGCTTTATAGTTATCACAGTATGGCACCACTACACGATAAGTGGTATTAATAATTCATTATTAAATATTTAGTTCAATTTAGTTCAATTGGCGATTTTTGGTTGGATTTTCGATCGAATCGAACACAACAGGCTGGGTTCAAAATTTGAACAGTTCGTAAGATTATTTGTTATTGTATAATAAAAAATTAGTATAGGTATGAGGAGAAAAATGTTTAAACCTTTAGTATATACAACTAATTAATTATATTTTGTTCAGATTAGGCATCTAAGCTGTAGTAAATCGAAACATTGTCGTCACTAAGATTAATAAGTTCTACTTTGGGTATTCAGTTTTTAAAATGATAAGTATTTGATTAAGGATTCCATTTTGGGATGGGAGTATGCTTTAAGCACTTATTTGCAATCCAATAAATTTCGCCTATAGACGAACGACAAATTTCACGAAAATATTTAATATGAAGAATATAATACACATGCCTACATGATAAAATGTGTCATATACATTAAAAAACATTTTGTTCTGTTTTCAAATTATTAAAAACATTCCATAATACTTGATAACTTTTTATATTTTTTTTTTTGACAAGAAAAACAAAAAAAATATAATTAATTCTCATATAATTTAATATACGGTATTAATAATCATATTGATTAAAATCATGGATTAAGTATAATATAATAATGTACAGGTAGTTTCTCTGATGAAACAAAATTTCAAAATATTTATGAGCACAATATTCGGTCAATTATAATTCTTATGATTTGCCTTCAATATTCACTAATAAAAAAATGGACCTGCAATTATAATTCGGGATGACTGAGTATACATAAACATATATATAAAATATATATATATATATATACACATACATACATACATATATATATATATTATATATATTATACGTGCTACCCCAATATTATTACAAAAAAAAAAAAAATAATAATAATAATAATAAAATAAATAAATACAAAAAAAAAAAAAAAAAAAAACAAGTGTTACATGTTATAACATAAAATAATATTATGTGCTAATGGAAATCTGCTAAAAAAATTGCACATAAAATATAATATAAATGTCTTTTATACAAAAATATTTTTTTAAAAAACAAAAATAATTAATTTCAATATATTACGTTCAGAAAATTATTTAAAATTTAACTAATTCAACTAAAAAATATTAAAAATATATATTATATAATATGTATATATAAATATATATTGAATTTAACAACAAAATTAATCAAAACACATAAATATAATACTATTTACAACAATATATTCGATAAAATATAATATAATCAACTTAATTTATGACCTTAGGTACATGCGAAAAATCGTACAATAAATTTATTATTTTTATTATTATTATACTCTAGGAAAACACTTCTCAACAAAATGGTTTTATTATTAATAATATTTGTCTATAGGTTTCATAATCACATATAAATCATATTATATTATAACATAGTCGTTTCAAAGACAAAACATATTTCACTAAAATATGGTAGGTAAGTCACTAACCATGGTTATCATAATGTAATTAAAATATTTTAGCAAAATTTATATAAATCTTTCTTTGTAATATGATAAAAAAAATGAATTTTGAAAAATAAATATAAAAACATTTTTCTGAAAAAATCAAAATTAGCCATTTTATTGAATTTAGTAAGTACTTATTGATAATATAACAAATAATTTGTTTTAAAATAATTGGACTCTGAACGGATAAAAGTAATTAATCTTATTTTATCAAAATTTGACTTATTTTTTTTTAAAGTTAGTCTTTTCAAAAAATAACTGTATATTTTGGCTATTTTTACATAATTTAGAAAAATGTTTTAATAATATTGATAAAGGAAAATTTAAAAGACATTATGTTGAAAAGAATAGATTAATTAATATTAAATGATATAATTAATATGTTAGTTTAGAAAAACTGTGCTGGATAAAAAAAAAAAAAAAAATGGTTAGGTACTAAGTGCTCTAATTATTTAATATTATCTACTATATAATAGTGTGGTGGACACACAGAAAAAAAAAACACTTTACAAGTATGTTTAGGTATTACATAATTTTGGCACTTACAACGAGCAATAGTAATGAGATTAAAAGTTAATTATTTTTGATTTATTATTATACAGTATCAAAAACAACATCACTTTTCTCCAATAATAAATAATATTGGTGTTATGTTATTTCATTTTCCTATTTGTCAGTCGTTTTTTAAATTTGTTTATACTGTAATTTCCCTACGCATAATATAATAGTACAATTACCTAATTATGCACAAGGCACCCAAAGTTTTATGTACAATATTATTTGCATTATATTATTATATATTATCGCGTTTAAATCAAAATTCCAACAGAAACAATAATATTATGTTAATCAATTTGTGTCATTCCAATACAATTGCTGTCAGATCGATGCAATGATCATCATCGTCACACTAATTGCAGGTGCAGTGTCATAAATATTACGTAAATAATAATAGATACAACACAAAATGTAACTCGTAGAAATGCAATAATTGGTAATAACCGAGGACTAAGCTCAGTCAACATTGAACTAAAACTCTTAAACTTATTGTATTTGCACCTGAAACAGAATAAAATAATGTCTAAAATTATTAATTTCATTATAATATGTACCTAAAATAAAAGTTGAAAACCTATGCATACAATTATACAGAATGATTCATTTTTTATCATAAAAACCAGCGGTAATCTACAAAGATATTTTTGGAATACATTTTAATTTGTTTTTAACTGTTATAAAACTGTAATCATCATATATCAACATTATTTTAAATATTTTTAGCCATATTCTGTACATTATAAATATACAAAGAAAAAACAATTTTTGCTTTTCAAATAGGTTAGATAAGATAGTTTTTTTTTTCAGAATGATTTATTTATAGGTAAAAGTTAAAAATTGTTAGCTAAATAGCCTAGATGAGTAGATCACAACATCTCTGGATTCAAATTACTGACAGTACAGAACGCCTGCGCAAATAACAGATAGTGTTATAGCATTATAACAGTATCTATGATCACAGCTTTTGGTACAGATAAGAATAGCATCATAAAACGACCACCCAATCATCATTAAACATTTTTGTAGCCAATAATGAATATCCAAATTTTACACAGAGTACACAAATTTCAAGTTCAGTCGTGGATCACCTTCAATCCAGACTTAAGTACAATGAGTATGCTTTGGTATATAATACAATTTGATATACTCACCATTGGTCATTAATTCATTATGTACACTATTTTGTATCCCGTCTGGCGAGTACGTAATTCATTTGGTCTTCAGCAGCTGTTGACTCTGTAACATATAAATAGTCTACATGTAAATCATGTTCAAATGTATTCAGATATGTATACTAAAAAAAAGAAGCCAGTACATTGATGATGTCACTGCAAGATATACTAAGTATAATTGCTCAAATTCAAATGTTCAAACACATTGAGATATGTATGCTAACAAAAAAAGGCAGTACATTAATGATGTCACTGCAGGATATATTAAGTAATTGATACTGTCATGGTTATTTATTTCAAATTGTTTAACATATTTATGGAGTTAACAATATTAATGCATATAAATCGGAAAATAGTATGCAAAATACCATGATTTTGTTGATGTATACATTTATATTACTATAAGAATAACTTATGATTATCCTTGCATTAAGTTTGAGATCATTTTTTAGAAACCAAAAAAATTGTATCCAAAATTATCATAGTAATAAAATCAACAAATTCCTTTTACGATTAGAATCTAAAAAATAATTATCAATATTAATAACAACAAAACATTATTTTGTTAATTATATACTAGAACCGTGTACCGTAGTGTGGTAATAAATGGATAAGAAATTAAAAAGAAACTAATAAATACGCGTGAATCAATACACGTATGCAACGATATTGCCTATCCGAGACGCCTACAGAAAAAAGAATACAGACCGTCAAAAAAATTAAGAAATAATTTAAGGATCCGTGAAATCACAGATTGTATAGAATAAGAATAAAAATGGGTAACTTACAATTTGTGTCCCTTGCAGTCCGAGTAATTTTTGCAACTTTTGCAATTGCTGGACAAGAGACCCATTGCTCTCTTCGAGGTTAACTATTTTCTTTTTATACTCGCTGTTTTCGGTGACGAGAATTTCGACTTTCCTCTCCAGCGAATCCATGTACTCCTTCTTCTTGCGTCGGCTTTCTTGGGCTGATATCTATTATAAACAATAATAATTAAAATTAAAAACGAATTGACAATAATACGTGGGTAAATAATAAAATTTAACAAAGTTTTTTACCTTGTTTTTAATCTTCCTTCTGATTTTTTTCAGCGACTTTTCCTCGGCCTTGGTCAGCGGCGACCTGGTGGGTATCGGGTAACCCTCTGCCTGCAGGGTACGTTTCTCCTCTTCAGTAAGGGTCAGGGGGCCGGTAAAATTCTTCGGCTGATTGCTGATCAGTGGCGTCTGTATAGACTGCCGGCTGCTGGTGGTGACTGCCGAGGACAAGGACGGCGACTGCGACGACAGGAACAACCGCCGAGTGGGCGACAGCCGGTGGTGCGGCGATACGTTACCGCCCTCGTTGTCACTGGACGTAGACGAAGGCGGAGTGGGCGGCAGTGTAAAACCTGCGGGCCGAGACGACAGTCAGTAAAATAATAATATTATAATGTCAACCGCCGTGTCGAGAAAAACGTATTATATACAGATCGGTGTAAATGGACACTATACAGTATACGTGGGTATAAAATAATATTATTATTAAAACCATTTTATCAATCTCCAGTTAAGAGAATTTAAGCGCCAGTTAATATTAAACACCAGTTAAACTGGAAATACGATTATATTATAACTCGGTTAACATATTTTAACTGGACTTCGCCCACAGAATAATTAATCTCAGATATATGGCCAGTTAAAGAGTTTACCAAGAGATTAGGATCAATATTATTACATTATATTGTCAAATAATTACATTTTGATTGATTTTATTTTATTTCATAACTTATACTTATTCTTATTGATTATTTAAAGATTATTTTTTCACAAAAGTAAATTTAAAATTAAATTAAAACAATAGAATTTTACCAGGGAAACAATATGATATATTATAGTGTATTAAATATATTATGATCAGTAAGTCACTGATTGAAATTAGCAATATTATTGATTATAATATAATATTGTTACATACTTAATGGTAACATGCCCATATTACTGATATGACTAACATCAATTAATTCACTTTGATAGTAAATTAGTATTCATATTGTTATACCCTAGATTAATGGATCTCAGAATAAATAGACAGTGTAACATAAATATTTATTTAACAAATATAATAACTTATTTTCAATTGAATATTGAACTAAAAATAAAAAATAGTTTTTTTTTTTTATGAACCAAGAGCTATTTTATAATTTTTTTTTTTATATATATGTAGGTGTTTAAAACTATCAATTAGATTATGTTATTAATTTTTAAATATGTTAAAATTCAAATTTTTTTCTTGCTAAATTAATTAACAATAAATGATAAGCGTTTATTAAATTCACAGCTTTAATTAGTAGAATATTATCAAATTGTGCAACATTTCATGGAAAAAACGAATAAACCATTTGAAAATTTAAGCACGTAAAAAATGTTGTATTTTATAAAACTTTAAAAATTGTTAAAATAATTGACTTGACTAAAATCGGATTTACAAAATGATTATATCGATATATTTTTTTTTTTTAAATTTTAATTATAGCATTAAGGTACATACCTAATAATAATTATTTTAAAAAAAACCCCCTTAAAAATATTTAATAAAACAAAAATTATTATTTGTTAAATAGTTCTGTTAAACTCTGTATATGATTGATAAAATCGAAATTTTTTTTAATCTTCAGTTAGTTTTGAGTTCTGAGACCTGTTAATTGGACACTTATAACTGAAGATTGATAAAATATTGGTCTTGGTTATGGTATGTTACCTGTGCCTTCCATTTTCACATTGAAGTTCGGTACGATTAATCTGTGTGGCTGGCCGAGGAAAGCTCTGGAGGTCAAAACGACCGTGGTGGGTTCTTGACAGTAACTAGTTTTTCGTACCTGTAACACAATAATATTATTAATATTATGATTGAGTAGTTTTGTTTTTCGTTCGATATTCGCATGCCAGCTATATTATACATGAACGCGATCCTATACTATCATCGCGAATCGGAGATTTCAAGTAAATTCAAATGAGGTGTCCATTCTAATTTTAATTCTTCGTAGATAATCGTCGATACAGAATCACGCTGTATAGTAATAGTTCGTGCCGCCGTATTGTCGACAATACGATATGTAAAGTAACCGAAAAAAAAAAACTGAACGCCATTATAATAACAGTCGGTTTCTACACAATAAATGTTTATTCTGACAATATTATACGAATTATACGAGTGCGGTGTAAAATAAACACATGCAGGCGTTTTACGTATACCTTCGATGTACGCAACGGTGATTTTTTAAAAAAATTTGTAACACTTTTACATAGGTATGTTTAAAAGTCTAAAAGAATATAAAAACACTAATGTTTATACAAATAAAACCAATTAATTCCTCCGCAAACACACGAGGCTAACCTATATTGTAACGGTATAATAAAATATAAAAATACGTAGCGATTAGAATAATTCAAAAACGGTAATCTATTAAGATAATTATACAGAAAAATCTGAATCGAAAAATTGGTTTCTTGCAATCACTAAGTAAATTATACGTCCAATTAAACCCGATTAATATTGTGTTAATAAAATAAAAATAATAATAAAACCGTCCGTCATTGCTGTGGTTCGCTGTTCCTATATATTTACGCTTATTAATATTATTCGAATTTTCGTCCGATGTTCGGTTTGTTAAAAAAAAAAAAATAATAATAATTATATAGAAAACTATAGATGTTCTAAACGAAATTGATTTATAAGAATTTTAATCGTCCGCCGTCGGGATGCCGATAACAATATATTATAATATGTTTTCTGGTCATCAAATTCATTACATAACAAATATTTAAAAAATTTTTTTTTTTTTTATACTTATACTTATCGGTTATAATTAACTATCGAGAGCGTTACCGAAGTAAAAATATCAAATATTATCAAACCAATTTATATACTGCGCGGGACAAGTGCCGTAATTGAGTAACTGCATAAAGAGTAACCAAACATTTGAGTAATCAAACATCGTTATAACCGTACATAACCTTTATAGGTTCTGGGCGAAACGTGAGGGTCTTACTATTTTATTATCATACTTTTAGATTTGAGGACCGAGATTAGAAGTGAAAAATGTATTGGTTTTGAAATGATGTTTATTCTCTGTGAACAACTTTTCTACCAGAAATTTTGCTCCGATTTTAAGTGCAACATCTTCATTGAAGGGGAATTTTAACTGGGTGGTACTTTAGAGAATTCATTTTCTGATTTTCCCGGCGGTTTTCCCAATAAAAGGGAAAACGTGCGAAAAACGAAATATATTATTATCAATTTTGTTTTTTGTTGTGATTCAGTTTAAAATATTCGTAGACTTGAAATTTGGATAGGAACTTTCTTGGAATATTTGTGATTAACGCACCGATTAGCGGTGCGTTAAGGCTATTTTTTTTTCGCAAAATTTTTAATGATTTATGAATTACCTTATTGTCAACAAGGGGGAAAATACGACTAATAATGCTCAGCTTAAAATCGCTTTCCGTTAGCGATGATTTATCTTTGAGTACAGATATAAATTAAATCCCCGTGTACTATGAATATCCTTACTTCCAACATGTCCAAATTTTAATTCTGCGGGTACATTTTTCATACGCATTGAAAACATTGATTTTAATTTTTAATATAATTTTATATCTCAGTGATGATTTTTTTTTTCTTACGTACATATATGTATCATAGATATACGATGTGATTATTATAATTTAATATTATAATAGTCGGTCCAATTGGACGTGTTTCTAGTGTCAAGTGCCAAATATAATAATAATATTATAATATTAAGACGAAGCGGGTACGTACCTATGTATAATTTAAACACGTGGTTAATGATTTATAAGAGAGAAATAAAACTCCATTGGTAACAGCAATATAGCAGAGCCGGCCAGTAGCTATTAAAGTTGTCAGTTTGGCCGATAACAACAACACTACGTAATATCGGGGGGGAGGGAGGAGGGGGAACGACTACGTGAAAAACCCCGTCTATGAATATTGATTTGTCTTGCCGATTATAACATTATATAGCAGCTGATGAAATTGATTTTCAGTGTGTGTGTGTGTGTGTGTGTGTGTGTGTGTGTGTGTGTGTGTGTGTGTGTGTGTGTGTATTGCTATTACCTACTGACTAAACAACCGCATAGGCACCTGCATATATATATATTTATTTATTCAGTAAACCCGACTAACCGATAGGTCTTACGAAATATTATTATATTAAGCATAACGTTATATTATGGGTACTATTTTTTTTTTTTTTCTATACGGTTAAATCGTGATCTCTCGATCATCAGGAAACGTGACGTCATCGTGTTGTATTATTATTTATTGCCGCCACGGTTAATGGGAGCCGTTACATGTAAATTAAGAAAGAAAAAACCCCGCAAAAAAAAAAAATAATAATAATAGATATATATTCTATATTCTCTCTTTTTTCCAATGATAATTCTCGGAACTGTCGTTTTACAATATCGGTAAAATTTCGTTCGGTCGCGTTCGCGCCGCGCGGTTCCGCTTTGAAATAATTATTTTACTATATACCTATTTATACACTGCAAGAGTGCGGCGAATTATTAACATTTTATTTTCTCCTAATAAACTAGTATAATACAAGTAAAAAGACCGATACGGCCGGTGATGGGTGTACCACTGTTATAGGAGGGTAGTTTAAAGGTTATACTATTATATAGAGAGTGAATTAATTTATATTCGTATGAAATGATAACGAATTGGTAACGAAAAACGATTCTGAGTTAAGTATATTTAGTCACATTTTTCCATTGATGCCAAAGTAATCCAGAAATCAACAACGAAACTCCTTTATACACAAAAAAAATGATTAGTTTATCGTATTTATTATGAAAACTACAATGACCTCCGCGGTCAAAATCAAACATACCACAAGAAAGTTCTAATAAAGTTTTTAATTTGAACAAGATTTCTCGAAGAAAATATGTTTACAGATACAGAAAAAAAGTTACATCATAGTAAAAATTCAATACATTACTGGTTTTACACAGAATTAATCAAAATATGTACATAATAGTTATGTTTGGGGGGGGGATAAGTGTTATTTATATATGGATGTAAATATTATGTGCTTATATTTATTTATAGTTATATATATTATATATGACCTTAAAGCTACGGAAAAGCAATAAACGCCCGTGAATGTACGTTATTTATCTCAACGTTTTATAAAAATATATATACAGGATAATTTTTTTAAAATATACCAGCAAATTTCCCGGAGGATTTCAAATGAAATTGCAATTTCTGTTCTTTTTTTGTTAAAACATTAGAATCGTTTAAGTTTTATTTCAAAAACTTTTTTTTAATTTTTACCCCTACTCCATGTGCCATAAGTATACACTTTCGTTTTTCAAATAGCAACCCACACTTTTTTGAAAATAGATGCAAATAGATAGAGAATATTTTTCTAGAAAGTTTGGTATGCATTATAACACTAATATCAGATTTACCGTTTACAAGTTAAAACCGTTTAAAGTTTAGAGAGTTTAGTGTTTTCAATTTATTATTTAAAAATAAATAATATGTAATTTGTTACCTATCACTAATCCTCCGGTCTAAATTTTAAACAGTTATAACTCATAAACGATAAATCTGATATTAGTGTTATGCATACTAACATTTCTAGAAAGATATTCTCTATTCAACAATATATCCAAAGGGGATTTCTACTAAAAAAACAAAAGTATATACTTATTAAAGTAGGGATATGGAATAAGGGTAACAATTTAAAAACTGTTTAATAATAAAGCTGAAACGATTCCGATTAAAAAATTAGAAATCAAATTCACTAAAAATCCTCCGAGAAAGAAAATCACTAGTTCATAAAAAAAAAAACACTACATATATGTATAAAAAAATATGGTCAAGGTTGATGAATACCTATGGATAGTATACAGATTCATGTTTTTCCTACATGTAAATTTTTATGTATTTTTTATATTATTAATCGAATTCAGCACACGCATTGTGATTTAAAAAAAGAAAAAACAATATTTTATTTAAAAATGAAAAATACGCTCAGTTTTGAATATAAAACACTATGTACTATGATATATGCGAACATTTTTATAGTATTATGAATCTAGTGGTTGTATTATTTCGGGAGTCAATTTTTAATTATCCCTGTATTTTTTTAATAACAGAAAAAAAACGGGAAAGCTCACGAAAAAAACAATAACGGTTTCATTATTTTTTTAAAAAAATTCTTCGGTTAAACATAACCATGATTCTTAGAAACCTGCCATTTTCACAAAATACTTATAATTTTAAAAATATCCTGGTGATTTTTTAGCAATCTATATAGGCATTTGATATTTTCCATTTTTTTGTTTGATTTTTTTATAGATAAAATTATGTGCGCTGTTTAAAAATGTTTGAAAATTCATAACGAGGTTCATCGTAAGTTGCATTTGATGTTTAAAAAGTTGAGCGTAATGTAGTAATTTTTTTACATAAGCATTTTACGTTAAAATTTTGACAAAAATCGAAAAAAATCACGGAATTTAAAAATATGTCAAACAGAACTTTGTTCTGAAAGAACGGTTTATTATTGCGCAGATATAATTTTAAATAATTTTATTTATTTGAAATAAGCGTTAGATAATCTGTGTTAATATAATTATACAATTTCACTGCTGCAATTGTTTCTTCAAATCATGGAAATTTAAATATTCAATATAGAAATATAAAAAATATAAATATAATACAAATATACACGTTGTGAAGGTGTGTAGGCATGTTCCTTACTAAACACCCTTACATAAACCTCCCACCTACCTATTGTAGACACACCCATAAACACTATCACTTAACTTTTTTGTTTTTTTTTTTTTTTATCGAATTTTTCGAAAAAAGAAACAATTGCACTGTATATTTGGGTCTGTTATAATTTCTCGGTACTTTTAGTGGCTCCCTCTGGAGCAAATAAACTTAAACTCGGGAATCAGTTATTTCATAGACAGACTGAAGCAATTCAACTTTAGTTGAGTTTCAATATGAACTTGTTGTGGGAGAAGAATGTATTTTAGCTTTGTACACCTCTACAGACCCCGAATGGAACCAGGATGAAATTATGTGCATAAACGATTTAAGTGTCAAAAATCTGCTTTTTATGTTTTAACAATCTTTAACACAACCATTTGTATGATCAAATTTCATGTTTTCACAAGAAATATCAAGTTTGAAATACTACAGACTCATCGAAGTAACGGCGTCAAAATATGTATATATATATTGCATTATTGTGAGAGTGTGTTTTTATAAGGTTTCAACTTCCAACCCTCACTGTCACTGTTTGTTTGCAATTTAATAAAAATCTTAAGAATTATTTTACATAATATTTTGATAAAACTTTTGCGACTTCTTATTGTTACCGGAAGGTAGTAATAGAATACTTTTCATAGTTACAAGTTCGGAGGGATAGTAAATCATGATGTAGGGTAGGAGAGGGGGTTTACGTCGTCAATGGGTGTCATAGTGTTTTTAAAAACCAAAATAAAATTGTAATTAATATAATAAAACTTTGGCAACAGTCACTATTTTATAAATGAAGTATATATACATGATAAAAAAAATCGTGCAAAATATTGTAACGGCAATACAGAAAAATTTGTCTTTAATGACGAAATTTTTCTGCTCACGGGTGGTGTTTTTTTTTCTTTTACCAAGGACGAGTAATCGATTAAAATTTTTTTTTTACTAACTTTACAACGTAACAAAAATCCGTACCTACTTATTAATTATGTATATATTTATGTATATATTGTTTAATAAAAATAAAATAATTAATTATAATAATCAAATTTATTATTATACGCGCATACTGCGTGTGTGTGTAGTTTTAAGTATGTATGTTTAGTTATAGAGGCACTAATCGAAAAATCGTAACGAAAACCGGTATTATAAAAAAATCACATAAATTTTATTTTATTTTATTTTCTTTTACCTTGCCATAATGTCTGGGAGTATCATCTATGTCCATCGCAGAACACGGGGACGGCGGACAAGAAGAATTCTCCGTGTATTCCGGTTCACTTAGCGGTTCATCTTTTACGTTCACCTCCTGGGTGTCGTAGTCATCATCTTCTTTGATTTCTTTGATGCTGATCAATTCTATGTTATCGGTACCGTCATTGCTGACATCGTCGAATGTCAGTTTACAAGTCCCATCCTGGCTGCTGTCGTCTTCCACATCTGAAAAAGAAAAGCCCCAAAATAAATAAATAATCAACAATAATTGTTATATAATTATTATATAGTAACAAATGTCACGATTACAAAATTGTGATAATAATTAAAACGACACCAAGGGATCATTTGCAGTCAACTTATTTTAAAGCAAATTGTAATTTTTTCTTTTTTTTCTTTTCGAAAATTTTAAAACCGCCTATATATATACAACAGCGAAACAATTAACTATTAATCAAGTCAAGTTGTATATACAAAAAAGCCTTCTCGTTGAAAGTTAACAACAAAATTAATATAACTCACAAAGTTCAAAGTAAATATGTATAAAAAAAAATAGGACATACTTTGCACGATGGGTGGGCCACTGTCATAGATAAGAAGTTTAGAAGGTAACATATAAAGGGGAATTGAATGTACTTATATATTATTCTATACACAATGATTAACCTTTATTAACGAAAAACTATTCTGAACGAAGTTCGATTTTACATGTTTTGAAAGGCCGTAGTATTTACGATTTAAAAATAACAGATTTTTTTAAATTTTCACTCCAGTCAAATTTCCTTTCAGAAAAGGTGCTACACTTGAAAATCGAAGTAACATTTCTGGTGGAAAATTTGTTTACAGAAAAAAAAAATACATCATTGTAAAACCAATATATTCTTCGCTCCGTCCAGAATCTTAATTTTTATGCGAGAATAAGCACTTTTTAAATCACGATATTTCACAAGCTCGTATTTGGCTAAAGAAACTAAAATAATGAAAAAAAACCACAGTTAATGGTCTTCACTTTAAGTTCGATAGTAGGTCAATATTAAAATTATAACAGTGCGAAATTGGTTGTGCTGAACGTGAATTCGCCATGTCGCGATGTTTACAAAACGAAGACAACAAAATATTATGCACCGGTAACGTCCTCATCGTAATCATAATATTAATAAGTGAACAAAAACGGAACAAACGTTTAACGAGTAAATATGCGTAATATTATATACTCGTGGACGATATTGTATGTAATTGATAATCACTAGAACGAAGACAGCCTAATTTATTGCCTTTAATTGTATAATCGGCTGTATATATTTGAAATCCTTTATGTTTATGCGGTATCGAGTTCTCGGACCGAAGCCGATTTTACCGAAATTCATTATCTATCGATGGATTTTTATGATATTATAATATTGTTGCCATGGCCGCTTGAATAGTACACAACTCGAAATGTATATTGTTAATTATTTAATGTTAATAATCGTATTTATAATTCAGTGTATATACCAATAATCATTTGGTAATTAAACAGTGTGACAATGTAATAATACGTAATTGTTCCCTATACACAAATCAGCCTTGGGACAATATCTGAATGTACGTACGAAGGCGTACCCAAAAAAAACCGAACTATTTTTGTACAAAGTTAATTTAATTTTTTTACAAAAAACATTTAATCTCCTTCAAAGTACTCTCCGTTGGAGTTAATGCATATGTTCAATCTTTGTTCTAATTTTCGAAACACTTTTTAAACTCATCTTTTGTAATGCCTGCCAACGCCTCCGTCGTTTTTTTTTTTTAACTTCATCAATGTCCGCGAAACGCTTTCCTTTCATGTTCCTTTTCATTCTGGGGAATAAAAAGAAGTCGCAGAGAGACAGGTCGGCTGAATAGGGTAGATGGGACACAGTGGTCATATCATTTTTGGTCTAAAACCGCCGCACAAATAGGGCTGTGTGAGCAGGAGCATTGTCATGATGAAAAAACCAGTCTCCTGACTGCCACAAATCAGGTCTTTTTCGCATCAAACTGTTGCGTAATCTTTTTAACACTTCTAGGTAAAATACCTGGTTAACTGTCTGACCAGGTGGAACAAACTCCGAATGGACGACTCCTCTCACATCNGAAGTCGCAGGGAGACAGGTCGGGTGAATAGGGTGGATGGGACACAGTGGTCATATCATTTTTGGTCAAAAACCGCCGTACAGAAAGGGCTGTGTGAGCAGGAGCATTGTCCTGATGAAAAAACCAGTCTCCTGACTGCCACAAATCAGGTCTTTTTCGCCTCAAACTGTTGCGTAATCTTTGTAACACCTCTAGGTAAAATACATGGTTAACTGTCTGACCCAGTGGAAAAAACTCCGAATGGACGACTCCTCTCACATCAAAAAAACAAATGAGCATTGTCTTAATGTTTGACCTCACTTGACGAGCTTGTTTAGGGCGAGGCGATGCTGGAGTCTTCCATTGGCTCGATTGTTGCTTGGTTTCAGGATTATATCCATAACACCATGATTGGTCACTTGTAATGACCTTGGAAAAGAAGTTTGGGTCATTTTGGAATTCTTCTTTCAAAGAAGAGCATGATTCCACGCGGCCTTGTTTTTGCTGCTCAGTTAGCAGTCGAGGAACAAATTTTGCAGCCACCCGTCTCATCCCCAAANTTTTCCCTAAAGCATCACCTTTGTAAGCTGTTTTCAACATCTCAAGGGTTTCTGTGCCTGTTTTCCCGAGCAAGAAGCAAAAATTGACGGCCGCGCACTGTTCACGCAAATCAGCCATTACAAAAACGACGAGTACGAAAAATAACTTTTAAAAAAAATACCACACCAATGTAACACAACCTTCCACGATGACGGCCGTTGGTATATTGAATGTTGAGAAGTATATTTATACGCCCCTACCGAAAAAAATCGGTACTACTAAAACTCTGTCCCACACAACATCAGTTTGGTTTCTTTTGGGTACGCCTTCGTACACGGTGTTTTTTTCTTTCTTATTAAATATATTTTTTCTGAGGTTCTCGTATCAGGAATGACGTTGGTCGAATTGTTTCCGTACCATTCTCGTGCGTTAGTGTAGCCGAATAACGTGTTCTTTTCTTTTTTTTTTTTAATATAAATTATTCATTTACGCACTTTCATTTTGTTTTCTATCGAAAACATATTTATTTATAAAATTTAAAATGGAAAATGTCTACAATAAAATACGTATACTACATATGCTTATGATCTGAAAATGTTCAAAAACTATAATAAATGTAAGGGGTTATTTTGTTTTTTTTTTTTGTTACATAATCATTTTGTAAAAGTTTGTTGGTTTTATTTAAATCAATACTTTTTTAAAATATAAATATATATATAAGTTATTAATCATATAAGTAATAAGTAACATGATAACATTTATTATGTTAATGGGTGCAAAACATTAATCACATTTAGATTCCAGTTTTTTCTCAGTGAAGTCTTAAATGAATTTATCCATATCTAATATATTGTCTATTAACTAATGTTATATGTTCTATGGACAGAATAGCTAAATCATATAGGTAGCTGGAATATAATAATTATTCTGAACATTTACACCACGCTTGAAAAAAAGTGATAAGGATTGTCCGATTCCGCCGAATTCTGAATAAAAATAATATAAGCCCCATTGTTAGATGGGTTTTAATTTCTCCTAAACAATTATCGAAAGTGGACTTGTCATACTGTTGCACTAAGCCCTTCAAACAACCTAACAACCAGTCGATATATAGATGGGTTTTATTTGAATTTTGAAACCCGATTGAGGGGATAGAGACCACGATTTCAACATTGAGACCGAGTCGGGTAAACATAATAGATGATATCTCGTCGCTGTAATGACGACAACTGAGAAAAAAGTTCAATCATTTTTGGTACAACGAATACTAATATATAGGTCGCGTGCACGAAAATAGTATTTATGTCAAAACGCCGATGTCGATGTTTGATCGCACGTGTCATTCGATAATATGTTCTCAACAGGTTGTCGGAGCCGTCGAGTAGTGCGGAGCAAAATTATTAAAGCGAGCGCACGAGTCGTGGCATTTTTTTTCCGCTTTTGCTTTTGCTTTGCACTGCTGTTGCCATCATGTTTCCGACAACTATACTGACGGAATTTTTACTGCGCCACGTGTGGCACATTATAATAATTTTCCTTAGTTTTTTTTTTTTAACATCTATATTTTAAAATTACTACGACGGCTCTTATTCATAAACTTCGCGACATTCCCATAAAAAAAAATAAAAAAAAACAATATAAATACGTAAACGCCGTACGAACGTCGTGTTTTCTGGGTCGATTCGAAAATCCTCACTATTATATTACAATGACCGATAACTTTTTCCCCTCCTCGGGCAACTTAGATAAACGGACTAATAATAATTATTGCAGCAGCAGCTAAACAAATTAATAGTATTCTAATAATAATTATTACATTTATATTTCCGTAAATTAACGCGATTATTATAATAAATAACATCGTGGTTATTTCCTTACACCGACGTAATAATAATAATAATAATAACAATAAATGACCACCGCCACTACACCAGATTTTAGTGGAACGTGTAACGGGTTATTATTATTATTATTATTATTTTTTTTTTTATTATTCTTTCGACTCATAGCCGTCGGTCTGAGCCTCTCCGCCCCACTCCTATCTTATTATATTCGCCATTATCGCAAGCGGTTCACTGCGTTCATCTTACCGCCGCTGCAACACAGTGCATTATATTATTATTATTATTTTTTTATTTTGTACCTATATAATATATATATTGTTCTACCGGTCTGTTATGAGGAATGTGGCGAAGAATGTGCCGTTTACGCCGCCACCGCCGCTGACGAACATAAACAGCGAATATTATTACAAAGACGATGAACGCGCGTCTACCAGTGGTGTATTTTCAACTTTTTCGCGATAGAGGTGGGCGGGAAGGGTCCATAGTTTATAACATTTCCGTACCCGAAACCCTATCGTCAAACTCGTACGAACAGAATCCATATAACACGAACTATTCACTCACTATATTTCCGTATAGGTACACAAATAAAAAATTTAATTCTCAAACTAATCGTATATATCCGTAAACGAAACTTCGTTCCAATAAACGTGCGTACAAGAGAACGATGTTCAATTGAATTTGCGAAAACTTTGGAAAATATTTCATTTTTCACCGATAAGACAATTTTCAAGATAATATTGCGTGATGTTGTAATAAATAATATTGTATAAAGTATACATATAATATATACAATTCGGTATCTGAAGTAGTGACGTGTAGAATAAGATATCCAAGTAAATACATATTATCTCACCCGTACCGCCACCATAGTTGTCTGTTTTAACGCCGCACCATACCGACGGATCAATTTGTATCTTCAACAATCAGACAACCCTCTTTCCCCTTAGTTAGATTATAAATCCTGTGACGACACGGTCGGTCAGCGGCGAATCTGTCCGCCAGCAAAACACGATCAGCGACGTCGTTTCAAATACTCATTTTATTTATTTGATAAACATAAAATAACACTAAACGGTACGTTTAAATTAGATTTAATAGTATTAACGTATATAATATGATAAATTATGGTTAAACATTCAAAAAAAAGATAAATTGTCTATATAATGACACAAGCGATTTTTAACACTGGACATAGGGTAAGTACAATGTATAATACGAATGAACTGTGTAAATGTTTTTCACTTAACATAACTGATTCGTTATGGATAGTTGTTGAGAATACAACTTTCTAACATGTAAAAAGTAGTGAGAAAAGGGCAGTTTCCGTATACGGATCCTATTCGTGTATGAGTTTTAGAGCAACTAATCATGCTTTAAAGGGTTTCAATATGACAATATTAAATTAATATGTAAATTCCAACCGTCTAATCACCTGAGTGACTATAACAAACTATACCTAACCCATCAATAATCAGTTTTTCATTATGATAAAGTATTTATCACAAAAGTATCTTGACTGTAAGGATAATATTTAGCCACAACTTGGAAACCTATAACGACACAACTTATGCACGTATAAGTTCTGTACTTATTACATAGCTATATACTGTAGGAATATTAATCTGATTTAATTATTGGCTTTGGAGATCCATTAACCCCGGAACCCTTCTCCTCTACCCGTAATTATTCCACCGGGGACTATAATAAACATATTACTATATTATTTATATAGCCATTAGGCATTGTTATTATTATAAAGACGACTAAAATACGTGACTCACCTATAGCGCCCAACGATTCTGTAGATCCGTGCGTGGTACAATACGAATGTTCGGCCTTAATCGGGGCATCGCGCAACAACAGTGCATCGGTTATCAGACGGTCGTTGAGCACCACGTGAGAATTTGACCGGCTGTTGTTGATTATCAGCCAGTCAGTCGGGTCGTCCGTGGCCCTCAGTGCGTCGCCTAGATCCTGTGAAACAAAACGAAAACGTTAAGACACAATCATTTTTAACAGTTCATTCCCCTATAGGTACTCTACTTGGTTTTATTATCAAACAACTTTTTATATTTTTAAAACCGCTCCAAATTTTTAATAATTCAGCAAGATATTCGACATTATCCATTTAAAATTTAAATAGATATGCAGAGAAACGCCAAATTACATACATTTTATACACTGATCCAAATTCGGTCTAAACGATCAATATCTAAATACGCATTCCGACGTGGTTTTCGACTAGGTATTAGGTTTCAGGTTTATACTTGGAACATCAACTTCCTCGAAGCGTCATCATGTTCGGACCAACAGGTAGATAATATTTTGAATAAATCCTAAAACCAACTCGGTTAGCTACTTTTTGACTTGGACCAAACTCGGGTATAGGGTCTGTAAATACACATCCGGGCCACACGAGAGGAAAAAATGTCTCGCCCTCGAGCCATAAATAATATATTATGAGTCATACTTAGGCACTTATATATTATATTGTAATTGTTATTATTATTAAAATGTCCCGTACTCGAGTTATACTAATGTAGTATGAGTCATTACTTATCTATATTATATTATACCAAATTATTTTCTTAAGTAACAACGGCTCCACAGTCTATACATTTGCATCCTTTTTTTCGCCATTTATACACTTATTATTACGCTTCCCGAGATGTCAGTGAAACAGCGTTAAAAGCTCCTAGCTTTTGTTTCTTAATAAAAGTTTGTTTAATAAAATAGGATACACCCTTGTCTGTACATAGAAAATTACATATCTATCGTTTTATGTAGTTACTCCCGACGATTTAAAAATGACGGGAGGTGATTCATGTAATATGTTCGAGAGGTGATCGGAACAATAAAAAATATAATGCGAGCTCCAAACACAACTCTTGACCCCGTTTTTAATTCGATATCTATAAATACGAGTATACAATCAATATAGATATAAAATATACACTCGTATTTATTCTATATAGACAATAAATATTAGTAGGTATATAATATGATTATTATTATAATATTTTACTGTGTAAGAAAAAGGAGAAATTTTCGACGAACGATAAAAAGTGCCACAACAGCGCCCGCGGCGACATTTTACGACCACCACCATTGTCGCCGCTACACTTGAAAAACCGCATCGTGATTCGACAATATAACATCGTATATACTTCAAAAATATTAATCTATCCGTCTACACACGACGTGTACGTTGAAAAATTGACATCCGATTCGTATTATAATATTTGACACCCACCCACTCGGGTTTACTCGCGTCAGTATAAAATACGTTATTATTTTTTTTTTCCTGTATACGGTTTATTTAGTGAATATCGATCATAAGAATCATCCGCTTTTATCAGTTCATAATTTAATGGGACAGCGTGCGATCACTTAATTTTTTGCAGTTGTTGGTAACAAAATCAAAAACCGAAGTCTATACAAAGCCCTGTAACAAGTTTGTTTTTTTTCCAACAAAAAATAGAAAATGTTTAAAAAAAATCAAAAGCTTTAATCCTATAAGCTATGTTTTGAGTAGAGAAGAAAACAGGTCCCTTAATACAAAATTAAAACTGATAGTATTTTTTGATAACACTTTTAAATTTTAAATTGTAACGAATTGTAAAATATATATTATAAGCAACCGTTATTCGAATAATACATACGAAAACGATATGTGACAAATTTCAAAAACAGATTTTTACGCGGTCGATATAATACACTCATATATATATATATATATATTTATATATACAACACTAAAAAAGAACACCGTGATGTGTTTTGCAAACGAAATGTAAACAACGTGTCGTATTTTTGAATCAATATCAATAGTACGCGCGCGCGAAACGACAGTTTTAAAAATCATAATGTTACAAATAATAACATTTCGTACGATAATATTATACATACTATAACTGCGATGTTTTGAAAATATTTTTCGCATCGCTATAAAATAATTAATACGAAATGGCCTACGGACGTTATATTATATTTTGAAAACAATATTATCATTATTAGTATACACGAGAGTGCACAGTGAGCAGGCTACGACCAGGAAGCCGATCGAGAACGTCTTCCTTGCAGATGTAAAAACGAAAAAACAAATTAAAAAAATGCTTCGAACGGGCAATATATATCACGGTATTGTGATAACGTGCCCATGTAAAACACAAACGAAAAGGCTTTTACTATATCGGTTACATGGTGATATTATACATTTCGCGAAGACTTTTCAATTCTTCAACTCATCGTCGTTATCGAAGGTTAACTACGAGACGACACACATCGTATTTTACATAATAATTGATACACCGATGCGGAACCGTCTGCTAAATACTATCGTTTACAAAGTGCATAATAAATGTTTTACCGCTAACCCAGATTTCAAAAGCTTTTTCGTTCGTTTTACGTGTAAGAAAGGTTAGGAACGTGTTCTACAAATCTACAATATCGCAAATTTAAGAATATACCTATATAGTAAATTATTCGGTAGGTATAATTTACAATGTTATTAAATTGAAAGCATTTACGTGTTTTTTTTTTTTTTTATAACAGTAAATATATATATATATATATATATACATGTACAGTGTACACTGTATAATAATATCATCAGTTTTTTATTATATGCAAATATAGATGGGTTATCACGTCGTGGGCTTTTTAACTTTAATAATTATTCTAAAACAAATTAATAAATAATTAATCGAAACTGCATCTGCAGTCATTAATTATTCATATCAGCGCGGGGGCAAGTATATAAATTATGAAAAAAAATAATAATAATAAAAAATAAAATATTTTTAATCTATTTTGTCGAAAATTAATTCCAATCTTATCATGTATATTATATAGAGACAAATTATTACGAGTCTATAAATTCTGCGGCTGGTAGTATATAGGTTGCATTGTATTTGTAGGATTGACAATTTCCTACATTATAATATGTATAATTAGAAAGAATGTTTCAAGTCAATATACACTGCAGATTTCAATAATACAAGCAAATTAAATGTTAAACAGTTATAAATGTCTTAATGGCGTAATTACTAAATAGCCTATCCTAAACCTAATGAGATTAATAGCCCAAGTCCATTATAAAATCGATATTAAGAAAAATCATTGCGGTATTTTAAAAATATGCGGTTAATCTATTCGATTTTTAAGGTTTACTCGTTTCGATTTGATATTATATTATAATATACACGTTTATATATATATATATCTAATAGAGAATAAACTTTTTTCTCGATCTGAGCAAATGGAAAAACTAGTTTTTTTTTGCATATATTACATACATGCGTATACTATATAGATATACCTACTTGTAAAATATCGCGTTTGCAAAGCTATCCAAACGAAATATATTAGTATTAATATAATATAATAAAGGTATCACATATCATATGTGTTCCACATAGAATATTAAATGCATAATTTGGATTTTTTTTTTAACAACGTGTCCAGTAAAAAAAAAAAAAAAAAATCATAAAGGTTTTTTACCTTTTGTCCTTGATGGTATCACCACGAGTGTATAAATGTTGGATTAAAGAAGAAAAAAAATGTTAATACCTACGAAATAATTTCTATAGATTTTTACACATTATAATTGGCATCCAACCGCGTTTGGAATCTTTCCATGTCTATATTATATTATGTCGATGAATATCAAACGAATAACATTATTTTTTTTTTAAATATATATACATACGCGAAAATTCATTAACTTCACAGGTTTTATTGGCCCGCGTATATATAATACTGTGGAAGCATTCATCACACTCACGCTCGTTTTTCCTGTTCGACACATTATGAAGTGACGAGTGATATTCGAACGAAACTGTTTTCGAAATACGTTATAAAAGCCGTAAAGTCTGTAAACTCGAGATTTAAAACACTAAATCATCATAGTATACTATATGCCGAGTACAGACCCTTTAAATGCTGCAGACGAAATCTTTCACTCGAATATAGGTACACTACTTAAAAACCATCAGGCCATTACTTAAATCCTCGTTCAATAAAATTGATCAATTGAGATTGTACTATGTTGAAAGTGGTTCCCAACCGTTAATTGTTTTTCAAATTTTAAATTTAAATTTAAAAAATCGATAATTTAAATTTCGGACGATTCTACGCCGTATAAGAAACAGAACGATTAGAAGAATCTCCGTAAGAATATATAGTCTAAAAACTAAAAAATTGGGAAACACTGAATATTAAAATATTTTAAGAACGTGTGCGTGTAAAAATTATAATATAATAATATTATTTAAATGCATATATGGTAAATTTAAAGCAAATCGACAACAGTCGAAAAAGCAGATAATATTATAAATTATTTAGGAACATCGGAAATTGGGCGTGTACGAGATGATAAGATAGTAATATTATTATTAATATATTATTTGTGCATATTGCGGCTGTGAGGCTGTGAATTTAACGCCTCTAAAAAAAATAATAATAGTAAAACAAAATTTAACAAACACTCTTAAAATCCCGAATAGTTGCTGCATTAAAAGAAAAAAAAATTAATGTATACACAAATTATCTGCAAGTTTTACCCAAACTTTTATCTAACATTATTAGATTAGGAAAAAGGAAAAAGAGAAGTAGTTTGTACGAAAACACGCTTTTGACAAATTTAATCGATTATTGATGTTTTTTTTTAATTCGAAATTAACGGTTATCATTAAAACGCCTTAAAAATGTTTAAATTCAAGAAGAGACATATAATACCTGTGATTATTGGTAAATAAATTGGTACAAATCCATAGAACTATTTTTTTTTTTTTTTTTTGCTCATTCAACTTTTGGCAGATGAAAGTTATAGGTTTTCCATTCTCATTCGCGGTTTTTCGTCGATTATTAGTTTTAGCATTTTACTTGCAGGGACACTATACGAATCCGACAAATACCTTGAATCGGCATTACTATATAAGGTTGGGATCAACAGGTCGGGAAGGTTTTTCCATTGTCCTTCCGCGTCATCTGTATAAACCCGTCGTGCCGCCAGTCGATATATAATCGACTATCGATTTCTGAGCTTTTATTTCACGGTGATACCGCGAGTCGGGAATATTATTTTAGGGGGACTTTTGTTTTCCCGGGGACGATTTTTATTATTCCGATTGTCGCTGTCGTCGATATCGTATAGTATTTTTATTTTTTTTTTTGTAAAAAAGGATTTGCAGCTCTCCGTATAGTTTACGGGTTTACTACACGAATAACGTAGGTACGACTCATTGGTGTCCGCGATCCATTATATTTCCGTCTGCTATCTTTGTGGCGGCGGCGGCAGTGAGAAATGCGGCGGCGAGACCGTGAATATTTTAAATACGTCCGGGTACCAGGTATATGTATATAATATGTAACCGGCCTTTCTCTATACGCGTATAATAATCATACTGTATGTGTGTATACATACGTTTTATACGTATGTATAAATATATGTATGCATGTGTGTATTATATACAGGGTGTTCGGCATGTACGACTTCGTTTCGATATCGCATGTATACCGGTTTGCACAATGCATATTATGATTGCACTCTATATACATATATATTTATACTTTCACCCGCGGGCAACGTATAACATACAGCAATGCGAGAAACACGTATAAATCGGATCACGCCCACTATTGTTGGAATTTATTTATTTATTTATTTATTTATTATATATATTTATTTATAAGCCACGCCCTTGCCGAATATTATTCACTCGATTAACTAGTTTTTCGCCTTTCTCCGAGCCGGGCGGGCGGGTGGCAAAAAAATAATTCCCGGTTCCTAGAACGCGACCGCGGTATTACTCGCGTATAGGTATAACCGCATCGGTAACTTATACGAAACGGTAACCGCCTTCGGAACTGTTCGTTATACAGGTATTACTAATTCGTGTTACGATAAAAATAAAAAAAAAAAAACGTATCCTAGATAAACTGAGCGTGCGCGCTGGCGACATAATATTATTGACACGGTAAAACAGGAAAACTCCTCTGCATTAACTGCTTTCGCTGCGATCGGTCTTAAATCTGGCTGTGATCGGGTCCAAAAATCGCGACTGTTAATAACAATTAACGCCAATTAAAACTGCGAATGATAACGATACGACGAACCGAGGGGAAGAAAAGTTCATTTACAAATAAACATTTTCATAAAATTCATTTAATACATAGAAAATTCCGAGATGAGTAGTTCACGATGACTTACCTAAAATAATGTGTTATTGTTTTTTATACGTTATGCTATTCATTTTTTTTTTTTAAATTATCCGCTTATATGTGTTAATTTACAATGGGGCTTTTCGATCCGGTGTGTTCCCCCCGCCCTCTCATAAGATACCCAATAAACTACCGCGACTGATAACAATAAAACGGTTATCACACGTCATGTTTAAAATGTCGGAATACGAGCGTTACGAACATTTTCGGCCATTTATTCTTTATAATATGACCGCGATTTTCAAAATGGCCACCGCTGATAAACGAGATAGTTAACCTACACACTGTACCATTATTTACTGTGATATTGTCACGTCGTCGTGTTCATAATATCGGAAGAGCTGCCGGTTGTTGTAGCGGAGGCGTGAATCGTCACCGGGTAAAATAAAATATTGGCGGAAAAATTCGTGCGTCGTCGAAGCGTTTACCTATATACAACGGGTATCGTGAACATAATATTCTACGGGGGGAGGGAGAGGGCAAAAAAAATATACATAAATGAAAAAAAAACAAAATGAAAAAACTGATAGTAATTAACACCAGGAAAACATATTTTCGCGGCACCTAAGCAAATATTGTCGAACGCTCAACACGGTACATGAGGGACCTCTGTGGCCGCGATAATTTAATATAATTTTATTAAACGTCCTGGGACGATCGCGCTTGAAATATTAATTCGGAGCTTTTGACGTGGACATTCTATTTCACTCTCGCAAGGGCCACGCGAAAAGACGACGGATTTTAACAATATCGGGTAAAACGATTTTGTATGATGTTGGAAAATCTCTTTATTTGTGTACTGTCGGTACAAATTTCCGTGTAGCTTTTACACCGTTGACAAAAAAAATACGCAAATATTCCGACACTGCGCTCAGTGCGTTTTTTGTTCCCAATAGTTTTTTCCGGAAAATAACAAAATATATTTAAAAACAGTAGGTTTTTGTATTTCCGCACAGTCATAACCTTTTCTCATATTCTGACCCCTTTAAAATTTCCCTACTTTATACATAACCAAACAATTGCATATTCCGGCCCGTTTGTACATGATGATTTCGGTTTTGCCTTAACTCCAACTCTTTGCCCTCTAAAAAACATTGAAACTTCTTGCTGTAAAGCCCTCAAGCTCCTGGGGTTCATCAGCTATTTCTCTCAGTAATTTCGTCTCCTTCTCCCCTTTAAATCTCTCTTGTGTTCCCTTGAATGTCCTATCCTGGAATACGAATCCATACTTTGGGACGCTTCCACCTTTTGCGACATTAAGATGATTAAGCGTGTCCAACGTAAATTTCTCGCTTTAGTCACCTCTCATTTCAATATTCTTCACCCTACTCACGATTATTCTCCCATCCTCCTAGAATAACGCCTATCTAACCTATTTGATAGCAGACACTTTTTTAACCTCCTTTTTCTCTCTAATCTTATTTTCGGTAAAATTGGTTTACCTTCTTTACTATTTCAATTTTTTTTTAAGATTCCTCTCCGACATATCCGGTCTTCCCCACCTTTTTTCATACCTCTGTTGTCTACTAATTACTCTTCTAATTTTCCTATTCCCCAACTCAAACGCACCGCCAACAAGGACCCCGTTTTTATAAAAAAAAAAATATACTAGACTATATACTAGACAATTTTTTTTTAGTGTAAGTTTTTAAGTTCAAATTATAGTACAAAATTCGTAAATATCGCAATTGAAAATTGACAATTTGAATCAAGACAAATTTTAATTACGTCCGGGTTTTTTTCCGTAACGCAGACTCATTCATCGATTATTATAACAGTCAATACGATTCGATTGAATTTGTCCGATACATTACGGACTTCCGCGAGGCGGCCGAATCGTCTTTAATATTAAGTCTCGTATCCGGTATTGTTTTACATAAAAATACGTGAGTTAGCATTTGTTTTTATTTTTTTTTTTCCCCAGTCAGCTTATCGGTAACGGAAGCAGAACCGGTAGTTATCACTGTTTCAACACGATTATGTTATATTATATGATGTCGGTAACGGGAATTCGTTCCAGAAGAGGATCAAATCGTTTAACAAAAAAACACGAACGTTATATATGGCAAAAACGATCCACGAGTTTAGTAAGTAGATACCTGCAGTATATATGAAAAATGGCATGGTTTTTTTTTTTACTCCTGAAATACGAGATTTAACCAACATATCATTATATATAATACTATTATAGATATCACGTGTCATACGAAACGCGCGATTATCGGGTTATGTGTTTGCTTTTAATCATACGGAACCTAAATAATGAATAAGCGCGTAAGTTGTATATATATATATAAAAAAAAAAAATTAGTTGTGTGGCGGTATAATGAGTATGACGTGTTATGCTGTGCTGTTTGTGTCGCATTTGCAGAAACAATTAATTTTCGAAAAAACGTATACCAACTATGGATAATAATAATACTAATAATATGTTGAACGTAACGACAATTGTTCGAATAGTATTTATGGGATGAAATATAGATCGAATGCATCGAATACATGGATCACTCGAATATTATAGGTATTAAATAAAATAACAGTGACAAATACATAATAAAACACATAATTTTATATAAAAAAAAAAAGCGTATCCTCAAGTTTATATTAACATTTAGGTTAAAATTACAATTCAAGAAGGACTGTGAGCAACCAGTTTTTTCCCAAAAACATGCTTTACGGGTTCTCGTAAGATTTTTATTACAAGACCCTTTGGACTTGGATACTGAAAATTATATTTCTAAACGCTATAATTAGAGTTTAAATATTCCCTACTTATATGTTTTACTATTTTTCTTAACTTATTTTATTTGTGTATTTTGTCTACATTATCGTTAAAAAATCGAAATCTAATGCTCCCTTCCTCTCTTCCCAATAGAAAAAACAAAATCGATTAAAATTAGACGTTTCTACGAATAATTAAACATAAAACCACAATTAAAATGTAGAATATTTTAGGATGGTCTTATATAGTCTAATATTGACAGACAAAAAAAGTTCTGAGATTTTGATTATTTTGTTTTACTTATATTTTTCATTTGGAGATATTTTGGAAAAATAACATCGTACTACCCTCAACATTATTCTCCTCTTAAAATTTTATTGTTTGTGTTTAAACTCTAATTTCCACATAATCACTACAATTTATGTTCTACGTAATGTAATTGCATTATCTGACCTGTTAGTTTAAATTGACACATAAATTCAATACTAAATATATAGCAACGACTGCCGGATTAAATGACCCACAATTTGCATATTATACTTTTATCGAAATTAAATAGTATTTAGTATATACTATTTATGCGCCCTTATCAATATGGAAATGAACGTACAAATTCGATGAAAACACGCTCTGGGAATTTATATAAAAAGCACTTAAAAAAATATACGCATACTTATATCAGCTATAATAGTCGGCATATTATTATATTATCAAATTAAGTACCAGGTAGATTTTATTTTGGTCAATTTCCTTTTGGATTAACAGGTTAATTAGTCCATTGTTACATTACGCAGAGAAATACTAAAAAGAGAGTACATATAGAAATTATACCTAGCTAAGTACCTTATTAAACGATACTTATCTAATAAAAAATTAATTATATATGCGAATAGACGACAATAATGTATCGGATATACTCGTATATTATTATAATTTATAATTGGACGTCAAAGACAGGAAAATAAAACGCACGCACTAAATAAAATATAATATACAGCAGCTCTATATATGCTCTCAAAATATTTGACTTTCACATGTTATTAAACCGTGGTATACATAACTATATTCAATTTGTGTACCGGATTTGAACTTTATCGATAAAATAATTTATAACTATTTTCATTAATAATAATTGACGCTAAACCGATTAAACTCGTAATATGTTTTATTCTATTAATTATTGTGAAATCGGAAAAATATCATGAATTCATATGACACTTGTTAAACATTTTGTTTCCCTATACAATAAATCTTCTCAAAGAAATATTATATTTTCCAGGAATTCTCAATAAACCTGCAATTGGACACAAAGATTGTATAGAGTACACGCGTATAGAAATAAAAAGTTATTTCAATTGAAATTATCCGAATACTTAGTTGAAACAATACCCTGTATACATAATTACATAAATCCTGCGGTTCCAGACTTATTACTAGGTACGGTGTACAAAATAATGTATTTAAATAAATAATATTTAAGGTACTTGACGAGGGTACACGTGCGGGACTTGATGCGAGTTATGAATTTTTTTTATATCTATTCGTATTGTAGTTTTCTATACACGTATATTTTTCATATAGACAAATATTAAATATAATTAACTCAACAATCTATTAAGTTCATGTGAGTTACAAAACCATATCTAATTAGCCACGTATCCGAACCTAGATTAGATTCATTAATGCGTTTTTCCCTTTCCAAACGTACAAAATGTTTTAAAATTTAAATTTATTTACTTAAAAAATCGTTTTAAAATCAAAAGTTGGTAAAAAGAAAAAAACAAAAGACTCGATTTTAAAACGTATAAAAAAAACAATGGATGGATAAAAATCGGAATTACTAGTTGCAACGAGTGTAGTAGTGTAGTTATGGTGAGTTGGTCGTGTTTTTCACATTTATTAAATAATAAGCGCAAACGGACGACTGACTGTGAGGGGACTTTATGCATTGGCTGGCCATTGTTATATAAAAACACATACACAATGCAACTATGTATATAGTTTTTATTTGAATTAATCAAAAATGTACCGTACCGCAGATTTATATCGAACGAAATAACAACGTTATGAACGCGCTTATTTAAAAAAAATAAAACCATTCCTTTGGCCGGAAACCGTCGAGCGAGTTTACCGTTACCTACCGTTGTGATCACAGTTTTTTTTCTTTTACTTTTCGGTCAGCCATAGAATATAATCAGACGATTAACGAGAATAGTGTCAAATGACGATTTTGTTTAGTCGGTTAATTTTGTAGAAACATTGCAAATTATAGTATTCAATTAAGCCCAATAAATTGATTTAATATAATACGCTAACGAACAAATCGAATTCAATTCGTATTCGTGTTAAAAAAATTAATTAAAGTTTGAAACTATAAAACTTAAATAAACTCTATAGAATTATACGGATTTCAGGATATATATATACAAAAAAAAACTAATAATTTCGACGAGGGTTATTTAAACTGTAAATTCGTGAAGTCCTTAATATTGTAATTGAACGCAATCATTACAATTTATTTATTTTTACACTGGTTTTGTAAATGAAAAAAAAAACCTATTATAATTGGCTTATTTTATATCCTATAATACAATATAATGCTATAGTATACTGTGCCTCGAGGAAATTGTGCAAGTGCGATAATAAGTATAATAATGTAACTAACAGTAATAAATAATAATCGAGTCAATATATATATATACCTATATTTATAAATCTTCAACAAAATTTATAAGTGCGAGTACTGCAAATAATTAAAATGGAAAGTCATACCTATGGCGATAAAAGTTGTTCTTAAAAATACTATGTACAGTATTTTAAATATATAAAAAAAAAAAACCTAATAAACCAACAGGATTTACGTTATATAGAAGAATTTATACATTAAAAAACGTAGAGAAAAAAAATTCCCACCATAATATATCACATTGAAGATGAGTAAAAAGAAAAAGGTTAACAAAACCGCCAAAAAAACTGTTTATAATAATATTTGGCAACAAAAATATGCAGCATGTGATCAATTTATACCATATTATGGATACAGAGTAGGTTAGGTAACCTACCTGCTTGTGTGTCTATATACATTATAATATAATAATTTGTGACATTTTAGCTAATATTATAATATCGTATTAAATATACTTACGAATAATACGAATATATATATACACACACAAATTCCAAGGAGAATGCGTGTCGCACAAAATGTTATTCGCAAACCGGATTATTCAAAGTGAATATAAATATATACTTATGTAAGTACCATTTTTATACACGTATTATACACTTACATTACCATTACCGGTTCCAGTCGTAATTTCGTAGGTACCTATACTTTTTTTTTTTTTTGTGCATGTTTAGTACCCCTTTTATAGCCCCGCGCTGCGGGTATAAGTATTGAAATTTTTGTTTTATTTTTAAATTATAAAAAGATTCAACGGCGTGTATAGGTATACGTACGTACTATAGGTATGTATATAAGGGAATTTTGAAATATACGATTTAAATATCACTGCCTGCATATAGTACACCACACCACACACACACACACACACACACACACACACACACAGTCGGACGACATTTATATTTAATGCCATTAAATTTACATATTATTGTGTTTTATTTACGTAGACGTTTAAATATATATATATATATCTTGCATATAATATTATTATTATTTTGAATATAATACTCCTTGCCAAAGTCGGTTTATGAATTTTTTTTTCGAAAATAATTTCGAAATAATAAGTTATAATTTATAATATGTCGTCTAACGATACTGTATAATATCATCTATTATTATCTCGCTCTCTACAAACGAAATATTTAAGGTTTTCGGCATTGATATCACGGTTTTTTGTATACTGGAGCAAAACGATTTACTTTCAGATCGTTATAAAATATTGCAATTCATCCGCAATAAAAGAAGAAAGAAACAGTTTCAAATACCTGTATAAATATCTCGGAAAGAAAAGATTTCAGGTCTCTATCAAAAAACGACCTCGTTTATGTATCGAAAAAATCACAAATTCCCCGAGAAAACTCTTACGTAATGTTTTTGGTAGAACCTAGTCTTCTTCTGATGCGTCAAAATCTTGTCTACACAAAAACGATTTTTTTTTTTTTTCAGAAGGTACACATAATAAAAGGTTAAAAAAAATTAACGAAAATCGATCATATTGTCGTTAAATAAAAAGTTCTAACGATCCGTGCTGTTATAGCGGGTCGATGATATCTATAACTAATAACAATTATACTCAAACTCGAATATTATTCATGAACGGTACTTTTTAACGATAATTATTTTACCGTTCCGTACGATTACAAAACGTTGACGTATAAAAATAGTATCGCAATGTAATTAAACACTGTAAAATTTATTATAATAATAATTAATATTGTCGAAATGTCAGAGATGTAAACGAACGACACAGCTATAAAACATTACTTATTTAATATCATTTTGTATACGCTCCTATACGATTATAATATTTATTATTATTATTATTATTATTATTATTATTACTATTACAATTATTACATATAACAACCAATAATGAGTGTGCTTGATAACGAGCTTTTATGAATGATAAGACATTACGAGTACAAATAAAAATATCGGCTGGAATGCCTAAGTTGACCTATGTAAAAATTAATTACCTATATTATATAGACGCGCGAAATTGGTAAAAAATTCTGATCCAATATAGGTCAGTATAATTGATCGTAAACGATAATATTATAATCAAATGGAATATTGTCGTACGAAACGTGTTTTTAAAAGAGGTCACATAGCTAAACTTTTTTTTGAGGTCTCATGGTCTCATTTCGAGTGGCCACCCAATTTTTATAAAACCGTGATTAGTATGAATAGAACCTATAAAGGGATATGTCTTCCTAATGTCATTAGAACCATTCCTCGCCATGAATTTAAAACTGTATAAACATTATAAAATTAACAAAATAATTGTATTCATTATTGATTCCCATTGAAATAATTCTACAAATAAGTACTAATATAAAGTACAACTATAATTATAAAAAAAAAAAAACAACAGTCAAAAGCCAATTAAGTTTGAAAAAGAAAATACATGTATTCATGTATTATATTATGCGATATAATATATAATATTAATTTGATAAATATTTAAGTGTTAAAATATCGGTATTTGGAGTAAACTGAGATTAGAGGTCAATTCGACCAATGAATAATTAACTCCCCAAAACTCGCCGCGCTAATATACACGTTATAAAAATGTTTGTACGTGCCGAGGAAATCTCGATAGGAAGTAACCGATAACATTACAAACAATATCAGTTGTGTACGGTTGTCGATTTATTTAGAAAAGAAAAAAAAAAGGATGAAAAACCTGCAGCGGTGTCTAGACACCGCATAGTCGTCTAGACGCTGCAGACATCGTGGAGGAATCGAAGAATAGTACGGTTATGAATTTCAGCGCGGAACAAATTCTGACCGGTATCTGGTAATTTTCCAGTCTAGCAATTGGCGAACAAACCTATTTGTTCTTAACCGGTTTTGCTTTCTCGACAGTAAAAAAAAAAAAAAAAATTAACAATAATAATAAAAAAAATTGTCCGGATCGAATTTAGCAAACATTTTCAATCGACCTTTAAAAAAAAATAATATACAATGTTTGTTTTCAGTGGGAAATTCTACACACGCGTGCCGAGATATTGGGAATACCAATATAAAAAAAATCACCAACGCACCACACTCGGCCGATGTTGTGATGTTATAGGGTCATTTGGATGTTATAGAGATAATATGGCAGTATAGTTGTTTTATCAAGGACCAAGTCCGTGGTTGTTGTTATCGATGATCTCCCCAAACAAATTGAATTCAAATGATATTATATTAGACCACAATAATTATTATCGTAATCAACAAAAACATAACACTTATTACCCTATCCGCCTTATCTAAAAACATCTCCTTATACATTTTAGATTCTGAACAGAGCGAGGAATGTATTGGATTTTACAAAGATTTTTCTGTCATAGTTTTTCTACCCGAAATTTCGCTCCAATTTTCAAATGTAGCACTTTTTCTAAAAGGAAATCTGACTGAGGTGGTACTTTAAACAGGTATTTTTTTAATTTTCCCAGAGATTTTCATAATAAATGGGAAAAACCGGGAAAACGTACGAAATGTATTATTTTCAAATCGTAAATATTTTTAAAACATGTTCAACCAAACTCCGCTCAGAAGTGTTTTTCGTTAGCAATGATTCATCGTAGATATTCATTAAATTTCCCCCTCTACCTTTCCAACTTCTCACTTACAGCAGTGGCCCACCGTTGTATATCTATTTGTTTTTTTTTTTTTTAATAGTTTCAAATGTCTTCCCCTTTATTCGATTGTCGACTATATCGCGACGAACGTCATTCTGACAGGTACTGTAGTATATCCCCAGTCGTCAATAACAATACAAAAATATTTTAATATATTATAATTTTTAACATTGTTTTACACGATGGTCACCGTCGCCAGCAATATTATTGTTATGTTAAAATATTGCAGGAACGTCTACTCAGCAAAATATGTTACGCGGTCGCCGGCCGTTACAGGGGGCAGCGTACTATTGTCGCGGTTATTTTATAAAAATTATTAAAAAGACTGTTAAAATATTATTGTGAAAAACACTCTTCTCCGGGGCTTCGGGCGGAAGATCCGAATAACGATCCCAGTCAGTTCAAATAAAGAATTGTGTTATATTTTGAAAGACTCATTTGTGTTTAATTATTGTTTTATGCCTTCGATTATAAACGGGGTTTACTCGCGTTCTACGTAATACTTACACCGAGCGAATTTACACCTAAGCTGGGATAAGAGAATTGGTGTTGGAACCACCGCGGCGCACAAGGAGTGAGCGACATTCCCTTGGCCGTCCGGAGTTTTAGAGTAAAGTCGTTAATTCATCAATGACCTAAGCTCTCGGCCTAGTTTTGTGTTTTGTCGCCGTATACGTCCAAAAAAGAATCTTGCGTGTACGACAGATTACGGCTCTCAACGTTCCGGGGGCTCGAACCACGAACTCCGAGATCAAGAGTCACGTGTTTTACCGACTGAGTTTGCCCAGGTTATCGTTACCTACCCTACCGATACTACGTCGAACACAACGGTATAATGTGTTCCAGACATTATTTTATGTACAAGACACGTGTGTGTCTATAATAACGCGTAATATTATGTTTTTTTTTTTTTTTATTTCGGTAATATATTTTTTGCGCACGCGTTAATATAAATAATAATAATAATCGTGTGCGCGAGTGTAAGTACGTTCAAGGACAAGTTTTAGCGATGCGAGTAATTGATGAGATTGTGTGCGTGTATGATACCTAACCGCGGGAGAAGGGCGGGTTGAACGAACAGCGGCGCAAGAAACGGAAGGAAGTCACTCTAGGTCATTCACACCTGTCGAATATAATATTATTACGTATTTCGATATTATACTGTTTAGCCGCATACAATATTATATACGTATATTATACGTACTAGTGTACAACTATTTATAATAAACATAGGTATAGATAGTTTTTTTTTCCCCCGTATATATACCTATACTACACACGTGTTAGTATCTGTACGCCGCCGCGCGTCGTTCATTCAGAACTGGTGTTTTCGCGCAGGCGCTTTGCGAACGCGACAACGCATACCGACCGCGGGTCAACGGGGCGGCCGCATTCTCGTCCACATTCCAGGAGTGCCGTGCGCGGTGTGGCCGCCGCCGTCGTCGCCGCCGACGGCTGTCTACCGCCGCCGCGCCGCCGTCCCGAAGGCGACACGGTCACAGCGGTATTTCTCTCTTTCGCTCCCCGCCGCCGCCAACGCCGACAACGAGACGTCCCGAAGCGGTTCGCGCTTGTCCTGCCGCCCGTTCCTGGGACCCCCTCCCCACCATATATAAATATGCAGCACGATTGTTTTGTCGTGTGATTCGGCGATTTTCTCGGGGGCATTTTCGAGTAAATTCGCTTTCCGTTGTTTTCCAACCGTTTAAACGGAATTGGTTAAGGGGTATTTTTTTCTTCTTCTTCTTCTTAATATTGCCATTCGATTTTCAAACGGCAACCCCCGACACACGTCAACGCAGATTCGAAAACTGAACATCGGCGCGCGATGATATCGGAATTATTGTAACGGTTTAAAGTATATTTTACACCGCCGGAACAGTAGGGAAGATTGTTTATAGATTGATCGCAATATAATATAATGGTAATGGCCGACCCTGGAAACGAATTATTAGACGACGTACCCGCTGCGTTAGCGGCCAAAAGAACCGCCGTCGCACACCACGAGCCATTAGTCGCCGTCGACGACGACGACGCGAAATTTAACGCATATCCGGCCCAGACGTCTATATTATACTACAGTATAATGGATTTCACTTTAAAAAATTATCGAAAAACCCTCTCGTCTGGAGATTTGAGATAGGCTGTAGTGTTATATATAGGCGCCGGTCTATACACATGCGGCCGAACCCCCGAACGTAAAAATTATTATAATGTTCGTGAACACCGGAATACGGAGAACGGGCACGGGTTTTTTTCTACCGGTTGTTATGTCCGGGTTCTATGGTTGCAAAAAAAAAAAAATGATACGAAATTGACTGAGCTCGATTTCAAAATTTAAATTTCTATACTGTTATCGTACAAAAAATGCTAATACAAATAAACAGAGGGAAAGACCGAAAAAGATCAACCATCTTTTGTGATTTAAGAATGATAGATACGAAGACGACAAGTGTATGCTGCGAGGACTTTGAGGAGGATCGGGCCAAATGAAAGTTTAGGACGAGGGTAACCGATCGGTTCATAAAGAAATTCTTAAGAAGATACAGGTTAGTACACCACACTCGAATTTTTTGACGATTTTGATTTCTTTTTTTCTTTGGTTTAATGCCGGACGATAGAAATCGATGTGTTTTCACCATACGGGCAATATTTTCAGGATGGTTTTTATATAGAAAAGAAGAATGACGATGTCGATAAAATGTGACCAAGCGCTCGGATGTACTATATAATATACTAGAATTCAAATTTGGAAAAAAATGAAAAAATATAAAATGTTATTGACTTTACGCATGTAAAATTTTTGTACTCGTCACTGACGGGTGTATAGGTTTTCTAAATTCAAATGAATAATGTTTGTTTTATACTTTTATTTTTACTTTTAATGGGCACTAACGACGTATTTTCAGACGCAAACGGCTATATGAGAATTAAATGTACAATTATAATTTATAATTAATGGTTATTGGCGTATTGTTAACTACACAGCAATGAGTAATACGGTCAATAGTATATTAATGATATGGTTTAAAAAAAATGTCGTTTTCTGTAAAGTAAAATATCTTAAATGGATTAAAATTAATATTATCAATGAAAATATAATATTATATAAGTTAATTATTTATATAATACCGTGTTGGTATACAGATAAGAACTGTTAATTCAAAAGACACATTTTCATGTTACGTATGAAACAAATGACTCATAAGTGAGGGACAAAAAAAAAAATGTACATCCATTAGGCTATTGCTGTATCGCCACATGTTATTAACGATTCATTACCCGCCGGGAGGGAGAGCTGCGAGCAAGACCCGATAGAAAATTAATTTTCTGTGAAATCGTATTTTATACCCTCGTAGACACTGTACTTACATAACGATGACAACACCGCTATAATTATATACGACATCGAGAATAACAATAAGGTATCTAATAGGTTTGAATTTTTTTTATGATTATTATTTATTTTAATGAAAACGTATAATATAGGAAATATATTATATTGTACGCGTCGAATTATCCATACAATTTTTAAAAACGAATTGAAACAACAATCACGCATACCAAAATATAATTTTTACGATTAAAACTATATATACGAGTATTTAAGAATTTATTAACTTCCCCGCCATTACATTCATTCGCATTTCTATGATTTTCGTCCATTATGCCCGCAGAATGTTTCTACTTGAAAGATCGATTTCCTGAAGAACAATACGTCGAATAATATATGTTTGGATTCTTCGTTTTAATTTTGGAGAGAGCTTACGCGTATTTTAGGTATTGGCGAGTTTATTTATACAATTTCTCGCGTCGTATAAACACTATTTTATTGTCGGTGGGTATCGGCGGTATCGAGTTTGAACAATAATTTTGAAAAATGTATTTCCCGAAATAAATGATCGAATATGTTTGCCAGCTGTATAAACGTTACAGATGTATTAGACATGAAAATGTTGGTTCGTGCGGTTTTTCCGAATAGCAAAAAATGGCCGAATACGATCGTTATCAGTGCAACAAGTCTCGGACCCTGTATATACATAAACAGCCTTTTACACATAAAATATTAAAAATATTACTAACGCAACGCTCGGGCGGACGAACGTGAAAAATGCATCGGATGTAAAATAACGACCATAACCTAAGCCCTAACCTGACCTAACCTAACCCCGTGGGCAGCAGTAAATTCAATAGACACATAGGAATCACATAATATTATGTTACGTACCAAATAATACCTATGCGAAACAATAATATTACGTTTTTATTAAATTACCGACGATCATAGTAGTAATGAACAACAAAAACCGATATAAATATGTATATATAGGTAACAATAAAATGCTTATACAAATTTGTTTTTTTAACATTTTTGTGTAATTCCGGCGGATTAAAAACAACAAATTTATATACGAATACTAGCTAATATTTAATTACATTATCATCGTCTACCGGACAAAAATCGTTTTTATTACTTCCCCTCTTTTATTTAAACTCGATAATTTCGTGGTTATTTTTGTTTTTCAAACACAATACACCGCTCGATTATGAAATATAACAATAATAATCCTCGTACACGAATATTATCGTAATCGAAATAATAAAAAAAAAAAAAAATGACAGTAGGTAGAGTCGTATTTTTGTTGTGATGTTATTTCCCGTCAATTCAAAACATTGTCTAGCTTTACACCGTGTATACAATATATATGATAATATTTTTTATAATCTCGATCGTAAAATAAGGTCAACGGATATTGTATATTATATTATGGTATTTTGTTTATGGTAAATCAAAAAAAAAAAACATCAACACAAAAACACGATTATTATTACGGTGTGTGTGTGTATGTGTGTGAAATTTCCGCGGGTTTTGAAAGAGACTACAAAATCGACGGAGCGACCGCGACAAAGTTGCGTCACTATTTTTTTTTTTATACTTTTCGGCGACGGCGGGCTATACGGTTTTTAGACATGGTACGGAGAGCTTCTCATCTGTGACCCGTTTTTACACGCCATTGAGTACGCCGCCACCGAGTTTTCGTTTTCCTTAAAACACATTATAATAAATATACACTACTATAGGCAAGTATAGGAGGTACCTATATAATATATTTTATATGTTGACGTAAGATACGCGGGAGAACGCGCGTTTTCGGGCGTGTGAATTAAAAAAATTAAATTTTTTGTTCATCCTACAGGCACATAAAAAGTATACATAAAATATAATAGTCGCAGCAGCGATTGTCCGTTGTTGTAAACAAGTTCGCAAACAGGAACAAGACGTGATTGGGATGTGATTTTTATCCGCGATGTGAATTTTTAATGTGTTAAAAAACCAAAATGCTCGACATGCACAGAAATTCCATCACAATACTAGTAAAATATACATTTAAAATGAAAGTCTCAACACCAAATTCGTTATCGTTAAGCCCGGTCCACGCAGTGATATCAGTCATAGTACTATGATAGTCTCGCTGCTTTAATCAATTATCGCACGAGACAGCAACGTGAGTTCAGTGAACGTGCGAATTTCGATAGGAGAATTGGCAAACTAAAATAGAAAAATCTGTGAAAGTGCCGTCACGACAGTATGGTCATCGCTGTGATAATAACGATAATATTATTGTTATAACGCTCTTAAGACGGTGTGTCAAAACTATCATAATAGTGACGATAGCGGTTAGCTTTCGCTATATAGTTTACTCTAAGTATACCTAGATAAGTAATTATTATTGATTTACTATTTATATAAGTACTTTTCTAATCTCCTTAATATTTTAGTTGTTTAAATATAGGTTTCGTTTTAAACAAGACAGTGTATACTTTCAGGTTTTTTTGATAAATTACCATTATTAATGGCAGTGGATAGACATACCGACACATCAAATTCTTTATGTCTCTGAATAAAAAGTAAAGAAATTTGAATTTAGAAATACGTTGTCCTGTAAATAATAAATTCAAGGGGCAACAGAAATATCTCCCTAATCTCCCCATCTCCGTAAATACGACACTGATGATTCGAAAATTGTACTATAAGTACTATATGTATACATAAAAAAAAAAAACAAAACAAAAAAAGTATTTCTCACAAATTCGCGAAGTCCTAATTATTGTTATTATCTGGTAAAAAATCGTATACTGTTATAATATCGTATTATATGGCCGTCCCTCCATCGGGAAATAGAATTTAAGACGTTTTTAATTGCGATACCTACAATGTTGATGACGATGCGGTCGTTGTATACAAGTGGGTGTACTTTGAGTGTACACTGTACTTAGTGTACTTAGACCCGCGGAGAAATATCAGTAAGTAATTAGAGCGATCGCCAACGGACGGCCGATGAATAAAATTACCTCCACTCCATTATATTGTATTTATATACATATGTATATATATATATACATATGTATATATATATATATATATATATATATAGACAACGGGTATTATATTGTTATTTGTAAAAGTCTTTTTGAATATTATAAACTGTTGCGGGTCGACCCATTACGCTATCGATCTCGATTGTATCAAGTAAGTACCACGTATTATGATGAATAGTATATAGTAACGGAATCTTAATAGTGTTATTGTTAGGTACAAAATACTAAAATACAACACCGTAGGTATACGCAACACCGAAGTTTTTTTAAGACTGACACTGCTGTCGGGTGTACCGCTGTCTTACGATGGAAATTGTAAATGAGGATATGTGGAGTAATTTGATTAATATCCGTATTTTTTCCCATATTGCCTGAAAGGTGACCCAAAAACCAACAAAAATCGTTACTTTTCCCCCACAACATTTTTGATCAGAGCAAGGAGCAAGATTTCTAGCAGAAAAGTTGTTTATATTATACACGCACAGCAATGCAGGTTGTGAATTTCGATAAAATATGATTTTTTTTTTTTAAAACACGTTTTAATATTATTCACCTACTTTTTATGATACTGATCACGGAAAATTAAATATAATATAATCTCCGTTAGAAAATCAAGATAACACAGGTAATATTTAAGATTAAACTAATAACGTATTGTTTAAAAAAAAAAAATTATAATAATAAAAAATAAATAAGAAACTGAATTTTAAAATAATGTTGTTTAATAAACTCGTAAACTTATATTTTATCTTGTAATATGTAGATTCCCGACAATTTTCCAATACTATATATTATAATATATTTGTAAAACTATGCAATCAAGGTACACCGATTTCGGGCAGGATTTCTATAACACATCGCACCGTGTTGTAGAGGCGTACGCAGGGGAAGGTTCGTTAATAGGTTATATACTTATTCTCTCATCGTAGTCTTGAAAAAAAAAAAAGAAGAAAAAAAAATAAACTATTTACTATACCTAAATCACAATGCTCAGACAAGCCACCAATCGTGTGAAGTGAAAACAATTTTCAAATTAAATTAAATTAAACGGCGGGTTCGCTACCGTGTCACGTTCAAACTTCGGACCATTTTCTTTTTTTTTTTGAGGGGGGGGGATTCTCGCGGATCGGCGCCATAGATTCGCGATGACCCGAACCAAGGTCGCGAAACCGTCGTATACACACATCGCCCGGAAACACGATCGCCCACTCTCGTTTATTATTAACATTATTATCTGCGGGTACTTATAATATACGAGCGTAATATAATAATAATAATAATATAACCCGAGACACATTCACCCTTCACGACTACGATATATTAGAGGAGAGATCCTTTCACATTTTTATACGCGCACACGCGCAGACGCGACGCATGCCCCGTCCGTCTCACTCTAGTACTCTGTACCGCAGTCTTTCACCGCGGCGGCATCGGAAAGATACCTATAAGCATACGTAGCGTACCTTTCACTTCGGTCGCCTTTCACCGCGCGCCGCGCTCGTCTCGGGAATTGGCAAGCTTTTTCATACGTTCGTATACCTACGACCATTATAATACCTGTACACTGCACCGTTATAAAGCCACCCTTTCTCATCACATGATGCCGTTTATAATAATGCGCGCCAGACGCGGTCACGATTGCCCAATATATAAACACACGGTCGCGACGTCTCGTGGGAATACGGATTTTTAGATATTATTATTACGGGGTACCGTTGTTATTTATCGTTCTTGTATCGCGGCGCCATTTATACCCTCTGTTCCCCCCGACCATCACCCACGGCTGTAGTGCAAATAAAACGACAATGGGACGTTAAACAATTAACAATTACACCTCCCCTCCTAACGGAAACGACGGCGTACGCTAATTCAGATAAGGTCGGGCTGGACGGACGGTTTTCTTTTCGATAAACAATAATATTCGCCCTGTCGTATTCTCGGTTTGATTTTTTTTCCACCCTCTCACAACGTTATTTTAAAGCGCGAAAATTCCCCGCGGTTAACTCGTACGCGGGTATGTCACATTACATTATAAAAATATACTTGAAGTAAAATATTATCTACATTATACGAATATTCCGGAAATATTTTATGCTATTACATATTCATATTCCAATATACGAACAATTATTGAATATCACGTACATCATCGCCGAAATTGCGGATATAAAATTCAGTGGCGTACCTAGATACGCCAATGAACGCCTGGTAGGCCTTTTTTACGGGGGTGGAGGCAAAATATATTTTCACTCACTCTTAAAATAGACAATTCCTAAAAAATAACGTCACAACAACAAAAATTTTATTAATTGGCTCTTTTATATAACATTTTAATATATAAAATAAAACATTTTTATTTAATTAAATATAATATTATAATGCATGCTACCTGTGTATTTATAAATTTGAATACAAAGTTTAATCTCCGGTTTTTAATAGAAAAGAATCTATCAATGGCATTACCCACTGGTATACTTATTTCCTGATAAACATGCAAAAGTGCAAGTCCGCATAAGCGATCGTAGCTAGCCCGTTTACTTTGTAAATAGAAATCAATGATAAGAGACAATGGCCCAACCGCCAAAACAAAATGATAACACCATAAATCTTTACCCGATTCAACCTTAGATAACAAAAATATGTTAATATATATGGGTTTTACCATTTGATCATATTATTGACTAATTCATGGAAAAAAAATATTCAAAATAATTGTAAAAACACTAAAAACAAATAATTATGCACACATATAAATATACGGCACAAGGGGGTAGCGAATGCCCCCATCGCCACTCCCACAGATAGGTACGCCACTGAAAATACTATAATTGTAATACATTATACTATGACGGCACTCTGCCAGTCTCTACCACTTTTTCCGACAAATGTTTTAGGTTTGACACACTTATATGATTATTATGATTATTATTGCACACTACTTTTACTGTTTTAAAATCCACATTTCGAGCATTTAGTTTGACAAAAATTTGAAAATTACCTATACCTTAAGTTATTCGCAGTTAACAATTTACAAAACAACGAAAAAAATTTAAATCAACACTATATTATATACGGTTTATTTCAATACGATAAAATATTATCTAAGTAGTTCCGCAGACACGTTTTTTAAATGTATAACGATTAGATTATAGTTTTTAATTAATTTAACGGATAATAATAAATAATAACATAATATTGTAAGTGATAAACAATTTGTTTTTTTTTTTTTTACTTCGTAACTCGCATATTTCAGCGCACGAGTCAATTATATGATATTATATTATCTCACTTTAAATAATATAAGCATATTAATTATAATAAATTAAACCGTGGAAAATTCCGCATGATCTTTAAACGAAAAATTATTAATTCGGTAGGTACCTATCCGAACAAATTAATTAACAATAATTACCCGTACAATTAATTCCCCCGTCGAAATACATCGTACAATATGATTATTACAATAACAAACTATATAGGCAACGTAATATAGTATATATCTGCAGTCAGACTAAGTCAACAGGTGCGCGCGATTGTTTGAAAAAAAAAAAATTAGAGCAAGTGTTTTTATGAGCTAAAAAAACGTGCAAACGCGATCGTAAAATAGTATAAATAAAAAAAAAAAAATTTAAAAACCGTATGTGGTGCACGTGGCTTATCGAACTGCGGTTGTACTTAAAACAAATTTCCACTTAACCGTCTCTCTCTCTCTCTCTGCTCCCCCCCCTACCCGTTCTCTTTTAAAATCTAAACGGCTAATGAGGTAATGTTCTGTTATTGCGAAATAAGTGCGTTTAATAATGTTATATATGATGAACTTTGGAACGTAAAATATATTATATAGATTAAACATTAGAATCAATTTTCGCTACTTTTTTTTTTATTTTTTTTTTTTATACACTAGGTAGCGCATATAGCCATATTGGTACGTTTTTATATTATAATATGGCCTACAGTTAATATTATGTATTTCGTTTGTGTTTATACGAGTTATATCTCGGAACAACGTGCGGACGGGCCCAAAGGTTAAAAAATATAAATATCGACCGGTATTTTAAAGTGTTTTATTATTATAAGTGTTTTTTTTTTTTTTTTTTAAATAAATTACCGTTATATCATTATAAAAATAAAATACTATATCACAATAATGCATACGCATTTATTCAGTTGCGACGATATTTTCGTGAAAATTTGTTAGAGCGGTAACTCGAAAAGATGCGGAATTTCCGCGCGACGACGGTACTTTACTTGAAACGGTTTTTTGCTTTTCTTTTTGTAATTCTCAACAATTCACCTCTATTCCCCCCTCCCTTCCCTCTTGTTTATATCGTTTTTGTTTTCGGTAAGTAAACACTACGCGGCTTTTAAAACGCTGTAGCAGAAACAGTTTTTTCATTAAAAACAAAATAATAATAATTACCCCAGACAACAATAACGACGATACTCTTAAGATTTATTCGTTATAAGTTTGACGAAAGCAACGACAATACCACACGAATTATAATTATCCGTACCGACTGCAATGTTATATTATAATGCTCGAGTTTATATTGTGATACAAAATTATACGTATATACGACGATGAGTTATTTTGAACGAATTAAAAACAAAAAAAAAAAACAAAATCAGTTTACAATAATTAAACGAGGACTAATTATTTTTGATAATTAGCGAAAACGCATAGAATACAGTATAATATAATAACGATATAATTACGGAACACTGCGGGAAATTATTATTATTTTTATTATTATTATTATTATTATTATTATTATTATTATTATTATTATTATTATTATTATTATTATAGTACACACGCACGCGAGATGAAAACGTTACGAACAATTATTTGAACAAAACACGCCGCGGCCAAGACGCGCGTCCGCAGAGTTAACGAGACGGTGTATAATAATTAGTATTATTCTAGTCGCACGATCGTTTGTGTAAATACTTGATAAAAAAATTATTGTTATTCTTTTTTGGGACCACGGGTTCTGCTTTAGACCGCGGTCTTCTCGGTCTTAGACGTACGCCGCGGAAAATTAGTAGAAAAAAAAAACCCCAGAAACCCCAACCCAGTCGCCGCCTATAGAATCTTTCGTGTACGCGTAATCGTAGAGCGGTGTTGGATTTAGACTCCGCGAGAAAATCGGTTTCTGGGGCTGAAAATAGAAAGAAAAAAAAAACACCGGAGAAAACGAAAATCGTTTAGAATAATATTATTCAAACGAAATAATTTCGATCTGAATCTATACATAATTGTATAAAACGTTTTTTTGTGTTTGGTTTTTTTTTTCAGTGTATCTTTTCGAAATAAATATTAAGCTACGAATAACACACACCCCATATAATAGCTCGGAAAGTGTTGACGTTTTTTTTCGAGACGATTAAATAAACAAATGACTCTAAAATCATTATTGTAAACGTATTTATTTCTTTTTTTTTTTTTTTTTATCGCCTCTAAATTCTAGAGAGGGCTCAACATCTACTTTCGATTGTCAAACCTATATTCATAATTCATGCGCTCATGGCCAAACTTAAAAGTGGAATATCTCGTCAACGGGTTGACGACGGGTTAAACTTTTCATCAACGTCATCATATATATCCGGAGTTAACGAAATACTATTAACCGAAATCCGCTCAGAATCGTTTTGCTTAAACTTGCTTAGATACAGATATACAAAAGATTTTCCTCAATATTCTACCTTCCCAACTTCTCTATAACAGTGGTGATACATCGTGCGAAGTATATCCATCTGTTTTCCTTACAAAACATTAATATTAAATTTAATGATTTCGCCTTCCCCATCCCCATAGTCGAGGTCTGGAGACGTCTCTGAGTTAACGTAGCCGCTATTGTACTCGATAATGCTGTTATTAAGTCTAAATAGTTCTGAAAAAAAAACCACGTGTATTTCGTTATGCGCGCAATCAAGTCGTTTTTCGGCCGTTTGAAAAATGCTCAAAAGAAATGTCCGATCGGCTGCACAGATTTCCGACCGCGTGTCGGTAAGCCCAATATATTTATAATGTTTTATTGTGCGTACCATCCGTTTCTCGATTCGATAACAATACGAACGGCATGGCGTTGTATGTAATATATATAATATTATAATATAATAATAATATTGTCTAGTCTCTAGCGCGATAAGGATATAATAAGTATATAATTATAAATAAATAATAATATATGTATATTATACGCCGCAGCAGCAGTCCATTAATATGTCAGCGTCGATTTTTTTTTTTTTTTTTATAACCGTCATTCATATATTCTATAATACGAGCGTAGTGCGGCCCGATAGAGAATAAAATAATATTATACACACGTAGTTTCAGAAGTGCGATATCCGTACGATATAATAATATTATAACACGGACGTTCGAAAATTATCTCGTATGTGAAACGAAAATGTCAAATATTGTTACTTAATCGTTTCTATTCGTATATAACGTGTAATTCTATTTTTTTTTTTTTTTTTTTAATTTTTTTTTTTCGCTCCCAAAGTCAATATTTGTTGGCTGGCGTACATGATACGTTGAATGATATGTGTACGTAACGAAAAATTACTCGCATACACGCAGGCGCACTGTAAATTTTATACACGCATACACAGCGAACGGTTAGGGGGAAAAAAAATCATTTACGTCAGTAAAACCTACGACGCGATATGCGTATTTTAAAAACAGTGTCGTGCACGTTGTCGACACGTATTATTTGTTTATAATAAATTTGGCAAAAAAAAAATGTATATAAATATTAACTATCTAAAAAAAAAAAAAGTCAGAAATTTAGGCACCTATAATATTATAGGCAGTAATTATACATCGGCGGTTTCCCCGACCCATTCGTCCTCCCGTTACCGCGCACTGATAATTGCAGTCGTCGACGATTCGAAACTGATTTACGATAATGAAATAATACGACAATAATTATATAATACATATGACATATTAACATTGCAGCGTTTGTAAATAACTAACCCCCTTTTTATGCATTATTTCAACGTTATTAAGTGTTATATGTGCCACCGGGAAACCCTTTAGAACCCCCTTCAGCCCCCAAACAAAACCCAATCGGCTTTTTTATAGTAGCGACTAAATATTTAATACACGTGTTTCATAATTGATGAGCAGAACCAAATACAGATTTCCCATAGACAAAACATCTGTGTATGAAAAATAATGTTAAAATTAGTTATACGATAAATTATTCTTATATACAAAATTATTAAGGAAAAGTGTAGTTGCCTATTGTCGTAAGAATCGCGTTAAGGAAATTGTGGCGGCGTAGCACACGTGGGTATTTACGTGCCCATAATATTAGCACCTCCAACGTCGGTGGTCTTATGTTAATTACGGAGAAATGTAATTTTTAATATTTGTTTAAAATCATTTTTTAACGCAAATGGAAAAGTACCGAAGTCCGTATTTATATTACTCACACCGCATAAAGTAATTGCAGATAGTAATATAATATTAGATTATAAACAATTATTATAGCTAAACTTTTTTGTGAATTTCCGGTTTTCAATTATGTTGTGATAGTGCGATACCGAATTTAACGGTGTTAAAATGCCCCCCCCCCTTATTGAACAAATCGAAACGCATCGATTATAAGTTAAAGACCTTCATCTATAAAGTATTTGTAAGTTGGTTATCGAAATTTGTACCCAAGTCAAGTCCCTCTCCTCTGGCGAATTTTCAAAAATTTGAGCTAAGTGCGTATCCCAGTACTACCCGAATATAAATCTAGAAAGAAAAGAATATGATCTATTGTTATTTTATTACTTCCGTGTTTAAGTATAAGTTACGCTTTACGCGTGACGTCATAAAATCACACCATCCGACGGGCCGTATCTAAAATACACGTGTAATATTTATTTCGCGCCATTAAAATAACTATAGAGTACAATTGATTTAAGGTATAAGTTATTAAAGTACATTTATAAAAAGGTTATGTATGTCTTCAGATAATTGTACTTTCCATAGTATGCAAAATTTGCTTCAAGGTGTAGTTTATAGATACGATTAAAAATATAAATACACAAAATAGTAAAGATAAAATAACACTAAACTCCGTTGTTTAAAATTTAAACCAATGTGATATTATAATTGATTCTAATTTAGAAATTCAAATAACTCAAAAGCAAAAAAAAACCTCACAAAAACATATACCGAGTGATCCATTTAAGTGAATACACTCATTATCACTGAAAGTATTAATTTTATTCGGAATTTATTTTCTAGAACATTTAAGAAACAAGCAACTCTACAATTGTATATTTATATTACTTTTTGTCGCCCTTTTTTTTAGGGATAAAACAAATACTTACTTTTGATTTTCAAATGGTAACCTATAATAAAACGTCTATAAATAGATTGATTATTAGTTAGAGAATTAGCAGTGGTGCATTGTTAACAGGCCGCGCGTCATATGGCCACACAAATGATACTCCACTACTCTCTTCCTACCCAAACTTAAAAGTGGAATATCTCGTCAACGGCTTGACAGAAATCAAAATGTCAACACTGAAATTTATTTTAATTAGTAAGCAGTGTTTTTACTGAACTACGTTGATTGTAACAGTACAACGATTTTTTTTTTCCTATTTTAAATTTTATAATTAAATTGAGTATATTGAACGTTACTGCAGTGTCTTTAATTCCGTACAATAACTACGATTACTCGGAGAACGCAGAGACAGTAAGACTTTAATGATTATAAAATATAAATTACATCAATATAATATAATACAACATAAATAAAAATACTTTTTTTTAAGTGTAAAAATATATACGAAATACGTATTATTTTTCGGAACCCTCTCCGCCTCCAAGAAAATGCCTAAAATCCGCCACTGCACTGGGACCACAATATTCTCGCGATCCCTGAACTGACAACGATAACAATGCGAGCAGCTTTTGTTTACATTTTTGTATACGATTACTATGTACATATTATAATGGGGCCGAACAATAGCGACGCTTTCGCTTTTCCGCGATAGTCACAACGAAGTATTTTGAGAATCCATCGCGGCGTGAATCGCTTACACTGCTTTGCTGCCGAACCGTGACTGTCTCTAAATTCACAGAGCCAATCGAAATTTCGGATCGTTTTCAACTGTCGCGACAGCAACTATCGCCGCAAGAACTATAGCACCGCGCAGACCGGATTTCAATGATAGTTTTCGAATTATGTATACACAACAACACTGTAAATACTGCAGGTATTTCGTAAACGATTATAAGTGAAACGATTAGAAATATATTAGCGGACCATTTGTGTTTCTCGTCCAAACCTCGAAAGCCTATAGATATCGTTTAGTTTATTGTCAATTAAGAGGGCGTACTTTTTTTTTTTCGGAGAGGTGGGGCGAAAGGATAACTGATATTTCTGAACCTCTTCTAAGTACGTATCACTCGTATCACTCGGTAGACCGGGCAAAATATGATTCACGTTGTCTAGAATAAAATGTGTTTTTTTTTTCGTGTAACATTTAATATTATTAAGTATTTCCCATTTATTTATCTAACACTAGATAACCGCCATCGTTATTCGGTGACTAAAACCAATAAATTTCCGAGAAAATCGGCGTGAAAGGTAAATATTATACAAAGAGGCCGTATAGCGGCGCCGTATAAATAGCATTATTTTTGGATGCACACACACTCATTAGCTGCGACGAAAAAATATTGGAGTGTCTAAAATCACGCAAGCCGAGATAACACAATGCGCGGGTATCGATTCTTTATATTGTTGAAAATTCCACGGAACGAAATGGCAAAAAAACCGAATACTAAATGTCGAATCGTTCGATCGGCCTTATCGCACCCGGCGTTAGACAACGTGTTATTGTTGGGTAAGTATAAGGTTCGTCCTAATAATCGATTTGCCGCGCGACGGTTACTCACTAAACAACCGCTGGATGCATTTTAACCAAAATTAAGGGAGTTCTGTGTAGTCTGCGTAAGCATGTTTTTAACTATATCGTGCGTTCGTAAATCGGAAACAATAAATGCACGTGTACCGTAAACGCGGCGATGAAAAAGTTCTTATCAGGTGTAATGTTTTTACTCTGCGTCCGATAGCGCTCCCGGTGGAACGTATTAGACCAACTACTATTATACCATCATAGCAGCCGTTACAAGTAAATTTTCGTTACGGATTCGATATCAAAATCCTCCAACAATAACAGTTCTATAAATCACGCCACATCCGCGAATCGACATAGGTATTTTAAAACATTATTCAGAATAATAATATTATAGCGCGCTATAAAAATTGCATTCTATAGAAATACGTTTTCTTTGTATTTCCTTCGAGTGCGTTTGAAGTATTAACAAGTATATTTATTTTTCTATTTTCTTTTAAACGTTGCATTGGTATACAGGCAACAAAGATAACAATTACGCGTATTGTACTTCAATCGAATCCCGAATCCCGACGTCCACTACGAGCACATGGTTATAGATTTTATCGTTGTTATAACAATAACAACCGTATTGTAGGGGTTCCCAAACATTAATGTAGATAGGACGTAGGTTTTAGCGGAAACGATAAACCGGACCTTCTTCGTATTAGACGCTCGTAATGGGAAAAAAAAAAAACATCTCGTTCTCAGTTCCGAGGCACTGCGGTCCCTGTTGCGATATTATTACAGGACGGGTAAAATACACATAATCAATTGGGTACGCGAGACAATAACGGAACGGAATTTAATCGGACGAAAAGGGCAGGTCAGAATGTTTCACCGATATCCCCGAATCCGGCCCCCACGCCGCCGCCCGAAGACTGCCGGTTTTTTTTTTTTTTTTTTCCCCGTCAAATCATCGGCGTCGACAAAACCGGTTTCGCCGAATGGCCGGCGGACGTTGGCGAATTCGTCTACGCCGCGCGCGGCGGCGAACGGAACGAGTACTACACACGGCGGGCGCGGCGACGAGAAGGGCATTTTTCCGTAGTGAATTTTTCCTCTCGCGATTTTAAATTCGCGTACGCACTCGGACACCGGTCGAGCAGCGCTGGATATCGATCGTGTGCCGCGGCGGCCGTCGACCGGTTTCCATTCCCATGGACACCCGAATTTATCATCCGTTCCGAGAATAATACCGGTTATATTGGTGGTCTCGCGCGCCGCCGACCACCGGTACATTTTGTACCGTTTTAAAAGTTTTCTCGAAATTGTCTACACCGAGGCCGAACGAAATCTCCGTGAAGAACATTAAAATAATTCGGCGTACACGCGCAACACGCGGTGCCTCGGTCACCGTTCTGTGCGTACGCCCGTGCGACAATAATAATATGGACGCGCGTCGACAACAATATAATGGTACATCATGTATTATGGTGCGTCGGGCACTTGTCCGCCCGCGGTCGACGCCGCCGTCCGCGCGGCGACAAGCATATTTTAATTATCACTACGCCGCGCGGCGCGCGGTTGACAACAATAATTGATTTTCTACGAACGTACGAATGTATGACGACACCGCCGTCGCCGCCGGATTACGGTGACTGCGGCGCCGCGAAACCGTTACGTTGTTATCGTGGGCCGGCCGGTCTCGCCTCCGTCATCTGTGGGACGCGCGCGATCCCTGCATGACGTCAACGACTGCAGCGGAACGGCGACGACACCGTGGGTCGCGGCGGGGGAGGGGGCACTTTGCGTTTTATTTCTGTACACAAACACACACACACACGCGCGCGCGCTTTTGTGGATTAAACCGCGCGAGTGTAGGCGGAGGTTTAGGCGACGGGGTGGCGTGTACAACGTACGATACACCCTCCCGTGCGCGTAACGTTCTTGTAATAAATATTCTATACAGGATCCGGCGTAATTTTACGACAGTGACGCAGACACGGCACCAGAATTTTTTGCCTGGACGGACAGGAAAGGGCAAGTACATTATTTGAAGGGACGAGCACAACAATGTTACTTTTCAATAAAAAAAAAACAATTAAATGAATTGCATACCAGTGAACACTGTATTAATAACACGTGACATATTGAATACATCGGTGCCCAAATTTTCAAAAATTAAAATTTAACAACAATATTATCTACTCGCTCTGATGATGCGGCAAGCGGCGACGAAAAGATTAAAAAATTGCCTATATTTTTCCCCTTATTGGATAGCTGTGAGGCGATCCCCTTAATAATTCGACTAATACAAATTCCTACATGCGCAAATATTATTAGTGCACGGCTTTAAGGGGGTAAATGGTGAAAATTTATCCTGGGTGAGCGACAGTCCGCCTTTAGCGCCGTCCCTGCAGTAACGTATTTTCGGGGGTTAGGGAGATGGCGGATAGATCCCCACTTATTTGTCCATTTTTTTTTTTTTTTTTTTTTTTTATTACAAACATTTTAAAACAGATGCACTTTCACTCGAACTGAAGCGCGCCGAAACATACTGTATATTAAACTTTTAGACTTTTATTCGCCCCCAATAGACCAGTACGCTCTAGGTTCACAACTCGCGAGACGCTATACACCAAACACTTTTGATTTCGCGATCAATAATTCTATCAGAGTTCGAAAAACGTGTCATTATGACGATCTTCTACTGCGGAGCGACCGTTCTGGACTTTAAATACAATAAAAATACATAACCCGAGTTAATGTTATTTGCTTCTAACATGCTATTATTTTGTAAAACGAAAATATTATTTATTCGAACACTGCTAATTCGAGAATTTGCGTATTTCACGGCTATAGACTTATATCATAATATTACAAAATATTAAAGTATTATAAAACATAATACGCGCGGATTAACTTTGCTACCGTATGGACGCAGAAAAGTCGAGATAACGAATTAACAACGGGCGAATAGTCATCGACGATGACAGTTTCGACGTTCAATGTGTTTTGCGGTTAAAGCGGATGGGGGGCCCGAAAAGTTTACGCATTTAAAAAAAAAACTATATTAATTACTATTTTCCACGGATGCCCCGTCTGTGCCGTCTTCGTCACGTGATAATATCTCGCAAAATTACACCCTGTATAATACAATAAAAATAATAGTATCGCATCAGCGCATTTGTGCGTAAACGCCCACGCTAGTGCGTGTGCGTGCGTGGGTGCGCGCGTGCGAGACACCGCCCGTGCTATTCGACAACGTCCTCAGAGACGTTATTCGGATAATTTTCCGGCAGAATTTTCCGCAGGACGGGCGTGAAACGCCCACGCAATTATATTTATCATTGTACCCAGCCAACGTTCTACCGAAAACGGTACACCACACGTGTTTCAGTTGCGGGGACGGGGCGCCACGGCGGTAGAAAACCCAACGGTATTTCGGGGGTGGTTTAGCCCCCCCACCCCTTCCCCGATAATAATATTCTATCGACGTTAGTCCGACAACAGTTTGTATCGTATTGGTTGTACTAAACTCTCTCTCTCTATATATATATAATATGATATAGGCACCGATATATGATAATATATAATCGCTGGCATATGTTCGAACGGGGTTTTTATTTGTCGTTGTTTTCTACAATTCCACAACAAACACACTTCAAAATCGATTATTACACATTCCACGAACACACGCGTACCGGTAGATTCGGGCGCCCATGCCACTCGAGATCTTTTTAAACCGATACGAGTATAATACACATTAATAGTTTTAAACAAGAATGTTAAGTATACATAAAATAATACAACGTATATCGTTCGCCGGCGCACGTGGTTCGAACGTCATAAACACGATAGGATTTCACCGAGTGCGGCGCCGCTTCTCCGGGGATTTTTCATTCGTTCGCGTTTTCTATTTACACACAGCTGCAGTGTCACGGGTGTTCGCGTCTCTCGTGCGAACGTGTTAAAACGAACCGTCGCGGCGGCGTGAAAATAGGAAAACCCACGATTTGACCACCCGAATATCATTTCGAGTGTTGACGGTTTATTCCCCGGACCCGAAAGCCCGCGCGGATCGACCGATTTATAACACCCGAAAGTCATCCCGGGGCGAAATTGGCGCTTCGAGTCGTCCTTCCGCCGCATTAACGTGGCCGCTGCACCGTAGACTTCAGAAAAGTCAAGGGGGGTTTTTGCGCGAACCGCAGACGCGTGTACACTTCAATCCGAGCCCCCGGTGTGCGATTATTTATACCGTGCGTAAATACGCAACCTGCAGACGTAGTTTTCCATAGACTAGGTTTTAGATTAACACCAATGAAGAAACTTCTTATCGTGATTTGTGTATTTTTTGGACCCCGAATAACCATGTATCGACTATATACAGTCGTATATATAGAGTAATAACGACGAGTTTTAGGATCACGCTTAGGACACTATATTATGAATTCAATTCGAGGCAACAGTGAGTAAGGTTATATTTCGTACAATTCCTACAACTCCAATAACCGCGACCGGGTAACACGTTTCGGTTTGGGGTCTGTAAAAAAAAAAAAAGCCCGCCGTATACCATCAGGTATATAATACATAGTCTCGTGTTTGATAATCGAATTAATATGTCGGCCGGTTGACATCATCGCCAAACGTCCCGGGCATATGGGCGACGTAACTGGCATTCCATTTCGGTCGCGGAGCTGAGAATAATAATAATAAAACGATTCGATATATATATAATTTTATTATTATTATTGTGATGCCGGTGTGCGATTTGACGAGGTGCCCATCCTTTTTGAATAGCCGGGTGAACGTGTTTAGATTTTATATGTAATATCATTCACAATAATATAGATGGATTTTTTTTTCCACCGCGGTACGAATTCGCGCACCTATATAACACGCATGTTGTATATACGAATAACAAGGCGTCCACTGACACTGTGTGAAAATTCATACCTGTATAATGAAAATATTATATAAAGCGTGCCACCGAATATTAAAAAAAAAACATAATAACAAAAAAACTACATAAATATACCAAAATCGTCGTCAGACTGCGTTGAACTTGCTTGATTTTAGTTTCAGAGTCAAATCGCCCGTTACAAAATGAAAAGAAAACAATGTTTCGGAGGGCAATGCTTATGAGTGTCTTTTTTTAAAAGTTATTTTTCGAAATGTTACGATCATTTGAAAATGTCGATTCTAAACGATATATTGATGAACGTTATCGCGTCATCTCGAGTCGCCTGCAGGACGAGTACATATTATTATATACATACACTGCCATAAAAACCGTAGAGCAAAGGTACGTTGAACTATTTGAACACGTGTAGTATGCGATTTTTCTCGTTAGCGAGCGGTTTTATCTTGTTAAATTAATATTATTTTACTTGTGCATTCGTTTAAAAACGCAGAAATCGCAAAAAAAACAAACTGCGCGGGTTCCGATAAACAAACCAACACGGTCCATTAAATAGTTCACGGGCAATTTATTGATGCGCTTTTTTCCCGAATTAACGGGAATAACAGTATATAGGTACTGTCTTCGTCGAATTAGCGGACTCCTCTACGGATGTCTATTTATAAAAAATAATAACCAATTAGCACGTTCCGATGAACGCGTTTTTTTTTTTTTATAGTTTATATAATAATATAAACTGGGTACATACTGCAACTGCAGTACTAATGATGGTACCCAAGGTGCATAAATTAATAATATTAACGACAGTAGCGGGTCTAGAGTTCGATAACTGTGGGTCAGCTATTTTCGAGGGGCCACATTTAGGGCCTACATAATAAGGACCAAGGTTTTTTTTTATTTTTAGGAAGGGGAGTTAAATAAAATTATTTCGCCGGGTATGGCTGGTATTCTATATTATTATATAAATATTCTGAATATTTTTAAAAAGTATTTTATTCCTTGAAAATATTTAAAAAAAATTTTGTCTCATTTTAAAGTGTGAAATGCTCGATTTTAAGAAGTTTGATTTATTTTTTCGAACAATACTTTTTTGGGATAGTAGAAATACTCCGATTTGTTCACGCATTACTTATTTTAGGAATTCTCAATAATTAAAATATAATGCATTATCACGTTACCTATTATCATATAATATCTATAGTTCTTTTAAATCATCCGGACTTAACGTTGCATTTTATTTAATATGTATTTCTAAAATACTATTGTATATATAGTATTCGTAATTTTGTTGGCGTCACTAATGGGATTTCTACTTTTCGCAGATGGCAATTATGAATTTGAAAATCTTGTCATTCCGAGATAAAATCTTATCACTCCGAGAGAACTGGGGTATCGCCTGGGTCGGCGGAACCCTGGCGCCCTATCACGTATATAGATACTATATGGTTGCACAACGAGCAATAATAAAACAGCACCAAATGTTCTTATCAAGAATAGCGCCACCCTAATATTTTTAGTATGGTTATAATATTAAGTAAAGTCCCCTCTCTTGATCTATACGACGGCATGTCGCATCGAAACCAGAGTTTTGTGTATGTTAACGAGGTCTCGGGGACTCGATACAATAATTGTAATGTAAAACATATTGTGGTATACCATGGTTGTATAACAAAGATGTATTATCGAGTTTACTACATGATTGAGAAATAATTTATATTTTATAGTTTGATAATAATATTATAATTGATATTATTTGAGTATTTCCCGAAATTGTATATTAAACATATACAATTGATAAATTATACAGTTTGTATATCTAGATTATAGATTATCTATAATAATATTATTAATATTTAATATCTATATTTATCAAATAATTACTGTGTCGAACTTATATACTAAGTATTCTTGAATACTATTATTCTGTATACTGTTTAGTTATTTTATATAAAATGCTAAAAATATATTGCGTGCGTGAACCTCAAAATATTTTTAAAGCATATTTCACTGTATCAAAAGATGAATTTTCTAAAACTTTTATGGTAAACATCATTTGGTATGCAATAGAAAAAAAAATTATCGTGTTTGTGCTATATATTTTAATCAGTCCGATAAAGTTAATACTTTACATAGCCAAATGATGAAGGAGTAAATAGATTAAATTGTCAAAATTTGAATTAGTTCATTTATAATACTTAGTATTTATCTACATTTACTTTTTCAACATAATCTCATAAAGTAGGACGCAACTTTTTGTTGAATTTGATAAGAACATTCGGAACTGATCAACGCTGTAATCTAATCCAATACAGTTCCGCCGTGCAAGCATAATATTTATATCCGTGACCCCTACAAAATTCGCCATTCATTAACGTAGTTTAGCATATTTTAAAACATAATGGGAAAAAAAGTCTATTCTTTGGACGCGCGTTCTCTGAGCTATTTACCACTTATAATACACTTAATATTTTTCATTAATTAATTTTAATTGCATTTGATATATTATAAACCTATTGCAGTTTACCGCATTTTCTAACAAGTCGATAATCGCGAGAATGAACATTCAATCGATGTTGGAACAATACGCACAATGAAGTCGAACGTATTATTAGGATTAACTAATCAAAGTTCAAGAATCCTGTCAAGGACGACCGAAAAAAAACACGTACTTAGCTTACCGTCGACCAAATGACCTAATATCATAATATGTATGTACGCTCGCGGGACGTGGTCGAATCGAGGGAGACGAGGAGAAACTGCAATCGTCTCCCAAAGGAAAGTGCTGAGAAAAATATACGAACTCGGCTGTAATGAAATCCCACGGAGAATACGAAAAGAGAAATAACATAGATTTTGTATCATATAATAATACATTGAACAAACGAAACTTATAATGTAAAGTGAGTTATCTATACAATTGTTCAATATGAAAAATATCTAGAATTATTTAAATTCATATTTATATTCATTATTTACAAGCGTTTACAGTTCAAATATTGTTCAACATAATATACCTTAATAATTATTCGTATTCGTTTCGGTCGTATTTTTACGGTTTTCTACCAAAAATCCGACGTAAGTTACTCTATTCGTCGAACATTTTTTCGTATATCATATTGTCCTTAAAACCAGTTGCGGATTTGACGGGGAGGTCGACGATCGGCATCCCCTTGAACCGAACAAGAAATTATTCGCTCGCTTTCCCAGCGCCACGATGCACTACGTGTACGTAAAGGAGTAGGTACCGCAAAACCGATTTCACGCCCTCCGCACCACATTATATCATTACGTTTCTCGAGGACGGCCGAAAAATCTTTCGCGACGGCGAGGATTGCGCGGTCTCTCCGTCTGTCACTCTCTCTCTCTCTAAGTCTCTCCGTCTCTGTTCCCCGGAGGACGCCTCAAAAGATCGGCGCGCGCGTAACCGCCGTCGCCGCCACAGCACGGCCGGACGGCGACGATGACCGCGGGTCCGTCGTCACAGCCGTTTTGCGCGTCTCCGGTCGCACGCCGGATCATATAGGGTATTCATATTTGTATAATATACGCGCGCACATCGGCACCGCGCACACACGTACCCAGACAACGAGACGTGTCTGCATCATCGTCGTCGTCGTCGTCGCGTACGTGATGACAATTCCGTTACACGCGCGGACCGGGGAGTGTCGAATCCGGTCGGCCTTCGACAGAGATAATAGCGTTATATAGACGCGCGCGTATAGATGTGCAGCTCTATACGCGGCGACCGAACCGAACGCCGCGGTCTTCGCACACGCACACGCGCACGCGCGGGTGCGGCGGACACACAGTCTGTATAGCCGCGCGGCCGAGCACGGGCGAGCTGCAGCAACTACACTAGACCTTGGAAAAATAATGTATAACTTCGGCGTCAACGACCGGCGTGACGTCACGCGGGGATTTTCTAGAAAAACGCACAGGTATTACGCGCGCGAGGAGGAGAGCGCCTCGATTTTCGTTAACGATATCGACACACACGTCACGTCGCGGACGTTTCCCGCGCACCCTTATCGATGACGAAAACGAAATAACGCCCGGCCGATTGTACCTACGCGCCCACAAAGACAGGTATCCCGAAAACTCTATCCCTGACCGGTTTTCGGCCGCCGAAAAAGACGAAGACAAGAAAAAAAAAAAAAACTGGATTTTATTCCTCCACAATATCGTGTACCAACAAGTATAATGATATTATAATCCCGCGACCGCAGCACGTGAGAAGTTCGGAAGTATATAGCATGTGTGTGTGTGTGTATATATATATAGTATATATTATCAAGTATAGTAATAGCAGTATTAGTAGGAGTAGTAGTAGTAATAGTAGCAATAGCAGTACTACTATAGCAGTGTATAGAGTTTGGTGAGGCCCAGGGGGAAAAATGTTGTACGCTTCACGGGTTTTTTTTTTTTTTTTAGAAGTCATCGACCTTGGTCGGCCCGTGACGACGACGGCGGCAGCGGCAACGACGTTATATATTATTATTATTATAAACCACACGCACGCGCATACTTAGAAGAAAAAAAAATTACAACCGTACGCGCGTATATATTATTATTACGATGGGTTCGCGCACAGCGAGAGACTGGAAATCCATTAGCGTTTCCTTATACTTCCGGTAGGTCGTATAGATTACGACGTTCTAGAGCGGTAGCCGCCGCGCCAATCGTCGGTCCCGATGAATATTCACCCCGACGACGAAAAACGGACCCGTCGATGATAACGGTTATCGCAGACATAAATAGGTACTTTCACACAAGTAAATTACACAACCTGCGACTACCTCACCCACTGACTGTCGCGGTGACCGCCGTTTCGCACCAGGTGCGTGCGTAATCGCAGGCACCTTAAATGGGTACCTATCGTGAGAACCGCCGCGGCGAAGAATTCGTGCGGAAATCCTTCGTCCGCCGTCGACTACCACGAATTACTATTCTCGTGGACAATAATGTATTAGGTGTATACCTACAGAATATTGCGCCCCATTTAAATGTAAATTATTTGAGATATTCACGACTGACGGCCACGGAAAATCACGACGTTATCGCCCGGCAAAAATTACGCGTGCCTATACGGTTAAGCCGGACGACAATCGGAATAAAAAAAAATTCCTAGAATATTTTTCTATAATACAGGTACAATACGTTTGAGTGGATTTTGGCAATGCCAAGCAAGTTCGTGATTGTAATCTTTAGTTTCCAGTATATTGGATTTACGGAAAAATATTACTAATTCCTCGTTTTTCCTTATCCTCCCCACTCACCTTTTGGCATGTCCTTTATAGGTCCAAAAAATGTTCGCATTATTTTTCTCTCCAGAACTATGAGTTTTCTTTCGTTGCTATTTCAAAGTGACCATATTATTTATCGTTTTATCGTATTTTCGAACGATTGTGCCCATCCCATCCGAAAAGACAATAATAATATTTTACGGTTATTTTTGTTATACAATTTACGTAAATATTATACGAATCATATAATATTATGAAATGTTCCGACGCTTTGTATAGGTATTAAAAAAAATGGTGATTTATACTATATTGTAACCGCGGTGGTACATTATTTACAAAATAACTAGAGGCACAATAAATAATATCCGGTAAATCTTAAAAATAAACGTTGACTCGTTAACCGGTTACGGGGAGTTGTTAAAAATAGACACCCGAAGTCGAATAGACATTACGAATTCGTTTTATCCGAGAATTAAATATCATCTACGGTCAACATAATAATAGTAATAAGTATAAAATTCGATGATAAAACGCGTTCAAACCCGCGCATATAATATTATTTCGAACTATACATACGGAGGAAACTGAGAGAACACGATGACTGCACACAACAGTTTACATGAAACTCGGGCTAAATAATGCAGAAAAAAGGTTTTTTTTATTTTTGAAGGCGGTATATTATTTTGGAACACCAACGTCTACGGATATCGACAACTAAACCGATTTATCGGAAAAGTACGTTCAATATCAAGATTCAATATCAAAATACAATTATTTTTTTTCCAGGAGGATAACATTTGAACGACAACGTTAGCAGTAGTGTTCTCGCAGGACAATACATCCGAAACAAACGAAGACTGCGGGCAATACCATATTATGGCTGCAATATGGTTTAGCGTTTGTGTACCGCGTAACCGCAAGAAAAAAAAAAATCCGAATAATAATAATGTTAAAATTATTAACCGTGTTCGCAGTGCGTAAATATTATACTCGGCGGGCTATAACCATAAAAAATAATAATAAATACACAGACGCTCACAGCTACATTATTATTGTCATCGATGTATAAACTGCTGCTGCAAAAATATTATTATGACACAAATCGTAATATTTTTCAAAAAACTAATAATAGTAAAGTTATGTACAGCAAGAAATAAGTATTCGACGAGACAAAATTAATGTTATCTCCGTCGGAAAACGTAGTGGGATATCACCAGCCAAAGTGGCGAAAATCGCTACCTATTGAAAATCGTGTTATTCGGCAACTTTTAATCATACTGAATTCGTAGTAAATCGTATTTACGAGTATCGTCAAAATTTTAGTATCAAGAGGGTTTTTCAGCACTTAATAAACAGTTTTCCAAATTTCTGCAATTTTGTAAAATTATTTTTTTTTACCTTTCAATGACCACATTAATATTATTTAGGACTTCTTCATTAATCTACTTTCCGATACCCATTTAAGGGAAAGGTGTACTGCCGTTTTTACGGACGAATATGACGTTTTAGACCAACAAGCTAAAGTAAAATTTAAACAACACTGATTTTCGATATTCATTTACATTTAATCAAACAAATTTTTATACGCATAAATCGAGAAGAAAAAACTAGACAATTTCAAATAAATTTAACACGAAAAAGAGACGAAATACTTTCGAAATCATGTCAGTCAAACGTGCACATTCTCAAAATGCCAACGACTAGACGAATCTTGCCTAAAAGTACTGGAAACCCAAATCCCTGTAGATAGACGAAAATTGGAGCAAATAAATATTGTAAATTTTCTATAGTTTATTGAGAAAAAAAACTACGTAAACGCATAGGTATACAGATATTATAGGTACGCATTTATACAGGAAATCGGTAATTCGATCGTTTCGAGCAGTCATCGTCTGTATAGTAATACGAAACGGGTGGAAAAAAGGGAAAGCGTTGGCGATTACCGAACGACTCTGCGACGGGCGGCTGTGTGCACTGTGCATAGGCGGCCATGATTAAAATAATATGCAAAACCGTTTGCAGTTTTTCCAATGCGCGCATAATGTTGACCCGCATTATGCATTGTGTATGAGCGTACTAGCTATTTGTTGTAATCTAAATGTATGATTTCGCAGAAAAAAAAAACAGAGGCTATATAATATAAGTAACAGAACAAAAGACAAAAAAAAAAATATCCCGTTGTGTGCGTCACTGCAACTGCAGTTGTTGTAGGTGGAAAGTTGGGAAGGTAGGATATAATATGGGTAACTTAATTTATAACTGTATACGTGTTTTGAAATGCCATGTGATTTTTACGATTGTCATACAAATTTGAACTTCATTAAACACTAATAAAATAAAATGTACGGTAACAAATTATCGATATTTTTATAAGTGATATAAGCACAAAACTAAAAAAAAAAAAACGCTCCACAATTCATATTGAAATTTAACACAACTTTTATCACTTCAAGAAACCTACAAAATAAATCAAATTTCCTAGTGTTAGCTGATTTAGTCCAGTCGTGGAACAGCTATAGAAATGTCCAAAATTGACGGAAAAATTATAAATATCGGACACTGCGACAGTATTTAATTAATAAATAAATATACATTATTATTATATATTATAATATACCATACAATATACATTTAATAGTCAGGGAATATTCTGAAAAAGAAAAAAAAATAAACACTCGGAATTTAAAAATGCAGTGTGACGTGATGTGTGCGAGCGTATACATTGTAATATAAGCTCCCAGCAGACACCGGCGGCGTATCCAAACGTTTGTCTCGGAGAAGAAAAAAACACATTAAAACGTTTATTTATATAGGTAATAGGCGTAAAATATTTGTTCGTTTCCGTGGAAGCCATCGATTAACGATTATAATACAAGTAATATTATTCAAAAACATCGCGCAATCGTGTTTTCGCTCAGATAACGCGACGACCGCGACCGTCGAAACGCGTCGGGATTTCGGAGAATTTTACTATTAGATATATTATACCTATACTTGTCCCATACTCGAAGTCGCGATCGATCATACTGGTTTTGAACACGATATTGTATAGCGGCTGGTAAAAACCGTACGAGGGCAATGTACCGCGGTATTGTTTTTTTTATATATATATATATATATAATTTTTTTTTTAACATTGTCATATTTTACCGGGATCGCGAAACTATCAATAACCCCCGATAACTTTGGACCGCAATATACTGTCATCGAAAAAATGATTCGAAAACGGAAAAACAGTGAAAACGTTGAAAATAAATAAGCAAAGTCCAAGGAATTTAAATGAATGCGATAGGTAAACGCGAGTCATAGAAAAATGCTCTACATTCTCTACATCAGTTATATAAAATAACTCAACCTAGAAACAAACATATTTCGAAACAGGAAATGGGAAAATTCTGAAATACACCAAGAATTCAGGGTATTTCAAAAACCGTTTCGTATTTACACAACTTTTTACACTGTTCACAATATCAAAATAATTTTAAAAATAAAAAATAAATACATTTAATCTCACACATACACACACACACACGTTAATAACACGCACGGCGTTTAATCTTTAAAATCGAAAATGCGTCCGAAGAACAGTATTTCTTTCAGATACCTGGGGCTGTGTGCAGTTTAATACCAACCTTTTCGAAAACGACATCTGGTTTTACCTCTCTCCCCCTCAACCACAAAAAAAAACGCAACTCGGTTTGCCGATACTGAGGATTCCCTTTTAAAGGGTCCGTTATATTCGATTCATTTAAAATCGAATTATATTGTCCCCGTACAGTAACCGGGAGAAAAAATACTCTGGATTTCGAAATCATGGCTCCAATCATTAATACAATATGTGTATTATAGTAAGTGTTCATTGAAAATAGAAAAACGACCCGGATAAAGAGAGCAGCGGCCCTCATCGAGGGCATTAAAAAAAAAAAAAAAAACAATCCATTTACTTTTTACACGCGACATTAATATACAACACCGCGTACGATGATATTTCTATATGTGTATGATGTCTACAATAAGGGCTCCCTCATATAATGGAAAAAACAATTTTATTTCTTTTTATCAATTTAATATTAGGTGGACGAGGTATACGAACGATACTGTTATTATATACGATCGAAACCGTTTTATACGAATACGAAAGATAAACATGCGTGTGGCCCCGGTGGTCCGGGGCACACAATATTATTTTATCATTGGACCGTTGGAAAATACCCGTATCGAATAGTAATATAATAAAATATATGTAACGATGTCGACGTCTAATTATTATTATCTCGTATGGTACACACAATAATATTATAATGATATTGTCACAAGGCACAGCTGTACTTTGTTATATTGCAATTTATTGTTATTATCACTGCAATCAGACACAGATTTAGGGTAGGGGAAAGTCATCTGAAAATGATAAGAAAACTAATGGTGAGGAAACTGTGATAACGACTCGAAAGCGTATAATATAAAATGATACAATAATCATCATATACAATATAAAAATGTAGGGAGTATGTAACAAAACAAAAATATAATACATGACCTATACTATAGGTAAGAATATTACAACCGAGTTAATAATTATATTAAATATTATATTAGCAACAAACTCAAAAGTTCACTCGGTCGCTGAATCGTAGAAAAATTCAATGTTTATAATAATTCGATACGCCTGCAGTTCAGTATAACAAGTGTAATAATATTAATATGTGCATAGAACACAGTGGTGCAAAGACCTAAGGGAAATTGCTAGAATATAATCAACTGGTATCGACTCTAATATAGAAAAATCCGTTAACTTTCTCTTCGATTCTAACATTTCTAACATTTAGAGTCTTTTTCAAATCGAATTCTTCAACTATTACGTCTATAACCAGACCTGCCAAATTCGAGGACCGCACGCGTAAGTATAAAACATCACTGATTTGACTGCAATATTATAATATGTTGTTATTAAATACGAATACGTTCACTATGATTTTCGCAAATGAACTTCACGAACTCGCGTGAAGATACGAAATTATTAATTATAATTAATAATGATTATAATATTATATATATATATAATATACATTGGTTTCAAAGGCCAGTGACAGGTCTTCAATAGTGTAAACAAGTTGATTAATAGAAACCTAGTTAGTTTAAGAGCACAAGATTATTTTATGTGCGTTGTCAGTCGTATATTATTATACTAAGGTAGGTTAGGTACACACTAGGAGAAAATCGTCCCAGCTTGGCATCCAGGTTTTCCTTGACAACTCATTTTTATTTTATTTTTTCATTTTATATATAGTTATATAAATATTACATACATCATCTTTATCGTTTCTGTCATGAGTCTTTAGATTTTATTCACCAAAGTCAAGATTCAATTTCGTAGTTTAATAAACTGTCGTAAAATTCACTAAAAGTATATGATAATTATAATGCTTAGGACTTCTTGAATATAAGACAAAAAATACAGACTTATTGAAAAGTTGGAAAGGTAGGATATAAAGGGGAATTTAATGTGTATCTGGCCGCAACGATTAATCATTGCTAACTAAAAACGATTCTGAGCTGGTTTATATGGTTTTATTTAATAAATGTTTTGAAAGACCGAAATATCTATGATTTTCGTCAATATTTGATGTTAAATTTCTTATAAAAAAAAATCTTTATTACACTCAATTTTTTTTACTACAAATTACGACTTATAATGAATCTGCCGTTAAATTTTTAAAGTATTTCCAACAATTTTTGTGACCCACAGAGTACCTACCTAATAAAAATTACGTACAAAACTTGTAAAATTAAAATGTCTATAAATAGCTCAAAAATAGTTAAACAATTTTGAAAACTTCACCACAACTAGAAAAGGCAAATATAAGTATTGTGTCCAAATTTTAAGTTTCTACGAATATTTTATAACTGAATCATAATAAACAACAAAATTGAAAATAATACATTTCATAAATTTTCTCGTTTTTTTTACAATTATCATGAAAAACACATGGGAAATCAAAAAATGACCAACTGCACCAGCTTAAAATTTTATTCTAGAAAAGATACTAGAAATCTGAGCCAGATTTCTCGTAGAAGTTATTCACAGATAAAAAAAAATAAACCTCATTGTAATATTAAAATATTCTTCAAGGAATATAGCGATTGTTTCGATCAGAATCTAAAATGAACAAAAATCGTTAAATAAACTGTGTCGAAAACTAGAAATTAATATTGAATCAAGATAATATACTTAATATGAATTTATTTTATAATAATAATAATAATGTTGATAAATGATAAGAATAACATATATTTATCCTCAACGCCAACCAACAAATGCCTCTGCGCTGTTTTTTAGTACTGAATTTTGTAAATTCAAAACTGACCCTATACCCTAGGATGTAATCTTCAAGGTTCAGAGTGTTTAGACAAATTAAAAACCTTACCTTCATGCATGTCACACACTCAGTTTATGATTATTATTATTTAATTAATTTAATTATAATACACGACGAGTTTAGTATTTTTTTTCTTCTTTAAATATAAACTCGTACTTGATTAAAAGTGTAGCAGGGAAAGAAAAATGAAAATATTTTCCCTATGTTAAAAAAAAAAGAAAGCAAACAAAGTCAAATCATTTTTCCAAACCGAAATCGGACTATAGGTGCTGGAAATATGTTTGTTTTACTATTACGGCCAAATTCGGACGAAATGTATGAAAAAACTAATCGGTTTTCAACCGCTCGAGACGTTCCCCTTGGTTGTTACACACACACGCCGTACGCCGTCTATTTGAAGGCGGTGCACGAAGAAAGGTGTAGGTGAAAGAATTACTACACGCGGCGGTCAAACTTTCAAATTTTTCATTCGTGACTGTACGTGGAATCGTGGACAGCACAATATTATTGCAATGTCGCGGCAGCGGTGGAAGTAGTAAGTAAAAATTCAACGAAAATTCTACCGCCGCTCAAGGTCACGCGTATCGCGCAAACAGTGCTCGAGATAAAAAATTGTATTTTAAATAAGATCGATTTCGCGTGATAATTTTAATAATTGTACGCCCGCCCACAATGTTGTTACTTACAGTTTACTGAAAATTATACGAAACAAAATGTCACTATATAGGTTTAATGTATACAACACTACAAAATACACATTTTAAAGAAGAAAAAAGACGGGATGTATAGGTATTATGTCTAAGACGTTTAGTCAAATTTCTCATGTATCCCCTCCCCCTCCCCCCGTTTGATTCATGAAAAAATAACGCATATTATACAGGGTGATTTATGACCCTTCTATACTCCTTCGGTCTAAACTTTAAAATTGTTTTAACTCATATACGGTTAATCTGATATTAGTATGATGCATATCAAAATTTCTAGAAAAATATTCTCTATTCAAATCTGTGTTCAAAAGGGGGGGTTTCTATTTGAAAATCAGAAATATGCACTTATTTAAGGTACACGGAGTAGGGGTAAAAATTGAAAACTGTTGTAAATTTGAGCTTAAACGATTCCATAATGATTAGAAATAAACAGAAATTAAATTCACTTAAAAAACCCTCTGAGATCCTCCTTACTAGTTCATAATAAAAAAAATCACTCTGTATACGTTACGTAACCTAATCCTAATGCCTGTATACCGCACAATATAAAATAGTCACTAAGTATAAATAATAATAATATTACCTATCCTAAAATTTATTGGGGGAGACTTTTTCATCAGATGAAAAAATAAAAACAGGTTTTCGTTACGGTTGCACACACACATAGCATCCGACAAATCCATCCGTACACCACGAGGTATTATTATTTATCATCAAATATATTAGGTACCTATGTATTATTAGTGACGGGGGGGGGAGGGGTGTACGAAAAAATTGTTTTTCAGATAGGACGTTTAAAATGAGTGAAAAAAAGACTACGAATGTAATTTATTAAAAATATAGAATACATATGCATTTTTCTTCCGTGGGCGTTTTCTGCAATAAGTACGTCAGACCGGAAATCTTTCCTACATGAATGTAATATAATATAAAAAAACGACCTGCAGCAGTAGTCTGGTGATATTAGAGCAGTGTAGGATATCCGAGTATTTTTTTTTTTTGTATTTAATAAAACACATAAGGTAATAAGTACATCGCGAAGAAAATCACTATTTTTTTTCTCTACTCCGTCGTAGGTATATAATAATCGTTATAATCTAAATTTCCGTTGGTTTATTTAGAAAATAATACGTACAAACTTCCTGTGCACACAGCCGGTCTACAATATATAACTGTACACACAAAACAATAATAACATTATATCGATTGTGATGGAATGCGATATGGCCGATTTGATTTTGCGAAATAATAACGTACATATACCTCTACTCGATGACTGTTTGGTTTTTTTTTGTTTTCTGGTCAACGTTATGCACTATCAGCGGGATTTTAACTTCCTGTCGTTTGTGTAACTATACATAGACGATAATAATAATAATAATAATTCGTGCGTGTATATAAAACGTGTTTCGTTTATTATTTAAATGGATGGCATAAAGAAAATTGACTTTGTATAAATAATATAAATTAAATAACGGAGAGACTACTTGGGTGCATACGAGCCGGATGTAGCAATCTGGAGGTCCCGTACAGTAGCGATAGTACTACAGTCGTATAGGCACATTATAATTGAATATTTTCAGTACTTTATGATAATATAATAGTCCGGTGAAAAAAAAAAAAATTACCTGATCCAAATCCGAATCCCACAGGTCCTTCATGTCGTCGTTCATGAACGGATCGAGTTTTGACGGGAAATCCCCAGACATGTATATCCCTAGAGCGTCCATGTCTTGACAGGACATATTGGACATTATTTATATACGTTATCTTACTGAATTAAGAAGAAAAATTCGAGTTCACTGGACGGCGAAAAATTCGATTGAAAACAAAAAAAAAACAACCCCGAATCGCACGTACGGTTGTCCGGTTACGGCGGCGTTATATTAAAATATAATAATATACCGAGGAAGAAAGCGCACTGCGGAAAATAATATAAATTGTTATATTATTTACGTATTGTGTTAAAAAAAAAAACTCGCGGATCGTTGTTGTATTACATATTTTCCCCGTGGGTTCAAAACGCGGTTACTGCAATATGGTTTTGTGCGATGAGTACTAGACATACGCACGGCGGGTTGAAAACCCAGAAAGAACGAAACAATAAAATAATAATATGATAAAGAAAAAAAATGCACAAACACACACAACCGAACACCAACGTGGAGACTGAAGCGTTCGCCGGTCGCGTCTGATAATAATGAGAGAACGTACGAGGTGCGCGCGAGAGAACGACGACCTGTTGCTGATGCCGAGGCGTGTACGGCGACCGTCGCGTCATCGGTCGGTCGGGCGTGCGTGCGTCCGTGACCGGTGCCGCCGCCGGGTGGAGGACCGGTGCGACGACCATTTTGTCACATGCAACGGCAGCGCCATCTGGCGAACAGAGCCCGAGCGACCGGTGAACGACAATCGCGCCATTAAAACTGCAGCTATAGCTCTAATAATCGAGTTACGTCTATATCCATAGATAATAAAATAATAGATAAGGCATGACGGTTTATCAGTGAAGACATAATAGTGAAATTGAGATTGTATCACAGATATAGATAATAAACTAGATTGCTAACTATTGATAATAGCAGATGCCAAAAAAATCTATGTTGGTTGTAGGCTTTGCAGTGACTGCAGTGTTATCATAACTACGTGATACCTAATCAACCATTTGGTGGAGATATTTCAAATCAAATAGTACATATTACCACAGATATAGGTTATAAACTAAATTATTACCTATATACATAAAAACATATCATAATGAAAAATAAATTATACACGTAAATCATTAATCAAAATGATTATATGAAAAAAATTAGATTATTTATAATTATAAATTAATAATAAATATTTGATAATAACATGTAAAAAAAAAAAAACAAATCTGATTTAAATATGATCTATAGAGAAATTATCCAACACCCTTAAAAAAAAAAAAAAAAATAAACAAATGAGCATATCATTTTAAATGTTATACTTTAACATTATTTTGACTTTTGTTTGCTAAAGCGTAAGTAGTGTAAGTAAAATGCCTCTGTATTTTCAAAATCGTCAAAATTACTGAACAATACTTTAAGTGTACCTACAAAAAGCAATTATTTATAAAAAAAAATAATGATAATGGCATTATGTTCAAATTTCATTCCAGAAACAAATAAATGTTTTGAAGACTTTGATATGCATTCACGTCCACATAAAATAAATATAGCCCGAATGTATTGAAATAACCGTAAACACTCTTACAGCAAAATTCTAATTTCTTCTATTTTGAAAGCTTCTGTCAACAAAAGACATAAGTTACATAAAGCAATTTTGTTCAATAAATTGTAATCATAATCTTGTTTACAGCAGTAAAATCTGTTCTTTTGATGTTTTTAGCTTTTTGAGATACTTAGATACTTAAGTAACAAGTTTTTTTGGATGTGTAAATTAAATAAACTAATATATAAAATATAAATTATTATGTTAATTGTTATTAAAAATATTTCTGAGTTCATGAATTATGATAAAATTTATCTGTGTATCACAACGGTAAAAATTAAAAAAAAAAAAAAAACCTCAACCAACATGGAGGAAAAGCGGCGTCGCCCGGCTTGCTTGTGAATTTATATTAGTTATCAATCTAGTTTATTACCTATATCTGTGGGCTGTATACACTCCGTATAAGTAAATTACTTTGTCACAGTGGTTGACGTATAGAAATAGTGTAAAAAAACGGCCTCAATTTCCTATCATGTTGGATCGCAAAACTAAAATGTTCTCAATAGGTTATGTTCTATCCATTAATTTATTATCTATGTCTCAACCCCGGTCCCCGATCTTTTGACTGGTTGCATAAACGACCAATAATATCGTAATCGGTTTGAGAAAGTATTTCGCTGTTGAAGAAACGAATTTTATCATTTATCGATTCAACAAATAATCTCCTATCTTATCAATAAGTAAAAGATTTTGACCCGTTTTTGATTTGATAAGTAATAAAAAAAAAGACACATAACCTTATTGAACTCTACACTCACTTAGTTTATATGGTCTAAGGTCTATAGTTCAAACATTTACAACTGATACATTTTCATTGATCTTTATATTTGTGATAACGACTGAATTATCATTGTAAATTGCAACTGTATTGGCAAATTACACCAAATTAGAATACAAAGGATAAGTGCGGGGGGGACACAATGCAGACTAACTGTTTACAACGCCATCTGTTCACTAAATTCTTACAACTTTCAAATAATAACGTGACAGTAATGATAGTGCTAAGTACCAACTACCACTATAATAATGAAATTAATATTAATAACTAAAACAATATTACGAATAGGTATCTATTAATTATGCATCGTCAGTCAAAAATGTTTAACACATACTTTCCATACAACTGTTTTCGCGCAGATATCATTAGGTACTGCTAATTAGTGCCTAACTTCCAAACAAAATAATGAGAATTTGGTCTTTTACACTAATGCATCTTTTTACACTACACTTACCTACTCATATTCATTATTCAAATACATTAATTAATTTAAAATTGTTTTAATAATAAATAGGTACACATGTGATAGTAAGAATTTTAATATTTTATGTAATTATTTTGGCGTTAAATTATGTATAATAAATAAAATAATATTATGGTTTAAATTATGACGCCAAATATAACTACCGGCGTCCAGTAGCACTAAAACCAGTTGAGCGGCAGTGTTGATGATAACAGAGGAAACATTTGGAGGCCGTTTTAGCTCCATACACCAGCCTACCATGTCGATACTAGTGCATTATATCTTAGTTTATGATGCAATTCGAAATTAGAAGAAAAGGTATTTCGGGTATCATATTAACGCAACCTTTTAGAAGGGCAGTTTTAGTAAGTATCTATTTCAATAGCGGGATGAGTGTAACTTTTAGCTTTTGAGGTTAGGGTGAAACAAATTAACATCAGTACACAATAACTCAAATTCTAATAATTAGGTTAAAAATAATTATGGAGGTCTAAAATGCTCACAGTATATTTATATTAGTCTTTAATGGATGTGGTAAAATCCCTCTGGCAACTTGTAAACTATTTAATGGCATAATAAATGTTTAAATCATTACACATTTTAGGGTTGAATATCGTGTAGCGGCAGAGGCTATTTTTATGTGCAGTACGAAATTCTAAAAGTATATTACAAAAATTTAAAATGTGCACCTGCCTCCTGCGTTTTTATTATAGGCGATCTACAAGGTTTCACAGATGTATGGAAAATATGTTACAGCGTGTATCAATTTTCGATAAGATTATCTTGTAAAGTATTTACTTTTTCAGATTTTAGATTCTGGGTTATTTTCTACCAGAAAGCATATTCCGATAAATACGATATAAACTCCATATCTGAAAGAAAATTTTCTTTGGGTGGTACTTTAAATATTTCATTTTTCGATTTTCTCAAGAGTTTTCCCAGAAAATGTGAAAACCGGGAAAATATAGGAAAACTAGTACAATAAAACAAATACTATTAAAGAAAATATATAATGCCTATTTAATAATTTTACCATAATATAACATATATATTGTTGTCAATGCATCACTATTAATTGAACTCTGCTCAGAATCGTTTTTTCGTTAACAATAGTTTATAGTTGCTTACAGAAATACATTAAATTCCCTTCTGTATTCTACTTTCCCAACTTCTCATCTACAACAGTGACTGCGCCCGTCCCCATTATCCTAGGACAGCTTTTTTTTTTTTTTTTTTAAGAACTTATAAACAAATAGCTCTAAAAAATAACGTTACAGTTATTTTTGGTTATTCTTATTTTTTGTGAGAAACTTTTAATTTTTAAATAACAACTTACATTAAAAATTGGATAAATGGATGACGGTTTAATTGAAATAAATTTTGCTGTTAACATTTTTAATCTTTGTCAACACCTTATGGTTTATATATTCAACTTAAATACATGTATGTGTATTGTGTACTATAGAAAATTTGAAAATACAGCTACTGAATATTTATGGTGGTGTCAAGGGGTAATTTGAGCTGAAGTGTAAAACACCAGTGTGTTAGTAGTGTGTAGTCCATACGTGTGTTAGTGCGGTGGGTGGCAATACATTTTTTTTTTATTACCCATAACAATAACAATGAACACGGGTTTGTATGCAATTTTATCGTGTGTTCACAAGGCATAATCAAAAACAAAATCGACTCGTCAACGGTGCATTTCCAACATTTCCGTTTAAATAATAGTAATCGTGGTGTTTTGGTCACACGGCGATTTTCTATTCGTAAATCTACAATTATGGTTAGATATATCCGCGTTAACTTGTCATTAAAATCCACGCTAGCTTATAACAGTCAATATCAATAATAATAATAAAAAAAAAAAAAAGCTGCTACTTTATACCACACGGATAAAGTATTAAGTATGTATAAAGTATAAAATATATATTTCCCGAAAACTATAAAAACACCATTTTACTCTACATTCCGGTTTAAAAAGCCATAATAAACTCTTGCCACATATTTTAGATTTTGAGTATACTGTATTATTTTGTTAATTTTATATTTCATGCTAAACGCCACATTTAAAAGAAATTGAACTATAATCTACTAGGTATTATTTCACCTAAATGTTTTCAATTCAAAACGAGGTTAATAGATCACTAATAATAGGTATCGTAATTTTGTATTCGCTCTAGCAAGGTCAACGAGTTTTAATGACCGTTTCGTGGAAAGTGTCAATTCTAATAATATTATGGTTAAGAAAATTTTAATAGCATTTTCTCGGCGGCATTTCAAAAATAGTATAGGTACAACATCGTTTGGTTTTATAGATAAATTGCATAAATAATTATACACTAGGTAATATAAAATTTCATTGCAATAGCACTATAGTTTAATATATTATAGTTAATTTAAAAATAAATTGTAATGCTAACCAATTTTAATTTATTTTTTATTTTCTGATCGTTAAATTTGATACATAGGAAGCATTTTTTTAAACTTTTACACAAAAATGTCAGAACGAATAAGTAAAAAATTCGATACAAAAGATAGTTGCGAACCGATTGATATAAGTATATAGGCTGTTACAGGATGAAGACGATTCGCCCTTTTCGCTTGAGTTAGCAAAGCTGATCCTAACAGATGGAAAAACAATAATACTATTATAACTTCAACTCTGTGACCAAGGGTGAAATGGAAACAAGATTCTTCAGCCAGGAAGATTTGAATCTCACATAACCCCCCTCTCCTCTTCAAAATAAAATACCAAAATATTATTCTCACTTTGTTCAATTGAAACGTTTATATTCTTATTAGTGCCTACAAAACTATACATAACATATTTTCAATCTTTATTTAAAAATGTTGAAAATTCTATAGATTGAGTACCTATACGGTCGAACAAATCAATGAAAAAAAGGTAAACATTTTCTGGATTATTTATCGCCCGGATAAAATAGGAATGGGATTCATTTTGGTATAATGTTATTTCATTTTGAATTGCTATCTAACATTGAAACATACATTTGCAACAGAATAACTAAACGAAAAGCGTGTAGGTACATTTGTATAGTTTTTATGTAATGGCGTAAAATAATTATTGTATTTTCACTTGAAGCTAATATAATGTACGATATGCTAATGATATTATTATGGTGATTTGAAACGTTTTATATACATACAAAACAAGTAAATATACAATATATACTTAACAAGTGTCTGATGCATATTTCCAAATAATGCGAACGGAAAATTACTACTGCGATATTATTCTAACTAACGAGTATAACGATCGAAAACGAAACGTCAGTCGTGATAGACTATATAAACGCAGAATAATAATGTGTAATTTGTGAATTCAAACCGAATCAGTATTCTATTAAAAGAGGCGTTTTATGATGGGTTCCGAAATTGCAATGCAAATTAAAATACGAAAACTGTATTGAGTGTAGATTCAAATATTATAATTTTTAGTTGCCCATGAGAAAAATAATATAAGTAGACATATATCTAATTACGTTCATCCATTGCGTAATTATATATACATTATTAAAACGTATTTGATTTTCCTCGCTAAATAAATTAAAACATAATATATAATGTTATATAAATTTGCATTACCTACGAATTTGGTGGAACTGCAAGTATTATTTGATGGGTTTATAATGATTCTGTGGTATATAATTATATTAATTATAAATCTAATTTAGTATAAAACGATTTAAACAGGTATATTCGTAATATATATTAGATTATTGTAAAGATCAAATTTGTTTTATTAATATTATTTTGATTTTTTTTTTTTTTTCATACCGATTTAACAAACATTTTAGAAACGTATGAAGTAGGTATATAAGGAAAAATGGTGAGTAATTTTTTTTTCAATGATTTTAATAATTTTAAAACGGGAAAATTAATGGATGTATTTGTAATTACTATGTTTACATCATAACAGTATAATGGCGTTAGAGCGTGTATTAGGCTCACGGATGCTAAGCAACGAATCAGGTATTATACGAGGAAACACAATATGAACTGATATGACATAGGAAAAAAATCAGTTACATCTTTGGATCACATAGACCAGTTTTATAAATTTCAGAATATTATAAATTATTATTTGTAATCCGCAGGACTGATTTAACGTTTTTGTTATACATGTTTTTTTAAATACATTTATAGATTTCTAATGTTCTAGAATTTTATTTTTAGTAATTATTTGATATCTGTGTTAAATGTAGACTTGAAGAGTAAAAAAAAAAAAACTGATATACTTCGCACAAGGTGTGGACCACTGTTGTAGATGAGAAGTTGGGAATGCAGAGGGGAAAATTAATGTATAACTGTATACAACGATTAACTATTGCTAACGAAAAATGATTCTGAGCAGATTCATGTTTTGAAAGGCCGTAATATTTAAAGTTTGAAAATAATATACTTCGTAAATTTTCCCGTTTTCTCCAAAGTTTCCCATTTATTAGGAAAAGTTCTAGGAAAATCAAAATTAACCCTTTTAAAGTACCACCCCATCAGATTACTATACACTTGCCTACCACTTAATTATTAACAGTCTAATATAAGTATTATTACCAAGTTTCAAGTCTCTATGTGTATTATAACCAAATTACAGCAAAAAAACTCCCAAAAATTAAAATTCCATAAAAGCTTAAAAGCGGCTCAAAACCTCAAAATTAAAAAGGCATTAAAAAATGTGTCTAGTTATTTTTCAATTAAATCATTTTTTCTGGTAGAAAACGTTGTGCGTCATTCGTGTTTTTATAAAATAATGAAATCGTGAAATTGTACGTTTTCATATGTTTCTTCCCATTTAAGTGCTTTTATTTAAAAAACGTCAAAAATCAAAAAAAAAAATAAATAAAAAGGACTGACATGTTTGCACGATAGGCGGGCCACTGTTTTAGGTGAGAAGTTGGAAAGGTAGGATATAGAGGGGAATTTAATGTATATCTGTACGCAACGATTAATCGTTGCTAACGAAAAAAGATTCTAAGAGTAAAATTCGATTATATCGGAGTTCGATTATACATCATGTTGAAAGGATGTAATAGTCGTAATAATAACCGTAATAGATTTTTGTCAAAATTTGATATTAAAATGTTTATTAAAAAAAATATACTATATTAAATTAATTTTTTTTTTTTTTGACCACAAAATACGACTTATAATTACCCTCCTGCTCGATTTTCAAGCATTTCTGTTTAGTCTAACAATTTTATCACAGAGTACCTACCGAATAAAAATTACGTACAAAACTCGCAAAATTAATATGTCTATCAATAGCTTAAAATGACTAAATTTTTTTGAAAATATTAGCACGTCTAAAAGACAAATATAAATTTTCTGTCCAAATTTCAAGTCTCTACGAATATTTTTTAACTAAATTACAACAAATCACAAAATTGAAATTAATAAAAATCATTTTCGTAAATTTCCCGTTATTCTTACGTTTTATCCCGGAGTTTCTCATTTATTATGAACACCCTTGGGAAAATCAAAAAATGACCTCCTTAAAATACCACCCTAAGAATATTCCCTTTCAAAAAAAGTGCTATACTTGATATTTCAGAGCAATATTTATGGTGGAATTTGTGTACACAGTATAAAAAAATAAAAATAAAATAAACAGCTTTGTAAAACTAATACATTCTTTGCTCTACACTCAAAATCTAAAAATGAGATTTAACATAAACCTTGATTTTTTTTTTTCTGGTCCTATACTTATTTTGCCAATTTTATCTCCTACTTCTTACTTCTCATCCCTTGTAACATGTATATTATAAAATGTAAAAATATATATAAATTGTACGACAAAAAAAGATAACCTATACATACATATAATATATCATATGTCATATGTAAATTTTTTATTTCGAGGTTATAACATATTATACAATATTTTTTACCCGTTTTTACTTTCGTCCATTAAAATAACATAATATTTTACAAAAAAATTTTATATTATTTTACATAATCCATTAGCTAACGCCTTACATTATTATAATCTCGTTATTCATGTTATCCGAAAATCATTATAATCAGTAAGTAACTACACATGCGTTTAATGTGGAATATTATATTTTTTGGCAAATTAACAAAATTTGAAAAATATATGCGAACACGGAGGAAAAATTTGACACATTGTTAACTGCAGATATTATAGTTTTAGACCATTTTAATGTAAATTACTTTTAAGAACCGTTTATACTAAGAATATACACGAGGTTTGGCATACAACTTAACAATTTTTAATTTACAACTGTAAGTATTATGCATCGTTTTATATTTCAAAATTATAACATTGTCGTTTAAAACTAATAAAATTGTCATGAAAAAGAACTTAACTGCAGCCATATATAATACTCCTTATTTATAACAATTACGATTATATCTCTATACGTTATCATTTTCCAATTAAATATATTATGCAGATGTCCCAAATTAAATATTATCTACCTGCAGCAATTTTTTCTAAAAGTATGCAAAAAAGAGAAAAAAAATAGTTATTTTTTTCGTTTTACAATAACCTACACATAATTATTGTTTGAAACATGAATATTTTTTCAACATAATTGTGTAAGAGTTTTGGTGCGTCGACTTTTAAAATTCAAATGGGTTCTCTTGTTTTTTATGTATATATATATATATATACAATATGTAGCTTTGTTGAACATTTATCTAAACAAAATTCTACAACTAATAGTAAATTATTACAATTTTTTTTTTTTTTTTTTTTAAATCGAAAAAACGTGTACAAAAACAGCAATGTCATGGTAAAACTAATTTAATTCCTCATTTTGCTCAAAACCTAAAAAATAATCATTTTTGATTAAACATTTATATTATATACGCATCATAAAATAAAAATATTTCGAATTTAACTTTAACACCATTTTTCCCTCTATTTTGCAGCCTTAAACCCCTAGAGAAAATTGCTGTAAGATCAAATTTTGCACATACTGTTTAATATATAGAACCTAACTAAAATTTCAAAATAAATATTATATTGTATACAGGTTATAGCAATAATGTTACGAATACATTTTTAAAAAAAAATTAAAATATTTCTGAACCCGTCATAAATTGATCATCTATTTAATATAAAATTTAATATATTTTTACGGTAGTTACTCAAAAATGTTATATAATAATAAGTGTTTTAAAAGAAAGATAACGTTTTAAAACCCGACAAATCCTTAATAAAATACATCAATACTTTCATGATAATTATGTTATCTACATATCGTGCATCAGGCGTCAACGCGTCATTATTTTTATAAATCATATTCATATGATTATATACGAGTATATTTGTAAAACTATGTGAGTAATTATACAAATTTCCATTAAGTCTATATACAGACATTTCACAGTTTTAAATAATTTATTAAGGTGTCATTAGAATAATTTTCAACAATGACATATTTAGGTAAAAATGTATACGTTAAATATTTGTTTAGATACCTATATTAGAATATATCTATATATCTTTTATCTATCTAAAATTATAAAAAATGCAATTATAAATATAATTGTATACGTAGCATGCAGTATGTTACCGTTGTTGAATCAGTTAGTTGCAGAAATTACTGAAAATTAATCTATAAAATATTAAAATGTATACTTTAACTAGTAAGTTTACAGTGTTTATAAACGATAATACGCATACCGTTGAAAAACCATTACATTATAACTTATAATTATTTATCGTCTATTTTTAACGAACAATATATTATTATAATCAAAAGTGTTTACGTAAAACAAACAAAAAGATTTTTAAAAATGGGTTTTAAAAATAAGTTTTGTAAATAACTAAATTTGGAAGATAGTATCGTCGGCGTTTTATGCTTCTTTAAATATTCAACTCATTTTAGCAAAGGTATTTTTAAAAAAATCATATTTTACAAGAATTGTAACTTTTGAATAATTTATTCCATTAGAAAAAAATTAAAACTCTACTTGTTAAAATGGTTAAAATGCGTTTTAGTTTAAAGCCATTATTGAACTCGCAATGAAATATTTGTGAAATAAACTTGAACGACTAACAAATTTGAGTTACTTCAGTTCGAATTTAATTAAACAAGTTCATTTAATTAAAATTGGGTGCTACTTTAGGGAGGTACATTCGGGAAGAAACAAATTGAGTGTAATGTAGAATTTGTTTTTATAAAAATTTTAATTTTGACGAAAATCATAAGTATTACGGCCTTTAAGAACATAACCAAACTCCGCTTAGAATCGTTTTTCGTTAGCAATGATTAATCGTTACGTACAGATTTACATTAAATTCCACCAAATATCTTACCTTTCAAACATTTCACCAACAACAGTGACCTACCGTGCTTAGAATGTCCGTCTTTTTTTCAAATATCTAGTGTGAAAATATTTGATATTAAATAGATACCTAACTTCATTTAATGAATACGATCCCACAAACAATATAGATTATTGAGGAATACAAAGTTTTAATAAATCGATAGACTAAATACACCCGAATGTCTAGACTTGGGTATACGAAAAATAATATTGTTAGTTGTATATAGCGTTTGATAATATTAAGTTTAATAGGCCGTTTAGTTACACGACATTCACGATATTGTCCGGAAAGAAATGTAAAATAAATTGTAATTATTATTATTTTATGTTAGTAAAACACGTATAACATTTACCACGTCTAAACTGAAATTCTATATGCATTTAAGATAATATCCATCACTAAGTATACCTACGCACAATATACTCACCGATGATAAAAAAAGAAATGTTATATAATAATAATAATAATTTTGAATGGCTGGGATAATTACACACAATAATATCATTATATTGTCGACAGTCATAGTAAAATCTAATTTCAAGTTTTGATTTTATGCCGATAAATTAATTCTCGGGGCAACATTTTCGGTCGTTTATAAATCATATTATTTTATCCCTGTAATGTTTATTCCATTGCTTCTGTAAACTTTTAAATTATATTTTTAAAAATGCAAAATAAAAATTCTTAATAAAATTTGATATTAACTACAATTTGCAGTAATAAGGCACGTTTATTGAACTCAGATCACGAACCAGCAATCGCATCATACTGTAGATTCTAATAACACGTCAACATTATAATCAACGGCCGAACGGCAAAATAATATTATATTTCACGTTTTTAACGACCTTGTTTTTGAAAACATTTTATTGTATACATAAAAAAAATTATTACGAACCGATAACGATTTTGTTGATTTTCCTTAGCCGCGAGCACGTCGACCCGTTATAGAAAACGCCGTCGGGACGCCTACTACAGTTTTATAAGATGCTAAACGGGAAAACCGGGGAGGATACTCCGTGACAAACGATGAGATAGTGTCTATAATAATAGATAGACTTATAATGCAACTTTAATATTACGATATTTCCGTTAATCATAGTGCTATAGTTAATTGGAATTGTATGAGTAATTGTATAGACATCATCAATATTCTAAATTAATAAAAATGTCTGTTTGTCTGTGTGCGATGTACAGCCGAATCTATTGCACGCAGAAGTCTGAAAACACACACGAACGGTTTTTGATTTTTGTGTTATGAAATCGAATTATTATTGTTGATTTGTGGGTGATATTTAATGAAACGGATGAGAAAAACAGTTATAATTAGTTTAATTTGTTCTCATAGGTAAAGAAGTAAAATAAAGACAAAAGAGGATATTTATAGATTTTATAAAGAAGAGTATTAATAGTATGTGCGGAATGATTTTTTTTAAATTTTTTTAAGAAAAACCAAAAAGGATATATTAATAAAATATAAAAACACGAATATAATTATTCGGACAAAATAATAATACTCTTATAATATTACTATTCTATATATACTATATAATGGCAGGTTATATATCCTTCGCCCTTAAATCAACCAGAATCACAAATGTGAAAGTGCGAAATGTTTTATTTATTATTGTACATTTTTTATGAACCCTCCCCTTCAAATTTGTTGTTTATGTCTGTGTCTGGCCCCTAAATCATCCCGATGGAGATTTGATGACATTTCTCTTTCGCGTCTCCATGTGAATTTAGTAATTCATAACCCTTAACCGCGTTTAAAAATAGTTTAAAATATATATGCGTGTAACCACTCTAGAACTTCTACATAAACTTACGAGTATATATTATATACGAGAATGTTTTAATAAGACGATATTTCTATAAATTATTAATAAAACGAACCTTACAAATTATAGACAATAACGTGGGTATAATAAATAACGTGTTAACGTTATTCGACGAAAAAAAACAAACAATATAAATTCCTATTTTCCTATACCATAAGACGAAAGACTTCCGGACACTAAAAAAACCCATATCCGTCGGTAAAATTGTTCTACGATGCATAATACAATGCGATTTACAGGTATCACGTTCCTGTTTCGTCGAATATATTTGAGCTGTAAAACGGCAAAACCGTCGGAAATTCGTTAAAATTTCGCCGGAAACGAATCTCCCCACACTACATAGACACATAATAAACTGATCGCCGGAGATTCCCAAAGACTAAACTCTACGACCTGAATCGACTATGTAATAATTATAATGATAGGCCATGGCCTAGTCTAACGCCTCGGTTAACCGCCGACAAATATTTGAATTTAAAAAAATTACACCAAATCATATTAAATATATTATACAATATTATATAATATCACACTACAGGTATCATTTACACATGCTACACTCACGTTTTAATCCGGTAAAAACACTTTTACGCTAATAAGAAAAGAAAAAAAAACTGACACTGCTGATAAGCGATGTGCCACTGTTTTAGGTGGGAGGTTGAGAGCGCAGGATATAAAGAGTAGTTTATTTCATATCTGTACGCTGCGATAAATTATTGCAAACGAAAAACGTGTCTGAGCGAAGTTCACGCGTATAGTATATACCAAGGCGTCAATCTAATAAATACATGATTCTCACTTTATTTGTTTGCTTTTCTGGCGCCAAGCTCATACACGGGACCCGTTTTGCATATAAGAGCGGCACTAGAATCCCTTGTTGACTATTACCATAGGACTGCTCGATACTGTAACAGAACAAAACAAAAAATATAGTCAAATGCTAGTATTATGCAAACGCAAATTTATCTCGTTATTATATCTGATCAAAGTGTAATAGCTCGCAATCGCCGGATAACTTCGTGGAGATCTAGTGACTAGGCCAAACGTAAAGTTATAGACGCTATAATCGAAAAGCCTACGTATAGTTATTTAGTCTACGTCTTAGTTTCGTCTATGCAGGAAACGATTGTTTTAGACCCAACCTGACCGCGCTGACTCGGCGTCGTCGGCGGTCAAGACGAAACTGTATAATGATTTTCAATTATTCGTGCAATACGGGAAACGGACACGTCGGTCAGCTCAACATAAACCTAAATACACGATGAAAAACTGAGGAATTTACGGACTAGAATATCATTAATAATTATTATTATGTCGTATCTCGACACCACACGATATTGTATTATTATCAGGTGCTAGTTTTACGCACGCGTTATGAGTCACGATCTCAACACACGCGGCGCCGGCGGATTAACGTAACGAATGTAATACGGAGGAGGGCCCACGTCGCGTTTACCTGCAGGCCGCGAGCGACCACGGCCTTATTGCGAAGCGCGCTGCACGGCCGACCGCCGAGCGGTGGTGGTCGTGGAGGCGGCGCGGCGGCGGCCGCGTCGGCATTATATCTTGTCCTTGCCGGGGCCGTCGTCATACGCACGCCATCCCAGTGACAGAACGCACGCCATGTCGGCCGCACGCTCCCGCCGCAATACCGTCATGTCACCCGAAGCGCCGATCGTCGTCTATTGCTCGCTGATCGTCGTCGCTTATTGCTCGCCGCTTATCGCGGCCGCGTCAGATAATCCCGATACCGCTACTCCGAAACGGAATTTCCAAGGGATCATCAGTGCCGAAGACGCGAACCCTCAGCGATACTACACCACCACCGACGGCGGCGACGCAGGATCTTGCTGCGGGTATTCGACCGTCACCTCTTTTATGAACGAGAGACGCACACGAGAAGTGAGAAAATAATTTTTTTTTTTTTTTTCGTATTATAAATTTATTTTATCTGTTCCCGACTCGCGCGTACCTATTCATTACTTATTAATGGCGGTAACGCCCCGGAGATCAAGTGAATAGGTATGATACAAGTTTGAACGTAAACACAATATTAAATATTTAAGTAAAACACAACGCTGCAACAGAATGCCTGATACAACATTGTTGTATCCGCGTTACGGTTTCAGACGACACAACGACGACGACGACGCGACAAATTATTATGATAAAATATTTAAAGCACGAAAACGTTAAAATTTAAACCGAACGGTCTATTACCTTTGAACACAAAATTATATTTACTATCATAAATGACAATACGGTAAGCCAACGTGCCTAATAAACGAAATCGTAATTATTGTTCGTGGTGCGTATATATCCGCGTTACCGCACAGAAGAAGGCACATTGAATTTAATTATTTCTGAACGCATTTCCGGAACAAACGTATTATTATTTGATAATTTATGTACAACACGCGCCGTGCCGTTGAAAAGATCGTCTTTCGACCAGGAACGTGATAATGATTATAATACTTGTTCGTATGAACCAAGTGCGTGTGCTCTTTCGCTATACAGAATTCGAGCTGCGCGCTAATAGAACATAATAAAACTACGGATCATCGGACTAGAGGCGAATAATTGTACGTAATTTTTTGGAATTAGACGATCCGTGGGTGAATTATCCTGTAACTCGATAAGATACAGCTTATAACGACAACTTTACGCATTAGGGCATCGATTAAAATTGATCACACGATTAAATACCTAGTATTAATCTATATACTATTTTATGGCTTAATTTTATTCGTATCGAATTACCTATAGAATTTTTTTACTGAAGACGATATCTGCTAGGAAATCCAATATTTTGATGGTGGTTTAAAAAAAATTTATATATATCTATATTAATCGCATCCGCATCATGCGGTTATCGGACAGTGATTACAATGAAAAATAACAATACGTCCGCGAATCTCCGACGGACGTATACAACAATCTTGACAACAACAAAATACACGTTGAGGGACCTCCATTATCAAATGCTACACTTTGTGACGCTATAACCGCGATCGTCGGTCAAGAGATATCGATGCATACATAAAATTGTTTGAACGAAACACGATAATCACGAAAACGTCAATGGACAACTTTGTATTTGTAGCGATGACCGCGGAAAGAAGTTTTACGACTTTCAACGGAGAATTGACGTGTTCTCTCGTGTGTTCACGTTGCGCCCGGGTGTAGGTATGTGAGGCCACGTAAAAAAAAAAAAAATTAAAAAAAACGTGTCGAATACCGAGTGAAAACTCATTGCACGGTAATAATACTACGACGTCACTGCAGATGTATACGTAATCGCTTCAACACACGCGTAAATATTTTAATATATGCGACATACTATAATAATATAATAAACCTATACGTATATACGTGTGCAACAGTCCTTGCCAGGTATTTAGGACGATTATAACACGAATGATGTATCAATCCGACGAAGGGTTTACGGAGGGGGAGGAGAAGAGAGGGGGAATTCGCATCGTGAATTAGCGATCATCAAACTCTCTCCTCTCTCGTACAGGTATTCGCGACAAGATTGATTCCACGACATTGGTACGGTGATAACCGGTGGGCCACTGTAATATAATACGTTGTATACGTAGGTGCCTAAATATAAAAAAAATATATCGTCAAGGTCGTCGAAAAACTGCAGTAGCAACTATACTGCGATAATAATTATAATTAAGAATGCATAGCATTTTGACGTTTCTGTTTTTCATTAAAACGGGCGATAGGCTTTATATTATATCAAATGATACGTTTTCGCTGTTCCGATACTCTGGTTCTATAATAACACAGACTTTAAATTCAAAATATTTTAATGTCACCAAAATTAAATACGACATCGTTCACTCTATACAGAGTGTCTCACGAAGATATGTAATCTTCAGAGGTAATAAAAATAATCAAATTCTGTTGTTATTTTTTTTACATTATTCAAAAGAATACAAATATTTATACTTCAATTAATTTTTCATGTTTCGGTAAAAAAACTTTTTATTTTATTGTTTTGGAAAAATTAGAAGATAGTAATTTTGTAGAGTTTATTCTCCTGAAAATTTGACTTATCAAGATTTTATTTTCATTAAATTCGTGATTTTTTATACTTTTTGAAAGTTCAGAGAAAAAAATGTACCACAAATTAGTTGGAATAATAATAACCAATTAGAGAATATAACAACCTGTTGCATAACTATAGGTTTTTTTCTCTGAACTTTAAAAAATTATTAAAAATCATGAATTTAATGAAAATAAAAAGTTGATAGCCACGTTAAATTGTTCAAAAGTTTACACTCTATAAATTGAGTATCTTCAAATTTTTCAAAAATAAAGTAATATAAAAGTTATTTTTTTTAAGTTTTTTCCTAAAATATAAAAATTTAATTCAAATATAAATATTTGTACTTCTTATCCCAGCGAATAATATTAAAAAAATATAATTTGATTATCTTTATTATCTCAGGAGATATTGTATACTCTTTGTGGTACACTATGTTTTCACGATTATTTTGATATTCCATTTCCGTACAATCTGTTCAAATTATAAGTGCTCGAAAATGTGCACTCATCCCCGTCTTATACAAGCAGTGCTTGTATAAGCACATTACATAATATAGACAATTTGCGTTCAACAGGGCCAATTTCTTGCAGTATAATATTTTCATAATATTATAGAGTTAATTTACTGATTATTATTATCAAACTTAAAGGTATAAGAATATGTTATCAGTGCTTTTGTACGTCGTTTCGGTTTTCGTCATTTTTACTTTCAAACGAGACATAAAAGTATTTTTAAATCGTGACATTTCATACGCTATAAATCGTATCTCGCTTGAACATTGAAAAATCGAGAAAAGACAACTGACGTACAAACACAGACAATGTTCTTACATGTAATAGTCTGATACGGGTAAACAGGTCAATATCGAATATTGATTCGATCGACTCGTAATATCAAAACTGACGACAACAGAAAACCGGTCCTGCCGAACGATGACGTTCTCTATTATATTATTCAATAAATTTCGGGAACTTTGAAAACTCACATTTTCGATATATCGCCGTTATCGAAGGATTAAAATAAACGTTACAGACATCTGGGTTGAATGTGCGTGTAATAAACCCGGTAAAAAAAAAAAAAAAAAACAATAATAATAACGCGAATGACGATTAAGCGCTTTTCGTGTACCGCGACACAAAACCCTTGTCCGGCCGCGCCGATACGTACAGATACGTACTTATCTTGTACAGATGGCGTTTAGGAATCGTTTACACAACGCGCGTAAACGTATTATTTTCTATAATATTCTATACGGCGACATTTCGATAAATTAACGATTCCTCAAGACCGACCCGCTCGTAGCTCGAGATGTGATGTCGCGCGAAAACAGAAATCCGCCGGGTCAAGTCAAGTGCAGAGGTTTCGAAAGACGTGATTATCATTATTGTTACTGTCCGGCCGGTCCAACAAACACGACTAAAGACAAAACTAAAGTTATTGACAAGAAAAAAAAAAAAACCATCCGCCTCTTAACAATATCGCGGTGGCTGCAATTCGATTTTCTACGACAATATTTCGAAGGAAAAGCGACGCGTATAATACATATTTATAGTGTCCGAACAGAAAACATTCTCCTCTGTTATGTTTGAAACTTTAATTTCCGTTTTAAACGCGCCACGGTCTTTAATTCCGAGTTTGCCCGTTGCCCGATACAGTTGGACCGCGGGACGGAAAAATGCATCGCCGTTACGTCTTCTTACGGACCGCGGGTATGACGCACGCACCGCCGCGCCGTCGTCGTCGTCGTACCGGACAATACGAACGAAAACCGCATTGTATTTTTTGTTGGAGACAAATAACGCGTACAGGAAGAAAAACGAACCGTCTTCTCGTTTTAAAACGCTGCAACAAACATTTTATATACAGTAACAATAGTTATATGCAGGCATACTAACCAATTATCACCGGCCGATTGTCAATGGGTAATGATATAGGTACGCGTTGCATTATTTCGCGCACGTGTGAAAATGGCGACAACGCGACAAAACACAGACCCCCGTTTTTTTACTTCTTATAGAGGTATCAGTGCACAACAAATACAACACAACTGTACGGCTTATAACGCGTAATATAATAATAGGACAATTATTATTGCTGCAGTTTTACGCGCTCGTCGCGACCGGTTTACGAACTTTTGTCCCGCGATTTTCTGTTTTGGTTTTTTTTTTTCGACTGTGTGTGTGTATGTGTATATATATGTCTAATAATATCCGTGCATGTTATAGTATTTATGTTAAACACGTGTTTTCAACGATAATTTTTTTTTTCTTACAATAATAATATAATGTCCGTATACAAAAAAAAAATAAAATAATAATACTAAAAGATCTAGTAACGTGTGTAGAACGTAAAACGTATAACTAACTGAAATAAGTGCTTTTTTTTACGTAAAAATAATAACGAAATCGCCATGTAAGTATACATACATATATTGAATAACATTATTTATAGTACCGTTAATATATTTTTTATTTACTCATATTCTTCTTATGTGATGACTATATGGATATAGGAATTACATATAGTGAAGAATCGCAACGATTTCATTTCTACTATACCTAATCACAGAAAAATCAACAGCCGACAAGTTAAAGATAAATTCCAACGTTGTTATTGGTCTGCAATAGTAATATTTACCTGTATCTCAGTTTTAAATTTATTTACCCCTATGGGAGCGAACGAATGATCGGATCTAGCAATATAAATAGTCCATCGACAAAATACTAATTATAATAATTGTTTGAGCTTACAGTAAACATAGAATGTCAATTTTTTCAAAAAAAAGATACTTTCAATCCAACTGCAGATATCGTTTTTCGCTGTTTTCATATTAGACACCCGACAAATTCAAATCCGAATTAATAAAATTAAATTTTTGTTCGTGTATAAAATGATACATACTACATGTAGATATTAAGATTTTATGTTTGTTAATAAGCTCTTTCAAAGTTCTATAAAGATTTAAAACTACGGTTTAAAGTAAAAAAAAAATAAATAAAAATCAAATTTAAAAAAAAATATGAAAAAAAAAACTTAACCTAGCATAGACATAAGCATAATAAATTATTCATGGGAGAGAGAATTCTGACTATCAATTACTTTTAACCGGAGTGAATAATTGTGAATTGCAAGAAGAATTGAACTCCTGTAGTAATCCCGAAATAAGGGGATTAAACCCACCCCCTTACCTACGTCCCTGGTATTACCTATAATATATAGGTTGTGTATTTCCGTTTAAAAAATCATCTAGTAAAAGTACAAAAAACATGAAAAACAAAAGTAGTTACAAAAATTGAATGATTTTCATACGGGTTTTAAAGAGTAAAAAATGAAAAGAAAAACGTCTAAATAATTATCACCGGTTAATATGTTTTGAAATAATAAAACAAACAAGTATAGTTGGGAAAAAAAACGAAATACTGTCAGCCGGATTCGCACAGACATTCTATTACCATTAGAATATTCCCAGAAAAATCTTAATATATCTATCTATTCGGCTAAATACCTAACATTATTACTCATATTATTCTCTGACGATGGTAGTTTTACCGAAACCGCGGTCACAATAAATATCTAGCGCTATCACAACGCTATGCACATTATTATTATTTGTTTGCATAAAAAATTACTATACACCTTGATATAAGTACAGGCACATAAATAAAAGAAAAAAAGACAATTTCTGCGATATCACAAAATACATGTCTTCATTAAACCATAATATTATAAGAACAAATCAAATGGAATATTGCCATTATACACACTGCAATGTGGATAAAAAATGATTGTTCGTACGCGATAATATTAACCTAAACAAAAAAAAAAGAGGGAGTTACGAGTTTTACCTCCAAAATGAGTTTAAATATTTTTCACGGGGTTTTCCGGGTTTTCCCTATACTATATTATCTAACGAATTCCGAGCATTTTTTCGATGTGATATCATATGTAAAAACATTTTATGTTCGACGTACCAACACAATTTCAAACCAATATTGGTAAATCAAAATCTCGGATCTAGTAATAAAAAAAATGAGTTTTTACTAATGCTGTTTTATTGTATATAATTTTTTTTGTTTTTAAAATTAGTATGAATAATAATAACGTTACTACTTTTTTTACGAAAAAAAAGAAACATTAGAATTATGTATATGGTCCAAGTACAAAAATGTACAGTTTTAACCTTGAATTGAAAAATACGGGGTCATAGTACGGCTACTGTACCTACTTTAAAACAATTGAACAAAGTGTTTAGTTATTATTTATTTAAACCAATTTAATACAATTATATTAGATAGGTGTAATATAAATATAAGAAAGTAAATATTATAATTAATTTAAATATTTTTTATTTCAAGCGATGAAAAAAAAAAAATGCTTTGCAGCGGCCACTTTAATATATTTGCGTATTCGCGATTCGCATTTAAATAATATTACCCCGTTTGAAAGTTAATAAGTTTCCCGTAATGAGAAATCCAACACAAATACTTTTTGATTTTTTAAATAACTCGTTCGCAGTTTTCGCTAACATAGTATCAAGGCGCGTCCACGCGGGGCATCTAGTGGCGCGGCACGGATGTGACGTCACAAAATTCATTTTGCGCGGCTTTTTTCGATGCTATGTGACACAATACCGGATCGTCCTGGGGAGCGCAAAGTCTAAACCGAAAAAATTTCGGGCGGACAAGATGTCCCCGTGTGGACCCAGTTTTTTTACGTGTAATTAATAAATGAGATTAGACCGAAACAATGGTGAAAATTGCTTGGAAGACGCACAATAACGCCCGTTTGCGGAAATTAAAAGCCCAATTATTACCCACATACGTCATATTTTTTAATCGATTATTTTTTCCGTAATTAAATTATTTAAATGACTTAATATTTTTAACTACAGACATAACTCAAATGTAAGTATGTAAATTTCGTAGTTAGGATTTAAAGAAGAAAAAAACGAACGTTATGAAAACTTCGAAAATATATTGCATGTAATTTATAGTGCTTTCAAGAATGAATAGTATGCCCATCATTACCGAGAATACGGAAATCGAGACACAACGGACCGTTAATCTATAGTTCCGATAGTATCTACAATAAAATTTCAATAACTTCAGTATACATTGTTTAAGAATCGATTAAGTCGTTTTATTAAGTATTTATAATAATAAAAAAAAAAAACAAATTTACTCGACACTAATCCAATAATATATATTCTTTTATTGTCCACTGAATGCGACTCAATAATCTAGCAATAATTGTTAAAATATTCATAGTAATTATTACTATAGGTACTCACATGTCATAACTCATAACCATAACCAAACATAATACAAATTATTATTCAAACAAGTGCGTGAAGGGGCTCAGTTATTATTTCAATTATATTTCTGTCACGTACATATACATTGTTATCAGATTGCTAGGTGCTACGAATTCATACCTCAAAAGTATTATAAATATAAAATACCAAATTTTTGTTCAGTAGAATCAATTTTGTTCTGTTACCTAGTTTTAATATTAGAGTGAATTGGCCTGTGTTTGTACGTTGGATTTTTAAGCGACACATTATGATTTTTAAATTGTAATATTTCATATACTCGTACCTCACTTAAAAAAATTGAAAAAACTAATTTACAAACATTGACAATATTCTATGTAATATTAAAACTAACAGCACACGTTTTTTAAACGAAAATTTCACATTATATAATTTTCAAAAAACATATATTTTAAACTATATAGAATATAGATGTAATACATAGCATAGTCTATTACTCTAATTTGTCTGTACGTCATAATCGCAGAGAAGTCCTAATGACTACATACTGTACGTGTGTGTAGGTAGGTAAGAACTGGTTCAGAAGAAAATTAAAGACATAAATATTGTACTTTTTTCCCCATTGTTGTCAAATAATTATTAGAGATACCCGGTTAAATATTCACTGTACCTACCCCGGAAACCACGTTTTCCTGGATTTGCCAATTATTTGACACACTACTGAACAGACTTTTTTAGATTAAAATAATTTTTCTTCGCAGTATATAATATTGCAATATGCAATATAATGCCGACGTTACCTAAACCATACGACATAGTATACAAATACCTAGTTAATCGGAAATAAACAAAGACCTATTAAGACATTGCAATGAGCATAAAACTAACGAGAATTAAATATTTGTAACGGGTCATAATAGTTTTCCTTATCATACAGGAATACCTGTCTACAAAAATTTTTACTTTGTGACTCATATTATATAAATTACGACAATTCATCAGTTTAATTGAAGCAAACAACCCCAAACAGTATACTATCGAGATCGCTAGTAAAAAATATTACGAATCTTCAATGACAACGGATGTAGATACTATACACCGTTTCGTTTTGGTAATGCCGTTAATACTTTTAGAAATCAGTTAGGTATCTATTCTGACAATATCCGACACTGAAAAATATTAAAGGGTCGTCAATAATTGTATTATTTGAATATTAATTTTTTAATCGTGATATAGAAAGCTATATTTATTACACCCCGTCTAAGTTGCGTTAAGGTAAAATCAAATTGCATATGTTTATAGGGTAGGCAATAATTAACATTTAATATTATCACGCATTGTTAAATTATTACACTGTTTATTGTTTTTAAAATATACATTTTAATTGCCTAACTAGGTATATTATGAAATGTACAGATACGTTGTAATTAAATAATTTCACACAAAAAATATACACCCATCTGGCCATTTATTAATTTTTATACCTAGTTAAAAACCTTCATGTTAGATTTTGGCTTATGTTTTGTAATATACAAAGAGTAAAGACTAATAAACGTCTTACACCACTGAAAATGCATTTTAATTTAGTATTATAATAAAGTAATATAGGTACCTAATGATGAAGGACACAATACATTATTTATACCTACCTAAGTACCTATAGTATAGCTACAATATTATTAAAGTTTAGAAAATGTTATATTTGGCTTGTCTGTTAAAAAATGATAATTTAAAATAAAATTTAACAAAAAAAAAAAAAAAAAAAAAAAAAAAAAAACAGAAAATAGAACATTTACAAAAAAGTACACATATAATAAGTATACCTAACTTCACTAACATCTAAGGCAGATCTCTATTTTGGGTGAGCTACAGATGTCGATATGCAAGCCATTATTATGCGATTATTTTTAAGTTTGAAGTCGATAATCTATTTATTTTTTTTTATTGAATACTTACAATCAATACATAAATTTCGCACAATAAGTAAATTAGATGAGGAATTTTTTGTTTTCATTTAAGTGACATAAAGAGGGAGGCTATCCAATAATAGAACCCAGAATCTATTTTATCGTCTGAAAAACGATTCTAATTGTTGACAAGGTTATGATTTTATTTTATTTTATTTCCTCGTTATTAAACTGCAGCGATATTCAAACATTGGATTTTGCATAAATCTAAAATAGTATCATCCGTGCATCAAAACTTATTTATAAGGTCATTTGAATATTATGCACATTTGACACAAAACTTATAAAAAAAAATATTAAAATTAAAATTATTTTATTCTAACTTATTCAATAAAGTATATTATGTTGTTCAATTATTCTTATGTAGGTAAATTTTATTTAAATTTAACCGTTTAGTTTACGATGTACATTTTTTTATTGAAACAAAATTAAGTATTTAATACTTGTCGAGACTTTTTTCACTTCTTTATATATATACTGTTTCCTCGTTTTCTGAGAGCTAATTGGCTTTTTGTTGAAACTGGTAATATTATAAAATTGTATAATATATTCACAGCAAATCAAACATTACTATAGTTTAAACCATAAAATGTGTTTTATAATAATTTTATAATAATCCAATATATTTCAAAAACAGTATAAATTAAAAAAAAAAAATTATCGCTTAATGTAAGTAATGATTATTCACATTTTATGCTAGTAATAATATAGTAGTACCTATATTATTTATTATATTATTAAAAGGTTATCCAAAAATTTAACTAGCACAGTATAATTTTATGTATGTATTTTTTTTTCATTATTTACCAATTTAAACTTTCTATGCCTAAAAATTAATAATTATGTCAACTAAGCTATCTAGTTATTTATTTATTAACTTATTGTCTTACAATAATTTGAAAATTATAAATGATTTGTGCGTGTTTCAAGTAATATATAAGTAAGAGAGTTCACTAAAAAGATATTAAATGTAAAATAAAACAACAAACTAAAATAATCATATTGCCCTTCCTGCATTCGCTTTGCAGGAAGAGGATTTTTGAGGTCATATAAAGTCATATAGTTCCCTATATCTATTCGTCACTGTACTGATTTTATAACAATAAATAATGCAATTGTGTACGTAGTTCGCGTGAGTAAATGAACTTTAATAAACGTTTTGTATCCTCATTTAGATCCAAAAAACAAAATAATAACACAATTTACAAATAATATGCACTTTCATATCGCCGTGACTCATATGACGTATAAATTTGTATACAATAACACATGATATTTTAATATTTTACAAAATTGACCTTGATTAAATAACAGAACGCTAACAAATTTCAATGTTTTTTTTTGTTTATTATTATCAATGAAATATTCCGCCGTTTAGGTATTTTTTATACACCTATACGAATCTTTATAAATAATCAATATTTGTTTCTAGTAATGAAATTATAGATTTATTTTTTACAATACAATAAACAATAATTATTTTACACCTGTTAAAGTTATTCTACAATTTTGTATTATTATTTATTGAAAACTCACATTAGGATATGCAGTTAGGATATAATTTATTGACTCTTGATTAAGATGATAGATATTTTATTTATTAAACGGAGATTTTATTTAAACAAATTTAAATAAAATACAAATATATTAATTTAATTTTATGTTAAAATATTCTTAAAATTTACATCGATATCGATAAAATACAATTATAAATTTGTATATAGGTAATAATATTATAAGTTATCCAGTTTACATTGAAATATTCATAGAAAATTGTCATCTATTTAATTGTTTGAATATTATATTTTCAAACATAAATGATCCGATCAATTCAATAATAACACATTTTCATTTGCTTTTGACATACATATAGGTATTATTATTAATTTATTTACAAATTTAAGGACATAAGGGCACATTTGACTAAAAATTGTTTAGGTAATCTGAAGTTATATCATTCGGTACGATTATAATAATTGAAGTTCTAGATTACGAACGTACATAAAAATATATTACTATAAAACGGATATTTCGAATTTATAATATCTCGTACTTTATTTGTATAATATTCAACAAAAAATGTTTTTGTTTTTCAGATTCCCTTAGATGTCATATTTCAATTAAACGAGGTGAAAAACATTTCACAACTATTCTCTCAATTCATGCCTGATGTAGATCTGTACAAAGCACAAAGGATTATAGCTACAACAGGTTTTCAAAGTAAGTATACAAACTAATTGAATTAGGAAAATAAAAATACATAATTTTTATAAAAACTTAACCATACCTACTATCAAAAACCGATTAAATAAATCATATTAGCTGCCCCTTAACAAGTAATGACTAAATGAGAAATATAATAACGCATTTTCAAGTGATATTAAAAAATAAAAATACTCGAAAATAATTTTAAAAACTTGTATCAAATTCAATACAAAGTAATAGGTGTCGTTAAAACATGGTAATTTACTTGTTTATCTTACACAATAAGATAGGTTAGGTACCTAGAAATATGGAATAACTTAAGAGCCCCTCTCTTAAGTTATTTCATATTTCTATTATTATTTTAGGGGGGGGGGGGGGGTGATTTATTTACGAGATCTCCATAATCGTAACTATACCTGACTACGTATAGGTACATTATTACAAATCAAAATTTGATTTTAATATATCATTGCCATTTTATCTGCCTAGTCGTTTGAATAACTAAATAATATGTTATATCATTTAGCATTAAATAGCATGTGTTTTTATTCAGTTTCAGATCGCAGTATGCCCAATGTAGAAAGAAGTAAGTAATTGAATTCAATGTATAAAAATAAAATAATTGATTCTTTAAAAACTCAATGTACCTACAAAAAAATTTATATTATTATTATTTATATTTTAGAAGCACCATTAATTCCTAAACCAGCAAGTTGTTCTCTTGAAAGCAGAACAATCAGCCTAAAAGATACTGACGATCCTAGTTTGTATTATTATCCCCCGTGCACACGAGTGAACCGCTGTGGAGGTTGCTGTGCTCACGATTTATTGGGATGTCAACCGACAAAAACCGAAACGCTTCAATTCGAAGTGCGTAAATCAAAATTGCCTACTTCTACCCGTTTCACGTTTGATATATTTTTTAAATTATTTATAGGTAATGGTTTCACAGTATAATGAAGGGAAATTAGAATTCAAAGGTAGAAAATTCGTGTCGGTAGTTCAACATTCAACGTGCAAATGCGATTGTATTGTTCAGCCAGAAGTACGATCTTTAAAATATCATAATATTCTATTATAATAATATTGTATATTATAAATTGTATAAATAATTTGTCTTTTTATAGAACTGCAACCCTCTCCAGACATATTTTAAAAAAGAATGTCGTTGCGTATGCACCAATGATGAAGATCGGCAAAAATGTGACGAAGAACGGAATGCAAAAAAGCTATGGAACCCAGCAGCTTGCGCGTGTCAATGTGTCGAACGACAAGATTGTACTACCGGATTTTCATTTGACTACGATACTTGCAGGTATACCTACTTTAAAATATTAAAAATATATCAATAACGTTTGATTAATAAATGATGATTATGTATTAATATATTTTTTGATGTGTACGTATTGTATATTTCAGTTGTGAACCATTAAGAACGAGGACAAAAAATACTGGTAACGAATTTAACAGGAATATGTATTCTTTGGGAGAATCGTGACAAGAAATTTTATAAATCCATTAGAAATAAAATTAATTTGTTATGTATCTATGATAGAGCTATTTTTTCTGTTATAACTTGCATATTTTTATTTTTTTAATTCTTTAAATCTGATACCTATTATAAGGTAAGTACTCATAAATGACATAATTATGCATGATATACGCATAGAATGATACTCATTGTCAAAACTTTTTTTTTGTAATTTATTATTAGTATGTATTCCTATAAATGTTGATCAATCGAGATTTGACAATTTTTTTTTTAATAAAATGGACTAGTTTAATATACATTGTTTGATTTGTTTTATTGTTTACCTATAATCTCATACTCGTTCAACACATGCACATAGAGATTGATTTTTTTTGTACTACTCATATATCAACAATAATTGCAGTATAAAATCACACATAAAGCATCTGTACAACTGTACGTATCATTAGGATCGAAAATAGTTGGTTCATCCAAAACTATCGAATAGTTTTTCTACATTTCAAATAGATTTTCTCTTATATGGTTGTCAGTTTATATAATTCTTAATTACACTACTGTATTACTATAAATCATTGATCAATTTACAAAACTTGAATTATAAAATTAAAATCATCAGTATTAGTATATGAACTATTTGAACAAAGTTAATACAGTTAACTAATTTATTTTCATTCGTTTTGGAGATAATTTTTTTTTTTAATTTCTTACATTGTTCTTAAGAAAAATTTAATGCCCTCTAATCAAGATTCTAGTATATGAGCGAGAAAACAATTTAAATTTATTTAAGCAACTAAAAAAAAATAAATAGTTTCAAATTTAAAATTGAATTTAATACTATCAATATTTAAAGTTTCAATTGGCATATATATATATATAAAGTTACCACAGAGACGCTTCCAGAGACTTAGTTTAGGGAGGGCCAAGTCATATTTTTTAAAAAGCTGTATTTAAAATATATTTTATAAGTTTATTTTTTTGTTTAGTTGTTTTTAAGTACGGGATTATGGGAGGGGGGGAGGCGCGGACCTTAGCCCCACCTGAAGCCGCCCCTGCGGAAATCCGTATCCGAGTCACACCTAACCTATAATAATAAGTGGTCATCGGTTAGATCAGGTAATAATAGTCGAATCAAAAATGCCCGCCGAAAAAACGATCCTCGATAAAAATACGTCGAAATTGCTACAGTAAAAGAAAAATAATAATAAGAATTATAAGTCGATAGTCGTATAATGTAAACATTTATAATATTATGCTTTATCTTTAACTAATGAATAAATTTAATATAGGTACATAAACCGTCCGTCGACTAATAATGGTAATTTCCCAAATTAATATACGTTTCTATATGATACACACCGTATATTAATATCATAATATGGGTTTTTCAGCCAAAATAAAATTGTTAACTATCTAATTAAATAATCGGGATTTTACTATTCACAAGGAAAATAATGTGTATTAAAAAATTAAAATTTCTGGAAAGCCTTTGCCCCCCCCGCAGGAGCCACGCCTGAGTTACCACATATTTATAAATGCATACAATTTTGGAAAATATTATGGTTTATACCAATCATACGTATGTGTTTAGTTTTAATTATTAGTTATACTAATCTTATAAATTAATTGTTAATAATATTGTTAAAAATATACCCAATCACTATAAATATTATTATTATCCCTGATATTGTCATCTGATAATAGATACCTATGACGGTTAACCATACGACTGTTTTTATAATGCATTTTAGGATCTGAGTGGGTGAGTGAAGCTTATGGTTTTACAAAGATTTTTATTTATTTTTTTATTTGTACGCAACTTTTCTACCAGAAATCTTGCTTCGATTTTGAAGCGCAGCACTTTTTTCCAAAAATATTTTAGAGAGGTCATTTTTAATTTTCCCCAGGAGTTTTCCAAATAAATGGGAAACCCGTAGGAATAACAGGAAAATAAATACAATATTAAACAAATATTATTAAAGGAAATACATAATGCCTATGTAATTATTTTACCAAAATATGAAATACATATTGTTGACAAAGCAAGACTATCAACTGAACTCCCCTCAGAAACATTGTTTCGTTAACAATGGTTTATCGTTGCTTACAGATTACATTAAATTTCCCCTGTAATACCTTCTTAACTTCTCACCTAAAATAATGGCTGCACCCCCGTACGAACTATATATCTTTTTTAATTTATTATAACATTATGATATGATCTTAACTAATATCATAAATATGAAAATATGTTTGTCTGTTATGTTTTTACTTCTAAACCGCTGAGCCAATTTTGATGAATTTTGATACAAAGATAGATAGGACCTTGGATAGATGGAGAAAAATATAGGGTACTTTTTGTCGCGAAAATATAATATGATGGCGATAAAAGGTTTTTAGGTAATTTTAGTACGAAAATAAAATTATTATTGTTGAATTATGGATTACCACGGATTAATTAAACGGATGAAATGAAAAAAATGTAATACAAAAATATAAATAATAAACAGAAATAAAAATGGCATAACAACTTATAATAAAAGTCTATCTAACTGTTTACGAGTCTATTATTGGCTTGAAATAGGATGGGCTACCTTTATAACATGGATGAAAAAAAAATAAAAATGATGTGCTGTACTGGGGTAGGTGGGTAAGTGAAAAGTGAAAATACGTAAAACGTCATATTTAAATCTCTGTATATTTTTATACAGTAATAACACTACATTACTATTAGGTCCTCATAATTTAAGCGTTATAGTGGATATATAGTTTCAACACTTTAAACCCTGTGCTGTGCTGGTATCTATGGTAACACGGATGAAAATATATATGCCACACTAGAAAACTTTCAGTGAACACTAAAAGTTGGAATACTTTCCACCCATTTTTTTTCCGTTCAATATACTGCAGATATAGGCAAAGTAAAACAGGAAAAAAGAAATTAAAAAACTCACACGGGCAACGCCAAACGGGGGACAGCTAGTAAGTTAATGAATTGAACAGCATAATAATTTTAACTTTACCATTATTGTTGTATTGAAAATGACTAGATAACAAAATATAAATGAAATTCATAAACAACCATGATTTTAAAAGCATGTGTAAATGGAATATTTATAATCTTGAGATAAAATTGACCGAAAAATTGAATAGTACATATTATATAATAATAGGTTTATCTAATATTATTGTATACTAAGGTATAGGTAGTAATTAAAACCAGAAATAAAATATTTGTTAATATGTTTTTCTACGTGTAATAACCAAAAATAAAAACCTGCAAAAATTAACAGAAAGTTCAAACTTTAAATATGATCATCAATATTTAAATTGAAATTTAAAAATCTAGGTTCTCCTAAACGTGTACTTTAAAAATGATCTACAAAATACAAAATCATACCATGCAAATCTAGTAAATGCATGTATAGTTTCAGAGCTTAAACCATACGAAAAAGTAGATATTCAATTTTATTATATAAATCGAGGTTTTTAGTTTCTATTTTAGTTTAATTTAAAATAACGAAAATTGATTCATCGAATTATTGAGTACCAATACTCTACAGTATTATTTAATTAAAAATTATTTAATCTATTCATTTGTAATTTGTGCAGATTTAAATGCATAAATTTACATTTAAATATTTAGTTGTTATTTAAGATACCAAATATAGTATATTTGTATTAAATAAAATAATTTTAATGTTTTAGATTCCATTGATCAATAAAACGCAAGATAAGTTGAAAAGTAAGTCTGATCAAATTCGAAATATTCACCGTATGTTTTAAATAAAACTAAAAAATTGCACATCATTAAAGTAGTAATAGATACCTCCATCTAAAGGTTTTCAAATATGCTACTTTCTGACAAAAGTTTAACCTTTATTGAGAAATATGACCGGCGTTTAAAAATTGTACACTACTCTAGACTTAAAGAACTGGTTTAATATTTTAACTTTAATTTAAAATATAATAACATAAACTTCTTACAAATTAAATAATACGTATACTTATCTATATTAAATTATAAAAATAGCATGACTCCGGACTTGTGACACAGACAAAATTGATTTGACATGAAAAATAAAAATAAATTAAAGTGACAATTTTTTCTTAAAGAAGATGTTTTTTATTAAGAAATGTTAAAATGCAAATAGGAAAATATGAATCTTTCAAAGATATACTATTAAAAGTAATTTTTCAAAATTTAGATAATTTTGGAATGAAAATGTGAATATTTCCCTTTAACAAAAGATAAAAATTTTAAAAATCTTCTACAAATTTTAAAAATCATTTAAGACCCTAGAAAACCATCACTAATTAATAGCAAAATGTATGATTAACTAACAAATATATTCTAAAAAGTGATTTTCAACCACCGGTCCGTGATAAAAAGGTATTGGTAAGTATTATATTGAAAAAAATTGATTTTTAGGGTTTAGGGTTAAAACCTAAATATGTTCGCAGTCCTACTTAATAAGTCATCTGTAGGTCCATGACTACAAAAAAATTGAAAACCACTATTCCAGAGTACCTATTATATACTAGTCTCGATTTTACAATTATTACTCGTTATACCATATCTTTGGAAGATTAAATTTGTAATATCTGTATTTTAAGGTACCTCAATAAAAGAATCTTTTATACGAAAGTCATCCTTTTTTTTATTATAATTATTTATTTTTTGCACTAAAAGATTCTAAACTTTGATTCACTACTTTATTGTACACGCAGTACACCAAATACTATGTATAAACGACAATACGAGATTGTAAATAATTTGCCTACAATTTGCGCCTTAGCATTTATAAAAAATTCGTATACACCGTCGGATGGGTACCATAATTACCCAAACAAATGTTACACCTAATCAAAGTTTTTAGATTCGGAATGTAACAAAGAATACATAAGTTACATAATGATGTTTACATTTTTTAATCTGTGAGCAACTTTTCCTCTAGAAACCTTGGTCCGATCATAATACTTGTGAAGACCCGGGAAAAAATATAAGAAAAACGGAAATATTAACGTACATAATATGTACAAAAAAATTCAGTCTAAATCGTTTTCCGTTATGTACAAACATAAATTAAATTCCCCTGATAATGAATTGTTTCCGTCAACCCGTTAACGAGATATTCATTACCTAAACTAACCTAACGAGAGTAGTGGAATATCATTTAAGTAGCATAGGATAATACCCCTTAAATGTTGTGAGCACATAAAAAATGAGCACGCTTAATGAATCATTCTGTATATTCCTACCAACACATAATATTAGTTAAAAAATGAAATAATTATACATAAACTAAATAATTTCTAATAATTTTATTTTCCTGAGATAGCTTTGTCGATGTGTAAAACGGACATAACCGCAGTCTCCCTAATTGACGAAAAGGATGAGGGAAACCCAAATATACAGTATACGCCATCATGTACACGAGTTACGCGATGTGGCGGTTGTTGTGGTAGCAATTTGATTTCCTGTCAACCAACCCAAGTGGAAACGCTCAACTTCCCAGTAAATTTTAATAAAATATATTATTTTAAAAATGCAATATTGAAGCAATATTGTTTTCACCTATAACCTAAAACCTATCTCAAATGTATTCGTGTATAATAGGTAAAAATTTTAGAATACAATGGAACACATTTTGTTTTTAAAGAAAAGAAAAATGTTACTGTTCCCCAACACGTTGCATGCAAATGTGATTGTACCATAAAAGTATGTTATATGAAACAGAAAAACATTAAAAATAATTAAATTGATTGATTATTTTTTTTCTATAGCATTGTAAGCCCTCACAAATGTATAATCCCAAAGGTTGTAATTGTATTTGTAATAATACAGAGGACCAATACAAATGTAACGCAGAAAGAGATACAAAAATGTGGGATTCAGATAGTTGCTCATGTAAATGTCGAAAAGTCGAAAACGATAATTGTACGACAGGATCGGAATTTAATAACAATACTTGCGGGTGGGTAATTTTTAAATTTATGTAAAAAAACGAATAGAATATATTTTTAAATGTATAAACAAAAAAATAGATATTAGATATATCTAAACAATTTAAATTATTTTTTCTCGATAAGTAAATAGGTAGATACTTAGAAAATTTTATTATAGGCATATTTTGTTCAATATCTAAGCAAAACCAAAAATAAACCTCAGTTTTGTTTTTTTTGTTTTTAGTTGTGAACCTACAGAATGACCTATGCAATCCAGAAATGAATATGTTAAGTCCTAATACGTTTATAAAATGAAGAATGATATCCGAAGTTAAAAAAATGTTTGTATACGAATTTTAAAAAAAAATTGAATTTTGTTTTTAATGTAGCTGTATTATATATATAACTACCCAAGTTCCAAATAAATTGTTAACTGTTATTATTTTAAAATTATTTCTAAAATATGAGATTTACGACTTAATAACTTCGACAGTTACTATATACGAGTATTTAGGTAAGTTTATAATTTTGAACACACCTGCCATTTACTTTTACTAATATTAATTCAGTCTATAATATAAGGTAAAACTAAAAGTATGCATGACATAATTGCATTTAAGACGTAATGTATTGGGAATCAGGCATGCAAAAAAAAAAAAAATATTAAAGTCAAGCGATAGGAATTAGGCTCGTGTACTGAAAGTTCCATACTATGGATAAATTTAAATTGTATATGGACATAATAATCATAAATAGAAATTGTATTAACTTAGTGGGATCAACAATAACAAATTCCAATATTGTTATTTGATGTAAACAATGAGTGGTTTGGAAGGGATGGAATAATTGCCTAGAGGCGGCAATTTTTAAAAGGAGGCAATTTTCAGATAAAGATGTGAGTAAGGGTATTTGCTTTTTTTAATAAAAATAAAATAATTAGCTTATAACTTAAATAAACTGAAATCTTCTAATAATCCTTCAAAAATATTAATAGAAATAAATAAATATTTTTAAAAAAAATAGCTGATACTAGGAACGGGTGTTCCACTTTTGTAGGAATTCGGAAGGTTGTTGGGAAGGTAGGAAAAATAAAGTTATTTAATTTATAACTGTAAGTAACGGTAAACCAATGCCAACGAAAAATGATTCGGAGCAAATTTCCATTATACAGTTTTGAAAAGCCGTAATCTTTGAGCAATTTTGAGCAACAATAAGTAAAAATTACTGCAATTACAACATTTAAATTTCCAGTATCAAGTTTTCATTAATCTCAAAAAAAAAAGACCAGGTCCTAAAAAAAAGAAACAATGTCAACATTATTTATAGACAAGAAACACAAAAGTTTGGTTTATTAGTAATACAATGGAAATATATAAATATTTGTCTTTATCATTTCTAAATTAAACTGTTTTAGTGAGCAGAGAATTTATAACAGCCCTATAAAACAATAACTACTCAAAAAATAACAAACTCAGTTTCTACAAACTTATCACCTAGTAACAAAAAAGTTTTTAGCCTTCAGTTTTAGTTTTATCATAAATCCTCCATACACCTCTATTATTACATTCATCTCTCATATCACATTGTGTAACACCAGTCTATTACAGTCATTTTCCAACAATATATTCACTTCAGTTCCACTCAGTGGCGGTTTTAAGAATTTTTTCTGGAGGAGTTTTTTGATATCACCTATATATTTAACATAAACCATTGCTAATGAAAAAAAAACGATTCTAAATGGAATTTGATTGATAGTGTTACTTTGTCAACAATATATATGTCATATTATGGTAAAATAATTACATATGCATTATATAGTTTCTTTAATATTATTTGTTTAATAATGTAACTATTTTTCAGTTTTTCTCATTTATTTGGAAAACTCCTGGAAATATCAAAAAATGACCTCGCTAAAGTACCTCCCCAGTCTGATTAACTTTCAGAAAAAGTGCTATTATTCAATCATTGTAAATCAGAGCAAAATTGCTAATAGAAAAGTTATCAAAGAAAAAAATACTGTAATATATTCCTAATATATTACTTAAATTTTCCAGTTTTTCCTACTTCATACAAATATAATATTATATATCATACATAATATAATATTTTCCATATAATTTATATGACATGTATAAAAAAAGAATTACAACTCGTATTAATTTGCCAATTATTTTCGTTTTTTTTAAATTTTCAATGAAAAACTAATTTTGAAGTCTAAACTCGGAGTCTGGGAGTCTATGTGAGTCAACTATGTGATCCTTCCCATTGTTTCCTTTTTCCAGTTTTTGTAACACTTCATTCTTCTTCCAATTGTATCCATGATTCTGCTCCTAATACCACTTCTGATTTTAAGTCTATAATTAGTTTCATGTACCGCTTTGTTTTCTCTATCTGCTGCCATCAATGTTATTCTACTAATTTTTTTTTGTTCAACTCAGCTTGGCAATGTGCAAATTGTATTTATCAATGAAATACCATCTCTCAACAGCCTTGCCTGTGTTTCCATATCATACATGCCCAGTACTATTAGTATTTTTTAAATGTTGTTCTTCACGTCGCCAAAATTGCATCCTTTTGATTTTTTTAAATTTTTAACCCATATATCAAAACATTCACACTCCTGTTGCAAATATTACAACTGAAGAACTTAAAGTGTTACATGATTTCATTCGATTTTAGAATATAATATTATGTCCGCGGTTTTAATTTCACCATTCTTGATTATAATATACAATTTTAGTTCATCATGTCCTAACAATTTTAATTAGTGATTAACCTGTACCAGGTGATCTATTTAAGTAGGTACACTCATTATACTAGAAAACATTAATATTTTTTGCAATTTGTTTTCTAGAACATTTAAGAAACAAGCAGCTCTTTAATTTTATATTTATATTTTTTTTGGAGTAAACCTACGTTTGATTTCAAATGGCAAACTATATTAAAAAATACATATATAAATGGAATAGGTATTAGTTAAAATAAACTTTAGTATTGAAAATATTGATTTCCATCAATCCGTTGACGAGATATTCCCCTTTAAATTTGAGTTGGAGGTGAGTAATGGTGCATTATTAACATACCGTGGGACTTACTGTCACACAAATGATACTCTCCTTCAAACCAAACTTAAAAGTCGAATATTTCATCAACAGATTAACAGTAATAAAAAATGGCAACACTAAAATGTATTTTAACTAATATTCCATCTATTTATGGAATTTTTAATAATGGTTGCCATTTGAAAATCAAAAGTAAGTAGTGGTTGTACACCCAAAAATAAGGATGATAAAAAATAACATAAATATAAAATTGTAGAGCAGAATGTTTCTTAAATGTTCTAGAAAACAAATTCAGAAAAAGTTAATATTTTCCAAAACACACACTTAAATAGATCACCTGGTACTTCATTTTCCTTTTTACTAGTCTGTTGCTTTGAAATAAATTTGTATTTCTTGTTTAAAAAACTTGTAATTTTCAGTCAGATTACCTTCTAGGCACAAACCACCTGATTTGTTGAACTCCAACCCCATTTTTTTATTTTCTTCTTTTATTTAAATTCATCTGAAAATTGACACGTTTTTATTCATAATTGACTGTGTCATATTACAATAAATTGACACTAAGTAATATGTAGATGAAAAGATACATTGTTCCTAGATAAAATATAATGGACGGTAGAAATACTCTCTTCTATTTTTGTCTCTATACAGTTTTTGATTATATTTAATATAATGATAGATATATGTGGTATCAGACTAATTTATTTGAATTGGTTACATTCTACTGCATTTATTTTCTTTGGTAACTGTTGATGTATGCTCTTTTGACAATTCTCTTGAAGTAAATAGTTTCCTTACAAATTTAAAGCAACATTCTTTCCAGAAAGCAAATCACTAATGGAAATCAGTATACAATTTTTTGGTAATCATGCAAAAAATTCTATAGTTAATCTTAGTTATCATTAAAAAAATCATGGTATTCTGAAATCTGGTGTACATAATATTAATTATTGATTTACCCTCTAATTCTTTCTCCAGATTCTTCCAGAAACTCAATCACTTATCTATCCACGCCAAGGGCTACTTCGTTTTGGACCATTTTTAGTGCAAAATCAAATTCTCTTTTTTCTTTGTGATGTCATATTTTCCACATTTATTTAGCATTTCTATTTCTGAATATCATTTTCCCCACCAATTTTCATGTGCTTTTCTACATACTCTATCTAGTTTATGTTTTAGTAATTTGTACATGGCCTTTCCAGTCCCTGTACTTATCTGCTTCTGGATAGGCTATTGATTTTATACCTAGTTCCGATATCTTATATTTACTAGTATGAATTCTATTTGGTTCCTTGACCATGTGTAATGTCTACTTTTATGCATTTCAGTCCCCATATATTTGTTATCACATATTTCTTTACTTTTCAAAAGTTTACCGGTCTATGTCCTCATTTTTCAGTCCTAATTTATATTGTCTCACAATGCTATCATTTTTGTCTCTCTCCAAAGCATTCCAGTCTCCCATTACTATGACTTTGTCTTATGCCTTTATTGCCACAAGTGCTTCTTCAATTGTTTAATATGTTTCCTCTATTTCTGTATCACTATGTTTTTTAATAAGCATTCAAACTTCAATTACTATTTTAGGATGATGAAAATGTATTAAACAAATCTGTTGATGTTAGAGAATATGCATTAAATAAAATATAAAAATTATAGTTAAATTTATGGCTATATTAAATAAACAGAGTCGTTCTACATGCTTGACTGAAAGTATTGCGAAAAAAATCCATTAAAAAAAACATTTGCAGAACATAAGTGTGAATAAATGTTTTTGCAAGAAATATTCACTAATCACAAAATATTTGTTTCAAAACTTATGTTCCGCAAACATTTATGTATCTGAAAAAAAAAACTGTAAAAATCTAGAAAGTACACAAACCTTGAAAATACAAACCTGGAAAGTACAAATCTTAAATCCAGGGTTTTACAGTTATCGAAAATTGAACCGTACATACTTGGAATTTAAAATCTGGAATGTACAAATCTTGAAAAATAATTATCTACTAATCCAGTGTCACCAACTACGAATAAAAAAATCTGAATTTCTGTACACAGTATTATATATATATATCCAAATTTTGCAAACATTTTGCTAATGAACATAATAACACCTAATAATTGTTCTGTTGAAAAATATATGATAGCCGCTTTCTGACACTAATAAGAACTTCTAGGAAGTGTATGTCCCAAACGTAATTATTAAGGTATGATTAATATGACGTATTTTTTTTTCTTACAATTTTTAAAAGAATTAATAATAAATTTTGGTCGCAGACATATATGTTTTTGGTCCAAAAAGTGGTAACACTGGAGTAATAGAAAATCATTTTTCAAAATTTGTACATTCCATGTTTTTACTGTACAAATTTTGATAACCTTAAAACCCTGAATTCAAGAATTGTACGTTCCAGATTTGTACATTCCAGATTTTTACGCGCTCCCATCCCAGTCTCTCAGCACAAAGACGAACGAAAATGTTGTCGTTGAACTCAGAAAAAATGCCCTTCTCAGGTAATCAATTATATACCCGTCGGCGTAAATACATGACACTGAAAATTGTTTTAATGCTTTGAGTTCCCACAACTCTTGGTTTAATCTAAAATCTCAATTTCAAAATAATTTAATCAAGGTAATACAGTATTCGAGTGTTCGTCATTATCCCCATTAGACTCGATGATCGGTTGCTAAAAGCCATACTTCAACACGATGATCAATCAAATATTGCGATATTCCTTGTAAATTGTATGCATTTATGACAATTCGATGTAAAAAACAAGTCAAGAGTTGGTAGGTACCTACATAACAAATCGGAGCATAGGGAAGGATTAAATGGTTTTACTATGATGTTAGTTATTAAGATTAATATTATTATTTGTATAATTAAATAAATAATTGCTTAAAAAACAAGACAGTATTAAAAACACTTTTAGTCAGAAGTGTGTATATCTTAAACTACAATATTTGTAAAAGTTAAATTCATTGATGAGTTTAAGATATTATAACCATAATGTAACCATGACCATAATTATCATTTAAAATCATAACGTTAAGTAGATATTATGGAACAAAAGTCCATTGGAAGAAATATTTGCTGAATATAGGTCAGTTGGATTAAATGTTTATGGAACAAATGGTTTGTGGTAGAAATATATTAAAAATATATGACTAATATTTTGTGGTTATGAACATTTCTTCCAAATTTTTTGTTCCATGACGATTTTTTCTAAAATCATTTATTCCAATGACCATTTATTTCAAAAAACACTTTCTGCGTTTTATTCATGAAGCAAATGTACATTGGAAGAAATTTTCGAGGAACAAAGTCCGTCGAAACAAAAGTATTACGGAACAAATATTTTGACGAGTTACATCTAACAATTAGTACGATATTTTTTTTATTGCAATAAATCAACTTATAAATGGAAGAAGTTGGAAAGACGTCCAGGTTATACAGCGATACGCGATGACTATAGGGAACGTATAAAATTCTATTAACCCTCGATCTTAACGCCCCTAATGATATAGTTATTACGATTAATAAGTACTCACCAGTCACCATTACCGAAGTTATTATTCAACACTGATACATAATACGTATTATGTCGAATCATTATTAGCGGCTGATTTAATGTATATGAGATCAATGCATTTACCATAAACAAAAAAAAAAAATAAAATCGTAACAAAATATAAGAATATTGTAACGCGGACAAACAAAAGAGCGTCAGAAACACGTCTAAGCGTCTTGACGAAAACTGAGTGTGGAGCACAGACTAAAATATACAGGACTGGAGAGTGGACATGAGATAATTATTATGGTTTAATTATTATGGTTATTATGGTTACAAAATGTTACAGGTTGGCCGGAGTACGGGGGAATTTACCTTTCCATCATAGTGTCGCCATCTATCTATGAAAAATGTATATTAGCTTTAAAGATAGTCATACCTATCATTAGTTAAAATACTTCACAGTTTTTATAATTATTTATTACACTTTATTACTTGATACTTCAATCATTTTTAGGTACTGGTTCGCATATTTATTATGTAGTCACACAAATAAAAAGCAAAGTTTTTCTTATACATCCAAATTTTTATTTATTTAAATTAATAACAGTTATTGAAGATTGATTAAATAAATATGTACAAGGAATAGATGTTTTCAACAATACAATTAATTATGTATTAGAGAAATATTCAGATTTACTAACATTTCTTTGTCCAGAATACAAATTATGTGAATGAAACAGTTCACATTAACTCATAACAGAGAACTGAAACAAAAAAGTTCGAAAAAGAAAAAATTATCAAAGCTTCAAAAATCATTATAAAAGTAAAGTTTTTCAAACATAAAGAGATAGCTACAATCTGTGTATTATTTTAATCTTTGTTCTAGGTTTATGCATACAATATTGATATTTCTGGTGGACTGGTTGTAAACTAGGAACTTGTAACTAATTTATTGTAGGCAATTTGTATTTGTCATTTGATACTACTGAAGTAGTATAGGAGCAAATTTGATGATAGATAAAATGAGAAAAAATAGACTCGCATAGTTTTAGGCATGTGATGAAGAGAAAGGAATCTTAAGCAATGAAAATGGTAATAAAAAAAAATTAAAAAAGGGGAAGAGGAAGACCAAAAAAAAGGTAATAATTGGATGTGATATGAGGATACCCAGTGAATGCGAGTATGATATGGGAGATCATGTCAACTGGAAAATTAAGATTAAGGTGGTTGATCCAAATAGTTGGGATGAAAGCGAAGGAAAAGAACTAAAATACAGAATTCAATTTTAAATAATTACCTTGAAAATTATAACACATTTTCCTTATTTAAATCTTTTAGTTTTCTATTGTTTAAGTTATAGAATAGTTCCTTACTTACTATCTCAATTTAAAAACAAAATAAATAATTATTTGTTATTAATTATGTAATTTTTTAATCATAACCTATTCAAATTAAATTTCAAGTTAATTTTTTTCATTATTTAAATAATGTTATACCATTTTATAAGTATATAATTTTAACAACAATACAATATAGATACATTAATTAAAACAAAAACAATAATTGTATTTTTATTATTAAGGTACCTACTTAAATCAACTTTTAATAATGATTTCAAAATACGAAGTAACATTTGTAACCATTGTGCAATAATAGATCAGAAGTTTGCTAAATGCAGTTATTGTTCCGACAAAATAAGTTATGGTGGTGATTCAAGTGTTAATTTACTTTGTCATATGAAAACAAAACATTCAACAGTGCCACTTGAACAAAATTCTCCAAAAGGCATGACCCAATGTATAGATGAACTATAAGTGATAATGCAGCAATTAATGTAGTTGCAGCTGTTTGAATGCACCACTGGAAGCATTTTCACTCATAACATTAGGTCGATTGTATAATCAGGATTAGAGGCTGCGGAACAAATAAGATCTAGATAAAAATTAGAAACAAAGTGGATATTCTGTTTTAAAAATTAAGCAACATTGTCCCACCAGGAATTCCACATATGATATGATTGATAGAATATTGAAGATAAAGGAGCCAGTTTAGTCCATATTAACAATTCTTAATATTGATTTAAACATAATTACCTACTTCTAATGAGTGGAATATATTAAATAGTTTATATAAATTACTGAAAATATTTTATGACATAACTAACAAAATTAGTTCAGAGAATTATGTATCAATTTCAAAGATAATAGTATTTTCTAGATAATGGTCAAATATATATCGGTATATACCAATAATTGTACAACGCCAAATGAGATTTGTTCAGTGGCAACAATTTTATTAGAAAAATTAAACTCAAGATTTAAACACCTAGAAAATAATGAAAAATTGTTATGCTATCAATCCTACTTGATCCACGGTTTAAAAAATAAGGGTTTCTAAATGACAGGAAGTACCAATTAATATATGAGTTTATCTTAAAAAGTTCAAGAAGTATTTGTAGTACAAGTCAATGAATAATCAGAAGTAATTGTAGATATTGGTCCACTTTCTGGACCAGAGACTATTTCGAAGGATTTTGATTCTAAAGTTGGCGGTTGCAAAGTGGTGGCTCGAGTGCAAAAATAGCTCATATATTAGAATTGGATCGATACATTGCTGAACCTTTATTAAATAGAAAAGAAGATCCATTAGTTTGGTGGAATGAACATAAATTAATATATTCAAAACTCTACAAATTAGTTTGCCATAGATTATGTGTTGTAGACACATCAGTTTATACAAGCGCATATTCTCGTAAGGCATGGTCTGGCATGGTCTTGACAGAGTGATGATCAAAACTCACAACTAACAAAGTTTAAAAATTAGGATTCCTATATCAGAATTTAGATTAAAATATGTTCTTTACATTATTATTAAAATTTTAAAAATAAAAAAAATCCTATAAATAATTAGTAGTTAAGTACAAATATTATTATATCAAAACTAATCAATTTATAAAAAAAGTTTAAATGTTAATTTATTATTATTATTTTGTTTAATAATTCATATATTTTTTTTTTTTTTTAGTTAAAAATGATGATATTACCTGGTAGTAAATTTATATAGTTTTACAGAATAAATCCATATCTTAATATGTTTGTAAATTGATTTAAATCAATAATGTATAAAACAAAAGTTATAATAATTAATAAGCATCATTAATTATTAAATTATGCAATATAAATGATAACAAATGTCATATTTTATATTATAGTTACAATTGTCATGTTACCTATAGATATATTTTAGTTGATGTAGATTGTAAGTTAGTTCTGGACGAGAATGGTGGAGTTACCTGGTCACCATATGTAAATGGACTATTTAGACTTGTACTAAATTAAGATCCAAATCCCAAAATATTTTTATTCAGTCATACAGTATCAGTCATTGATATACTTCAAAAACAGTTTCATTAAACATTTTCAAAAGACCTAAATATCAATTTGACCGAATACTTTTGGAATGTCATTCAGTCAACTGATCAAATTTAATTATGATTCGGTTATTTCACTAAATCATTCATTTTAATTTGGTCAGTCACGACCAAACTACATCTACTTTAATTTTTAAACCGTCTTTTATTGTGCATGTTACATCTTGATAAACCTTAGGTACTGTTTCATCTACATTTTAAAACTCCTAAATTATACTTACAAAATGTCAAATCATCTTCCACAGATTGGATTAAAAGTTGTATTGCTAATTTTACCTTCATTTTCAGCTTAAAAAAATGTAAAGAACTTCTAGAAGTTTGTTAGATAACAACCCTCATCCTCCTGAATCAAAAATAATTTTTCCACTAAATTGAAACATATTTGTTTAGCCTCACTATCAATAAATTCCCATTTCTCTCCAAAAGTATTCCACACTAGTTTTACCATATAATAGCAGGATCCATAAATACAAAAGTATTATCAAATATACTATTTAATTTGTTTACATCAAAATTACAACCTAGTAGACATGTCATTGTTAAATTTGAAGAACAACCATCAAAAGTTAAACTACCTATTAAAACTATTAAAACTCCTGTTTCATTCAATAGGTTTTTAATGCATGCTTCATAAGTTCAGCTTTTTGAGCACCAGTTATAGAAGTTTAGAAATATCCAACAGGTATTTTCCAATTTTCATTCATAGATACAACTATAAATATTAAACATTCTTAAGCCAATTCTAAACTATCGTACTCAACAGCTGTTCCTAAATCTGCTCTTCTATAACAATATTGTCCATCAAAATCAAGCTGCTGACAAATAGCCATTTCATCCAGCATTAAATGCAATTTGTTTTTCTTTAAGCTGTAAAGTTTGTTGAAGTGCTTTCAATGTTAATTTTTTGTGGCCATTTGTTTTTACAATTTACGAATTCCAATCTTCCAAGACAATCATCTTGGAGTATCATCATCAGCAATTCTACTAGAAGCAGTGAAAAATGAAAGATTCACATTATTCTAAATAAAAATACTAAATATTAAATGTTAAAATATATTCAAAGTTACATGATTATATTTGATTTTAAAACAACACTGGTAGAATTTGATAACATACTATTATCCAATAACTGTACTCCTTCGCAATTAGGCAATTTATTTAGCAGATAGTTATAAACGACAAATTCAATGTTTTAATGAATAATTATACCTTACTAGTATTCGTATGGTATATTTTATATATAAATACAGATACTTGAATAGAACAATTCTCAATATAACAAATTATGAGAAAATTTAGGCAACTTATATTTGATTTCATAGATACCTATATCGATACCTATACCTATATCTAATTGTGGCAATTCTTCATTGGGAGTGATTGATCTATGAATATTAATTCTGCTAATACACATCTAAAAATTATATTAATCATTAATTGCATATATATAGGTACAATATAATATATACATATACACAGTAGTCACTCAATAATTTGAAATTCAGCGGACAGAACAAAAATTCACATTCATCACTCTAGATATTATAATACTAGGAACTGCTGTTTTTGGATAAAGTTCTATAGGTAGCTTTCATATGTTCTATGAATGAACATGGATCAAAATGATTGGAACATATCAGACTACGATTTTTTATATTGCCTATATGTAAACAATTTTCTCTTGAAAAATCATACCGTTTTACTTGAACTTTCTGATTAGCAAGAAATCTGTGAAAAATTAAAAACTAAAAGTATAACAAGCAATATTTATTTATGCATAAATACCGTTTTGCTCCAGAGCAAGATTAGTTGCACCTAAATTTAAATGGTTTTTTACTTTTTCTTGTTACTTACGGATGTGGCTTTGCACAACAATGATGGGCTCAACACTCAACGTATTTGATAACGAGGATATTGATATAGGTACTTAATATAACATACACACAACCTATATCTATACATTTTGGTTTTTTATTGCTTTTCGTTTTCACTTATTTCTCCCAAACCAACAAAATATTAATTCTAATTACACCAAAAACTGCTTTGTTGTAACACACCAAATTAAAAAAAAAGTCCAAAATGTCAATTTTAAGTTAGTTCAGTACGTCATTGTTTGGAATAACCTTAAAATTAAGTTGTACGTGGTTTGTTAACAATGACATAAAAAGTAAGTACGATAAGTGCATTCCGATTTCAGCAAAATATTAAGCATAAAAGTACCAACAATTATTAAAAAAATTAAAAATATTTGTTATTTTAAACTCATAACATGATTTTTGGAAAAATCAAGCATTTTGAAGTTTTTTGACCAAAACTTCCAAAAGAAGTTAATACAAACTTTTTTAAAAGTACCATAAAATTGAGTGTGCAAAAACACATTTAGGAGCTAAACTGTATGTCAGAATTCGTTCCTTTATTTAAAACTTAAATTAATCGTTATTTAGTTAATAAATTAATATACTGACTTATGAAAATTAATATTCCCAAGTTTGTGTTAAAGCTAGTCTAGTCATCTTACAAACCAAACAGCTCGGCATTTTAAACAAATTCTAATTTCAATTTATATTCCTCCGAATTTCGAATACTAAATTTATATTTAACAAACAACAGTCTATCATCTATCATGCATAACAACAAACGGTTATCACGTTTTAATGTAGTTTTCAACCAGTAGAGTGTACCAGTAGTATTATAGTAGAATATGTTAGTCCGTATAATTGGTGAAATTTTAATATTAGTCTGCATTTTTTGTTTCAATTCGATTATACGCACAGATATAATATAAAACATGCCAAATTAGATATATTAAGACATGATATTATACTGAGTATTATTTATTATACCTATGATTTTTATTTATAGCAATTTCCACGTATACTTTTTATTCAGGTTGTTAACAAGATTTTTGATGTTTTTTTAATAATATTTAAAACGTATGTAATTTATTAAATAGTTATTCATTTTATTAAAATAATTAGCTGTAGTAGTATTTAGTTAAATATAAATTTTTTTAGTAACCATTGTATGAAAAATTAATTGTAATTTTTTAATTTTATTAACTAGGTAGATACCTAATCAGCTTTAAACCCTTTTTCTTACTTTTTTTTCAATTAACCTGTGGGGATCAGTTTTTTAAATTACTACCCCACTATTGTCATCATTTATTAATGGATATAATTGTTTTGTAAAATCTTGTTTTCTCCTTCTCGGGGCAGGCTCTCATTGTAACTGTGCTAATTAAACTATGGTGAGAAGTGAACGGTGAGATCGCGTCACATTCTAACAGAATGCTAATTTAACTTAACCTGTACATGACCTTGAGCCGGTAACCGAGGCTTCCCGAGTGTTTTCTTTGATGTCCAGGACTGTTGAGAGAGCCTTTTCATTGGCAGGTGGTTGGCCCTTGCCTCACCATCTCTTATTCTCTGGTCCTGCTCCTTGCGGTCCTTTGTACCCTAATCAGGAAGTTACGGCATTTCGCAATCTTGGTCGCGTAATTAGCCCGTGTCGGGGCTGCGTAAAGCAGTTTACTGCCAACCACCGATATTAGTAACGCCCTCTTGGATTTGGAGAGTCCTTTAAGGTTGGGCATGAGAGATCCAATGGTTCGGACTACCTGTGAAGCCCTTCCGAAGACGGTTTTTAATTGGCTGCTGAAGGTGAGGTGAGAACCTATATGTAGTTCAAAATAACACAGGTTCTTTTTGACTGCAACTGGATGACCACTGGCAAACAAGATAGGGAAGTAAAATACCCATGTCCTGGTTAGTATGATGTGAAAGCTGGAGACCATGGTTCCATATCCAATCGTCAATGGCATCGATTGTGGGATTGGCAGCCTCTTCCAGAGCCTCAGGAGTGCGTGCGACGGCGAGGACAGCCAAATCATCGCTAAAACCAATTAGTTGAACTGATTCCGGGACGTCAATCCCCAAAAGGTCATCGTAAAAGACGTTCCAATATCAATAGATACCTAATATCTATTTATTATTAGTGAACAATCGAGTGCATTATCATAATTTATGCTAAACCACAGATATATAAAACAATTATATTTTTATTTTTATATATCTGTGTAATAATCATACATAAATGGTGATTAATAATGAGTATCCAACAGTGTTGCTATAAAAATGGAATTGGTAAGTAAACCAAATAAACTATGGTTGTTGGAACTGTCAAAAAATTGATACATAATAAAATATTTAAATTGTATTAAATAATGGAACATGACATTTTGATTGGATTGCATTTTAATTATTACTTTTTATCAATAGGGCCCGGATTTATATGCATTTGCATGTTTTTTTTAACAATCCAAAAAGTAGTTAGATAAGGTACAAGTTTGAATTATAGTTAATAGATCCGAAATACAAAATGTTATTTAGTACATTTTTGCATATTTTAATATATGTTGCAAATGTGTGTATTTTACGATTTTTCATTGCATTATAGTCGAATATCTAAATTTTTTAAACCTATTTTTTTACTATTGTTCGTTGGTTTTACCCATATATACCTATGATTCGTAATAATTTATTTTCTTATATTATCTAACCACTCCTAGAGAAAAATGTAATCAGTTGCGGTTTTAGGAATTTATTCTGGAGGAATCAATTTATATTACTTATATATTTAACATGAACAAATATTTTCCTATTGATCATGCAAAAATTGCCTAACTTTCACTGTCAGAAAAAATAATTTCTTTTTCCTTACATAATCTAATCTAACCTATGTTTTATAAAATTCAAAAGCTGTCCTAGGATAATGAGGACGAGTGCAGTCACTTTTATAGGTAATTTAATGTATTTCTGTAAGCAATGATTAACCATTGCTAATTATAAAACGATTCTGAGCGGAATTTGGTTAATAGTGTTACTTTGTCAACAATATATGTGTCATAATATACCATAATATGTTATGGTAAAATAATTGCATATACATTACATAATTTCTTTAATATTATTATTTTAGGTACCTATTTTCCTGTTTTTCCCATCTATTGGGAAAGGAATTCCTGGGAAAGTAAAAAAATGACCTCACCAAAGTGCCTTCCTAGTCCGATTTTCTTTTAGAAAAAGTATTAACATTATAAATTGAGCGAAATTGCTGGTAGAAAAATAGTACACAGGATTTTAAAAAGGCCGTAATATATTTTGTTTATACCTGTTTCGTACATTTTCCCGGTTTTCCCATTTGTTGAGAAAACTCTCTCGAGAAAAATAACGTCTCTAAATTATCTCCCTAGTAAGATTTTTTTTTTCAGAAAAATTGCTATCATTCAATCATTGTAAATCATAGTAAAATAGCGAATATAAATAAGAAAAGTTATCCCCAGAAAAAAGACCTAATATTTTACTAATATATTACTTAAATTTTCCAATTTTCACCACTTCATAAATATATAATATATATTATTTTGCTTAATATTTTCCCTGTAATGTATATATGACGTGTATAATAAAGAATTACAACTCGTATTAATTTGTCATTTATTTTCGTTTTTTTTTTTTTTTTTTTTCATAAATGGCATACATATTTCGCACTTTTTTAGTGCATATTATTCCGGGCCCTACCTATCAAATATGATAAGTATCTTCATAAACAAGTACCTAATCAGCTATTCTACTTAATTACTGGGTACTTTTTCCCGTACATCTGAAATGTCCATAATCACAAACGATCAAAATTAATGAGAATCGGATGGAAATTTCATTGGCAACACTGATTTTTGGAACATGATCCAACAAATAATAATTATTAAACTTTTGGAGTGAGTACATATTGAGCACGATCTTCTATAACCGGCGTGGTACTGAGCATTACCCACAGATATCCATAAAAACTAGATAGCCGATTCCATGTACAATTATGATACCCAGCGTTATTTGTCATTTAGGCGATGTTTATAAATTCTTTCATTACCAGACAGTATTTAACATAGTTCATGGTTATTAATTTATCTTCGATTAGGAAATCATAAAAATGATAAGAATTTGTAAACATTGCCCAAATAGCGCTGGGCATCATAATTGTATACTGAGTCTGCTATCTAGTTCATATATATATATATATATATCTGTGAAATAGATGATTACAAAATTCACTAAACAGTTTACTAGAAAAAGTAACCAGATTACAGCGAAGCTTTTTGCCGCCGTTCATATCTCCATCAATGTTTTGCCGCGAAACATGTTTTCGTTATAAACTAACGTCGTTGTTTTTTAACGTACGTTGGTGGGATCATCACTATGATACATAGATTTATTAGGGACATTTAATATTAAATGTACCCCCCCTTCTGTTTTTTGGATCAAGAATATCTCTGGGGGATTTGGTGATAGGATAATGGTTTTAACGACAAAAACTTTGGCTTGGTACCCTACTCAAGATCCCACCATAGTTTGATACAATAAAACTCCTAAGGGAACTAACTTGAAATTCGTCTAACCATCACCAAACTTAAGAAATAGTTCCTAGGTCACCCTAGCCAAATGTAGGGAAATTCGAAAAGGTTCAAAAACTGTTGGTGGGTCATTATTTACTGAAGCGCCACCATTATAACCCCACGAAAATGTCTCGTGACGAATAGTTGGCAAAATGAACGGCGGCGAAAATATATAGAGCCGATTACAGTAACTAACTGGCGAAAACGTTATCAGTAAACAGTTTACTTGCGGTTAGAACGCCAAAACATGCTTAATTCTATGCATATTATTATTATTATTTATTGACTTGATACAAATATACTAGTATGAAGTGAATGTTATTATTCGTATTTTTTCCATTGGTACCAAGGAAACACAGAAATTAACGAAAAATCTACAAAAAATATTCAATTTTTCTCATTTATGAAAAAAACTACAAGGAAAATAAATAAATAAATTTATCCCTCGAAATAAATCAACTTTCATTCATGAACGAATACAAATTATGTATTCCTACATTTATTGCTGACATAGGCCTATTATTATAACTTAAAAGTTGAAATGGCGGGTATTTCGCCAAATATAACGACGTACAAATAAAAGTAATGTAAAATTTGAAAATCGTGTAATCTTAAATTTCCTAAAAAGAAAATACAATGCATTCCGAGATAATGAGTGTTAATAGCTAAATAAAAATCACACTTTATAGACATATAACTTTGAGTACCTAGGTAGGTACTAATACAATTTTTGAAATTGACATAAGGATTACGTTATTAATACTATTATAAGATACCTTCTACAAATTATCTAATGTGCAAATTGTACGAAAATAAATAATTTCAGATTAGAATTTTATAACATATTTGTTTATACCAAATAAAACAAAATTAACTATAGTTTAGTCACTAACACTTGTCAGTAATTACGTCTTATGAGTAGATATATATATTCACTATTCATAACTTCATAAAGATATTTTTTCAAGAGATACTTCAATTTTTATCTTAAGCCTTAGTCATATTTTTATAATTTTATATAATTCATTCTATTCAACTTTGTAAGTACTGTTAACACTGAGCTTATTTTAAAGTTACAATATTCATTATGTTCAATAAAATTATACTGTATTACCTATTACTTGCAATTACAATAACTGCCACTCTTGGCAGAAATGATCGATTCAAAGTTTTGAAGAACAAAATTGTCAATCGTATCAACAAACATGAATTTAAACTACCATTCTGTGGAAATTTAATCAAAACCAGAGATCATCAAATCAAAAACTATAAAGAAGTAATTATTAACTTTTTTAGTACCTACATTTTTCTTATTCAATCTTATAAATTAATATTAAAAAACTCGTACAATTTGAAAGTATTATTTTTAACTAAAATAGCTGTATAAATCGCAGTTTTAAGTAATCAAATCTACGGTACTTATTTATTTGGAAAGCTAATATGGAAAAGAATGGAATATTATTATTCTATACAATTTTTAACAATATATTTGTTTACAATACTTAGGTTTCCATAATGATAAGAACTGTAATTAAGTATCTATATAACATTTAAAATATATTTATGTAAAGCTTTGAAAAGTAGCTTTCACAAGTCTGACATTGTTAATATCTATTAATGGCTATATTTGTGTGTTCTACGACACATTGTGCATACTACAAAAACGTTAAATTTGCACCATCAACCTCATTATTTATTATAGAGGCGTCTCGAGGTTCTGCAGATGTAAGAAAAATATATATATTTTATTTTATATTTACAGTGTAACCAATTCTCGATAAGATACTTATTATCTATATAGCCATCTATAAAAAATTAGGAAAGTATTTACTTTTTTTAAACAACCTATCAAACAAATGGCTCTAAAATGTTACATCAAAGTTATTTTTTGTAATTCATATTTTCGTGGATAAACTATTATTTTTGATTTTTGAATAACACTGAACATTAAAAACTCCATACATAGATGACGTTTTAGTTAAATACATTTTGGTATTGAAATTTTTAATTCCAGTCTATACCGTGTATACCAAACTAAAATACATGTATGTGCACTATGAAAAGTCTGAAAAAATAGCCAAATTATTATTTACCTGGTATACTCTGTTCAGAAACTAAAAATGAAATAGTACTCGCCTAATAATAACACTTAGATGTTCAATTACAAATATTGATTGCTTAAAAAACAATAAGTAAATAATTAAATTTTTAAACTAAAATGTAAGTATAGTAAGAAATTATTTCTGTTTTAGATTCCATTGAACATTATAACTCAATTGAACAAAGTGACAAGTATTTCAGAACTATTTTGGAAATTTTTACCACATGATGATATATTCAATGTTTTATATTATACTACAAATAATAATCAAAGTATGTTTCAATTATGTTAATGTATTAATTTAAACAATTTGTTGCAAATAGGAATGTAGTGTTAAAAAAATGAAAAATGAAGATATTTAAAGTAGTTTAGTCCATTGATATAAATATATTTATTTGAAAATGAATAACTCGAGTTATAGTAATAATTATTGCTTACACCTTTAAACAACAATAATGAAAATGTGTACATGATCATATCAACAGCATCATTTATTTTGACTAATATTACATATTACATTAGCATAATAAATACTGTGTTAGTGTGTTATGTATTAATAAATTTGACAATTGGTTATAGGCGTTTCTTAATTTTATAAAACTTTAAGTAGGAATCGTAAATGTACAAATATAAATACCTGCGATTAAAAAAATAGTATATATCAAATAAAAATAATTTACTTTGAACAAAATATAAGTAATAAAATGACTTACCATTTTCATGATTATTTTACATTTAAACCATACAATTTTGATAAATAACCATTATGTAAATACATTGATACAATAATATATTAACTGAGAGTATATTTTCAAATGCTTTTTTAATTATAAATACTATTTAATCTATAGATTCATCAATTATCATTCCGAAAGCAGCAACTTGTACCACAGATTATCAGGTAGTTAGCCTAAGAGATGATGATGACCCAAGTTTATACTATTCACCGCCTTGTACAAGAGTGAAGAGATGCGGTGGCTGTTGTGGTAGCAATCTAGTTTCCTGTCAACCAACCAAAGTGGAAATGCTTAATTTCCAAGTAAATTTAATACAATTTGAATGTAATATTTTTTTCACCCATCAACTATCCTAAATGTATTTATGTATTATAATAGGTAACTATTTTACAATACAATGAGACATTTGCTTTTAAAGAAAAGAAAATTGTTACGGTAGAACAACATGTTGCATGCAAATGTGATTGTACCATAAAAGAACAAGTATGTTTCAATAGTAACAAAATATTATTTTGGCAATGAATAAATCAAATGACTTTTTCTATATAGGATTGTAATTTCTCACAAGTTTATAATGCTAAAGAATGCCGTTGTGTTTGTAATAATTTTGAGGATCAAGACAAATGTGACGAAAAAAGGGATATAAAAATGTGGGATTCAGAAAGTTGCTCATGCCAATGTATGGAAGTTCAAGAATGCACATCAGGATTCAAATTCAATTACAATACTTGCAGGTAGAGCTTAAAAAATTATTTAAAAAAGTTAACAGAATAAATGTTTGAATGTGTTAACATAAATATTAAATACTTAATAATTCTAAGTATTGTATATTTATTTAATAACTAATAGACACCATAAATAGTAACTTACAATTTTTTTTTTCAGTTGTGAACCTACAGAAGATACTGTTAATCCTCATAATTAATATGAATAAATTCAACAAAAGTTTATATGAAAAAAATTCTCAAAGAAGTTGTTTCTACGATTTATATTAAGATGAATCTACTGGTCTTATTTATATAATTACAATATTAAACTGATAATATTATTCCCATAAATTTATTTATGGGAATTTCTTTTAGCAATTTATTCCATAATATTTTGGGTCATTAAAGTTAAGTAGTTTATTTCACCTACTACTTTATATATATCTTATATATAACACTATTTAAGGCAACCTAAAAAACCGGACTGAATCTTGTGGATTTGAATATTTGATTACTATTTTATAGTTATATAAGATCTAAACATTTGTTTGAAGTTAAACACAATTTTTATATTTTTATCACTAATATTTAATAACAATAATTTTGATTCATGCAACCATATCAATTTGTCAACCAAAATAAAAACAATTTAGAAACATTTATGAGATGTAAAAAACCAAGTTTACTAGCTATAGTTCAATTTTAATACTGACCTGTGTAAAATAATATACCAAAAGTATGGCATTATATAATTTAAAATTTAATTCTAATCAAATTAAATTAGTTATTCCTTTTATTTAATAACATTAGAACAAACACTTTACCACTAAATAATGGTACTAACAAATTGCTAAGGTACAGTGTTATTTTAGTGATCAAATAAACATAGGATGAAAGACTGAAAAAAATTAGACTTGAATTATCAATTCCCAAAAGGTGGTATTAAGGCGAAAGAGGAGATTACAAAAATGAAATTTATATAATTTTTTTAATTAGTAGTATAATTAATAGTTATATTTTTAAATAAAAATATAATATCAGCTTAAATAATAATATAGTTTAATATCATATTTTTAATTTTACATTTTTCTTTATGTCCCCTGAACGAACATTTGCAGGTTAGGTGTTTATGGAGTATTTTTTTTTTTTTTTTTTCATTATCAACCCTAATGTTGGTCTACAACTCCCATTCTCTATTCTAATCGATTGCTCGCTTTTTCCTTGATTTCTCTAAACGTTTTTTAACCCTTGCATCACTTTTTATTTGTCCTATATAAGAGTTTCAAGGGCGTCTTGCTGTTTTCTTTCCCTCTATGATTATATTATGCAGTTCTGGGTGTTTCATTCAGGGCATATCCAATCATTTTCCACTGTTGTGGAGTCAATTATGCATACAAATTAAATAATTTAAAAATATATTTACCAATTATTTCTAAACAGAACTTATTTTAACTTATAACAGTAACAGTTTCTTAAACAATCTACATTTTGTTCACTGAATTCAAAAGCCATCTACTAATAGTAAACAAAAAAATATGTACATTGAAATATTATTAAAAATAGATCATATTAAATGTAAGAAAGACCTAACATTGCTAATGGTACACCACTATGGAAGATAGGAAAGATACATCATTATTTATTTTACATATGTAAGCAATGATAGATAATTGCCAATAAAATATAATTTCTTAATGAAATTTGTTTACACACAATTTGTGAAATCGTGATTGATTTCCAACAAAATAAAATATTAAAACATATTACTACATTATTATTATTGTCATTATTCTTGTTTGGTAAAAACTCAGAAAATTAAAATGCCTATAATAGCATAAGTTTTGAAGATTGTAATAAGTATAGAAAAGGAAAATTTAAGTTTTCTTTCAACATATGAAGTCTCCAGGAACATTTTCAACTGAATTACAACAAAATTGAAAATAATAAAATCATTATTTCTTTTAACTTTCCTGTTCTTTCTATTTTTTTTTTTTTTTACTCAATTTTGTTCAGTTATTAAAAAAACTACTTGGAAAATCAAATCAAAAACAATTTTTTAATCATAAAACAGATTAAAAATAATACAAAAGTCTAATTGTTTTTTTAATTTGAGCAATATTTCTAGTAAAAAGCAAATTTGTAAAAATTAAAAATAAAGAAATTGTATGTCACATTAGGGTATGCCATTTTTCCCAATTATTATGAAAACCTCTCGCACATCATAGTAAAATCAATAGATCCATTGCTACTCCGAATACAAAGGAAACAATAAGAAATACAAGATTATACTATAAAATATTATTATTACTAAGTATACATACATTAATACCTGACATAAACATAATGAAAAACCAAGTCACATACCAAACAATAAGTAGGTATAACATTTCCAAAAACTGTGGAATTTCAATTTAAAAAGTTGATGTACATTATATATCACTACTGCTATAGCACTATTATTTTCAATGGTTTTATATTATGAAAGACTATATTTTACTGTCCTATTATAACACTTCAAAACTCTGGACACTGTATTATTTATGTTATTTTTAGCTTTATTTTCTCTCTAAATTAATTTACCTAAATTACTACAGCTATAGCAGTAGTATTTAAGTGTGTATTTGAAAGTAGTTTTTTTTTCCTTCAAAGAATTTTAACTGTCCAAAAAATGTGTTAAATTAGTAATTAAATTAAAATACTACAATCACTAACATAAATTGAACTAATAAATAAAATAATATTCAATTTCAATAGTCAACAGGAGGATAAATGAAAATATAATTTTCGGCAAAATCAATAAATTGTGATATTTAAATAATCATGTTTATCAATTATAATTAGAGATCGGATTTGTATACAAAAACATATCTTTAACAACTGTATGCTGTTTAATGAGAGTAAAAAATGTTTGAGTTTCATAACCTGTGGAATCTATTATAGAAATGTCTTTGGATATGAGTGCATATTTTGACTTAAGAGAATATTTCGGAATATTTTAGCTTATGGCAGTGGTCTTCAACCAGTGGGTCGCAATAAGTTTTCTTTTTAAAATAAAAATTAAGTTTATATTATTATATAAGGTATACAAATAATTGTTTAATTATTAAACTTAGACAATTAATTAATGAAAATACAGTTTAAAAATTATTGTAATATATTATGTATAACAATATTATATAATTTATATACAAAAATATAATAGCATAATGGATTTCAAATCACAGTATCTGTTTCATATACTGGTATGATTCTACGTAGTATGAAATTAAATATAATAATTTACGAGTAAACAGGAATAGTAATACAATAAATATAATATATTATTATTGTTAAAGAGTCCCATAATCTATGGACATTGTCGATGTGTTTAAAAACGAATAAATGTTAGTCCCGTTATTATTATAGTCATATTTACGTATCCGTTAAAAAATTATTTATTTTTATTTATTCAGTTATAAGAGAACTACTAAAAAGTACTAAGTAATTTTAGATTTTTATTTTGTTTTTCTTTATGTATGACTTAAGTGGGTCGCAAATATTGTACGCCTAAAAAAGTAGGTTGAATCCAAAAAAGTTGAAGACCACTGGCTTATGGTACATATTAAAGAATATTTTTGCTATATTGGATATTACAGAATTTTTAGTTTAATTTATTATTAATCACCGACTTAAGAATTTCCTGTGATAAATTGTTTTTCATTAACTCATAAGCAACTATATTTTTATACCAATATACCACTAAGCCACAATACACCAATAACTAATAATTGATCTATGATCTAAGAATTTCATAATAACTGATGATTTCTTAAAATATTTTGAGAATATTAAGAATATTTTAGAAATATTTCATACATTTTTGCATATAAACAAAATATTTCAAATGTTTTAACAGAATATAAACCGGACTCTAATTATAATTTAATCTCATAATAATTTCTTTCTTTCAGTTTATGATATCTTTATAACAAGTTAACAATTATAGTTCATTTACAAAATCAATGACATAATATTTTAATTTACAGAAAATAAATGTCTAAATAATATAATTTTTAATTTCCTTAATTGAAGCAGTGTTTATGTGAACAAATATTAATTGTTACAACAGTCACTATATTATGAATGAACTGGTCAATCTGATAAAATATAAACAGTATTTTAAGGATTTCAGAATCAGTTAAAGATAGTTAATGACAAGGATAAAAGTGCAACAATTGATTGATGTCTATTGAACAAATACAACATTTTGCTGTAGCAAACTTCTAAGTTATAAAAATATGTATTTAAATGAATACCTACTACATTGGTAAATAAAGTAGGAGGTAATAATAGGAAAATCTATAGCTAATGTTTTCCATGACAATTATTCTTTCAAAAAATTATTATTTAGTGGTAATTTTAACTTTAGTAATACAATTAAATTGGTTATTTGAAAAGAAAATGTACTATAATAATGTATTTGAAATAGACATAAAACAAAATGTTGCAATAATAGTTCTTACCTGCATTCATTGATTATAAATTAATAAACGAAAAGAAAAACACATTTAAAATGTTTAAATTTAAAAAATTTGGTGTTTATTAGTCTACGCAAAATTCTTTTTCTTCAAAATCTCTAACAAAGTGTCTAATTCTTGAGTGTCATCACCAAAATGTTTGACAACTACACATGAACATCCAACAACTTTTCTTGCTTGACCATTATTGTCATATTTACATAGACCACTCCATTCACCCAATGTTTTGTTGCTGTCAACCTCGATCAGAGGAATACTGCTCTCTGCACATAATCCAGTGACTAATTTCTTGTACATAGCTTCTTCGCAGTTGTTGGCCAATACACATAATACACCTGTGCATAAAATCGTAATTTGACATCGTACAATTACAATAAAATATGTTTTTGAAATACTCACCGAGTTTTTTCTCAAGAGCTTTGGCGCCTTCATGAATACCGTGCAAAAGACTACCATTTACTTGAGCATTTTTCAACACTTCTTTTAGAAGGTTGTACATGTCTCCGTGTTCACCAACTTCTACGGCTTCTTCAATGTCGGACATTATGAATTATTGAATTAATATAACAAGTTTAATATAAACTTAGCAAATAGCTGCTAAAATGATTGAAATTATAAATATAATTAATTATAAATATAATTTCAGAAGAGAAATATTAAAAATGAACACGTTTTTGAGAACGGGAAGGGAAGGAAATCTGATTGATATTGTTGAGGTTAAGTGTTTGAAATCTGTTTATTTTAACGATCAGTGTAGGTAACTCTTGTGCGGAGCACGGTAATTTTATTATGCCCGTATTTATGAAGATTATATTGTACCTTATCATATGTAAATAATAGATAATAAAGATAATAAAAGTGTTACCACCTGATACAGAATAAATAATTTTATATTTATTAAAATTGATAAGTACAATATTATGTAGACATGAAGTATACTAGTATAGAAAATTGTACAATGTACATAGTTTATGTTTGTAACAGTTGCAAATTGTAATTATTGTTAGGTGATTAATACTTTTTTTTTTAATTGACAAAAAACAAATAAAGAAAAAGCTTTCCTTTAAATAAACATTTGTGGATTTCGTTTTATTTAAATAGTGTAATGGTAACTAGATCGAGGTTATAAATTTGTACGTGTCTGTATTTTGTAACCAATTTTTAACCATGGCTACGTTAAGTACAAGAGTTAAAGAAGAAAGACGAAAAAGGGTAAATAAAATTATACACAATAAAATTTTAGAATTTTTTTTATACTGTATCATTATATTTTAAATATCATATTATGTTCTAGTAATTGAGTTTTAAATTTTAAAGCTAATTATATCAGATTATATTGTAGGTATACAGCGTTCTAATTTTTAAATTAAGTTCACTTATTTTTTACATATTTAGGAACATATAATGCAAGTAACCTTGACACTTTAATTTTATAATATGTAAATTCTAAAAGTATCATTATTACATAGGTAGAATTAATTATATAATTATGTAATAAATAAATTATAACAATTTAAATGATTGTTATTTTAGCCTTTATGATCCACCTATAAAAATATATTCACAATACATACAATGTTCTAATTAAATGTAATGAGGCTTTAGAAGTCTGTGTTTGTAAAATATAGTAAAATAAATTTACAAGTAACATATATATCAGTATGTGTTTCTATAAGGCTAAATTAAATTAGTCTATACAATTTAGGAGAATTAGATTTGTAGCATAACTTGTAATAATATTTAAAAAAATCCAAACAAGTAATTTAAGTTTGTACCTACTATTTATTAATTTTATTTTAGAACTTACTCCATTTATATAATTTAATTTAAAATACATTAGACAAATATAGTATATAATCATTGGATTATTAAAACTAAGAATGTAGACGGACGTAAAATAAAAATTAATAACCACACTAACTAAAATATACTATTAATATAGTTTATTAACTAATTAGTTTTAACTTATTAACTTATTAACTTATTAACTTATTATTAACTTTAATTAGTTAACTAATTAATATGCTACACTCTTTGATAAAAAATAATTATTTGTAATTGTTTATGTATTTAAAATATGATCATTTAGAAATGATCATAAATACTGTGCTAATCAGTAGTGTAAAATAATTGAATACATACATTTACTTAAAAAAACTAGCAAAATGTACAGGAATATCTAATATTAATTTGAATATTGTTGTATTCAAAAAAAAAAAAATAATTTTCCATTAATCCTTTTTTAGTATTTCTTTTCATAGTTTTTTCCATTTCTAGTCATTTTTAAGGCATTGTACTGTACTGCACAATTTTTTCTTTTAGTAACGATTCTGTGTGAAACTCATTTGAATATGCTTTGATTTCAAAATTTTTTAAAATTTTCATAAAAATTTGAACTTTAAATGGTTATAAAAAAAATTATTACGTTGTACTTCACTTTTTTATCACGAAGTCATAATTATAATGAACCTTGTGTTCATATTCAAGAATTTTTTACTGGATCAAAATAATTACATCCACATACAACCAATTAATAATTAAAAGAAAATTAACAATTTAAATTTATTATAAATAACTTAAAAATCACCAAAATGTTATGGAAATTGTACCACAGCTAAAAAATGTTTATATTAGTATTTAGTAAAATGATCAGGTCTCTAAATTTATTTTTAACCAAATTTTAACACTTAGTAAAATCAGAATGTAAATTATAAGAATTTTCTCAGAATCTAAAATAAATTTATTCCAATTTATTCGTATAAGCAGTGCGGTCGATTCACAACACACTAATTCTTGTATGGGGCCCATACTTAAAATTATATAAGTACCTATACTATTAATATTTTTTTTTTAAATAAAATCATAATTTGGTAAGTTTATTTTACATGATGTTTAAAATATCTATATTATGTTGTTTATACAGTGTAACATAAATTAATAAATTAAGACTCTTATTTGATATATTGAAATGTTATCAACCAATGAGCATCATCTGTTTTTGTAAGTGTGGGCCATTAAACCCCCAACCCAGTCAGTGTCGTAGCCTGGGGGGGTCACTCAATGGAGTACACATAATAAGTGATAAGGGAACCATAAAATAACAAGTAATAATTACTCAAGCATAGCAAAAACTAGATAATAAAAAAGACATTAAATGCTCCCTCCTCCTCCCCCAGAAATATTTTTATGACTATGGTACTGAACCCAGTTATTATATTATAATTACCTTACCTATTATGAACTTTTATGCATTTATATTTATATATAATATAATCTATAATAATGTCAATGGATAATTTAAATAATTTCACTGATGGTGTGCCCTGCCAAGAGGGGTGCGAGAGGTGCCCATGTACAGGGTGCTATGACCACAGGGGCGCCATTTGATAGTTTTTAAGTTTTTTTTTTGCTCATCGTTAAATTCTTCTAGTACCTGGTGACGATTTTGGTAGGCACAGCACTACACTGATTGGTATTAATCCTTTATTATAGTATGTTTAGATTAAAATACAAAAATAATGGGACCACAAATTAAATTTGCACCGGTGTCCAATTAGCTACTAGACTAGTAAGTATCTAGGAAAATATTTCAAAACAAACATTGGGAATTTGTGGTGAAATAAATATTTTCCTAAATTACTTGAGCAATAAAATATTTATGTATTTTTATTTTCATTGGGCATATTGTTATTATTGGCGTATTATTGTTTACTTTAGAGAAATAATATCCAAAAATATCCCATATTGTGACTTATCATACTATTGTTGTAGGTATGTGTCTGTATGTATTTATAGTACATTATAAATACACTATAATACATAATATATTATGAGATAACACGTTTTTTGTATACATGTGTTGGTATACTTCTACAATTATTTATTTTCATATCCATGTATATAGTATTATTATGGAGTTAAAATTTTATTAAGTAAAGATTATTTAAAATATTTATAGGTACATATTAATTCATTCATAAATTAATGATTATAACTATACAGTTTAAATTCAAAATTGCATAAGAAGTTTAATGTTTTACTTTATAAGAAAAATAATAATTTGTAATATAATATTATTACATTTTTAGGTGTATGTTGGTGTTTTGCCCAAAGATTTTTTGCGTTTAGATGTGGTTGCACTAGATGAATCTGAGTCTAGATTACAACAAGAAGCTGCCGATCAACAAGCTGCTATGGCACTACAACAGTCTATGGGATGTATACAAGGAGATCGTGATAGAAATAGATTAAATATTTCAATTGTACAAGCACGGCTTGTTAAAAATTACGGTTTAACCAGAATGGATCCATATGTACGACTTAGGGTAGGACATTGTGTGTATGAAACACAGACAGACCCTAATGGTGGTAAAACTCCCAAATGGCATAAAACTGTTCAAACGTAATACAATTTCATATTAAAGTAATTCTAAAGAAAACAATTTTAGATTTAATATCTTTTTTAGACTTCCGCAAGAAGGTGTTAATCAAATTCACATAGAAATATTTGATGAGTGTTCTTTTAAAATGGATGCACTTATTGCTTGGACATCAATACCAATTCCTGCCCAAGTTTATAAAGGAGTCACAATTGAACAGTGGTACAATTTATCTGGAAAACAAGGACCTAACAATGAAGGAACTATTAACATAATTATAAGTTATGGAGTAAGTGTTTAATTTTTAATATTTTATTTATGAAAATAATATCTGTTTGATTTAAAATATAAAGATTCCGCCTAGTTTGGGTGTACCAAGTTCATTCATGATGCTACCACAAATGCCGAAATACAACAATTCAAGTGCTAATTTAACTCCTATTTACATTCAACCTACAGCACCTCAAGTTCCAGCTCTTAATGCTGAAGATTTGAAACAAGTAAATATAATATAAGTACCTAAATTTAAAACATATATTATTTTATATTATTTTTCCTTCATAGATTCAAGATATGTTCCCAAATATGAATAAAGAGACAGTGAAAGCTGTTTTTGAAGCCAATAACGGTAACAAAGATCTTACCGTTAATTCGTTACTTCAATTGGCTGACTAGATTTTAATTACATTATTAAATTTATTAATATTATTATATTTGTGCCATTCAATATCAACATTTTGGCGACATTATCAAAAGGTACCTGGAAATTACAATTGCCTATGGTCATGATTTATTAATTTGAATAGTTATTTTTTAAAATTAATAATAATTTAATTTTTGCACTTATTGGCTGTAATACATGAATAATGTTTACCAAGTACTAAAAATAATTTAATTAGTCCTAAATACAATTCAATCTCTGAATTTTAAATAAATAAAGTATCTCAGTAAATAAATATATTAGTTGAGGATTTATCCATGATAACATTTATAACCCCTATTTTTTTGTTCTATTCTGTTATGGATATTCTATTTTAATATTAAACATTTAAAAATTGTATCTATTTTAAAATAACATATTTTAGTTTTTTATCAATAATAATTTTATATTTAGTTTTAATAAAAACTTACACATTCCGAAATTAAAAATAATATTTGTATACTGGAATTGATAAACTAAATTTGTGATAATTGTATAGTCTTTGCTAAATAGAATAAATAAATTATTTATGCAGAAGTTCCAAAATTAGCTATGAATAATTTTTGAAACAATTACCTTTAAATAACCATAAACTATATTTATTTTTATTTAAATACCAGCTTTGATTTGCACCATTTCAAAATATATATATATATATATATATATATGTGTGTTCATGTGTTTCAAAATATTATAAGTAGTAAATTTATAAACTAAATTATTTATCATATACGAAAGGAGACCACCCAATAATACAACTCAATACCTATAACATGTTATATTTAAATAATATTATTTGAACCATTATTTTTTTCTAAATTCAGTCATATCCATTATCCATGTACCTATGTAAATATGTAATTAAGAACGAACATTATCATGGTTTCCACAGCTTCTAGAAACCTGAAATAGTTTGGGAATTTATTTGAAATTTTGGAATTTCTATTTTCATAACATTAATTATTCATAATTTGAATATTAGATAGTATTATTCTTATCATCTATGCCAAACAAATATTATTAATTATTTGATAATTTATAAAAATTTCAACACTTACTATTTATTTACTTTAAAATTTAATAAAAAAAATCAAGGAAAATTTAAAATGGATTTTCGTGGCATTGTAGATTGACATTAATTATTTAATGTGGAGTAAGTGATGAAATTTTGATGAATGTGTGAGAATATAAGTAGTTAACTCTTTTTTTGTAGGATGAAGGCAGTGCTTGAAATGGATTGTAGTATTAGATTTCCATCCATTCCAGTTAGTCAATAACTAAAATTTAAAAGTCCTATATAGTAAAAATATTGAAAGAAACTAAAGAAAATATTAATTTAGTTGTAAGATATGTTCCCAACAGTGTCACAATCAAGGAGATTAAAATTTGTAACAATTATGTTAACATTAAAATTAAATTTCCATAGCCACCGCCATTCTTTTTTGTGTCATATAAAACGAAGTGTTTGGATTGGAAATGTATCAGTACAACAATTAAACTCGTTACCGCTGTCATTGACGATAACATAATTAAATTAAAGACAATGGAAAGCCTAAAAAAACAATCATTATTTGTTAATATAACCTCTGTATACCTCCTTAACAACAGATCCTATAAAATTGGTAAATGTATCTAATAATTTTGATTCTTAAAACTTACATAGTCAACACTTTTTTAGTATGTGATTTGCTTCATTTGGTGTATATGTGTAGGTATAATTGTGACTTGTTTTTTTTTTTTTTTTTAAATAATATATACCTATTCTTATGAGTTTGTTTGCATTATATTGGATCGGTCAACAAACTAAAACGGAAAAACCTAATAAAAATTTCATTAGAATGGGGTATGTATGATGTACTATAATATACATCTAAATTTGCTGGAAAAAATCAGTATAAGTTTTTATTCATCATAGTTAATATTTTAAGTTATAATTTAATAAATAATTATGCGTGTAAAAGCAGTGTTATATTCGGTTTATTGAAAAATACTTACCCTTTTTATATCAATTCTAGAACGAGCAAACAAGGAAAGTCTAATTATTAGTATATTATAGGCATATCTGTGTATGATATATTAATTTTATAAGTATCCCAGTTCATACAAGTTTCCATTTTGAGCACTGGATGAAGGTGAAAAGAAAGAAAATAATTATTATGCGATTAATACAGAACTATAAAATAATGGTTAATATCTTCACATTAGGTACATGGATTAAGTATTAATAAGTAATAGTGTAAACACAGTATCCTGGTCAAATGTAATTAACTCTATTTATATATTATCTGTAAAATATTTAAATAAACTCCATATTATACAGAAATAGAAGTACAACACAAATTTAGAAAAAAAGATAAAATATATTTTTCAGCCTTATTCCACTGGTCAGAATAAATCCAAGAAAACTATCAAGATGATATTTGTTGAAAAAATTAAATTATTACATCTTATGTGTAAGTCAAAAAAATAGCATTATTATTTATTATCTACAAAACTAAACTAATGTTTTATAAATGAGATAAATTATTTCTTAAAATGTTAAATGTATATTTTTTTAAATTTTAATATGTTTATTGCCAAGGTTATTTCAAGTTCACAGTTTATAGTAAATATTTTAAAAAGTGAACATTTTTGTTCTAGTACAAAAAATGTTTAAAAGAAATCAATTTGAGTTAAATTTTTAAAATTCCATGTTACCAACAAATATATAGCTAACATATTGCTCAATTAAATTTATTTATTTTTTCAATGGATTTTTTCTCATGTTACACCTCAACAATACAGTTATGCTTATTTACCAGTGATGTAGTACTGATTAAAATATATTTTGTAATATTTTTACTGTACAACTTGATTTATTCTCTGAACTTCAGTATTCTATATATTATAAATATGATTACTATCACTTAAAAAACAATGAATACAAATTATAAATTTACTTTATCTTTTATTCCATTGTACGTTATATTTAATTTTTATAGTTAAGTTAACTAAATTTGTTATTAGTTTATTATTGTAATTTAATGGGCTTTAATATGTAATCATACAACTAAATATTTAAGGTTGAACACATATATAGCACCAGTTAATAAAGTTTTATTGAATTAAAATAAAATGTTTGTTAATTTTTTGAAATATTTTATTACAAAGATTAACTTAGTTCAGTCAACACATACAGTATATAAAACAAAATAGGCAATTCTATAATTAAATATAATGAAAACACTCAAATTTTATAATATATATGTATATTATATAATATATAACATCAAAAAAGGAATAATATTTAAATAAATAACGTCAAAAAAAAAAAATAATATAAATAACAAAACATTGTTAAAGTCGTTAAAGGTTAACTTAAAACTCAATAAATAGATCAATAATATAATAGGTATTAGATAGTTTAAATAATTACAATAACCAAAGTTATTGGCAGTTATTATTGCTTGCAGCCATTCGTGCTGCTAAATCTGCAAACTTAGCAGTGTAGTCCACACTATTTTCACTCATAAGACATTGAAATTGAGCTTCTACCTATTTTAACAATTTTAATTAAACCAACAATATAATTATTTGATTACATTAAAATTATTAATGAAATTTTTTAATCAAAAAAATATATTGAAATGGTTATAATAAATATAATTCAAAAAAGTATTTATTCAACTTTTCCTAATAACTTACATCATTTGAAATAACTTTTTGATCATCATTCTTCGTTAATTCAGTTGTTGGCTCTAGGTGACCCAAGAAACTACTCAATGAAAAGTCCATCTAAAATAACAGATTGTATTATTTAATTATTAAAAATAATAATAAGCAATCTGGATCTTAATAATTTATTATAATATTAAATTTAATTAATATTTATTAATAATTATCGAGAACAATTATAATTTGACATACATCTGGATTCATCCACTGATTGCCGTCATCCTTCAAAAGTCTAGAAGGACTAGTGGATGGTGTTGTTAGATTAACAGAAGTTGAACTATTACAGCTTGTCAATAAACCAGAGAAATTAGATGTGGAGAGTTCACTCATGGACGTCAGTGGTATGTCCATTATTAATCTATTGATGGCCGATGAAGTGATACTTACATCGTCAGGAATATCTTCATCTGGGGGTTCCCAGTCTTCTAAAAAAAAATTGTTTAAATTATTAAGTTTTAATTTTTTATTAATAAAATATTCAATTGTTGAACACATTAACTGCGTACCAACACCAATTGGTAATATGAGCAACGCGTTTGACGCCATTTTGGTGTCCATTATACATTTGATGTAAATTGTTTATTATTTCCTCCGCGTTGCTGAATACTTGATTATTAGTTAGTGCGATTAAATGGGTATTTTAAAAAATGTATTAAATGTATAACCACAAGAGAGCAGTTTTTTGTTATTTTTAAAAGACTGGTTTTTTCCTTTTAACGCTATTGTTCAATTGTTGTTTATACATAAAACTTATTCTTTTATCACTGTGATGTCACTGTGTTTAAAAAATGGGATAAGAAATAGTGAAAGTTGAATATATAGTTGAAACCTGTGAAAGTTTACAAGTTAAAACTTGAAAGAAATATATTTTATGTGTTATTAAATAGGTATAAAAACTATTTTCTTTGTTTCAAAATTAAATTTGATGAAAAAAAAAAATACGCAAGTACTGGAGTGTTAACTTCAAAAACATGTCTGCAGTCAATGTGTTAAATATTTTATGCACATCATATAAATTTATGTATATTCAGGAATTTTTTGAGCGAGTAGCGACTTCTCCAATTACATTTAGCAATTAAATTTGCTCGCTCACTAGTCACGCACAAGCATTCATGTGATATACATGTGACAAGAAGTTGTCATTGATATAGATAATTCATTCGTTTCCTGACCAGTCATTACTAGCTGACACACTAACGATTTTGCCAGCTAGGGCAATTACATATAGAGTGATTTTACTCGCTGGAATGTAAAAACGCCAGCGACTAGCGAATAAAATAGCGCGGCCATCAACTTTAATCGCGGGCGAGTAGCAAGTATTCAACATGTGGCGAGTAAGCGACTAGAACGATTACATTGAGCGACTTTAGTTGCAGTGAGTAAAATCGCTCAGTGTAATCGTGGCTTACCTAACAACCTACCTCAGAAATCAAAGTTATAATAGGTAATTAAAGGAAATAGAAGAAGAAAAATGTATATAAATCAAGAACCTATATGAGAAGGGCCCATAGGGAAATGCCCGGTAATCCGGCGGGCCAATTTGCGCCTGTGTACATTATAATATGACAGGCTTCTAACATAATTACATATAAAATGCTAATTAAAGTAAGGGCTATTATGAAATAAAAATCTACATCTAAATTGAGGTGTCATAAGTCTAATATTGACATTTTGATTTACTAACATTGATTGATTGTTAAAGAAAATTACATTTTTCCATTTAAACAAAACGCAATTAAATGAGAATTGTACAAACTTTTTGGTGAAAGTAAGACTTGATCTACTTTATCAATATCACATTGAACAATCTCAACATTTTGATTTTGTTCAGATTTAATTGCTGGTACAATGGGCCTGAAGTTAGATGTTTGCACAATAGTCAAACTGGTCTTTGGTTGTAATGGTAAAAGTTTTTGAACAATGCCTACATGTTTATTACCAGGTCGACCTGTTCGATTACAATACCTTGGTTGAAGTTTCTAAAAACATGAATTTTAAATGTTTATTTATTAATTAAATTCAAAAATGAATCTGTACAAATAACAAACTTACATCAAGTTGAGCTTTAAATGAACCAGTTGAATGTAAAGGTTTTGGCTGCATGGGTCGTCGAAATACAGAAGATGGATGAACCATAACTTTACAGCCACTAACTAATGAATATGCACCATGCTGATTTTGATCTACATCCATTTTACTCTAATTATAACAATAAAAACAAATGTATTTATGGTTTTATTAGATAATAATAATATAATTGAGTATATAATTTAACCTCCGTTTGTCTCGTCAAACTATGTGGTTTATTATTTGCAGAACCACAAGTACAACCCTAGAAATTCCATAAAACATTAGGTTAACTAAATTTATGTCGAAAATAAAAATTATATTTAAAAAAATGTTACTTTAGAAGTAGTTAAACTATTAAACTGAGCAATCGAGATGAGTTTATTGAGTGATTGGGATAATCTATTTTGACTGGTAGCTTCAACACAATCTTCAAACCAATACTCAAGTTGTATTTTGGACTCACTACCACACTAAAAAAAAAAAAAATCAACTATAATTACATGTACAAATATATTATACATTAAGGATATTATAAATTATATTAAAATAATATTACTATGAGATAAAGTTCTCCAATTTTAATAGATTCAACATTAGCTAATGTCCATCCTTGTTTCACTCTAGCAATAAATTCTTCCTTTTTTTCTTTTTCTTGATCATGTGATGAAATAACTGGATCATTTTTCGGAGGACTTGACAAGAGTATATCCAATCCTTTTTCTCCCTCATAAGGTGCATCTATTACTGTTGAGAACATTGTAGGAAGGCATGTGGTTAAACTACTATCTTGATTTCCTGATGAACCAGATGCTAAATTAATAGTTTCTGTGCGCACCCGTTTGACATATGGTTTTTGTACTTTGGTAGAAGGAACCTAAAAAAACAATGTTTTATACACCTACAATAAATGTACAATATAGAAAATTTGTAATATTACCTTTTGAAGGATAGACTCAACAGATTCTTTGGAAATTCCATGAGTATTTCTATGTGCTAATAAACTAACATTTGTATTTTCAATATCGTGGAAATTTACACTGATAGGAGTAATATTAACTCCAGTAGCTGGTGCTACTCTTAAGATTCTTTTAGATTCTTGATCAACTTCAGTTTGTGTTTTAACTCTGTGTATCTGTTCACGCTAAAAATTTAATGTTTCAGGAAATTTAATTGAAATACAAATTATGTTACAAAAATAAAGATTTTTTTTTAGTTTATATTATATGAACAGTCGAGTGAACATTTTAACTAAGTTACAAATTAAAAGGATACAAGTTTTCTATTTTCTGTTTGCCATCTATTTTCTAAATATCCCAAAAGCATTGATAATGGTTTTTGTAACTCAAGTGTTGCTCTAATACGAGGATTCATTGCTAGTGACTGCACTAAAGCCCATGTATCCATATCACGTGGCCTCAATTCCACACTCACTTTACCAGGTAGTTTTAAGTCTCCTATAGTATCTGAAAAAAATATAAAATACAAATTGTATTACAACACTTGCATCAAACTATAATTAAAAATATTTAAACAACTATTATACCTTCAAGAAAATTGAGCTTCCTCAGAGCTCGACAATGTGGTGTTTTAACTTTCCACAGTTTGCCTTTGCTTCTAACTTTAGTTGAACCATGATAAATCATTTCATACAATTTAGACCAGTTTTTATCATTAGAAAATCCTATTCTTCGTTTAAGTTCACCATAATTAATTAGTCCATAGAGTTCTTGTACTACTTTTTGCATTTCTACAAAAATGCAACAAAGTAAATACATTGTATACATTATTCTAATAGGTAGAGTAATTTACCTTTGGGAAATTCTATATATTTGGAAATTTTGTGCCACATTCGATAGTAAAAATACCTTAATTGTTCTTTACTCTTAACAGCTTGTTCACAAGAACCTCCTTTACGTTTAGCTCTGTTAACCATAAACCATTGGATGGATTCAAAATCTTTCCCAAATTCATTTAAACCGTCAAAAAATGAATTAGTATCCTCGGCTGACCATAACTCGCGTTTAATTTTCGAAGACTTGAAAACCGGAGTAGCATCGTTCGAGTCTGAACAAATACATAAATAAATATAATTTAAACACCTACTCTGTGATATGTAGGCAATTCACAAACCTATTTTAGGGAAACTGGGTCCAGGTGAAGTAGACGCCGGTGTCATACGTAACTTTTTAGAAACTCTAGCACTTGTCCTTAACAACACACCCTTTTCAGAGATCACTGTTGGAGCATCGAGCTCCAGATTACAATCTTCTTGTTTGATCTTTTCGTCCATAATATTATCGTGACGTCAATGACCAAAAACCTAAGTGTAAATTATGTTTTGACCCAGTTAGACAAATAACCTGGATTAATTATGCGGCAGTAAAAACAGAAAAAATAAAAAAAATAAAACGCATTAGTAATCATTACCCAGGACGTTGATCGTCTCGACAGTCGTTGAACACCAGCTCATGTCGAGCTCACTATTCGGTGAACGGGTTTAGTCGGAATGGTCAGTGAGCTTTCAGTCGGCCGAAACCAATTAGTACCATAGTGAAAATCCTCAGGATACGCAAACGAAATCCAGCCGCGAAAGGGGACGGCCAATCGTGAATATTCAACTGATTCTGGAGGAACGAAAACTTAGGGGAAAATGAAATAGTAATCGCACAATTACACTAATAGTTTTTACATGCATAGAATTTTTCCGTATGAAAAATAATAACAGAAAAATCACTCTAATCAAACGGACACACAACAACTACAAACATGGCGAATTTACTGTTATCATTTAAAAAATTTACAACGGCGCTTCGACGAGTTCGACTGTGATGGTAGTGCGAGAAGAAGGGGAAGAAAATAACGTGAATACAATAGTAATGATAATAATATAATGGAAGAGGTGGCGCACGGGAAAAGCTCACTCAAAGAGAGACGCAACACGGAAAGTGCGAAGGCGTCTCACGCTCACTGTGGATGACGCGTCGCTTGTCCACACTTGGTTTTTCACGAGACCTTTTTTCTTTTTTCTAATTGGGTCAAGTTTTAAAGCGGATAACGTAGGTAAAGGAAAAAGTTAGTAGTAGTGGGCCTATATACATTGAGCCCGAACATATATACAGAGTGCTTGAGCAGAGCAAAATCGTCCAATGTCTTTTCAAAACACGCTTTCGACTTTGTAGGATGCATAAAAATAGGTGTAGGTACCTTGTATATAAATATACTTGGAGATTCGCCTCGCACCGGTAAGACGGTATATTATTTGCAACTTGCAAGGATCTTTATTTTGCGAGTAGATATATACTACGTGCCTAAATCCACGCCCACGTTTATTCGAATATTGGCGCCAAAATGTATGTTTTTTTTCTTTTTCTATACCTAACACAAGAATCCCAAAGAGATCCCCGTACCATATAATAATATATGTATCACTTACAAAATGTTGCTACATCCATAGTTAATAAATTATAATACTAGAATAATTCATGATGTTTTGCAATTTGTATACCATATAGTATAATATACAGTGTGTCCACTGTCCACATTAAAGGTTGCACGGGCTAATTTCTCAAAGTACAGGATATTTGTCGAATTGGGGGACACGAAAGTGCACATTTTAAGCCACTTAATAAAAATTGTTACCTATTGTGGTAAACGTATGGCTCAATAAAATTTACCTACGTTTTTGAAATGGTAACACCTAATCTTATTTTTTTTAACCAACACAATTTTATCTCGGAAATTGTCCAAGTTACTTACTATTGTTTTTTCCATAAAACAAATAGGTATTAGAGTTCCAAATTTTAAAAGATTCTCTTTAAAAAAGTAACGTAGCGATCCATATGAAGTATACAAAGAAAAATCAAAAAGTTAAACAAATGTAAAATCACAAAACAGAAATTTTAAATTTGTTGAAAAATCGAGAGAAAATCGTACTTATATAGTCTAAAGCTATCTGCGATCAAATTAAATAGCTGTACCACAGAATAACGCTGTATTTCAGACAACAAGTAGAAACAATTAAATTATCCACAACTCACATGAGAAAAATAAAAATAGGAGTTGATATTTAAATAAACGTGTAAGTTCTATGGTAAAATGTACGTGTGCGTAGGGCTAGACAATTCGTTAAAAACGTATACCTATATCTATCTATCTCTTCAAACATCCATAATTCGAAATAAGTCCAACCGGCAAAAATATTCAGTCCTGGACACACTCTTGGACAACTGCAGCATAGGTAGGATTGCCAGTCGTCCTCCATTGGGCCGGTCAGGTCAACAATAAATAGATTAATCCTACGTCCATAAACGCTTTAAGCTTTGTGTGAGACAATCCTACATTTCAATACATTTTGGTAGGTACTACTTACGTCATAGTTTAAGATGTATAAAAAATGTTTTATTGTTTTTAATTTGTGTTTCCTTCTATTAGTTTTATATACCACCGTATTATTTTAAGGTATTTATAATATATATATATATATTTTTTTTTATTTAAGGTTGTTTCTGATTACATTATTATTTCCAATTATTATTTATATTTCGTATTATTACGTTACATGTTTGTTACAGAAAAGAATTTTAAATAAAGCCAAGAAAAGTGTGTTAATATGTGCTATTGTTTTTTTTTTTTTTTTTTTTGTGTTATTCTGTTTTAATAATATATATATATATATATAATTATGTACATTTAAATTTCGGTTTAATAGTAAAAATATTGTTCTTCCCTAAAACTAAACTTTTTTAAAAAATATTTGTCTTGCCATTGCCAACGGAAGGAGGGGAGGGGAAGGGTATTTTAAAGGAAAAACCAAAATTTAATTAGTAAATTATAATAAATAAAATTAAACTCTTTTTTTCTTCTTTTTTTTGGGGAGGGAAGGTCTCAGCAAAACCAGATTGTGTTAGCATTATCTAACATCACTATACGTATAATATCAAGTGGTGTTAATTTATAATTATAATATCTAACTTCTATCTATATAAATATGAAATTTTATTTTTTTGTAACGGGTAATATCCGAAACTTCTGGACCCTTTTAGGTACAATTTTTTTGCAGACTGGCCCAAGTTGTCTAGAGAAGATTTAAAGCTATTGAAATCCTCGATCTGTCCAGTAAAAGTTAAACTATAAATAATAGATATCTATAACTTGCAGTAGTTTGGGAAATATTCAAAATAATAATTTAAGGTATTTTTATAATTGCTTAGTATCCATATTATAATAATTAATTAATTAATTAATATAAGTTTGAAAATAAAATGTATTTTTAAAAAAATAATTATAACAACGGTTATAACTGCATTCGAAGTGACGGGGATTGAAACAGGGAATCCGAGGATAAAAAATTTTTATTACACATTTGTTTGGCACGGCCAACGCCCGTTACAAACATTTTAAGACATTCCGTAATAATGTTCTGAAGACTAAGAAATTAAAACTAAGTATTGATGGACTTATAATGCAGAGAAGGGGTCACCTGTGCCAAACAAATTATAACCACCAGGAAACTTTATTTCGATCTGCAGCACGCCATCTACGCGAATCATTTATAACAATGATCGCATTTTGTCAACATTTCCAGTTAAGCTGTTGGAGAAATACAATAAAAGCATTTCAATTAAGCTGGGTAAACTATACAGTGTACACATACAAACTTCGCACGATCGAAACCGGGTAATAAGTAGGCAATCATTATAAATTATACGGCTTACTTACGATGTAACTGATTTTGCATAAACGGATAATAATAATAGACGCGTGTAACATTAGCGATGGCAATTGTATTAATAAATGTTGCGCTTCGATCGAGAAATATTTATTTATATCTAGGACAAATTAAGCAGTCTAGTTACGTGCTTATTTCAATTATTATTACTCTTGACTGTATAATAATATACGACGATGTCTCTCGAAATTCGCATTTCTACAACAATAATAAAGTTGGATAAAATACAATATCTATACGGCTATACAGGCTACAATATTAGATAGATAGGTATATACTTAGTACTTGCATAACGATATTATTATAACGTTCACAGTTAATGGTAGGTGTAATTTAAAAAATTGTATTGCATATATTTTCATTTAGTGTTATAATATTATATATTTTGTATCGTAGAATAGAATTCCATTTATGATTCAGTTTAAAATGATTTATACCTATAGGTATAGTTGGTTAATGATTATATACCACACGGTTTTGCAATGATGATGAAAATTAGGTAATTAGCAATCAAATAAATAATTAAAATAATTAATATCAACCGAGGCAGTATCATAATAAATTAGGCAGTCACGCACTGAACTGCCTACGGTCTAGTAGGCAAAATTATAGTGTTCTTCGCTTCATTCAGAATCTAAAATATTTCAGCCGAACGTATTTCAGAAACGAAACGCCCGAAACTCTATTGATTATCAACTTGTAAATTTCTTATCATTATTTTTAATCAGAAAAGGTTGAATTAGAAAATATTATATAGTTATTTTTAATACAAATTTGAAAAAACGTGCACATTTTGAGTTGTAATTCCGACTAAATTTTGAACAAACAAAAAATAATTGAGAGGACATTATACTCACATTTATTGATTCAGTCCAACTATGTAGCGACATAAAAACAAAGCTTACGCAGACTAAGTAAAACTATCTTAATTTTGATTTCAGAGTAAAAGTATTATGTAATTTATGGGGAGCAATATTTTGGAGTGAATGCCCTAGGTGTTTTTAAAATTACGGACTGTTAAAAAAACAAAAAAAAAACAAAATGCATTTTTTATCTTTTATATCGAGCTATAAATTTTGAATAATATATAAACCCTACAACATTCCTACTTATTCTGTGTAAGTATTGTTTTTAAATATTACCCGGTAATTTGATTGAGACAATATGTGCGGTTATAAAGTCCTGCTAAACGAAAAAATTTTGAATAATTTTGATGATGAAAATGTACATATTATACGTATATTATTTAAATAAATATTAACTATTATTATTTTTAATTTAAACCATTTTAAGTATTTAAATAATTGAAGTGTAAACATCCACTTATATAATATGTTGGATTTATTGTAAAAATTAAACAAATATATTTTCTAATTAACTTTATTGATTAAAAATTCAAATAACATAGAAATCGGTTACTTAGAGGCATCTGCTTAATTTGGATGATAATTAATCAATACAATATTTGCCAAGTCTCTTAATCATCAAATATGTTGAAGGTTTAAATAGATTAAGGTAATGTTATTAATTATCAGGTATATACTAATTTATAAATAGTAACTTCATTAATAGTTTTAACAGTACCAAATCAATCACAAATTACTCGTGTACCTTTGAGAAACATATTTATTAAGGCATAAATTGGGACACTCTTTTCAAATTCTTAGTTGTTACTTGTCTATCTTAATATTATTATTACAGTTAATTATTAGAATTTCATGATTGTAGAAAATATATTATTTAGAGCTTACAAAAACATTAAAATAGAGGTATATAGGATTAATAAAACAAAATAGAGAAGCTATAATGTACTTAAATATGTGTCTCACATTAGCCCTGTTGCCTGCCCACCTAATTGAATAAGGCTTTCGAGAAATAAAAGTGGTAATGCCTAGATTTTTACATATTTTTCAAGGTAAATTTTATTACCATTAATATTATTTATTTTTTTTTACATAAATAATAGTATAAAAACAATAGCTATGATAATTACTTGATTTTTTTAGTTTTTAGCTTTTGGAGAAAGGTCTAGAATGTTTTTCCATGTACCAATAACCTCGGCACATTAATAATCATTCCATTCTACACTTACACAAACATTTCAAGCGACACATCCAAATTTATGGCAAATGTTGGATGAGTATAATTAGATGTATAGTTAAATGTATAATGTAATGTGGTTTTGTTTATTTAATATATTATATTGATTTTTATTCATAGAATTAATAATTTATAAATAATTATTATTTTATTTTTGTTAGTTGAATTTATTTACAATTTGAATGTTTTAAAATATGTCTTGTTCTATTAGTTAATAATCCGTATGCTGTGATGGAGGAAGAAATTTTCATTTAATAATATTATTGATTTATAACTTTTTTGTCCATCCATATCTCGATTGTTTTCTGTTTTAGCTTTTCACATAATAGGATCAACAATTATCAATGTGTATATTGCACCAGACTATAACTGTTCCGGATCATGTCAGGATCGAAAAATTTTGATAATTTTTTAAAACATTATTGTTATTGTTAGAATAGGCAAATACGATAATCAGTAAAAAAACACCAAGGAAAAAAAAAGAACAATTTTAAAATTTTATATATATTTATTATTAATAATATTATATTACTTATTTATTAATTATGAAAATTAAAAAAATGTTTGTTTAGTAAAAATTTTAAAAATATTTGTGAAAAAAAAGGTACTATCAAAAAAGTTAAAACTTCAAAATAATAAGTGGTTGTGAAATATTTTTCATTTATTGAAATTACCTATGAAGACCTTTTCATACTTTCATGCTATTATTTGAGTGAACTAAATTTAGTCTGTCAAAAGTGTCAGTGTTTTAGTGTTATAATATATCAATTTTTTTTTTCTAATGTAATAATCAATTATTATATTCAAAATTTTAAAATTGTTCTTTTTTGCAGGATTCAGCAAATACTATACACTATATAGAATATTATGAAATATTTCACAAACATTTAAATCATCATACCTTCCAATCCGTGCCCTAGTTTCCTTATGCGACTTGTGTAGATTCTTATTGTATACAGTGTAGGACCATAAATGTCATTGTCATATAAACTTTTATTAGGTACTTTACCAATGGCCTTTATATTAGACCAAAAACATATTCATATTATATATTTTTGAGTTAAGCTAAAGTGTATAGAATTATCTTTTATTTATAGAATAGTTTGGATTAGAATTAACTTTATGGGATACTTTACTGCCATCTAGTGTTATAAACATGGCTAGTGGGGGCTTTCGGCTTTCACAATATTACCTACTCTTTTAATCTCTGGGGTATAGGCAAATCGAAATCCTAACTTTACAATCGTTGTATTCTGTGTTATATCTAATTTCCTGCTTCGAAATGCATTGTGCATTTGTGTTTAGCATGCTTCTATTTGCAACTGTGCTCAAAATCTAATATTCAAATATTGTAATACCTATATATTAGATGGGTTGTTTGAATGGCTGTTTGAGCCACGATCAAAATGGTATAGCCATCTCTCATAACACAAATTGGCTAATTTGGCTGCTGCTCAGAGGCAACACAAAAACCGAAAGAAAGTCGGGAAATCATTATCATTGCTCGTTACAAAAGTTTTTTTTGCGAGATGCAGATATAAAATAATAAATTACCATTACTAATTAACTATATGGAGAACAATAATTTTTTCAGTTTTTAAGTAACAACAATATTATGTATGCATACCATTTTCAAAAATCTGAACCCCAAACAATAACTCTTTAGTATATGATTTTGATACGTATTTTAATCGTAAAATTGTTATAGTAATTTTTCCAAAAAGCACGGGTTTATATTAATTATTGAGCTGAAAAATAAACATTTTCATTAGATGAACGAATAATATTTTAAGTCTCAAAATGTTCTTTGAAAACGAATATTATGTACTTCACAGATATAAATTTAATCTTATTTTTTTTGCCCATGATAGTTCTTAAATAATGTTTCTAATACTTACATTTAAACATGTAAAAAATTGTGAATTTAGTGATTTTATGAGAGACCAGCTGTCCACGATCTCGCAAAAGAGTTTGGTTAAATAGGCAATGGCTAAGGTAAAAATAATTGTTTAAGCAACCAGATAGTTCATACAACACCAATAACACAATTAATACCACTTTGGTCGGTAAGGCAATGCACCTAATATATATCCATGATTATAAAACAAAGATGTATTATCGAATTTACCACATAATTGAGAAATAATTTATAATATTTTATAGTTAAATATTATAATACTTGATTATTTGAGTATGTCTCACAATTTTATGTTTATACATTATACAATTATTTGTATACTAATCTATATCAATATTAATAATTTAATTATTATAATCATCACATAAGTAATGTGTAATTTTTTTTTAATAGTTTATAGTAGAAATAGTACAGAATAAGTTATTTGTAAGTAATAATGTGAAAAATCTAAGAATACAAAAATATTGTCTTTAAATATACTTAAAAATTTCCAAAATTAGAATTTGCATACATACACAATTTACCCCTAAAATAGAAAGAGCATACTTAATGAATCGGCCTCTATATATTTGTTATCATTAATTTATATCATATATAATATTTTATTCAAAGTAAAATTACATGTAAAAATTCAGAAAATAAGTGTTAAAAATCAAGTGGACAGACCAGTTATTGAACCCGAGTCTTTGCATTAAGTCAATAATATGTAACTCTTTATAGGTGTCATAACAATTTATTTTAATTATACATTGTTAATTTAGGTACTTATGATTTCATTAAAATTTTTATAAATAATATTTTAATAGATCAACTATAATTAATGACTATTGAGTACATTGCTTAATTCTTCATCAAATCTGAATAATGAGTATTTACAATTAAATAACTATAGAAGCTCCACAATTAACACAAGAATTATGAACACAAATAGTATGATAATTTCATTAAATTTACATTTAATAATACAAATACAACTTATACAAATATGGGAAACTAAGTATAAAATTCAGTCAAATCATTATTGCAATACCACATACTTACATAAATAGTCAAATCATTTATTTCAAGACCATAGAAAAAAAGGTAAGGGAATCTTGATAGCTTTCAATAGAATTTTTGTTGTAAACAGTGTATCTACCTCAAAACTAACAATTAAATCAATCAATAATCAAGACGTTGGGAGGGAGAGCTATTTAGTTTGCATTATTTTAAACAATAATATATTATTAATTTATTTACAGGAAACTGTACATACATAAAATTAATTAATTATATTTATTTTCTAAGTAAACTACCTCCCTGAAATAAACTTTCTAATGCTTTTTGAACATTAGGTTCTTTAAGAATACTAGATGAATCTTTTTCAGTTTGAATAGTTTCAATTGGCAGTTGAGGTTGAGCATTAGAAGAAAGAGATGTATTCAATATATTTAATATACGATTTTGTAATTGAGCTGCTTGAGGATTTTGAACAGTAGTTGCCGCTGGAAGAATTGGAACATCTGTAACAACTATTATTTTTTAATTTTACAAAAAATACAGTGATTATTTTTTTTTTTTATTAAAATTATAAAAATATTACTTGGCTTAAACTCAGGTACTGCACCAACTTCTTCTTTAATATGTTCTTCCTTTTTTTCTTTTAAATATTGAAGTATCTTTATTAAAAAAAATAATAGTTTAAATTATTTTTTATAATTTCTGATTGATAAAAAATAAATAAATAGAGTACTAAGATTAATTAGTTTAGATTTTTTTTTTTTTGAAAATTACAGACAAAAAAAAATGAATGTACCCTAAGATATCAACTAATTATAATTAATGCATAATGAATTTTTTTTAACTTTGTTTAGAGGAATTTAATTAAAATATATTTTTATTATTAGAATATTTGAGTTAAAACTTTTTTACATTTTGTTAAATTTAAAATTTAACTATAAAGAGGAAAATGATTCAATTTTGACAAACAACTAATTCTAAATATTATTTAATTATATATCATGCAATTTAGTATTGTTCTTATAATATCCAGTAAAGTAGTGTTTTTCAACCACTTGGATGTAACACACCAGTGTGTCATTTAGTATATTAAATGATACAAACTATTAAAAGAGAACATAGCAGCAACAATAAAGAACAAGTATATATACCAGGACATATATGATGAGCACAAGACCAGATATTTAAGAAGCTAAATAATATATGCTTTATGAAGTAGAATGTTCAAGACAAAGGCGAGTTAACAGTTGGGAGTGATTTTTAATTAAAGGGGTAATCAATGACGGAAAATAATGAAAATGTGGTAATTATGGCAAAGGGCTTAAATTAGTTAAAAGACCTATAATAGGCAATAGAAAAAAAAATTCATTATAGTAGTTTTATATTCTGAACTTGTTTTTGAAATAATAATTTATTAAAAAAAAATAAATTAAATATATGACCAACCCCAAATAGTTGGGATGAAGGTGAAAGAAAAGAAGAAATTCAATATACACTAATACTATCATAAACTTTTTGTCAAAATGCTGTTCTTACCATATCATATTGAAGTACTGTAAGATCTCTTTGATCTTTTAATAAACTCAATATTGTATCGATTCCTTCAGGGTGTTTTTCACCTAAAGGTATACCACATTCAGATATCGGAATGCCAGAAATACCAGGTAAAGGAGTCATTTTTTCTCCTCTTATATATGCTTCAAAACTATGAACAATAAACGCCAATGCATCTTTATAAGGCATATTCCTGTGTTCTGAAATGAAAATATTAGTATATAATAAACATGAATATTTTTCTATTTGTAAGAATATTTAAACAACAATATTAGGTAATTGAAGAATTTATTACCTTCTGGTATACCATGAAGTATATCAACAGTGACACTCCTATATGATTTGTTTTCATTTCGTACAACTAAAACATATAATGTTCCTCTTTGAGCTAGAGTTCCAAGAACACGATTAATTGGTATATCTGGATTAGGAAATAATAAATCAACTTTCATATTCATTTTCTTCAGGTTAACTTCTAAAAATTCTGCATATTCACTAAAATGGAAAAAAATATATTTAAAAAATTGGTACCATATAAGATTTAAAAAACTTACGTTAAAGAACTATTTGTGACAACAATTTCACAATCATTTGGAGCATTTGGATTCATCAAGTTGGGATTTATTATTTGTCGGGTTGGTTTAAAATCATCACTGAAAATGTTAATAATAATTATAAAAATTAAATAAGTATAAATGTACATAGTTAAATTTTTTTTAGATAAGTAATAATAAATATAAATCAATATCTCTTTGAATACTACAAACTGTAACTAACTCATTAAGAGAAAATAACACATTTTTTAAATATCTAATATCATCTAAGTACTATTTAACAGATAGAAGACATGTTATATTATGTAATTTGTTGTGGACATAAGTATGTCACCAATGTCCTATATTATGATACATAATAGCATATTAGGAGTACAAATACTTGATTACGTTTAGAGTTCTTTAATTTATGATTTATTATTATAATGAAAAAAGTAAAAACTATTTACTTACAAATCTCTCTGTTGGTTTCTGTCATTTCTGAAATCACCAATAGATTATTATTTTATCTAATCTTTAATAGATATAATATAATAAGATTAGATTTCAATAATATTCCAAGTCCTAATTCATTACTGTAAATTAATAAATCAAATATTACATAAAATACCTTTTATCATTTACATCAAAATTAGCTGCTCTTTCATTTTTCACCAATTCTCCATTTCTATAAAAAAATGGTCTTACTGGTTTTACATCTGAAAAAATTATGATAATGAATCTGTATAACTGTAATTTTGTTAACATTTGTTAAAGATTGTAGCAAATTGGGTACTTGATCACCTGATGCTTTATAGGGGCCCAAATGGATTTTCTTGGGGACAGTGTGGCTACCTTAGACATTATCAAATTTACAATACACACAAAGCAAAGAGAATTTGTAATACTATCCAGTGCTACAGTATTTTTTTTACAGTTTGCATGAGTGTTTCTTTTTTGTCCGGAGGTCCTTTAAGTTGTTTAACACGGATCGGTATCCATTCATAAATATTGTCTAAGTGTCTAAATTTGTGATATGTATTAAATAGCAGGATTATCAGTAGTTGACCAAGTGGATGATATGAATTAAATGAAAGAGGAGGCCTAAAATTGTATAAACTCAGATGAGAGGGTTATTGGAGAAAATTAAATCAAGAAACGAGTCTTGTAACATTAGAATATTATTGAATTGATAAAAAATAAGTAGGTATAGCATACTTGTTTCCAATTACTAAACTTTATCAGTAATGCAGTCAGTGATATTGGGACCAGAAGTACTGTCTGCAATTTACTATACATTGGGTAGATCAAGTCCCCCCCCACAAAAAAAAAATGTGTATACCAAGTTTTTTGCTCATAATATAATCTGGTGGATTTTGACTCAATGCTTTAAGTGCTGATGATTCTTCTACAAACTGAACAAATACATGTCTGGTTTGCAGTGAAACATCTAAAAAATATTAATAACATTTATTAGTAGTACATTAAATGGCAATTTCTAGTTACACTACAAGGCATAAATGCAATTTAGCTCCCAAGCAATTTTTTGTGATTTCTTTTTTCAAAATGTGTTTTTGCATAATCAATTTTATGGTACTTACAAAAAAATTCAAAATAATTCAATAAAATTGTATTAATGGATATGTGCAGAGATATTGAGATTATTCCAAAACTTCACATCTAAAAATTACATTTTAAAACTTAATTAAAAATACTATACCCTCAAATATGTATGTATACATTGAATAACTATAATAATGATTAATAAGCAAGTAAAAAAAAAAAAAATAATAGTATTAATAAACTGCATTTTTCTAAAGGTAAAATGTGATGTTTATGTTTATAAGGAAAAATACATTTTTCCATAAGTCAAACTTATCTCTCTATGTAATTGTGAGTTTAACATATATATGAATAAAGTGTTTCTTTATCATTCTTTCCTGGAGAATTAGAGATTGCTCAACATACCACTGTGGACTGGATAAATTTTCACAGTTAAGTTGTATTCAGTGAGATGATAATACATCATGTAAACATTGGTAGTTATTGCTTTTGAAATTTAATAATATGTTATATTTAAATATAAAGATTAGCAGTAGATAATAAGTTGAGATTGATGAATCAAAAATTTTCAAAGTGCCAATACCACAAAGGACATGCAGTTGAGGGTCAATAGATATTTGTCCGTTGTTTTCGCCTATTTCTTCTAAATCAACAAATATTAATTAGTTTTGATAAGTTACACCAAAAAATCAATTTTAAGTTACCTACTTTAATACATAAATGTTTAAAATAACTTTATAATTAAGTATGGCGTGGTTTATTAACAATAATATAAAAGTAAGTACGATAAATACATTTTGATAACACCAAAATGTTTTGTATAAAAATACTAACAATTACAATAAAAGATTTTTGGTATTAGACTCAAAAAGACAATTTTTCTAAAAAATTAACATTTTGAAGTTTATTGACCATAACTTCCAAATGAGTTTGTGCAACTTTTCCTGAAAATACCATAAAATTGAGCATGCAAAAACACATTTTGACAAAAAAATTGCTTGGAAACCAAACTACATTTGTTAAGCCATTTAAATTAAATCTATATATATTGTAAATAGAAAAACATTACAAGTCATAGACTTACTATCAATTTCTCCGTATTTATGAAATACGGATACAACTTCCTTGCGAGACATACCAGCTTGCGGTATGTTTGCCACATATATGCGAGCTCTGGCTTTTAGTTCATGTTCAGCTTGATTTCTCGGCCTGTTCATATTGTAAGTTTACAGTTTCAAAAATTGAGTCTTTAATGACAATAACTTCAAAGTTAATTATCAACTAGAAAATAAAATGCTTATAACTGATATGGAAGTGAATTTGTGGGACCAGTACAAAAATGACATACTCAACATGAATTTACTCAAGTTGTACATTTGTTAATTAACGATGGGAATCGTGCATTATTAGTATAGCAGTTAAATCAAATAAATTATTGACTATTGACCATAGAATAAAGATATTATTGACTATTAACCAATCATCAAGATTGCAAATGCGGAAAGTGTCGCCATATAGTCCACACGTAACTACTGTGCTAGTGTGTGATTAACGCGTTGTGGCTTGACTGTTCAGCGCTTTCGACCAATGGGGTGCTATGACACGAGCCAAGAGGACCGGCCCCGTATTCAGTATTTTATGGGTCCTATACTCTCAATTAATTTTCTACCACATTATTTTCTCGGTTTTTTGCTTGAACGCCCCATAGATGTTAGGCGAAAGTCGATTTGTATTTTGTTTTGATTTCATTCATTCACGATCTGTGGAGTTGTGCGTTCACTGTTAGCTTATTACGCTGCCCCGTGATTTACGAAAGGTTTTCTCGTTATTCAGATCAACGATTTAATAACAAATAGAATTTAAATTTAAACAATCAGCGTTTAAACAGTGAGTACTTATAATTTTTTACTCGTTTTGAAAAAAAATCACTAAGTACCAAAAGTACCTATTCCAATTTTTTTTTTAAATAAAATATTTGTTTAGTCCTTTTTTTTACTATTTAGGTATCTCACAAATAACATTGTTAGGGTCGTCTATATATTTTTACAATATTAACATTTGGCATTATTAGGTATTTTTAATAAATCATATTCCAAACACATTCTATATATCATAATCATTATCTAACGCCGTTTGCGATTAATTCCCGCTTTGTGAATGATTAGTATTCATTCATTTTTTTATAGGCTCACTTGTGAAAAAACCGGTTTCCGTTTGTTCATAAAGGGGCATAAAAAACCGCTGATACGGTTTCCCGTTATGTTCTGTTGGGGTATGAAGAGGAGGCTACCTAAAATTGTGTTAGTGTGTTAATGTAATTGCAAACATTGTGTGATTGTGAGTGTGACTATATGTTTATAATATGTAGTCATATAGAACGTCATGAGTGTGCATTGTGCAGTATCATTGTGAAAAATAGATAATACCTAATATTCTTTTATTGTTATATATTTTCAAATTTATTTGCAGGTGTTGTCGAGTGTTTTTAATTAGATCAGTCACCAAAGCAAACATGTCCGGGGAAAAGAAAGCTTTTAGGCGCTTACCAAAATCTGTAAAGCCTATATTATATGATTTATATTTGAAACCCGATTTGGAAAAATTCACATTTGAAGGCAAAGAAACTGTGTCTATTAATGTGAGTACCATATTACCTATTGTATTGTATTTACTTCTTTTTTTTCATGCATATATTGTAGCTTTACATTTATTGTTTAAATGCTATTAGTTATAATCAAGTTACTTTCCCTTAAACCCTTCAATAATATCCTCAAACTCCATTCTCTTCTCAATACCAACTCCGAATACGTTATTAATATTATTATTATGTCTTTTATCATGAAGTCTGGTTTTATAATCTAGTCTTAAAACAATTTAAATTCTATATATATTATGTATTGTAAATTTTAATTGTTTTAGTAGTTTTGACTAATACCCGATAAAAAAAAAAATCCAGTTACTTTATTAAGTAATGGTACTTATCAGATTAAAGCAAATATTAACGGTAATAGTTTTTTTCACAAATGATTGTATTTTGAATAAGATTTTTAATAGATTACTTGGTAGGTAGGTACTTCTAAAAAATGTAATCTTATATCAAAACTAAATATCTATTTATACAAGTATCAAATATTTATTTAGAACATAAGTTTTTTTGATTGAACAATCTTGTATTGTCAGTAAACATGAGTAAAGTTCATAATTTTTATGTAAAAAAATAATAATTTATTATTACATACATTTTTTGGTTGAAAAAATAAATTGATTTTATATAAATAATGTTATATTTGAAACAAAATAAGAAAGTTAGAGTACCAGGGTAGAGTATTATTATTTGGTAAAACCACTAAAACTGAAAAATAAATACAAGCTAGATATTACCTCTCAGATAAACACGAATAGACTTAATTTTCAAATATTTTTAGTATTGTGTTTTATAGTAAGTACCTATCTTTCTGGAAGATACTATGCTGGTTAGTGAGGCATCAATTTTTTGAATCTAAATACCTTTTTTATTATGTCATACTAGCATAGATATTATATATCTTAACATTAACTATACACTATTTACTCCATAATAATGATAATACTGGCAGTGTATATGAATCTGGAAATTATTTGATTGGAACTGCATTTTTCAGTAAAATCTTGAATCGTATTAATTGAAAATAATTGTTGGTTTTTAAAATATGTTACTTCATATAGTATCTAGTACATTTTCAAATCACATTTTTTTTACCTGTGATCTAACTACAATATTTATTCATAATAAATTTATCTGGATTTTTTCATTTGAAATTTTGATATAAGCCTGCAAAGCAAGTGAGTGGTTGCTAAAAGCATGCTAACGAAGTAATTGAATACTTGTTAAAGATAGAAAGTATTAAACTTTTAAATACATTTTTCTGCTTTAATATTCCTGGTTCTACCTTCTAAGATTTTACTTTTTGGACTTTTACAGCTTTTACATTTTTATATTTCCTAAATGTATGTACAGGGAATTGCACAATATTTAGAGATAAATAAATATTAGTTCACATTATACCAATAATACATTTATTGTAAATATTCTGGAAATTTAAATTTCTTTAAACACTACATATAATGCAGATTAATTATTGATTATTCATCTAGTTGGCACATTCCACAAATAATTAACTCTAAATTTAAACTGTAAAATAGAGTTTTTTTTAAGAAAATAGAGGATTAAATGCATATTTGAAGGTTTTTAGTGTATATAGATCAAACCCTAGGTATTTATTATTAAAATAAAGTTGTATACAAAAGAAATTCTTTGTGTATTTTAAACATCAACAAAAAGACAATAGGTCATTGTGAATCATGTTTTTGTTTGTAATAATATTTTTGTCTAACCTTGTAAATATGGGTGCATACTTGTTGGTTCTCAAGATTAAGCAGATAATAATTTTGTATGTATAAATTTGTTCCTTGTCTTCAGAATTACTACCCTATGGACCCTAATCAAATCATAACATGTATCATAGCCAAATAGGTTTATTACTAATAGTCTACCAATTATTGCAAGTGCCAATATAGTAGGTAAATCAATTTAAAAGTGGCACCCAAAATTATTAACAGTAATCTTAAATTAAATATCTAAACAATTGGCAGCTAAAAATAATTTTCATAATCAAAGTATAGCAAAATAGCTATTATTTTTACCAAGGTTTTTTTTTTGAGAATAATATTATCACATTTTTGTTGAGTAAAATAATTGGATTATTCACCTTGGATCAACCTGATCTTAAGTCATCGGAGTGGTCTGGTCCTCCAGGTTGGGGGTTTAGTGCAGGGCTAACGCCCCTGCCTAGTAAATAATCTTCTGTTCAGTATCTAATAAACATAAAAATGCCTCGGATAAGTGGAGCTTTGGTGTATACTTGTATATAGGTATTTGTTTGTGTATTTTTTGTGGCCCAAAATGTTTTGCTACTGGTTTTTTTTTGGTACCTAGGTGTTATATATTCAAATTTTGATTTAAATCGAAAAAATCACAGAATTTAGCATACTTTTTTTTAGTTAATGTAAATTACATTGTTTTGGCTCCGTACAAAGTGTCAAAAATTTGACACTAGTTCAACTTCCGTTGTACTTAATAGTATAAAAGAGTTTCAAGTTCAAATTTTGACAAACATTTTAAAAATCACTAGAAATACAATTTTCTAATGTAGGAATGTGGAAAATGTTCATAGTTCTACAAAAATTTTAATTAATTTGAGTTGAAAAACTAGGACAATTGTAATTTATTTTGTAAGCTCATAATCATTTTTCTTTAGCAATGATTTATCATTGTGTATAGATATAAACTAAATTTGCATGTATTCCTAACTTCCCTCTAACAACAGTGACGCACCCATAGTCTGGACTGTGAAGTATATCTATTTAATCTTAATAATAACTTGTTTTTAAATATCATAACCAGATTTTTTTAGATATGGTATAATTTAGAAACTATTTGTTTTGTTATTTTATTTATTGAAAGATATTTTTAATTACCTAGATTTTAAAGTTTTTTTTTTTGATATATGTGCATAAAATTTTGGTTTACCAAAAAGTTAAAAAATTGCCAAATATTTATCTCTTCATTGCAGGTGTAACAGCTTTATATAGGTACTATAAACACAATAGTATGATAATTTATATTTAAAAAAAATTGGGTACTTATCTATTAATTTTGATTATAACATGACGTGATGTATATTTGGTTTTTATACTCGTGTTCAATGTCCACAGTTCGATGTATTTAATTAACTACTCAACTACAATCATATACAATATGTTTTAGTAACCTATATATACACAAATATAATATATTATGATCTAGTGTAATAATGAAACTAAAGTATGCTAAATGCTCATGAATCATGATACTCTACAATTGTGTATACATTTTATTCACTAATTTCCAAAATTAATTTACTTGGTAATATACTATCGTTATATTACTTAATTTGTATACTTATAGGTATTATTCATTAATGTAATTAAGTATTCTTAATTCATATAAAATATAATTTAAGTACCTAAAGCAGCTTAATACTTTTTTAGTAAATTGAAATAGGAACATATTTTTAATATTATTCAATGTTTAAAAACTTTATATTAAACATGATACAGTGGATTAATATTGTAGATAACGGTTGGCATGCCATAGGTTTCCTATGTGATTTTTGACTTCATTACATGGAATTTCATACAGAATGTATGTAGGTATAAACAAAATAAACTCTTTTCATAGCCCAAAATTTTTGGTTTTAAAATGAGCAGTCAAAAAATGATTATAAATCTGTACAAATTTGTATTAATAGATAATAAATTAAACAAAAATCCTTTATTGTAAAATGTTTTTACATAGTAATTATTACAATATTTTGTTGGAAATTTCATTAGTAATTACCAGGGTAATTTTTTCTAAAATAAAAATCAAAAATTACTGGTAAATAGTAAAAGGTATATATTAGTATTTATTATTAGATATGTTAATGTCAGTAATCACACATTTTAGATGATTGCCATTAAAATTCAAAATAATATAATCATTATCCTGTGCTGAGGTAAACAAAGAAAAACAAGTGGCTAACACTAGAATCATTGCCCCACTTTAGAATATACAGTTATATTTTAAACTGGTTTTTTTTATTTGATAGGCCTACCTATATTATACCTAAGGAGAAAGATAACCGGTTCTTTTACGAAATCTATATAATGACTGACTATTGTTTTGAAAAAATGTCCGATACTATTAGTTCTTTTATAAAGATTAAGGTTGTTTAGTAATGAATCAAGTTGTAACTTAGCAAAAAAATATTGTTTTAGATTCAGAGCGTAGCAAGGAATGTATTGGTTTTACTATGTGTAAGATATATTTTTTCTATCTGTAAACAACTTTTCTACCAAAAATCTTGCTCTAATCAAAAGTCGACAAGAGTATTTTGCATCCACTTGGTGCATTGTGGTAAGTATTTTTTGTGTTGTAGTTTTCATAAAAATTGAGAAAATACCTAGGAAAAACAACACTGATAGTTTCATTATTTTCAATAACGTTTTCTTGTTAAAAAAAAAAATTACGTGTACAGATATTTGATTGGTTCCCAGTTTTTTTTTTTTTTACAAATTTATCTAATCTATTCTATTAATATTATTAATGTATCATATAATTTGAATAATGAGTAAACAATAGAAAATTTTGAATATAGTACGAGATTAATAGATTCCTAGTTATCGCTCTATAACTGAAACAACTGGCATTCAATTGTATGGGATGAGATGCATGGCCAGTTCTACTTTGCTATAATGAGTATGTTATTATTATAGTATATTATTTTTATAACGATTTGGTTATGAGGTCATGTGGAAGATATCACCTAATGGCTTTAGATTCTATTAGGGGTGACTGTATGTTTTTTTTTTCGTCGATATTTCGATATGATATTTTATACCGGTATGAGTCGATATTTTCGTTGTTTCGGTATTATCGGTAAAAATGTATTAATTTTTTATGTTTTTAACTGTTTTAATTTCTTGTTTTCTTGATTAATATTAATTAAAAGATAATGTTGAACATAATTCTAGTTTTTATTTAATAAATGGTCTATGTTCGATATTTTTGAGCAAGATTTCTAAGAGAAAAAGTATTTACAACATAAAATAATAAATAAACATCATTGTAAAACCAATACATTCCTCGCTACGCTTTGAATTTAAAATGCTATTTGATTGAATCAAGTTTAAAAAGATAACTGTACTATTTATTGGCATGCGATATTTGGTTGACACTTAAAGAATTTCTTAAAATCTAAGTAAATGATATGGAAATATTAGAATCATTTTAAATTTAATCCAAAATTAATTTATTAACTTGCGTATACATTGTGTATGCATAAATAAATAAATAAATAAATTTAGAGTACTACATAGATAAAAATATGAGTTTTTCAGCGTGCTCTATTCATAATAAACTTCCCTGTATCAGTATCGATTTAGCTATAATATTTAATATTCTCGATGGGAATTTTGTACAATTTAAAAATAGATTAATTAATAATTGATTATGCCTCATTGTATTTATAATATACTTGATATTATTATTATGTTCAATGTACAGTACGGTATACCGGTAAAACCGTCAACTCTATATTCTATATTTGGATATCTTTCTATATCAAACTATAGCTGGTTTTGACGTAACAAATTATGATTTTCGGAAGCAGACGCTTCTGAATTTTATAGGGTGGGTAGGTGTTTTTTTATAAAATTTGAATTATTGGAGGGATATTAAACGTATATTTTACATAACGAGGCGTTCCAGTTTAACTATTTACATTTTTTCAAACAATGTTTTTTACCAGAAATCTTGCTCCAATTGAAAAATAAAAAGAGATCAATTTTGTTCCTTTAAATATACAGGGTAATTTTTTTTTCATCATGAACCAGCAATTATCTCAGGATTTTAAGTGAATTTAATTTCTGTTTTTTCTTATCACAATGGAATCGTTTAAACTTTATTTTAAACCATTTTTAATTTTTTTCCCTTACTCCATATACCTTATATAAGTACATACTTTTGGTTTTTAAATAGGTATAATCAAACAGAAAAATAAAAGAACCAAATTTACTTAAAAAACTCCGAGATAATTGCTGGCTAATGATAAAAAAATCATCGTGTGTAATCATTGACGAATAAAGTAGTTTTTTTTATCTAAATTAATGTTTAATTAATTGGGATAAACCAAAAAAAAAAACGATTTTTTTTTTTTCAAATTACGACACTAGGATTCCTTTATTTTAAATTTATACGGCTTGTTTTCTTCTAAAAATATTGCTCCAAAAGAAAACCAAGAAAAGATATTTTTCATTGCATTTTAAATTTAGTTAGTGACTAAGAAAATCTTTTTTTTATAATTGAACAAAACCAAAAATACGTTGAAAATTTCTGAAAATAATTCTTTTAAAGTTTTACATTTTTTTATTTCAACGCAAAGTGTCAATTGGAGTATTTTAACTCATTAAAGAATATAGGATTATTTTTTTTTTTAGATATTTTTGAGCTATTTTTAGACTATAATTTTTCGAGTTTTTTACGTAATTTGTATTTGATAGATACTATGTGGATACATTAATTGTAAACACCAAATAAAAAATGCTTGCCAATTTGACAGGAGGTTCATTATAATTCTTACTTCTTGATAAAAAAGAAAAATTAAGTAATGTAGTTTTTTTTTTCAAAAGAATTTTAAATTCTAATGTTGACAAAAATCGTAAATATTTCGGCTTTTCAAAAAATTGTGTAACTGAACTTTCGCTCTAAATCGTTTTTGTTACAAATGGTTTATCGTTGGTTAAGTATAGTTGTAAGTTAAATAACTATATATTTCATCTTTTCAACTACCTACTTACAACAGTGGCCGCAGCCGTCTTCAGTATCAGCTTTTTTATTGTTATTTTTTAATGTAGTTCAATTTTTTTTTTTTATTCATATTTTAAACGTATCACTTATTAATTTTTTTTGGAAATGTATACATATTTGATATTAAAGGTTTTCTTGAGCTATTCATTATACACTTGCAGTAGCGTGACCAGAAATTTACAATGGGAGGGTATTGTAATGGTATATACAGTATGTAACAAATAAAAATCGTGAAAAAGAGTAAAATCGTCTGTTCTACTCAACTTGAACATGGGAATTATTAATTTAAAAGCCGCATCCTAAAAAAAAGTCAATTTCTAATCATACTTCAAGCTTTTTCTTGAAAATCGGCCGAAATTTATGAGTTTTGAATATGTTGATATTAGATTACTTATATTTTGTTGTGTTTTTAAGCCAATGGGAGGATATAACCCCTAACCCCTCCCTCTGGGTACGCCACTGATACACTTGTGTCGATACCTAATTTGCATAATACAAAAAAATATAATACTCTTATGTGAGTTAATTAAGTAAACTAAAATTTAAAACTGTTTTTACTTCGTAGAGTTTGGATTATTATCACCGAGACATCGTTTATATCACGATTATATTATTATACAATCGTGGCCTATATATATTAATACATATCATATTAACATATGTACCTTGTATTTTAATTAAAATGTGAAAAGCTGAAGGATTGCATTATTGCAATAATATATTTTGGTAATTTATTATTTTATTATTGACTGACGAAGTCATATCAACAATAAATAATTTTTAGACAATATTATCATTAATATAACGTGAGTTTCTTCTTTTTTTTTTTTTGATCGTAATAGGAGGAATAGAATTTTGCGTTCACATTCCTCATAAATACGAACTCTCCCGTTCTTCTTATATTTGAAAAGAAACGTGTTCCAGCTTCGTTTCTATGAAAAAAACGCGTTCCTTCTTTTCAACACTGGCCTTGGAACACGAGAATTCTTATCTAAATATCCGAAAAGTGAGGTACTAGCACGATTTTGTAATTAGTCATACCAAGTTGTCCAATCGACTTTAACGTAAATCGCATGGTTAGCCGCAAATTTGAATTATTTGTTTCAGTTTAAACTGATAACACTCGCCTCTAAGGTACCCTTTTCTAAGGTAAACCTATCTATTTTATAATATAATTAACGATCCGTATACTATAGAAATTAATTGTTTTATAAATATAACTTAGCTAGGATAACTATTAATTATTTCTTTTTCTGTAAATTATTAATTTCCAAAAAACATAGAACCAAAATACTCCTGGCTAAGTTATACCTATTTAATTTATTTTATATAAAATTGTTTCATATAATTTTTGTAAAATTCATATATTGTGCGAACATCAATTATAGACATGATGATAATTTAAGGAATATAATTTTATGAAATTACATTGCACTAATGTATAATCAATTTGCAAGACCATTTTTCAGTAAATTCTTATTTAGAATTATACAGTTATTGAAAACCGGTTTTATTATTAATAACACGCATGTAGGATAACAAACCCTAATATCCATTTATTTTAAGTCTCACACATTGTGTGACACATACAAACAAGAAATTGCCTATACTTGACTCCTATGAAATGGTCGGTATCCAATCTTCATAAAAGTTTATTATCCTTAGTAGGTATTGAAAATAGAATAACTCAGAAACTTTTCGTGAAAATTCCGATTTCAATATGTTTGGACAACTCTTCTTTTCCGTATTAATAGAAAAATTGTAAAATTACCAATATTGTACTGCACACTAAGGCTAAGCGCATACGGTGCAACTGTTTTGTGACAAAACTTGAAAATCAGTTAAGTTTAAAACCAGTATGAAACTTTTATCCGCATACGAACAGGATTGATTTTGGATCAGTTGGTGTCAATCTATTTGAGCAGTGCAGTTGGTGTTTTGGTATTTTGTAATGTCGCATTCAGATTAATAGCGTTTTCTACCTAATCTCACAGTGTAACAACTGGTAGGTACCGTATGAGTTTCGCGAGTGTTTGCTGTCAGTGCAGTTAAATCAGTACTTTGTTAGAACACAAAACATCGGTATCTACCGAAAACTATTATTGTTTACTTCTTATCAGAGTTATGGTCTCATGGATAATGACTGCTAAAAGTCTAAAGTATATTCACACTTTACACTATTTTAATTGTTGTAAACTAGTTATTTAATACTTGATCATGAAGACAACAACTCTAAAACCATTTGTAATTTACGAACTTTTTCTATATTGTTCACAAATTACAATTCATATTCCATACTATTCAGTATACAATATTCATTCCAAAATAACGTATACTATCAGGTATTATAAATATTATCTTATCAATAGAAATCTTAAAACCGTGTCAAATATCTCGTGCGCCAGTTCTGCACTTAGTGCGAAAATCTAGTTCCAAGGTCTGAGATGAAACAGAAAATCCGGGCCAGTGGAAAATAATTTTGGAGTTGGAACACTTTTTCTATTTTCGATGCGCACTAAGTTCAATATTTCAGATAGGTGGAAAACGCTATCGGATGGAAAAGATATCATTGATTATAATCAATACCATAAGCTACGCAGGGTACAAAGGGATCATAGGATTCATCCATAGGTACTTAGGATAAAATGCAAAGTTAAAGTTTTGTTCTTGGTCATTGATGGTCACAAAAAATAACAAACAGAATACGAAAAAGATAACAAATAGGTACACGTGCACAATGTACTCTTATATACTCGTAGTTCATGACTGCAACTTATAATTACAACGCAACTACGACCGCGGAAAACGATTGCGTGCGACCGATTTCAAACTGATGCAAACTTATCTCATTTTGATGGCCTTGTGTGCTGATGCCGAAGCTATACCCTGCAAGACCACGCATGTGCAACTGATTTGTGATTTGCAACTTTTTTCGAAAAACAGTTGCACCTTGTGCACTTGGCCTAAGAAGAACTTTATCGGTTTAGTATTTGGTATTATTATTTATAAAAATAATTCGATAAAAAAAAAAAAATAATAATAATTTATGCATTCATAACGTTAGTTGTAGTTTTATGTGAACTAACAAATAAACACTATGCCATAAAAAAACTTATGAAGAACCTTGTATAAAATTTCCAAACTTTTTGAGAAGCCAAAATTATTGTCTAAATAAAAACTAAATAATTAACTGGTATGATACTATGGTATGAACCATAATAAAACTGACAAATTTACGGCGTTACGATTTCGTTAATTTCAATTTGTGCAGTTTGTTTTCTAACAGCGCTCCAATAAAAAAATGATAAGAGATTTTTTTGTTGAATTTTTAATCGAGTTGTCGACCTAGAAATTTGTTTTTTATTTTATTTGTACTTTTTTAAATACTTAAGCAAAACCTTAAACTACTTATAAAAAAACAAGTAGAAACAACGGGAAAGTTTACGGAAATAATTATTTTATCCTTTTAATTCGGTTTTTAATGTAACGCATGATATTTAAAACTCATCTGTCTAAATTTTTATAAATGTGACCTTTTTGTTCGGTATTTAAATAATATACCCGGACTTTGTCCACATTTTTGTAAATGTGCCTTTTTTCCGAACTTTAACCGTTTACCTCGAATACCATTGGTTTTATCACTAATAGCTTTAAATATCATTTTTTCCTTACATCTGTTTTGTAGTGGAGTAGAAAACGCATTTGGTCATTAATATTTTCAAAAGTTCCAAGGTAGACTTTTTTGTTTGGTTCAAAAAATGTCTAATGTAAACTAATTTTCTATTAAGTAAGATCTCTTTACTATGTCTTCAAATAAAAACCGCACAACTTTAATTTTACAATATTTCTATGATAAATAGCTCTTCTCTGTAAATCAATCTCCTCTTCGTTAATTTTGTAGTATCTTATTACAAAATTTCATGACCGTTAGTTATTCCTTTAAGAATATGAATTATTTACATTTAACCCATTTGGAAATCGACAACTAGTGTGTTATTTCTTTTTATGGTCATGATGTTATCAATTAATTAATTAAATTTAATTGTTGACATTTCGTTTCAAATGTTTAGTTTAATTTTTAATTTAAATTCAATTTAAGTACATGATTTATTCAAACTTTTTGATAGTTTTGGTTGAATAAGAAATAAGTCCTCAACTATTGAAATATGTTGCCATCGATTGTCTAGAGTTTGTAACTGTACCAAAATAGTTCAATATTAATTTCTGGCTGATGGTGGCTAATACAGAATTTGTGTTTAAAGATGCAGTTTTAATTTATTTGCTTTATCAATTTCTGTTGGAGAATATTTCTAAATAAACTTTATTGTCATAATGTTCAAATGTTGAAAAAAGACGAAATTTAACGATTTTTACATGGTTTTTTTGATATACAACAATATAATTATTTGTTATAACTATCATTATTGATTGTAAATAATTATAATCATGGTTATCGATAGAATACATAACGACACAGTAATATAATATATATAGCTTACATAAAACCTCAATTTTATAAAGTATGATAAAATGGTATTTTGATGTCATTTATCATAATATACCACCTGTAGTTACCCCATTAGTTGGTTTGTTCGGTAAAACAAAATCCTATTGTATTGATAAATATAAATACCAATATAATTATTTTTTTGATTTTTCATGATTTTTTAAATTTTTATTAATAATTAGTCGGGCAAAAAACTTTGATGTTTTTCTATTGGAACAATATTCCTAGTAAAAAACATAAGGTAATCATTAGGTAATCATAAGGTAATTTTAATCATATTAAAATGATTACACCGGGACTTTACATTGCCGTAAATACGATTCAGTTTTAAATTTTTGTTTTTTCCCAATTATTAGGAAAACTACTTTGGATATCGAAAAACGACTTATTCTGTCAATCTCAAAGTATTAAAAGAAACAAAAGCGATCTCTTCTTGTTTATCTATTGGATCAATATTTATGGTAGAAAACAAGCCGTACAAATTTAAAATAATTTGATCGTTATGCTGAAAAAAATAGTATATTTATTTTTTTATTTTTCATAATTATTCTAGTTATTATAAAAAAAATACTTTAGATATCAAGAAACCATTTACTCTGTTAGTGATTATGTGTTGATAGGAACAAAATTGATATCTTGTTATTTTTCAATTTGTGTAATATTTCTGGTAGAAAATATAAACTGAGCGTGTTAAAAAAAAATTAGCCGGGACACCATGCTCCCGTAAATATTAACCAATTTTAATTTTTTGGTTTTTCCCAATTATTTGAAAAACTACTTTAGATACTTATTATGGATCTCCTATAAAATTTTCAAGTATTTCTATTAAGTCTAAGAATTTATTTAGTGAGTACCTACCAAATAAAAATTACTTAAAAAAACTCGCAAAAGTTTTGAAAGTTATATTACGTCTAAAAAAAGTAAATATAATTTTTTTTATCTACTTTTAATGTCTCTACAAATATTTTAAACTAAGTTAAATTTTAAAAAAACAATATTTAAAATAATAAAATAATTTTTTTTCCGTAAATTTTCTCGTATTTTTCGATTTTACTTTATTATTAAAAAACCGTTTAACTTGATAATGAACTAGCATAAAAATAAAACAAAAAAGATCAACTGTCGTTTATCTATTGGTGAAATATTTATAGTAGAAAATATCAGTTAAACATAATAATAACAATGAAAATGATAACGCTGTTAATATTTGTCGTTCTACCTACAATTTTCTTTCGAGTTTTTCCCAATTATTTTGAAAATCTCTGGGAAAATCAATAAATAACCTCCCCAATACAACTACTAGATCCAAAATGCAACAAAAACGATCTTTTGTCATTTTTAAATTGGATCGAGATTTTTGGTCGATATGTTTTCCACACTCGGAAAATAAAATCGCATCTTATTGTAAAACCAATAGATCCCTGGCTATGCTTAGAATCTAAAACACATTAGAGATCTATTGTCTAAGTATATGAAATAATCGCAGAGATCGAAGTCCAATCAGATTTGCTGACGAAAACTAAAATATCTGTTTACAGTTTTTAACTCGTATTTAAACAAATCATAAAGTTTTTCTTATGATATATTAATATAACAAATAAAATATTATTTACAAAGAATGAGATATAAAAATACAATGCTACTGGGATGTATACTGTGTATGTAAATGAGCTGATACCAAATAGTTTGAAATAATTGACAAAAAACAATTTAATAGTTATGTTAATGAGAAAACGTCCATTCAAATTTTTTTTGTAAGTTTGTTTAATACGACATTCAACTAGTTTGATAATATTGAATTGTTATAAAATATTAATTATAATTATTTAAAAATATTATTTTACTATAAAACTATTATATTGAGTTTATGATTATCTGGGTCAAGGATACTCTTAGTTTATTTGAAGAAAGATGATATGAGCTTATAATGTAATATGGTGCACTCAACAAAGAAATACAAAATGTAATATTCCTATAGAAAAGTCGTTGCTCATCGATTGCATAGGTGTCCGTTGTATTATGTGTAGTGTGTACACAATAACATAACTGTACCACGGCGGCTCCCCATGCATACTCAGTTCACTTTTGTGTTATATACGTATAACTGTACTTTATAAACAGTTATAAGTTGATAGATTCGTCCAAAAAGTACACCTGTGGCAGAGTTATTTTCAAATTTAATACACTCGTGTTTTGTTGTACTTTATTTTAAAACAAACAATCAGTAATTTAATTATTACAATAAGCATGTTGGCGAAAATATATTTGTTATTAGTAGAGCTTGGATTTTGGTGACATTTTTTTTCATTAAGTGCTATACAGTTCTAACGAAAAACAAAATTTGTTTCGTGATATAACCATTTAGAATATGTAATTTTTATTTTGCATTTTTTTTGCATTTTTCATGTTAAATGCATTTTATTACATATTTAAGGTCGTTTTTACAAATGTTACGTTAATTTTAAGTGTTTAAACTAATATTTGTTTATTTTAAATTTGTTTAATATGTGTTGTATAGGTAATCTCAATTATTACCTACGGGTTTTCGATAAAATTATTGTTATCTATCGGCGAATCGGGAAAATTTAAACTATATTAATAAAATAATATTAAAAATATTTTAAACTGAGTTGTCAGTGAATTGGGATTCAGCAAAGTGGGTATGAATCGAAAAAGTAATATAGTATATAAATAATTGTCGATTTATCCGATAAGATTAAATATCGAACGAAACCAAAATTATAAAGGTATACAATAGAAGCTTTAGTAGTTAATACAACACGTACCTATGTGATTCTACACCGTTCTTAACTGTACATACTGAACAAATAATATTACGACTAATATTAAAAATTAATATTAAAACTTTAAAAATGCCAAAAATTAAGTCAACGGTAGGAAGCCGTTTACGTAGTTTTGTGAGTGAGTGTGGTGCCGATATTTTTTCTANTAGTGAATACGACACGTACCTATATGGTCCTACACCGATCTTAACTGTACACAATACTGAACAAATAATATTACGACTAATATTAAAACTTTAAAAATCTTAATAATGCCAAAAATTAAGTCAACAGTAGGAAGCCGTTTACGTAGTTTTGTGAGTGAGTTTCGTGCCGATATTTTTTCTACGGCGTTATTATGCTTTTTTGTACATTTTGTAAGGTTGCAGTTGCCTCCTAAAAGAAATTTACAATTTAACAACACATCAGACGAGATAAGCATGCTCGTGGAATTCAACGAAAACTGAATAAAGTGAAACAAAATAACCAAGTACTATTATCTAATTTAACAAATAATAGTGATCAATCGTTATTTAATTTAGAGCTTTGTGAAACGTTATTAGCAACTAATATTCCACTTGCTAAATTAAATAAAACAAATTTTAGAAATTTTTAGAAAAAAATATAAAATTTAAAATCCCAGACGAGTCTACATTGCGTAAAAATTATGTTGAAAAATGCTATTTAAATACAATACGAAATATTAGACACTATAAAGGCGATAAAAAAAAATTGGGTTAGTGTAGATGAAACGACAGATGTTGAAAGCCGTNAAATTAAATAACACAAGTTTTAGAAAATTTTTAGAAAAAAATATAAAATTTAAAATTCCAGATGAGTCTACATTACGTAAAAATTATGTTGAAAAATGCTATTTAAATACAATACAAAATATTAGACACTATGTAGGCGATAAAAAAATTTCGGTTAGTGTAAATGAAACGACAGATATTGAAGGCCGATATGTAGTAAATATGGTTATTGGTACCCTGAAAGCAGAAAATTCAGGAAAAATATTTTTGTTACATTCAGATATTTTGGAAAAAACAAATCATTCAACCATTGCAAAAGCGTTCGATAAAGCCATGTTTACATTATGGCCTGAAGGAATAAAACACGATAATGTCCTCATTTTTGTATTTGATGCTGCCCCATATATGGTGAAAGCAGGAAGAGCCATTTGCATTTTGATTTTTCAGAATAAATATACCAGGAACCGGATACACTCACAATGAAAATATGAATAAACAAATGAACAAACAATAATTAATAATTAATAATAATATTTATTTTAAATTTTTTTTTGCTCATCTAAGTACATTTTTTTAGTGCATTTTTGTGTATTTTTTAGGTCATTAAAATCCTAGCTTTAGTTATTAGCATGCGACGACTCGTGAGAAATTTAGTCACCTAATGGTGAAACTTTAAATCTGTAAATTTAAATGCTACAAACCAACCTACAGGTATGTTATTTATGAAGACTGAACAAACTTCATACAAACTTATTTTACGTGAATAAAGAATATTCAGTGCTTAAATTGGAAAAATAAAAGAAGAGGAACTATGAGAAATGAATCCCTTGAAATTATTGATCTCAACCTAATCCTATGAATAGTAATTAAGTACTTAGTAATTTACAAAAAAAAAAGACATACTAGGATAATGGAGACGGGTGCATCCACTGTTATAGGTAATTTAATGTATCATATGTGTATAAATGCAACAATAAACCATTGCTAACGAAAAAACGATTCTAAGCGCAGTTCAGTTTATAGTAATCCTTTGTCAACAATATATATGTGATATTATAGTAAAATAATTAAATAGGCATTATATATTTTCTTTAATAATATTTGTGTAATATTGTATCGATTTTTCCGTTTTCCCTAGTTTTCCCATATTTTTCCTCGGATTACCACATTTGCTAAGAAAACTTTTGGAAAAATCGAGAAATTACCTCCTTAAAGTACCTTTTCCCAGTCAGATCTACTTTTAGAAAAAGTGCTATTATTATAAATCAAAGCGAATTTCTAGATAGAAAAGTTGTACACAGAAAAAAATAAATGGCCATAATATTTTAAAACTATTACCTAGATTTTGTACTTTTTCCGACATTTTATCCCGGTTTTTTCCAGTTATTATAAAAACCTATTTAAAAATCACAAAAATTATCTCCTTAAATCATAAAGATAAAATTTCCTTTCAGATAATAAGCAGCACTTGATACATGGGAACAAGATTTCTGGTAAAAAAAGTTTACACAACAAAACGAGGGTTCGTACACTTAAACTGCATTTATTTTTTTCTCTAATTAAGTAAAAGGGGAAAAAAAGTACAAAGAATTTTTGTTCAAACACCGAGTTTGAATTCGAAACCCCTAGTATGACAATGCGTATTCATGACCGTTCGACTAAAACAAACTTATAGTAAAATAGACAATATAGATTTATTTAACATAAATATGTAATATCTGCATAATATCTAAACTTCAAAAAGCTATAATTTCGAAATTTAGTCAGTCCGCTCAATTCTGACTTTTTACCATTCTTCTTAAATCGGCAATTCACATATGTTCGAAAAAAAATTGAAAAATTAAATTTGTTCCACATAATTTTTTACTTAAACAATTTTCGTCAAAATGTAGTATCAAAATTCCTTTATAAAAACAAATACTACATTTAAGTAAATTTTTTCTTTTTTTTATCACAAAATAAGATTTAATGAAACTCCTGTTAAACTTTCAAGCATTTCTGTTAAGTCTAACAATTTTATCACAGAGTGTCACTGAATAAATATTACGCACAAAACTTGCAAAATTAAAATGTCTATGAATAGCCCAAAAATGGCTTAAATTTTTGGAAATTTGAACACGTCTAGAAAAGGCAAATATAAGTTTTCTAATTTCAAATTTAAAATCTCTACGAATATTTTTAATTGAATTATAACAAATAATAAAAGCATTAATTTCGTACATTTCCCGTTTTTCTTACGGTTTTATCATGGTTTTTTCCCAGTTAAGAAAACCGCTTGAAAAATCAAAAAATACCATCTAGATAATATTCCTTTTCAGAAATGGTGCCTCGCGTATATATCTAAGCAAGATTTATGGTCGAATTTTAGTACACGGGATAAAAAATAAAAATTAACATCTTAGTAAAACCAATATATTCTTCGCTACACTCAGGATCTATAAAACAGACATGCTTCGCACGACGGATGAGCCACTGTTGGAGGTCTGAAGGTAGGAAGGTAGGATAAAGAGGGAAATTTAATTTATATGTACCTACACGACGATAAAAAATTGTTAATGAAAAATGATTAGAACTGATCAGCGAATATTGGTTACACGTGTTTTGTAACACTTACGAATTTCATCAAAATTTAATGTTAAAATTCATATAAAAAATAAAAAAACTATTATTCATTTTTTTTTTTTTTTCAATATAACCTCATATTGAATATTCCAACATTTTTGTTTGGCTTAATAATTTTTTCCACATAGTATCTACTGAATAAAAATTGTACCACTTTTAGAAAAATCAAATATAAGTTTTCTGTCAAAAAATTGCAAGTCTATAAATATTTTGAACTGAATTAAAACAAAAAGACGAAATTAAAAATAATAAAAACTTTATTTTTGTAAATTAACTTATTTATTAGAAAACTACTTAGGCAAATCAAAAAATAATATTTTTATTCATTAACAAGGACCTCGGGGCAGTTCAAAAACTAAGTCCTCCAATTAATATTAATTATATTAATTAATTATAAAAATATTATCTTGAAGAAAATTTGAATATATCTACACCTAACATTGTTTTTTCAATGGTGAATATTTACTATGGAACTTCAAATAATATGAAATCAATAATGGACCATTATTACAAGTCATAATCAAACAACAATAAATGATTAAACAAATGTCGAATAATAAAGTGAATTTATTACTCTCAAGAAAAAAAATATGTTTAAATGTTTAAACATTAAAATTTCCTCTATATTTGTGATAAATTGTGTTATCAAAATAATAACATGATAAGCTACAAAATGACCTGTTAAGTAATGGCGGATATGTGGGCTCAAAACACGATTTAAGACATATCTTTAAATCATGCTTTAAACGTTTATACTGTGAGTAGGAAATCTATCAATCTAGTTTATCTAAATCTGTGATAACCATTGACCTATTTTAGTATTATCATTGAACAACATACTATTATCTCGTTTGTTCTATGTTCGAGGAAAATGTTTTATGTGATTATGATAAAAATTTCTCGTGCCCTTTATGAACCAGGTACCTATTTAGTAGATTTAACTTCTTTAGTACCTAGTAAATTTATAGTGATTCCCGATTCTATGACGAGTAAAAAATTGCAGGACTTTATGTCATATTTCATGAAAAAAAAAAAGCTAGCAATGATGTTGAATAATGTTAGTTTTGAAAAAGACAAATTACACTTAAACAATGATTGTATTATTTTGTTTTGTTATGATACGTGTTTAATGGGATTGTATTATTGTTTCTTTAGTCAAAGCCCCCCTCGTGGATGTGAGGGATATTAAAATGCTAGGGACTTTTTTTGAGTAGCTAGAGTACTTCTACTTTCTCCAGTCAAGTACTGTGTAAACCAATACATTTCTCACTTACTCTTATCTAAAAAAGTTTACAATGCATCCAAGTTGAAATTCTTTTTGAAAAATGTTTAATTTTATCATTTTTGTAAAAAGAGACTTTCCGGCCCAATTGAAATAATTAGTAAAGGGACGGATTTTTAATTGTATTTTAAACCCAGTTTTATCAAAATTTGAACTTAAAACACTTTTAAAAAACTTTTAAATTAAGCCCAACTAGGACATTTTCAGACAGAAAAAAAAATAATAGTAATAATGATGATGAATAATAAATATATAAATTAGAAATGTATGTATAAAAATAAATAAAAGAATGAATGTATCACCCGGAAGTATTATGATTAATAATGTAATGTAAAAAATTTATTATATGATCGGTTTTAAATTAAAAATTCATCATTAGGTATATCACAGTCAACATGTAAAACGCTATGAATATAATCAACTAACTAGATAAAACTTGCTTACGAAAACCACCTTTTAAGTTGATGATCGGAAAATGATTTTTGGTAGAAAAGTTATTCAGACAAAAAAAAATAAAAACTACACATTACTTGTTACGTTTAGAATCTAAAAGTAGATTCGCTTGTCTACATCTCTCCTCATTTCGAGCACTTAATATTTTATTAATCATATTATACCTAATTATTATAAATAAAACTACTACTATTTTTATGAGTTACATAAGAACAGTACCTTAGTTCTTTTAATAGGTATTTAAGTTTAATGAATAAGTTTTAACATAATTGCAGTAATTTATCTGTTCCATTATAAATTAGGCCAATCACAGAGATTTATAATAAGTTGTTCTTAGTGGTAAAGAAAATCAAATGTTGATAAAAATCATAAAAAATATTATGACCCTTCAAATCATATATAAACGAACTTTGAATTATTTTTCTGTAATAATAGTTTATCGTTTTAGATATGTAGATTAAATAACTATGTATCCTACCTTCTAAACTTTCTAACTATAACAGTGTTACATAGTGGAGCAGTATCAGCAGTATTTTTTGCATAGTATTGAAATATTTTTAAAATATGTATGAAAATTAATGTTTAATTATGTATACAATGCAATCTGTTGCATTTACAGTAGTTTTGTTAAAATTTAAAAAAAACAAATATTTTGATGTAAATGTTATACTTTACATTTTGTCAATTACTGCAATTTAGTTTAGGAGAGCAGAATACAATAAATGCAGATTACAAAAAAAAAAAAAAAATGAATTGTTATTTACAGACTGGAACATTAATTTAAAATATAAATTCAGGAGTATTAAATTGATTAATACTTATTTATTCACCTGCTTATTTCAATTTCATTTGTAAATTAACTAAAGCTAATTAAAAGTTAATTTTATTAATAATTTTTACTAACTTTACTTAGTCTCATTAATTTACTTAAATATTATATTAGGTATGAAGTGTTACTATTTTAATAATCTCTAATGGATATCACTGTAGAATATCCCAACTCTATATTTCTAACATAAATTATTAAATTATTTTCCTAAATTTTTAATTTAAAATTTAGAACCTGGAGTACAATGAACAACCTAATTAATGGTCAAGTTCATTATAATATGAACTTAATTCCTGTTTCATTAGTTTATTTTAAACTTTGAATGGATGTATGAGTTTATTCCAAAGTTTGGTTATTTGTAATTTTAATAAATACAATATATTTTTTTTTTTTTAAATTAATTCAGTAAAATAATTTAGTAAAGTGTGTATTATTTTATTTTATTTTAAATGAAAATTTATAAGTATTTAATACAATAAAAGTATCTAACAAGTTAGCAAAAAGTGTTATGTATATCATTAAAAATATTTAATTTAAATATTAAAAGTATTTTTTACAAATATTTCTTAGATTTTGGAGCCAACCAAAGAAATAATTTTACATGCTTTGGATTTAAAAATTGAAGAAGTTGAATTAAAAGAAAATGATGGATCCATTTCTAAACCATCTGTTACGTTATCAGCTGAAGAAGAAACAGTTACATTGGGATTTGATAAAGAATTGAAAATAGGCGAAGCATTCTTGAAATTTGTATTTATTGGTGAACTCAATAATAAAATGAAAGGATTTTATCGCAGTAAATATGTCAGGTAAAATATTTTAACTATATACTATCAGTATGGCTTTGCAATCTTTTTTTCTTTTCCAAAAAAAATTGCATAGTGTGACTGAAACTGGCCATCAGGTTGAATTTTATAATGCCGTTACCATGTTGTGTACAACACATGCACGTAGAATGTTCCCATGTTGGGACGAACCTAATCTGAAAGCAGTATTTGATATATCTGTTGCCGTGTGTAACACATCTTATCGAGCTTTGTCAAATATGGTAAGATTGATAATCAATTAATATCAGTTGTATAATTTTTTTTAAAGTTCAAGTGGAGAGGAAAAATATTCCGCTGTTACTCAGTTTGAAGCAACTGATGCAAGAAGGTGTTTTCCCTGTTGGGACGAGCCGGCAATTAAGGCTGAATTTGACATTATGTTATCTGTGCCTCAAATTAGAACGGCTCTTTCCAACATGGTAAAGTTTTATTGCATTAATACATTTTTTTATTTATATTTTTGATACATGATTAGTTTTTAATTATGTACAGCCTGTCGTATCTGATACAACTTCAGAAAATGGTGATCGTTTAGTTAAATTTCAAAGAACTCCAATTATGTCTACTTATTTGGTAGCTGTTGTAGTAGGAGAATTTGATTATGTGGAAGACAAAGATTCTGACGGTGTTTTAGTTAGAGTCTATACACCAGTTGGAAAAAGTGAACAAGGAAAATTTGCTTTGGAAGTTGCCAAATGTGCACTGCCTTATTACAAAGATTACTTTCAAGTAGCTTATCCTTTACCAAAAATGGATTTAATCGCTATTGCAGATTTTTCATCTGGTAAGTAATTAGGTTTTTTTTTTTTCCTCTAAAATTATGCACCTAGGTACCTACAGTTTTTCTTAATTAATTATTTTTAGGTGCTATGGAAAATTGGGGTTTAGTAACATATAGAGAGTCATGTCTATTAGTTGATCCAGCAAATACTTCAGCTGTTCGCAAGCAATGGATAGCTCTTGTTGTAGGACATGAATTAGCTCACCAATGGTTTGGTAATTTAGTAACAATGGAGTGGTGGACGCATCTTTGGCTAAATGAAGGGTATGCTTCATTTGTGGAATTCTTGTGTGTGGAACACCTATTTCCTGAATATGATATATGGACACAATTTGTGACAGATACATATATCAGAGCTCTTGAATTAGATGCTCTTAATAGCAGTCACCCTATTGAAATACCAGTAGGCCATCCATCTGAAATTGATGAGATATTTGATGATATATCTTACAACAAAGGTGCTTCAGTTATTAGAATGTTGCACAATTTTATTGGAGATCAAGTGAGTTGTAAATTAGGTATTTTTTTTTACATGTTTTTTAAAAATATTTTTTTTTTTAGGATTTCCGACAAGGAATGCATCTATATTTGACAAAGCATCAATACAACAATACATTTACAGAAGATTTATGGGCTGCTTTAGAAGAAGCCAGTAATAAACCCGTTAAAGCAGTTATGTCTACATGGACATTACAGAAAGGATTTCCTGTTATCACAGTTGAAAAAGAAACTCAAAATTCTGATGGATCTAGAGTTCTTAGTGTGTCTCAGACTAAATTTACTGCTAATGGTCTAGCAGATGGTAAAATTACTATTGTAATATTATTTATTTATTTTTTAAATAATTTAAAATTTTAGATGATGGCCTTCTATGGATGGTTCCATTAACATTTTCAACATCCCGCAATCCTGGAATCGTATGTCATAAAGATATAATGTCCGAAGCTCAAAAAGATGTTGTTATTCCTGCTACTGTAATTTCACCAAATGAATGGATTAAAGTAAATCCAAGTACTGTTGGTTACTATAGGACTCGTTATGCACCAGAACTTCTGAAAAAATTTGTACCATCTATATCACTGAAAACGTTACCCCCTTTGGATCGCCTTGGATTACTTGATGATCTTTTTGCTCTAGTTCAAGCTGGTCTTTCAAGTACAGATGAAGTTCTACGTCTAATGTTGGCTATGACAGATGAAGACAATTATTCTGTATGGTCATCAATGAGTAATGTACTTGGTAAATTGGCTATATTATTGTCTAATGTTGAAGGAGAGACAGAAAAACTTTTTAAACATTACAATAGAGTTCTTTTAAAAAAAATATCAACGAAATTGGGATGGACTCCTCAACTCAATGAAAGTCACCTTGAAACAATGTTGAGGGGCTTAGTAATGTCCCGATTAGTATCTAGTGCTGATCCTGATATTATATCTGAAGCCAAAATAAAGTTTTCAAATCATTTAAATGGCATAGAAACCATTGTAGCTGATTTAAGAAGTCCTGTATATAAGGCATGTTTGTCAACTGGAGATGAAACCACTTTCAATCAATTATTACAGGTTTAAATTATAATAACTATCTGTGAAAATAAGCAATTTTTAATTTTGATTATTTTAGCTTTATAGAGGAACAGATTTACACGAAGAAAAAGATAGAATATGCAGAGCAATGGGTTCATCTAAAAATAAAGATATATTAAAAAAAGTGCTTGATTTTGCTATGTCTGTAAGTTTTACTATAAAATGGTTTTCTTTTTATTCTGTTTGAAGATGACATAACTTATTTTTAAGTAATTTTTTATTTTAATTAATGTATTTTAATTGACTTAAAAAAAATGTTGTTTTTAATTTTTGTAATTAATAAAACTTATAATAATTGCTAGAAACTTTGAATGTTTTATGTAAAAAATAAATCATATAATCAATATTTGATATATTTGATTATCATGAAATCAAACTTAAGATATACAAATATAAAATAATTAAATAATATTATTCTATATATATCTTACACAACTAGAATCAAAAGCTGTAGGTAGAGTTAAATTTGTAGTTAAATTGTTTTTTCTGTTAAAACAAAATATCCTTTAGTTTCTATTTATTCAACCATTTTATAATGAAAAATCAATATATTTTTGTACCATTTTACAAACATTTGTCAATTTTTTTATTCCACAATACCCATTATTAAGATTTGGAATGTATTTAATTTAATTTATATGAGAGCAAACTTAATTTACTAGGTTTTTTAAAATATATATTTGTATATAAACAAATTGTTTCCTCTTATAAAATGTAACCTATAATTTAAAAAAAAAATGTATATATTATTGTTTTCTACAGGATGAAGTTCGTTCACAAGATACTGTCTTTGTAATAATTTCTGTGGGTGGATCTAAAATTGGAAGAGATTTAGCTTGGCAGTTCATTCAGGATAACTGGACCAATTTATTTAATCAATACCAGGTTAAAATATATTACATTAATAGCTTCATTTGTATTAAACAACTATATAAATTCAAATTTATTTGATAACAACTATGTTTGACATATTCAATGTGACTTTTTAGGGTGGATTCCTATTGACCCGTTTAGTAAAAAACACAACAGAAAACTTTGCGTCTATTGAAAAAGCAGAAGAAGTAGAAAATTTCTTTAAAACAAATGGTTGTATTGGTGCTGAAAGAACATGTTTACAAGCTTGTGAAACCATCCGATTAAATGCTTCATGGCTTAAGAGGGATCATGAAAAATTAAACAATTTCCTTAAAGAATTTGCCCAAAAATGACAATAGAAATTCAATAATGCTCAATGCCTGTGCCAGTTAGTCAAAAAATAATTTTAATTAAATTTCAAAACATTATAATTCGTACATATACTTACTTACCTAATTATTAACAAATTATTTTGAAATAAAAATATAAAAGAATAAATAAGTTTGTAATGTGTAATCCATTTATTTAGAATATCGTAATACTAACATAGCCATCTATATGCATTATACTCTGGGATTTAATAAACAAATTGGGATTACAAATATTTTTAATACATTTTAATTTTTAAAGCATGTATACAATATACAAACATACAAATATATACACATATATTGATATTATTAATGCTTAAAATAAAACTTGTTTTTCAGGTTAGATATAATACCAAGAAGCAGCAATACATTGGCATTTTTGTTAAATAAAGTATTTTGTTACACTAAATGCACATTCTGGTTTAAACAAACCTTTTTTATATTGGGCATATTTTCTTTTATTTTGATTAATATAAATGTATTCTTTTTGGTTTAATTGTTTATTTATTTTATTTTTAAACTTTTTCCTTTGATTTTCCTTAATATTTTATTACATTATTGTAATGAATATTTAAAAAAAAAAAGTAAATAGATACTTTTCACTTATATTAACTACCTGTATGCGATGGCTTACTAATGAGTGTCACAATTTGGTTGTTTCGACTATCACAGGTGACTATTTTGGTACCCTGTTATATGCCCTACATATTTTTGCTAATAAATTGGGCATGGGGAAAGGGTATTTTTTATTAAAATTTGACATTAGCTTGCAATGGGATAACAATATTTTTGGCTGATGTATGTGTACATGTTAAAAATATGGATCTATACAAATGCGAGCACATATTAGACTTATTCAATAATAACCCCCTCCCTCTTTTTTGGTTACTTAATCAGGTAGTTGAGATAACCGAATTGTAATTCTTGACAAATCGTAAGTAGTTCAGATAACCGAAACATAACACCACCACTAAGTATAATCATCTTCAATGACTAAAACAGTGGTAAACTGTTCAAATAAATTAACTGTAGAAGTGTATTGTGCCAGTAAAATCATAATATCCAACCATACATAATGTTTCACATGTTCATGAAAGCCACCATTAAACTATTTAAAACTCAATCTCAACTCTTACTGCTTATTGTCATTAGCTTTCTTGTCCGTCTTGTCCTCCAAACTCATACTCTGATTTACTTCTATTAATCCTTAGTCCATTAGTGCTACTCTCTATTCCTCAAACCTACTATTAACTTATTCCAGATTTTCTCCTATCAAAGCTATATCATCTGCAAAACATTATGCACCATAATACGTTTTCTCAGCTGTTGTCCTCGCGCGCATCCGAGATGGGACAATTTGTCAAATTCTCGTTTAGAACTTCTTAACTTTTGTTAGAATTTTTATATTTACTGTTGACCTGACATAACCATATTTATTGGCTCTTACAAGTAGAGGTACTGTGGGAGGATTCTGTTCTTCTCCCACAGGGTTTGTATTGAAAATATTATAATATAATTTAAAGTTGTATTATCCATTTACCTATTGAATGTTTGAATGATATTCAGCTAATTCCAATCTATTTTTATAATTTTACATCTAATTTATAAAAATAAACATTATTTAATGTCAACATTTATGTTCAACAATATATCTAACTAATAGAATATTTTGGTAAATTAAATTTGCCTATAGGAATTATATCTATAAAAAAATATCAAGAGTTCTAACGACCACGGCGCCCCCTGATGTGCGCCCTAGACTATTGGCTCCTAGTCCTAAATCTGGTTCTGCTAATAAGTAATGTATAGTGATATATAACGATTTCATTTATAGGTATATCAATATAATTAATAAGATTAGAATGTTGTGGTACTTATATTCTGTCACTCATAAATACTTAGTTAATATACAACTACCTACTAATTTATGAAGAATTATATGAGTACCTATAATCTATCAGTATATCAATATAATTAGTGGTCTTCTTATTAATATTTTTGAGAATACACTTAATTTCACATCTTCCTAATAGATTATATTGTTTATAGGGAAGAGGTACTAATTATACAAAAATTAAATTGAAATTAATAAAATAAAACATTGAGCGTTTTTAAAAATAAAGTATCTACTAAGAAGTTATAAGAAAATTGGAAAATTTTCAGTTATGACTATTTGTGAGTATACACAGTATACAAATAATTCAATTAATTATTATATATTGTATATCAATTAATAAGACGGACATACTTTGCACACGTGTGCAACCACTGTTGTAGGTGGGAAGTTGGGATTCAGAGGGAAATTTAATGTAAACAACGATAAACCATTACTTACGAAAAAACGATTTTGAGCAGAATTCAATTGATAGTGATGCTTAGTTAACAATATATACCTATGTCATATTATGGTAAAATAATTAAATAATTAAATAATCATTAAATATTTTCATTAATAGGTAATATTTGTTTAATATTTTACCGGTTTTCCCGTTTTTCCAATATCGTTTCCCAGTTTTTCACATTTGAGGAGAAAATCGAAAAATGACCTCTCTAAAGTTAGCACCTCTTCAGTCAAATTTCCTTTAAGAAAAAGAGCTATTATTGTAATTCGGATCAAAATTGTTGGTAGAAAAATATACACAGAAAAAAAAGCCCATTATATTTTTTTACTAATATGTACTTACATTTCGTACATTTTCCGTTTTTTTGACATTTATCCCTGTTTTTTTCAGCTATTATGAAAACCGCTTAAAAAATCAAAAAATGACTTTCCTTAAGTAATATTTAGATAAAATTTCCTTTTAGAAAATAAACTACACTTTATACATAAGAGTGAGCAAGATTTCTGGTAGAAAAATTTGCATGACAAATCAAGGGGTATTTTGTAATTAAAATAGTCCGAGTGAGCGATGGTTTGGGACTCTATAGGTACACCCAAAATGCATTTGTGTTTTCCTTGTTTAGGTAAACGGGGGTTAATAATAACCTTTTTTAGAACATTTAATTTAGTATAATTTGTACTTGATATATTTTATAATGTCTTCAAATATTTATCAAACATATTAATATAACTGAAAAAATTGATTTTGTCAAAAAAATGTTTTGTTTTTAATATTTTTCTTAGAAAATGATAACCTTTGAACAATTTTGTAACATTATTTTTATAGACATTATTAAGCTCTATTATTAAGGTTCTCTATACATTTGTATGCTAAGTGCTATAGTTTGTTTACATATATTAGGAAAATTAAACTACCCCTTTTGCCATTTTTCAACTTTAAGTCGGTACTAAAAGGGGTTGAGTAATTCCTACCAATTTGTACCCAAATCACTTTCTCATTTGACTTAACAAATCTTGTGGATATAGACAAAAATATATCACCTCTATCAAATATTTATAAGGACCACCTTAATATATATATATTTATATATATGTACCTTTATAGATTATGAGTAGTATTTTTTCTCAATAAAATACATTTATTTTAATCTTGGATTCATCTATTTTTGTATTTATAGTTGAATTTATTCTTAAAATATAATAAAAATCATATTAGGTTAATAGGTACCTACTTTTGTAACATTGTCACATGTATTACTGGTAGTAGTATCTTTATCAATTGTGTGGTGATTTGTGGAATCAATTGAATAAACCATTATATTTAATTCAGAATAATATTTAACTATCATACTATTATTTAGATTTTAACAGTACTAAAATTGAAATTATTTTTCATAGAATATACAGTAAAATGTATCTTTGTAACAAAATCTACAGTTTTTATGTTATCTGCGTTTTTAAAATAGATTTGGATAGAAGAAAAGTAGGTGGATAACTTAATCTAATTTGGACGTTTTTAAATATATTAGTTTTTTTTTATAAAATTGTTCATAAACGTATTCCTATTCATCCAAAGTTGGGGTGAATAAGAACATTTTTTTTACTTATGTTTTCTTTTTTTACTAAGTTTAAGACGGATAGGAACTTAATATATTTTGAAAAAATATTTAACGTCTTTTATGGATGTATTTATTTTATAATATTAGGTATTTACTTAATAACAATGAATAAAAATGATTACATGGAAATATAAAAATATTTATTATTAATCAGTCTATTTCAGTCTGTCGAATGAGATTAGGTTTATCACCAATCTCTGAAGTCGATATTAAACTTCATGAGTCGTCTTCTTTGTAGTTGATGATGGAATTTGGAAGCAAGAAAATAAATTAAATATTATATTTTGAACATAATTGAATTCCAGCCATGGTCAAGTGGGTCAATGAATTATCTCCTATTAAAAATTGTTTTTCTAGTTTATTTTTAACAAAAGGTATAACAACTTTAATTAACCAGTCCTCAAAACTGGCCTCTCAAAACATAGTGAATCGAACCATCCAGATTTATTCCTGTCATGTCTAGAATTTGGAGGAACTTTAGGTACTAACTTATATAAAAACAATAGGAATTAGATAGGTAGTTAAGAATTAAATCGAACTATATAGTCCAACTTCTTCTTCTAGTTAATGGTCCATACATCATTATATAGTCCATACTTTTGAGAAATTGACCTGCCGTTTTGAGTTTTCAATTTTTTTTGAGTTCAGACTGTTTAGGAAAAAAAAATATAATTAAGTAAGTACAAATATATAGGTAGATAACATAAAAAGTGAAGGTAACTGGGACCTAGTTATCTATATTACAGCTATAAGGGATCTAGTTTTGGAATGTTAAATTTTAGTCATAATAGTAGTAACGACAATACGGGAAGCTCCATGCATTTTTCGTTCACTGTTATCTATTTTGTGCTCCATTTCACTAGCAGTTGTCAGTACTCATTTATTTAAACATAATATGCATTTTTAGTGGTAAGGCTTAAGGGGCTAAATAGGCAATAACGAAGGATTGTAGCACTATAGCGCCGGCCTGTTTCTATAGATCATCTCGTATTCCTATCTATTTTTCTCATCAATGCTATGGTATAAAATGTTTGTTAAGTTTTTGAATATTAAAAGTTTTCTTTTCAAATATTTTATTGAAAATGAAATTTTAATACGAGAATGATAAAATTTTTAATTTTAAGCATTCGTATTACAAATACAATAAATAATGTTAGTGAATAATTAAAGTAAGACGATATATCACAGATATCTATAGTATACCTAGGTACTATAGTATAGATATCTGTGCGATATATGGGAATATGCATGGTCCATGAAGAAGAAAGCTGAGTAAGACGTCAATAATGTGATATCGACGAGAATATTATAATAATACGTTAAAAATAATATTTCAGTTTCATACAGGAAAAATTGAATTCATAGAAAAATATTAAAAAAAAAAAAAAAAACCGATAATCGATATTTACAATTCCCACCATACCATGTGATCGGGTGGTTGGCTAAACTGAAATCTTACTAGGAAAATGGCGACGTCTGGTTTTGACGTCATTTGCGTCGTTTTGCTTCTATTGTGCGTATCTCGTCTTGTGAAAAAATATAATTTTATTTCCCTTGGAAATGTAACGATTGTTGTTCGTATCGTTCATGTTTTTCTTTCTTTTATATGATACCGTTTCACGCTTGTATCTATCGATTTTATGATTAATGTTTACACGTAAATAATTTCGCTGTACTAACATTTGTGTCGTCAATTTAATAGATTCGCGTACTAACCGCTACAAGAACAAAACTTCAGCAAAATGAGTATGCCGGAATTGGGAAGCAAAATCAGCCTAATATCAAAGGCCGATATTAGGTATGAGGGTAAACTATTCACTGTTGACCCTCAAGAATGCACAATTGCTTTGTCTCACGGTAATATATTTTACAAATAATTTTAAATAATCTAACAAATCGCAATCCTATTTTATTTGTCATTCGGCATTAATGCAAAAGATATTGGTCCCAATATATTTTTCATTAAGTATAATTTAATACTTATACCTGTTAAACCTCAACAAATATTTTTTTATTTAATAAAATTGAGAACATTTTTTTGAATTTAGTAGTATATTTTTATTTAAATGAAAGTACCTAATAAATAGGTAATGTGTTTTTCATATATAATGCATTCTTTAAACACAGTATCGAATCCTATAATTAGATTATTTAATCTATAAATTTGTGTTATTTCCCATCTTTATCCATATTAATTCTCATTCAGTTTGGGGATTTCAGTAAATGAATCTTTCGATTTATTGACAAACGATGAATAATCACATTTTTCAACTATATAGATCTATTTTTATTTATTCTGTATAATTTCCCGTAACATAGTTAATATTTTAGACTTATTTTTGAATTGTTTTTGTTAAATATTAAGTTATTAAATTTTTTTTCAAATAGGTATTCATATCAATCGTATTCCAACTTAAAACTTATACTTGGTAAACATTTAAATTAACATTAATAAAATATTTTTAATGTGACATAAAGACTCCCAAATATAATATTCTGACTATTTTGATTATATTATCAGAGTGAAGTCTGGTTTTATATGTTTGGAAGTCGGTAATATGTAAGATTTTCGTTTTAAATTTGGTATTAAAATTCTTATAAAAATGCAACTAAAAAGGTTTCTTGTTTTTCATTTTTTAATACATTTTTTGGAGAGTTTCCTAATTAATATGAAAACTACTTTGGATTACAAAAAATAACTTTCTTTGTTAGTGACTACATGTTAAAAGAAACAAAATGATCTGTCATTTTCGATTTAAGCAATCAATACTTATGGTAGAAAACAACATAAGTTGCAAAAATTAAAAACAATGAAAACAATAGTGCTACAGTAAATATTTTATGTTTAACTTATAATTTTCTTTCGAGTTTATCCCAATTATTTTAAAACCCATTGAAAAATCAAAAAAATGACCTAAACGCAACAAAAGAAAATTTTTCAGAAAAGGTGCTACAGTCTATATTTTGGAACTAATTTTCTGGTAGAAAAGTTCTAAAATACAGAAACATTCATATGTACCAAATTCAATAGATCCCTTGCCGCATTCTGAATCTAAAATAATAATTTTTCTTATCCTTGTGATTAATTTTTATTTTGCTCATTTATTAAAAACTACTATTTTATACACCAACTTATTTGACAATGCAACAATAAAGAGTTGTTTTTAAATTCGAGTAATATTTTTGATAGAAAACGTAAAGCGCAATAATTATCAAAACTGCTTGGATTTTTTTTTTTTTGATTAAAGTAATATTTCTGGTAGAAAACTGTTTACTAAATTAAAAACTACAAAATTGATTACGCTGTGGTGCATTGTAAATATTTTCCATTTTACCTATAATTTTATTTATGATTTTACCAAATTATTTTGAAAATCCTTTGGAAAATCAAGCAATTTGAGAAAATGAGCTATAATTGATACTTTGCAACACAATATTTGGTAGAAAAGTTGTTTACAGAAAGAAAAATACCCGTTATACTAAAACCAATAGATATTACCAATAATAACAATAAATTATTAATTTTTTTAGATCATACTATTTTAAAAAAGATTCTATTATTATAAAAAAAAATAATTTATTAAAGTACCTATATGTTATTAAAAAAAATGTGAAGTATTATAGATATTATGGGAAATAATTATGTCCCTTACTACAAATTGTATACAATTATATTCCTATAAATAATGTATAATATGCACAATATTGTTTATGTATACTATCTACTTTACCCTTTGGCTTTACAGTGTTTTCTATCTCGTACTTAAACATATTATTTCTGCACATGATCTAGCATTGTGCTAAAAATTAAAGTATATTGTTTTATCTATGTACAGCATGTACTCTTGTAAGACAGAATATGTATAGTTAACATAACAATTGAAGTTTCAGAATAGATATTGCATTTTCTTTTTAATAGGTATAAAACTGAATTCTTATTTATAACTTAACATTTGTATGTAAAATAGTTTTTTATGTTTATTTAATTGTCATATTATGTTTGTATCTGTATTTTATTGATTTCTTGAATTTTTGTCCACCCTCTGTATACCGTTATAAGTATTTGTCACTTATCTTTAAGATTACACAATAAAAAATATTGAATTTTTCTAATTTTCTAACTTAATAATTATTATAATTTATTTATATGAAACTTATTGTATATGTATATAATTTAAAAAATGTGATCATTGAAATATCCATAGGATAAATCGCTACTAAATAATGTGTACACAATATTTCAGAATACCTAGCAGAATATTTTTAACAATTGTAAACCATTAAATATTTAATTGAAATTCTAAATCAATGGTCAGTCAGTATATTTCTCTAATCAATTTATTTAGTATCTTGTGTTTTAAATTTGATAAATATTGAAGATAAGCATTTGAAAATAAATTTAAATGTGTTTATAATTTTTTTTTTTTTTTTAATCTGGGAAAAATATTCTTTTTAAATTGTTGAGCATATTTATTCTGCTAAAAAATTATTATCCTCATAATATTAAAAAACAAATTTTAAAAAAATCCATCAAATAAGTTTATGTTTACATTAGGTACCTAAAAATCATATGGTTTATTGTTTTAACATTTCACCTCATGTGCATTTTGTTGTATTAAAATGTGTTTTCAGAAAAATATAAATTTTGTGTTTGAAATATTAAACATATTAAGTACTTCCAGGTTATATATTTACATACGTTAAAGATATTAACATTATTTACTAAATTAGTAAATGTTATTTTCATAGATCTATTGTTTAAGTTTCCTAACTACTGAAATTAAAATAATATTGTTTACTATTATTTGATCTACCTATCTATTAATAATAAATAACTTTTTACACATTCTTTTATTATGTTATCTCTACCTGTCATCAAAGGTGACAAATGAAGTTGCTTTTGGTCAACAGCTGGTGTAAAATTCAGTCAAACAATATGAGTCATTATAAACAAGACTTTGGCTGAATGTCTGATCTTGGATGTGTGACATGAGGTGAGAGGAGGTACCATGGTACACAATGTTTGTAAATGATATAGCATTGAAAAGAGAAAATCTGAACTAAGTTAACAGAAGAATCAAAAAAAAAACACTTTAATGAAAATAATTGGGAATAACGTGAGATGGTCATGAAAAGAGCAGAACCCAAAAGAACAAGAATTGCAATAAAAATAAATGTAGAAGAAAATAGTTAGAGAGAGAAATTGTAAAAAAGGTGGTTGAGCTTGATGGAAAATGTTATTAAGGCAGCTGGTGTATACAAGGTGGGTGATCGGGATATAAGTGTAAGTTAAAAACATTGGTGGCCTACTCCAAAAAGTCTGAATAAAGGAGAAGATGAAGAGAAGACATTAATTTATCAATCTGTTTCAGTTTTGATTATAATTAAACATTATTTTCACTGCATGTAATCTTATTTTATTTCAGTGCAATCATTTGGTACAGAGGATCGCCCAACAGAGTTTAAGGTTCCAGCTCAAAGTCAAATATATAATTATATACTGTTCCGTGGTTCTGATATTAAAGATATTAAAGTAATAACTCCCCAAATACCTCTTAATGATCCTGCTATTGTACAAGTAATTATTGTTTAAATTAATAACTCGAGTGTTCAATAGCTTATTCTTTTTTAATTTTTAGTTATCAGTTCCTCCAAATACTATGGGCGGATTCAATTCTAATTATCAACCTATGGACGAATTAAGTTCAAACAATCAGGTTGGAAATTCTTATAACCCTATGTCTGGTGTGAACTTAAATCCTGGACCTTCACATAAACAAGCAAGTGAGTCTCCTCTGATAATAGATCCACAACCAGTAATTCAGCAGAAACAACCGATGACTACCCAATCTGGTATGTACACGCATACATAAACCCAATTGCTTGGGCATATTTGGCATGCTTGTACATATTGCTGTTGGGTACTATTGTAAACATCTTCCAAAAGCTTTAACGCATGTTGATCAAATTACTGTTGCTGCTTTAGTACCTATTGTAGACAATAATTTTTAGTTTTATACTTGTTTTACAAACATTGTTTGGTCTATTATATTTTTCTAAGCTTTTATTTCAAATATAGTGGGGGAGTTGGAAAGGTAGGATACAGAAGGGAATTGAATATATATCTGTAAGCAATGATAAACTATTGCTAACGAAAAAAATGATTTTACAAGAGTTCAGTTGTTAGTGATGATTATGTATATAATGTAAACATAAATAGTTAAAGTAATGTATTGAAATAGGAATTTATTTTATTTTAATATAGCTCGGTCTATAGAATTACATTTTTAACAATGTGTTTTTCCATGGAAACAATGATAGTTTGAAAAAGATTAAAATAAGAAAAACTTAATAATAACTCAATAAATAAATAAAAATTGTTGCCAGTGACAACTTTATTTTTAATCTTTCAATCTTTTTAACCTAAAGTTGAAATTTTCCTTATTATCTTGAATATTAATGAGGATTTCAAAAAAAGACTTCTCAAAAGTATCACCTAGAGAAAATTTCCTTTCAGAAATGGTTGTATACTTAATAATCGGAGTATGCTTTCTGGTAGAGAAAATGTTCACATCATTGTAAAACCACCAATACATTCCTCGCTCCACTCGCAATCTAATAAAAGAAATGGACAATTATTCAATATTATATTGGATAAATTTTAGGAATGATTAAAATCATGTGTTGTTAAGAAAACCTTCAGGTACTTGATTGATGAATAATTACTTGAAAATATTTCAGTTTACTGTAAATCTAATTTTTGCTTATGCTAGAATTGTCAAAATTCAAAATATGTTTCGTATTAAAGGAGGTGTTAATTTTATGAATTGATAAATGAATCACATATTCAAGTCCTTACAACAATATATACTCAGTAATTAAATGATATAACACAGCATTTTTATGGAATTTTGTCAAAAAAGAAAATATCCAGTCAAAAATATTCAAATGCATTTATAACTCAATTTTAAGGGAATCCTGTGTTATTATCACAAGTATTTATGTGTAGTCATGAAATTAATTTAAATGTTTACAGAAACCAAAATAGTTTACAAACTAATGTGCAGGACAATTTAACTCTTATCCGGTTTAATCTTAGAGGTACCAAAATTTCAAAACATAGAAATGAACTTTATCTATATTATAGCATGCTTATTTTATTGATATTACAACTTAATATGTTAAAATAAATAAATGAAAACCCAAACATTTACAAAAAGATTATAATAAATGTATTAAAAATGAAAAACACCACATCGCCTATATCAATAAAAAAAATTGTATGTGTTGTAAAATTTTGATAAATCTATAATATAATTATGATAAAAAGAAAAGTTGTCCTTTACAAAACAGTTTTTTGTTTAAATTACAGGTGGTTTGAAATCCTTTTAAGAAGCTTTATCCTAACACCTATTTTCTCTTTCTGTCTTTAGTTTAGTGTTATATGGCAACAAAGGCGTTTTAAATTTACGTGATTACTACTCCCGGTTTAAATTAAACTTAGTACATTTTGCATAAAGTAGAGTATTTACTATGAATACTATTTTAATATTTTAGTTCTAATAAGTTAATAGTTAAAATTAAGAAAAAACCATTAAAACTTATATCTTGATTCAGAATTATATCAGAAAAAAACATCATGTCACATCATCTATGGTCAATTAGATAAGTCAAAATTATGAAATGTTTTTGTTGCTATATTTATGTGTAATACACACTGAGTAAACAAATGTTGGTGATAAGGCATTTAAAAATTAGATGAGTAATATATTTATTTTATTAATGCAATATTGCTTTTTATTTGATTTGATAGTACAAGGTCTTGTTTGAGTATTATTGTTAATTTATAAAAATGACATTAAATGATAACTGTATTGAACAATTTTGGTGGATTTTTATTGTATAATTATTTGAGACAATAAATATTGCTTGGTTTATAAAATGAATTCATTGAATGCATAGTAAAATTTTAAATACATTTTTTTAAAAAAAAAAAACATTAATATATATATACCTACAATATAATAATAATGTTTATATTATAAATAGAAATTGAATTCATACATTTTTATCTGCCTTGCTTTATTGTTTATACAATAAAATAAAATGCAATACAATAAAATTTTAATATGTAAATGGTACTATAATACAATTTATTGTATAAATGCATGATAAAAATCATCTTAATAGCAGTAGTTTCTATTTGAATGTCAAATATTAGTAATAGAAAAATTATTTTAAATAATTAACTGCATAGAAAGTTTAAAAGCTAGAAAAGTTAAAATATTTGTCTATACATAATATATATATAGATTGGTCCTTATACTTTTTTAAATTAAGTTTGCCAAACCGAATATTTTTCGTTCTTTTAAAAATAATTTGTGAAAAATATTAAGTTGGTATGTCAATGTGAACCTGTTCCTCTGGAAATTTTAAATTTAGCATAAATAACTTTTAGAAAGATAAAAGTCTTTTGTTACAACTCTATTATTAACTAGTATTTAATAATTATTGTTTGTGATGTATATAAACTAAAAATTTTGCTTACTTAGTTTGTTGTTATTGTAACAACAATAGAAACTTAAAAAAATTGTATCATTTTTTGTGGATTTTCTTTTTTCTTTTAATAATTCTAAATTTTATTTCTTAACATTGAATATAACATATTTATTATTCATTTTAATAAGTTGCTAAGAATCTACTAAAGATAAGCTATCATATAGTATAATATCCAATATTTGTCTGTTATTAAAAACTAGTATATTTTAATGTTAAATACTTTTATTATATTTACATAAAATATTATTATCTCAATTACTTACATATTATTGACAAAATAAGTTAAAAGAATATTTCATGAGAACTGTATTGTAGGTATTCAACCATTTAGAATATTTTATAAAGAATAGAAAAATATATATAAAATAATTATTGAACCAAATGTCAATAAAATTATTTCTTGAATTTAAACTGTCCAAAATAGTGAAGGGACTTTGTGATAATTCAATATTTTAAATATTCTATTCACACTAAATCATGGTTTTATAAAACTTAAGTTTCCACTACGGCTTATCATTATCTTCAGTATATTAAAAAACTTAATTATTATAAAACGGTATATAAAAATATATTAAGAGTTCTTTTAATACATTTAAAAATCATTAATCATATTTAAGTCTTGAATGAGTTGCCTTGGCTTTTTTTTAAATATCAATATATTGGTTGAAACAAAAAGAAAAATAGCTATTAATTTTTAAAATTAAAAAAATTCATAGGGTATTGGAAAAATTTATCAAGTTAAAGTTAGTTAAAGGAAAATTTATTATAGATTTCATGAAAAGTGAAATTCAATATTTTATCACAAGTGAAACTGTCAATTTTTTGTTTTAAATCATTGACTTAGAACTAACTTAATATTTTGTGCATATTATTTTCACAAGAGAAGGAAAAATATCGGAGGGTTCATAAATTAAATTTAAAAAAAAAAAAAAAAAAAAATTATAATATGGACCACCCTAATATATAGATGTATCAGATGATCCATTTAATTGGGTACACTCATTATCTCGAACATGAACATATGAAGCTCTACATTTTTATATGTATGTTTTTTTTTGTCAATTTGGTAGTGGTTTTACCTTTAAAAATAACATGAATATAAAATGGTAGAGTTAACTGCTTCTTAAAGTTCTTGAAAACAATTTCCAAAAAAAGTTAATACTTGAGATACTCTGAGATTATGAGTTTGCCCACTTAAATGGATCACTGGGTGAAACATTGTTGATAATTAAGATGTCTGTATGTATGATACATACAAACAATTTTATAAATTCTTACATATTATTCTGTATGTTTTTAAAACCTGTAATACAAATATTAATTTTCATTGAATACAATTTTAAGTATTTCTCAACTATTTATTTTCATTTACATTACAAAATTTATTTTAAAGATGTCTTGGATTTAATATCTGGTGGCTCTCGTTCATCTACACCAGCCCAGCCAAATGTTGCTGTATTTAATGGTCAACGAAATAGCCCCACATTTGATCAAAGTGTTCAAACTGGGAACCAACAGAGTCCAGGAAATGGAAGAGGTGGTAGAAACCAACGTAATAGATCAACATCTTCATCTGATACTCGTAAACAAGTTAGACAACAACAAGGGTAAGTACTATTGTAAATAGAAAATATATTTAAGAAATTAATTTATTCTTAAATTTAAAAGGCAAAACTATCAAAGAAGTGATCAACAACATTACCAGAGAAATGATCAACATTATCAAAGAAATGATTTTCAACATCAGGATAATAGCCAACATTTTGTAAATTTAAATACTATCCTTTAATCCTATTTATCAAATTATTACTATTTAATAATCTGCTTTTCTTTTTTATCAGACAAATCGTCAAGCTAGTGGAAATCGTAATATAAATAGTCGCAATTGGAATAACCAACAAAATAATCAGCAGCAACAAGTTAGGCGTCAAAATACAGCTCCAAATGCTACAGGAGGTCGTTCATTTTATAATAATAGGTCTACTGGTCTTCCAGCTCCAAGCAAAGCTCAAGGACCCCGAACAAACTCATTAAAGTTTGATGAAGATTATGATTTTGATAAAGCAAATAGTGAATTCCAGGAGATTATAAAAAAATTGTCAAGAACTAAGATTGGTTAGTATTTTCTTTATATCTAATTAATAGTTTATATTATATTTTAATTGATATAATTATATTGTATGTTTTTTTATATCTAACTGAACACCCAGTGTTGCTTATTGTTTTAGACACTGAATTGTGTAAGTAAATTGAATATGGTTTTCTTTTGTCCTTGTTTTATCAATGAAAAACATCGAAATGACACTTGAATTATTGATAAATGATAGATCATTTTTTTTTTTTTATATGTTTTTAATCTAAAATATGAAAAGTCACTATTAATCAATCTCATATTTTCTTGTTAGGCTGAGTGACAAATGTGTTTGTTGTGCAATACATGTCAATATTTCAAAACATGTTTATCAAGTTAAAAGGTTTAATATCAATAATTTTTAATACAGGAAGATATAGAGCCTGTAATAATTTAGGAAACTCTACCATTTAATGCAAATATAGATATTCTTTATTTTAAGTAAGAAAATTGAAATCTTACCACAATTGAATAAATATTTCAAATTATTTCTTTTAGTCTTTAAATTGAGAATATATAGGTACAAATACATATGGATGTTTAATACATATTAGAGGACCATTTACTGTTGAAACTCTCTTATTTTTCTAGTACTCTCTCTTCAATTGCTCATTAAGAATTATTTTCATTAAATAACATGCAAATTACTTATTTTAAAAGTAAACTTAAATGCAAGTTATAGTTGACAAATATAACTTTTTTAAATCTTGTTAGTGTCCAATTTTAAACTAAATTAAACTGCTGGTAGAATAGTTGTTCACAAGAGAAAAAAAGGCTGTAATATTTTAGAGTCTGAGTAGAAGAAGTGTGAAGAAGAGTGAAGAAAATCTATGGTTTTACAATGACATTAATTTTTTATTTTTATTTTTAAGCAACTTTTCTGTAAAAAATATTGTTCCAATTCACTATGTCTCACTTTTTCTGAAAGGAATTTGACTAGGGAGGTACTTTGGAGAGGTCAATTTTTAATTTTTTCATTATATTTGGGGGCAAAAAAACTAGACATTTTTTACAAATATTACAGAAAATGTTTAATGCATTTGTAATTATATTACCATAGTATGAAATATACATTGTTGAAAAAATAACACTTATCAACTGAACTCTGCTTAGTATCATCTTTTTCATTTACAATAATTTATCATTGTTTATAGATGTAAATTAAATTCCCTTCTGTATCTTACTAACTTTCCACCTAAACAGTGGCTGCACCCCACTTGCGAAGTATATCAGTATTTATTATTTTTGTTTTTTGAACTAATACCTACATTTCGTACTTTTTCCTGTTTTTTCCTATTTGCAGAGGAGAATTCCTGGAAAATAGAAAATTATCTCTGTATAGTGCCTCCCTATTTCAATTTATTTTCAGGAGAGCTATTACACTTCAAAAATCTGATCAAGATTTCCAGTAGACAAGTTGTATATAAGATAAAATACAAATAATAAACATCTTTGTAAAATCGTAAGCGTCTTTACTCCACTCAGAATCTAAAATTAATAATGATCGGTTATTGGGTAGGTTGTATTTTTTTTTTTATTATATCTACAAAAATGTTAAATAATTATTGGTTAAAAATTACTGGTCTAAAAGCTATTATTACAATGTCTCTTATAGTATTTTAGTATTTATGAGCAATTAACCGATACATTATTGCTGATTTGTGCAGCAAAAATAAGTGCTATTTATCATTTTTTGTTTGTTTATTGTATTTTTTTAAATTATAGATGATGGTTTTGATGATTCAACTGAAGAAGTAACTTTAGTTAATGGTGGGGCTTCATCAGTTAATGGTGATTCATTACTCCATGTTAATGATGGTGAACAAAGTGTAAAAAAACCACATCGTATTGAAAGTGGAAATGAAACTAGTATTGCTGAAACTGAAAATGAAGGAGATGATGAACAAAAAACATTTTATGACAAATCTAAATCTTTCTTTGACACAATTAGCTGTGAAGCTGTTGAAAGAAGCAAAGGGTAATTAGTAATATTAACTAATTGTAACTAGTTATAATTTTTTAAATTTCTTTATTTTTAAAGACATTCACAAAGGACTGATTGGCGTACAGAGCGTAAATTAAATTCTGAAACATTTGGTGTTGCAATGGCAAGACGTGGCCAATATCACCGTGGTCGTGGAGGCTATTATAATAACAATAACAACAACAATACCAACAACACCAATAGTAATTATCGTGCCAACCCTAACTCATTTAATAATAGCAACTATGTTAACAATCGTCAAGGAATGAATTATAACTATCGTCAACAAAGTAATAATGGATACATGCGTAATAATCCTGGTAACCGTGGCTTTAATTACCGACCAAGATCAACTAACAAACAGGATCAACGTCAACCAAATGCAGTATCCCCTCAACGAGTAGCAGGTTTGTATTAAGACAATTACTGTCAAGAACAACAATTATTTTTTAGCATTGGCAGTACATAAATATTTAAGTATAGTAATTGGCGCTTAATGTAATCCTTCTATTATATTAAAAAAAAGATAAGTTTTGGACTGGCTATTATTTATAACAAAACAATATTAATTATAATCACCTTTATAGCCAAGACCAAATTTTTAAGAGATTCTGCAATTTGAATTTTTATACTTGCATTACATGATAAAACTATTTTTAATTTAATTTTATAATGTCAATTCTTTGTCTATTACTAGTCAAATTTTAATGGAAACAATATGATGTACTGTAAAAATTAAAGCTTTTGCTTTAATATTAAATATTTTGCATTATATTATAAAATAAAATAGCCCTTTAAAAACTATGTAATATATTGATAAAAATACCCGATTTATTTTTAATAATTAATTATTTTTAATACACATATTTATGGGTACTCAAACTTTTCGAAAACAATTTAAATTTCATAATTTTTGCTGAATATTATTCACCATGATTACAATAAGCAACCGCTGTACTTTTTATTTTTTATCATTGTTATTTTCGCATAAAAATTATATTTTATATTAATTTTTCAACAATATGAAATATTTTTATTAAATTATTACAATTAAATAATGTTTTCTATTTGAATGCACTCTTACATTTTACCTACTATTAACTGTCATCACAAGTGTAGTAGGGAATGTAAATTCCATAAGACTGTAATGCAAGGTTATCTATTTGGGTGTTTAAAGTGTTCCATTTTTTATTGTATAATGGGGTAGGTTATATTTCAATTTTATCTAAGTACTTTTTGGTCGTCTTGACTATTTTATTAAGTATTCATTTAAAGCAAAGAGATTTTTTAGTGATAGAATGATTTCATAATGATAAAGAATTTACTGAACAAAGTAGGGCTATTTAATTTTAATTTAATACACAATCAGTAATATTTTATATACTTAATGACTCTTAATATGATTAGTATTACTGACTATAAATATTGATTGTATTTAGTATTTACATAAGACATTATAATCCTCAGATTTTGTTTTAAATTTCTAAAATAAGAGTTTGAATAATTAAATATAACATATTATTATTTTTTTTATAGAAGCCAATTTTTTAAATAAAAATAAAAATATTATTGGTCTTTTCTAAAATCAGTTTTCACTCTTCTTAATTAAATATTAAACAATCTCATTTTGTTCTTTAAAATTAAAATATTATAACCAGCCTTTACTTTTTTATCTATATATTTTAACTTAATAATTTAATAAAAACTTATATTTTTAAACTTATTTATTTTGACAATAAATTAATACCTCTTCATAAGTTAACAGATTGAAAAAATAAATATTTACCTACCCTTTCGATTTACTCAAGGTACATCACTACTGATATACTCATGAAGTGTGATATTACTGATTGTGTATAATGTCTGGAGTATAATAAAATGAAAAACTCATAACTGATGACATTTTTTACGTAAAAAAGGATAATTTTTCATTAGCAGATTATTTTTCATTTGAACATTATACTCTTTATCTTTACAATTAGTAGTTAATAATATTTTATTAAAATTTATATTTATTTTATTTTTACAGTAGCTTGATGGTGCCCCTCATTCAAGATCTAATGTCGCTGTAAATTTAACATTTCTAAATATAAAAAAAAAAAAAAAAAAAAAAAAAAAAAAATTAAAACAATAATTTTCCCATGGAAAAATTAATTTGTATATATAGTTACATTTCTTCTCTTTATAAAACCGAAGTTTTAATTGTTGCTGTGCATAATTTGTAATTTAATCAATTGGTAATTTGGTACATTTTTTAAATGATATCTGATTAAGCGGAAATTTTTAGCCGCATACACATTAAAAACTTCGGCACTTAAGTCATCATATTCCTAAGTATATTTAATTTTTAATTTTTGAAAGAACATATTATTAATTTAAAATTAACTTTCCCAGACTGTTCTTTATCTTTAGTTTTAGTTCTGTTTAGACAATTTTTTTTTTTATTTTATTCTTTTTTTTTTTTGACAGATGTTTTAAAAAATAATAATAATTTATAGTTGGTTCTTTATTTAATTATTTCTACATTAGATTTTTTTTCATTAAGGTGATTGGTTTCATCTGTAATTAAATATCAAAAACCAGATTATAAGTTAATAGAATCCAAATTTATATGAAAATATGTTAAACTAGATGTAAAAAATTGTTAAAACATTAGCCTATGTAAGAAAAGATACAAAGATACTATAATTTAAAAAAGAAAATGTGATTTTTGTTTGTTTGAATTAAACAAATAACACAAAATATATATTAGAATACATCATTTAATAAAAAATATATGTTCTTTTTTTTTTTTTACCATTATTTGTGTGTTTCTTAAATATCATAACAATATTTCTTTACTACATTACAAACCAATTTTAAACCTCACTAGATATATTAAACATCCAAAAAAACGAAAAACTCAACATTTTACCAAATTAGGTAATTTTATCTAATTTTCTACAAGACTACATTTCTACGTAACATATTTTAAAAATAATTAATTACCAGTTAATCTGAAAATATATTATAATAGTGAAATTAATATAATTATAACGTCAAGATATTCTTATTGTTAAAGTTTTAAAATAAACTTTTGATGTAAATTCTTTGAATAATCTCAACATCTCCATACATATCCGTCAATGCAATTAACTAACTTGAGAGAATGTCCATGAATGCATTTTAATGTGTTATTTTGGCGATTAGAAGATTGTAATTTTTAAATTACTGCTAAAGAAACAGCTCCTTGGTATTTTTATTCAAATAACTTCAAATAGCAAAAAAAAAAAATTTTAGTTCTAATTCAACCAAAAACTTCTTTTATTTTATTACAAGTGTTCTTAATAAAGACCAAAAATTAATTTTGATTTACTTTTATATGCAAATGATAGAAAAAACATAATTATGTTATATGTGGTTTATTAAAATAACAAAAAGTAAGCTTGATGAGTGAATTGTGACTTCACCAGTGTTGGCATATAATTACTTTATACCATTTCTAAAAAAAAATATGAATTTTTTGTATTTCCAATTCTAAAATACAGTTTTTAGATAAATCTAGCGTTTTTTAACTATAACTTATTGAAGAAATCTAATTTTTTTGAAAGTGCTATCAAATAAAAATCGATTAGGAACTAAACAACTAAAAGTTCATACATATATAAACTAACCTGTTCAGTGCGGCCCATTATCATTTTGAAGATTATTATATTACATTATTATTGTTTATCTTTTTGAAGAAATAATAATATAATAGTGGTTAAAGTTATTGATATTTGTATTAAGTAAATAACTAGTAAATTGTTATACATTAATATTGAAATGAAAAGTTATAATATATTCCAATTATTTCTATAATTAAAATATTGTTATCGGAACGTGCGTGATACACAGATATCTATAGTATAGTCATAGATATATAAAAAAATTATTTTATAAATGTATAATTATAGTACAGATATCTAGGATGTGATATTAAATAATTTTTATTAGACATTAAATTAATGTTTGAATGAACATAATTTAAAATCTCACTATTCAAACCACGAATTAAGGTATACAGGATACCAAATAAACGTGTGGTAAGTGAAGCTCGAATTTTCTCACTTTTGGCAAGGCCATTAACACCATCTATAAATGCACACCCTGCACCTTTAGTCTAAACTTTAAACTAGTTTTAGTTTTTTTTGTTTATACCAATTTTGTCTTAAAGCGCTACCTGTCAACTTGAGAATAACAATTTATGATATATCTTAAACCGTTGTAAGAATCGGGTGGACGCAGTAAAACATTGATAAAACCTTTCCGTTCAGTTTTATATACTTAATTCGTTCTCCCAACTGTGTATATAAGGTAATTCATGGAATAAAACATGAATATTGGTTTTAGTCCATGATATTAACGAGTTGTGTATCACTGTTGAAAATATACTGCTTTTGTATTCATATTTCGTGTTTGAAAACAAGGAAAGGTCAAGGTCTTGCCGGCGTGTAAGTGTGTAGCTGATAGCGCTATCTTTCCCTCCAGCCCCCACTACCTTTTATTTCCAAGTAACAGAATATTTAAAATGATGTATTGTAGACGTGATGTAGTATTGTTATGGGTGTAGGTCACGGATAAGAAAAATTTGAAGAATTGTTAATCCGACGACTACTGCGCAACTGCAGCTGACCCCTCCGTGTATTTAGTAACAGGTTGGCTTCTTGTACGATTTGAGCGAAATGTCCTCAAAAACAAAAAGTCTTTTGCGCAAATATCCATACGAGTTTACCTCGTACATTACACGAAGACAGGGACAGCATCTACGCTTCTACCAGCTACTACTACGGCCACACATTGCCGTAATCGCCTTTTGGCAAACATAGTTACGACGATAGACGATACGACGGCTGTACGTTTGAAAAAGAAAGTGCATAAGCATAGCACGTAGGTATATCACATATATGAGTCGTGAGTTATAAGACTTGGTGTACAAATAAATAAAATTGTGGTCAGCAGCCTACCTTTGCCCCACCTGCTTATTAAGTTAGCAAGGCAGTAAAAAAGATATCAAACTAATCCACTATTACTACGGATGACAATGACCATCAATTGCTTTAGTCGTTTTCCTGTTATTGCTACCATGATGATAATCGCACGAGTTTACTTCTAAATTATACTTCCCGTATAACTCGTTTCTCAATACTTGGTCGTCATACTATATGCACACTCTTCCATCAGCAAATTGCGATATAATATGTGAGTGTTTTGTTATTCTTATTTGTCTTGTGCTGTTTTCTTACTGCTTTGTTGAATCAAATTTATTTACTTCAAATTATTAAATTTTTACAGGCCCCAAACTCAGTTAACTCTTAAAATTCTTTGAAGAACTGCGATTTTTCTACATTTTTTTTTTTCATTAAATCAACGAAATGGTCCGTTTAACGTGAGTACCAATTTAATATTAAATCTAAATGAATTTTACGCAAATATATATATTCGATTCTGAGCGAAAGAAATTTTATCCAATTCATACTTTAGAGGGAGGTTATTTAATGATTTTCTAAGAGGTTTTTAAAATTATCTGTAAAAATCTTATGGATATACCGTAAAATATGTACAGATTTACGATTTCATAATTTTACATTTTTGTAACATTTTTTCTCCTAGAAATCTTGTTTCAATCAAAAAATGATAACTTTCTTATTGCATTTTCGATATAATTGCCCAAGAGTAATGCCATATATGAATATTTCAAGTAGTTTTCATAAAAACTGAGGTAACCCAAAAAAAGATTAAGAATGAAAATTGATAAATTTATGACATTACAATTTCATTATTTTAAATTTTGACGCCTTATGTTTTTTACAATTAGAAATATAGTTTCAATAAAAAAAGGCGAGATCATTGTTGTTGCATATATAATCTTGTTATTGCGTAAGAGAGTCTTTTTTTTGATAAAGTTTTAATAAAAGAATAACAAAAAAAATAAAAAATACAAAATAAATGGGAAAATTTACTAAAATAATACTTTTGTTATTTATTGTCATTCAATCAAAAATATTTGTAGGAACTTGAAATGTAGACAGAAAATTATATTTGTTTTTCTAGATGTGAAAAAATTTTTAAAATATTTTAGTTATTTATAGATATTTTAATTTTTCCGTGTTGTATATAATTTTATTCTGTAAGTTTTCTGTGGATAAAATTTTTAGACTTAATGGAAATATTTGAGTATCGAACAGGAGGTTTATTATAGATTGTACCTTATAGTCACAAAAAAAAAATGAGTAATGCCTTTTTTCTTTATAAGAATTAAAATCAAATTTTGATGAAAAACTTAAATATTTTGGCTTTTCAACATGTATAACTGAACTTTGCTCAGAATCTTTTTCAATTAGCAACGGTTTATCTTTGTGTATAGATAAATATTAAATTCCTTTCTATATCTTACTTTTCCAACTTCTCACTTCATATCCATCATATGATTTTTTTTATAATAGATTCTACATTGTAACCTTCAATGTTGCCACTAAATCTCCTAATCAACCTTTGGGAGAACTACTACAATGGAACGGCCGTACTGAACAACAATTACCAGACTTTTGTTTATTTGGGTAAGTGGCTAAGTTGTTACTACCTATATGATTTTGTTTTAACTTATTATCAATATTGAAATTAATTTGACATATTTTTTTGAATTGTGTTATACATTTCAATATGTGATGATTGAAAAATACAGTTAAGTATGGAAAGTATTGATTTTGTGCTTAATATGCTATGTGAGCAGATTTCAAGTTTATTTTAATTTTCAGTAAAGATTTTACATCCCATGAAAAAATTTGAAATGATGCCTCAATAAGCACTTTAATATTTCAAGTGGATAATTAATAAATTAATAATACAAAGATTAAATTTGGCTGTAAAATACTTTTTTTTGGTAACACACTTCATAGTTGAAACACTGAAAGTGGTATGCTACTTTATCAAAATGAGTGGTTGGTTATTGAATGATAACTTCTTTAAACAAGTTAAGATTAAGTTAAGTACTGTTATAAATAAATTAAAAATGAGTTCATTCATACTAGTTGGTATAAAAACAATATCAAAATAAGAATAGTAAATATAAATTTATAATAGCCAATATTAACGAAAGGAAGGATGCATAAAATTATTTAATTTATATCTGAATAATGCTTAAGGTGGGAACACACTATTATCACGTCACGTGAGTACACAATAAAATAATTATACTAATATCATGCTATCACATCACATCATTCAGTGCATGCATGATTTTCATTCAAAGTAGAATATGCTAGTTCAACTAGTTCTTCAGATTAGAAAATGCTGCAGCTTTTATCATTATAAGTGAAAAACAATAAAAAAAAGATCAGAATAGGTTTGTAAAACTAATAAAAGACTGGAAGAACTAGGTGAATTTAATTGATTGGTGCAAGAGTTAAATGAAGCTAGTCATTGAGTTTATATGTACTTTAGAATGAAAAAAGAATTTGAATACCTTCATGAACTGATCATAGACGACATACATAAAGAAAACATAATTTAGAAAATCAATACCTTGGCGAGAAAGATTAGGTGTTTGCCTGAGGTACGCATTTAAATTTATAACAAAATAACACAAAATACAAAATATTTTCATTTATCCATCCAAAATCCCAAATCAGAATAAAACGTGATATCACGTGGGGCACAATGAAATATATTGTGTATATCAAGTGAGTGGGGGATAATTTGTTTAATATATTAATAGGTTTCACATATTCCTCGTGTGATGTGATGTGAGTTACCGAAATAAGACATGAGCTCATGTGACATGATAATAGTGTGTCCCCAGCTTAAACTATTTTTTTTTATAAGTTTGAAATTTTTACAATTTTGGTTGAAATTTAAATGTTTTAAAAAATAAAATTTCGTCAAATTGTTTTAAAATATAAGAAGTGGTGTGGCAACATTGCTGTGATTATTCTTTTGTTTCTGGGATGAAGGGGAAACATCAAGTTTCATCACCCATAACAATTGAGTCTAGGAATTCTAAAAACAAATAACAGCACATAATTCGCACTTGGTGGTGATGGAGATCGCAGCATCTATCGCTGACAGCTGACATGCCGGCACTGAACATAATAGTGGTTGGCGCAGTGACCGGAATGGTAGTGGGAGAAAAACCTGCACGGTGATGATATCAGATTTCACTTAGCGACCCACTTTTATAGTTATTACATTGGAAAAATTGCAAAAAAAAAATTATATTTTACCGACACACCTCATTTTATAATAATAATAATATTAACAATAATATCCTTTTCTTTGTTAACCAAATTGACAATCATTAGTATGCATTAGTAACTACAGGCGCACACACTGGGGATCTTTACTTATGTTAAGAAACCTAAAACTAACATATTTTGTATTATTTTAGATTCTGAATGAAGTGAGGAATGTTTTGGTTTTACAATGATGTTTATTTTATTTATTTATTTCTGTGGACAATTTTTCTACCAGTAATTTTGTTCTGATTCACAATGATAAATAACACTTTCTGAAAGGAAAACTGACTGGAGTGAAACTTTAAAGAGATTTTTTGATTTTCTCAAGAGTTAAAAACGGGAAATTGGTACAATATTAAGCATATTATGTAATTATTTTATCATAATATGACATATATAAATATTGTTGACAAAGCAACACTACAAACTGAACTCCGCTCAGAATTGTTTTTTCGTTAGCAATGGTTTATCGTTGCTTACAGATAAACATTAAATTTTCCCTCTACTACCCAAATTTTCACCTATAACATTGGCTGCACCCGTCCCATTATCTTAGGACATCTTTTTATTGATAATGCTGTCTTCTAGACCTAGCGATGCTTATATTATTTTTTAATGTTTGATTTGTTTTTCATATTTAAAATATATGATTTTTGGTAAAATGTGCTAGTGGATAGCACATTTGTCAATCAACCCTGGTATTTTTGTTATGTTGGGTCATCACTGTTTGCTTCTTGCTGGACACCCCTCTTGGAAACTTAGGAGCGATCTATGTCGATTTAATACCACTATCACTATTAATTTATTGTTGAGCTATAATGTACAAAAATTAATATTTGCTAAATATTATAAAATAAGGATAATTTAAAAATATCATGGAATAGTTTATATAAATTATTTGTTTATTTTCGTATTCAGTTATGTATAATGTGTACAAATGTACAATATTCTAGAAATATTATAATATTTATTCACTATAATTAATGACATCTGAAGATTTCTTTAGCGAATGCTTTTAAATTAAAAAATCTTATAAAACATCCTTAAAATGTGAATACAATTTATTAACAAGTTTTAAAAAAGTGATAATTTAAAACTATAGGTTTTTATTAGAATTTCATAAGGTAAGAAAAAAAAATTGAAAATGATATATTTATATTTTTTCATAAATGATTTTTATGTTAAATATTTTGATATTTTAGGATTCAAGAAGTTAAGGCTCAACCTCAGAACTTGCTTTTAGATTCAGTATTTGATGATCCATGGACTGCAGCTCTTAGGTTTGAATATATATTTTATTTCAAGTATAACTCTGTATAATTGAAAGTTTGTTTTCCTAGGGATGTTATAAGTGACTTTGACTATATTAAGATTCGTACAGTAAAAATGGTTGGGTTGCTGTTAAATGTATTTTGCAAACGAAAACATATATCTCATTTAAAAGAAATGGAAATTTCAGAAACACCCACTGGACTCCTGGGTCTTTGGGTAAAATTATTATTTAAATATTTAAATCTATTGTTTACTATATAAATATAGTAGTATAATATGTTATAGTATTTTTTGAATAAATGATTTAATAATTTTAACTGTTTCTTAATTGTTGTTTATTTTTAGGGAAATAAGGGTGCTGTCAGTTTTAGTTTTAAAATTCACGATACTACAATATGTTGTATCAACTGTCATTTTGCTGCACATGAAGAAAATTTAAAACATCGAATTGATGATTATCATACAATTATTAAAAGTCAATATTTTGGTTCATCCAAGAAAACAATTTTAAATCATGAGTATGTAATTTAATATTCCTAAAGACCCATTTCATCAGTAACTGTTAATTGTTTATGATATCTTTAATCATATAACATCATTAAACAATTAACTATTAAATTTTATAATATAGAAACTAAAAAAAAAAAAGTCTATTTCTATAATTAATTGTGTGTTAATTGATTTTAAAACAAAATTAATTTTTAAACATTTGTAAATTTAATATTAATTAAGTAATAAGTACCTTATTAAATTTATAAGGTAATAAAAAAATGTACTTCAATTAATTTTAATTATTTGATCATTCATTATTATAGTGATGTGTACTTATTTTAACTATCATAGTTAAGTGTGTGTCGAATAAATATTGAATGCAATTTAATAAATGTTAATGTTCATATATTTTTTTTAGCTATGTATTTTGGTTTGGTGATCTTAATTTTCGTTTAGACAATAGTTCATTAAAATCAGCTGAAGAAATTGCTTACACTGTTAATAATGTAGAGTCATCTTATAAAACTGCAAACATATTAACTGATATCTGGGCACAAGATGAATTAAATTTAGTCATGAAAAAATCATTAGTATTTAAAGAATTTGTTGAGGAATTACCAATGTTTCCACCAACCTACCGATATATTATTGGTTCTTGCCGATATGATGTCAAGTATGACTTTCACTGTAAATATTTATTTATTATATTTGTATTCATATATATATATATATATATATATATGTATGTATGTATTATATGTCAATTTATAATGACAATCATTTTTTCTTAGGAGACGACCTGCATGGACAGATCGTATTTTATACAAAGCAATGGACTCATCAAATAAAAAATGTGCATTAGATATATTATCTTATAAGTATATTGAGTCAATTAAATTGAGTGACCATAAACCAGTTTATGGAGAATCTAGTATTCAAGTAATAATATTTTAATGGTTTGATCAAATTTAGTTTTAACTTTATAATTTTGTGTAGTTAAATAAAGGATTTTGTAAAGCAAATTCTACCTATAATCAACCTATTATTTTCCAACAAATAAATACATGGCAATTGGAAGAAGTCAATGAAGTGAATTTACGGATAAAAGATTATATTCCATGTGTTAATGATTGGATTGGAGTATTTAATGTATGTTATAACTTATAATTTTACATAATTTAATATTTAATCATATAATAAAATAAATATACATTTATATTGTTTAATTTATATATACTTTCTAGGAAAAATATACCAGTCTTGAAGATTATTTATCATATGTTTACTTACCTTCAGAGATGGCTGAAATTGAAGAATCCAACTTGGAATATAGACGATTTAATAATATAGAATCTGCACATAGAGTAAAATTTCTTCCTGAAATTTTTCCAGATGGATCAAAAAGTGTATGTTTAAATTTTTCTGAGACAGCAGTGCTGAATCCTGGCACTTACAGATTGATTTATTTTAGCAGTTCTAATAATTCAGTGCTTGGTTTATCAAATCCATTTATCGCATCTAAACATAATTCTACACTTAACACGTCTCATGAATTTGGTTGGTGATATTTTATTACTTTTATATTGTTGAATCATTTAAAAATCTACTTAGTGAAAAAAATTATTTTTATATGACTAGCAAGTACTTAAAATTATATATAATTGTACCAAAATATATTTAGTTGCTCATTCTAGTGTTCAAAATTTATCTGTGATTAAAGCTGGAGCATTGAAAAACAATTTTAATTGTAAACCTAACTTCAGATTAAAAAGTTGTATAAATTTATATTTGATACAAATCTATAATGAAAATTATTTGTAAAGTTCCAATTACAATTCTATATAATGTAAAATAAATTATAATTTTATGTTAATAGTATAATACTGTTTATATTTTATTTTAAATGTCCATAACTAATTAAGAAAAAACCATTAGTTATATTTGTGTTGTTTCATTAAAAAGTATACATACATGTAAAGTTTTTATAGAATATTTTTCTTTTAAATCTGGATGGTTTCATTATGATGTCTGATTTTCTGTCTGTAAACAATGTGTTTACCAGAAATTATGTTCCTATATTAAATTCTCGATCTTGCACCAATTTCAGGTGTTGTTTCTGATAGCAAGTATTGTCCAATTAGTTCATTAGAAATGCCATCTTTTGATAATGGAAATAACCCATTAAAATGTAAAGAATATTTATACAATAATAATTTCAATTTAGTTATTTAATTGTAATTAAGAGAAAAATAATCTAGTGCTAACATTTTCAACTTACATACTATTAATGTTAGCCAAATGATAAATAATTAAAATCTAATATTTTTTTCATTATTCATTTTATTAAATATTACAATTACATTTTTATTATGAAGATACATCTGTTGAATCATCATCTTAAAGATTTATTTTTCACTAGGATTTTTTCAGGATTTCTGGAAGTAAAATTATTTCTATAACATACAAGATTAATGTTTAAATTTGATGTGGAGTTTTATATAGAAATTAATTAGAATTTATCAAGTCTTTTGAAAAAGTTTTTCTTTCATACATTTTCTTTTCTTTGTAGTTTTTAATATTTAAAATATAAATTTAAGATTCTAGCTTCTGAGCTTTCTTTGAAAATTGACCAATTTAAAGTATAAACCTTGTTTTTATTATTTAAGTTTTAGAATAAGAATTTGATGAAAATATTGAAAAGAATATTTTTCTACAAAGTTCCTGGCCATTTATATATAATAATCTTCATATTGTATTCATTAAAGATAGTTTTTAGTATCTACTTCTTAAAAACAGTAATTTCTATATTAATTCTAGTAATAGAAACAGAATAGGAGTGATGAGTGGTTTTTGATAATTTAGAAACAATATTTCAATTCCATACACATCAATATTATTATTAAGATCGGTTATTTTTGGGACTCAGTTATGATTTCAACTTAAGTTAAACACAAAACAACACATCAGATATACTATGACGAGTTAGTGAAACTATACCGTTAAAGTTATATCACTAGTTTTTGTGAATACCTGGAATAATCAATGTTTCATTGTATGTATATAAATATAATGAGCAATGACATTGATGTATTTATAAAATTATAGAACCCTTTTACATATTAAATTTTAATTACAATATTGAAATTAATAATTATTATTAATAAATATTCAAACTATAAACAATAGCCAATAGTAATAAATTGATCAACAAATTAATAATTTTAATAACTAAAAAACTATCCTAGGATAATGGGAACAGGTGCAGCCTCTGTTGTACTTAGGAAGTTGGAAAGGTAGAAAACAGAAAGAAATTTAATGTATATCTGTAAATAACAATAAACTATTGCTATAGGAAAATTGATTCTGAGCAAAGTTCAGTTAATAGTGATTCATTGTCGACAATATATGGGCTGATCAATCTATCGTAATACACTCATCTTGAAAAGTATTAACTTTTTTCAAAATTTGTTTTCACAAACATTTAATAAACAAGCTGTTCTAAAATTTGACATTTACATTATTTTTTGTCACCCTAATTTAGAAACTACTACTTTCTTTTGATTTTCAAAAGGCAACCTATATTAAAAATTTCATAAATAGACGGAGTATAAAATAAATTCTGATGTTTAAATTTTTAATTTCTGTCATTCTGTTGACGAGATATTCCACTTTTAAGTTTGTGTTAGGAGGGTAGGTTGCCATTTGAAAATCAAAAGTAGGTAGCCGTTCACCCCAAAAATAAGAATGACAAAAAATAACATATATGTGAAATTTCAGAGCTGCTTGTTTCTAAATTATCTTTAAAATAAATGTCTAAATCAATAAAAAATTAATACTTTTCAAGATAATGAGTGTCTTATAATAGATTAATCACCCTATATATGTCATATTATGATAAATAATTAAAAATATTGTACTGATTTTCCTGTTAGTTTTATCACAATTAATGAGAAAATCGATAAATTAACTCCTTGAAATACCACTCCAAAAAAATGTCCTTTCAAAAAAGTCTACATTATATATCTGAGTAAGTTTTCTGGTAATATTCACATAATAAAAAATGTATATATAAATAAACATCTTTGTAAAACCAATACATTCTTCACTACACTCGGAATCTAAAATTTATGAAGATTTTTTAGATTTTATGTTACAGTCAAATTTTTCATGAATTACTTATTTAAACATTTTTTATAATCATATATTCTGAAATGTTAAATTGTATTTTTTTGTGGTTGAAGTAGTTAATTACTTTTGATTTTCAAATAGAAACCTATATTAAAAATTGTACAAATAAATGGATTATTTGTTAGTTTAAACATATTATTTATATTTTTTTTACTACTTTAATCTTACCCTAACTTAAAAATGGAATATTTCAACTACAGATTGACAGAACTTTGCATAGGTTGATATTTGAAAATTAAAATCTAAAACATTGACTGATATACATTTTAAAAAATAATATTTCTTTCAAAATTTGACTGTAAAGTTAAATAAATTTGGAAGAGTCAGTATATAATTGAACTATGCTATGGTATTTTTTTCATGTTAAAATAATTAATTTATTGTAGGGTCAATTATTTGAATTTTCTGAAGAAAAAGATATTCAGAAATATATTATTTTTAAATTCTAAAATATAAAATAATTTTTTTTTAGGGTAAATTTTGGGGTATTTATCTTTATAATTCTAATTCACACTTTTGATATGTTTTTTGGCAACTAAAGGTTTTTAAGGTTTCTTCGGACATTACCGAACAATGTGTTCAAATAGTTGTATTAAAAAAAAAAAATAAACTGAATTTTCATTTAAACTACGAACTGTTGGCACACTGTTATTGTAAACAAAAGTTTAAATTAATTATATTTCCAAAGAGTAAACAAAATAATAGTGTTGTGCTTATCAAAATCAGTAAACTGTGTTTCTAAACATAATTATAAATAACAAATTATCATTATGGTACATAATTTTAAACAGTTTTTGGATTAAATCCATATTTTTAGAAGACCTGTAATAGCACAACCAAGTAAAGTTATAAAATAAAAGTTGTGTATACCACGAATTAATGTTAATTTTTAACATTTTAAATAGTAAAGCTGATGTTTTATGTCATAATCAAGTTAATAAATTGGGATTGTCGAATCACTGATTAATAATTACTGTTATGATTACTAGTAGATGTATGATGATTCACTAAGTAACTTTTGGTTAAATTTTATAAATATTTAAATTCTGATTTTTAGAATTTTTAATTAAAGTTAAGACGAATGTTTTCGAATACTTAGGATTTTTTACAATAATTAAGGAGCATCATGTGACGATATCAACTTAAAGTTTTTAAACAAGAATCTATATTAGATTTTAAATATGGTGGTTTAATAGTAAATTTAATTAATTTAATTAAAATGTTTTATTTTTATTAACCCGTTGAAGAGATATTTCACTTTAAACTTCAGATGGGGAAGAGTAATGGAGTACCATGTGTGTGACAGAATGGTACACAATGCTGCATAGACAAAATTTTAGTATCGTTCGATAGCGAATTTTCACGGTTTTTTCAATTATAAATTGAAAAAAAGTGATATTTCTAAGCCGATTTTCGAACATCCGACCATGGCAAACGAAAGAGCATACTTTTTTTCTATATAATGGCATATTCTTTAGAGAACTTTTCTAATTAGTTAAAATTTTATGAAAAATATAGACAAAATTTTAGTATCGTTCGATAGTG